>JAIFZK010000013.1:6032500-6625000 GCA_027481765.1 Tenualosa thibaudeaui | reverse complement strand
AGCTGCTTTATTGTTTACACACACGCCAGCATCTTCCAGCCCAGAGTACTGCAACTTCCTCACAACAATACTGTGTACCAGGAGAGAGAGAGAATGAGAGAGGAGAAGGGGGTTAAAAAATATCTCAACAACCTCCAAATCTGGGACAATATGAAGCGGAGGATGGGGTGTGTGTGCGTGGGAGCGCGGGTGTGCTTTTCCCTTCTTCGCTGTTCTCTTTCAAATGTCTTTTTACTCCCCACTCTGTCTTTATAACAGTTTCAGTACAAATAAAATTCACTCTTTTGTTCCAGGGATATGCGTGTGTGTGTGTGTGTGTGTGTATGCATGTTTTTGAAGCATGTGTGCAATGGAGTAGCAGAGAGAAACATAAAGTTAGCGGTTTAGTGTACTTGGCAAGGTCATCTTTAACTGTGCGGTGTATGGATCCTTAGGGAGTCTGCAGAGGCTGGCAGGCCTGGACTAATAATCCAACAGAGCCCCAACCACAGGCAGAATTTGCCTTGCTATGAAATTAATTGCCCTTACCCCCATCCCCCAACACACACACACACACACACACACACACTCACACTCACAAACATACAAAACGCACGCAAAAACAAACGTCCTCTCTGGCGTTCTGGACGGAGAAGGAACACAGAGAGTTTTGCTTGGACAAAAGAACTTTGATCACATTGGTCATATTTCTGAAATGTCAAAATGCACAGGAAATGTAACATGAAATTCTCATGCACTGCATGCATCTTGCATCATGTACTGTACACAGTGTGTAAATTTATAAAGTTTCAGTAGAGTTGTATTGTTACTTTTTTTGTTTGGATATATATGTACTGTTTTTGACCTGCATAGCAGAGAGACTGAACAGCACTAAACTGGGTAACTCAGAGTGCCCCCCCATCCTGCCCCTCTCTCCCCTCTCATCTGTGCTCACGCTCAAGATCATGAAAAGCCTCAGCGCTCCAGCCATGTAAATCCAGCCGGGTGCAGAGAAGCAGGGCCCCACGCCTGCTATTTCTTAGCTCTCTCAGCCATGTTAGCTTCTAGCACTGCTTCCTTCCCTTGCTCCCTCGCATTGACAGCAAGTACAGAGGAGTTTTAAGGAAAAGAGCAACACACACACAAAGACACACACATACACAAACAACCCCACACACACTTACACGAGGCGGAGTGGCTTCTAAGGAGTCTCGTTATTACGAAACGTTCGCGCAACGCCATTCCAAACGATGCATCTGCGTTATTTATGCCGGCGACTCCCACATTTGTGTAAACATAAAATCTCATGCTTTATTACTTCCCTTTTGCACCCGGCGCCTTGACCCCAGTCATCGTAAATTGAGAAATAGTGGGGGACTAATGGAGACAGATGGGACTATGCCACACCATTTACTCAAATTGGTGAAGTAATTAACCCCGAGGTGGCGCGGGTCCGCAAGAAAGATTGTTGGAATGTCTCGGCCAGTCAGATAAACAGACTCCCGGCCTAAGCGGCTCTGACAACTGCATCATAAACTAGACTCATTCTGTTCAATTGACCTGTCAGCATCACAAGACCAAATAAAGATTTGTATTACAACGCGCTTTGGGGTTGGTGAGAGAGAGGGAGTGAGTGTGTGTGTGTGTGTGTGAGAGAGAGAGAGAGAGCAGAGGGGTAGGGTGGGGTAGGATCGGGTGGAGTGAGGAGTGGGGTGAGTTGGGGATGTGCCCAGATCATGACTGCAACATCAGGTCGTTCTCCCTCTGTTAGGGAGTGTGTGTGTGTGTTTAGTTACGGCTGCTTTGGGGTCACTGCGGTAGCAAAGAGTGCAGTCTCTCGACATAGTGTCAGTCACTTTCACAGATTAATGTGGGAATTCTGTGTGTGTGTGCGCGCTTCATTAGCGCTCCTGCTGACATCATTGCTGTGATTGGTGGGGGGAGAGGGCAGCGCTGCTCTGGGTTAAAGGTGTGGGTTGGCAGGGAAGAGCAGGGAAGCGTTGGCGGTAGAGGGCGGCACCTGTAGAAGCAGCGGCTCAGTACTCAGTTTATGGATGTTTACTCCATTTAGTTTGCTGTTCATCTATGTCTTATCAATATCGCTTTAAATGAGACCCTGTTCCTGAGTGCACTAAATTTCACGGTGTTATACAATAACGAGAAAGAATCTAACCTAAAGAGTGAAAAGGCGTTTTTGATTGGCTGTGAGAAGCAGAGGTAAGACTCCCGTTAGGTTCAAATCCACTGATTGATTGTGAATAAAAGGGGCTCTTTAAAGGTAGGGGAGGAACAGAACGTGTCCATGTTACAGAATATTTCAGTATCTTATAATATACTGAAACACATGGCTCCTGTTACTGTAAATTTAAGTGAATGTCCTGTGTCAGACACAAGTAGATTTTATGTCTGTCTCAAATGAAGACAAACGTTAATGGCACAGGCCAATAAAAAGACAAACACTGAGAGGGTTACAGATGGAGTCGTAATAGTATCCGATTGCATGGCTCCTGAAAGCTGTCCGATACGAGTGTTCAGAAGCATAGCTGTTTATGTGCATTTATAGTTTGTCTGATTTGTATTAATGTAATGACCTGGGACATTGGTTTAGTCTGAGTTGTGGAGCTCCATATAAAACGACATCTACACTGCTAGGAAAGAAATGATAGATATCCAGTAACTCCTTAATGCTTTGTTTTACTGTGCGATTTGTGATTGTTTGTGTGTATTTGTTTTCTTTTGGGTGTGTGTGTGTGTGTGTGTGTGTGTGTGCCAAGCTATTCCCTGTCTGTCTCCTCCCTAATCAGGATTGCATGCAGCAACACAGAAGCAGCAGTCACACATTAGACGTATTTTTTCATGCTTCTAGGGCCCAGGGTGGCAAATTTACCTCCTGCCTTTTCACCAGACACTTGATTATGAACACACACATCTAATGAGATAAACACACACACACACACACACACACACACACAATCCTGTCCAGTGACATAAACTCAAGCACACACCTGTATATGGCTTAAGCACTCACAAAAATACACACACACAAGAGCAGGCCACCAAATGCATACACACAGTATGCGTTCATACACACACAAACACACACACAGACACACACACACACACAACAAAGTAATGACTCTTATGTCCACATTTACTTGTAACCTGTAAGCCACCAACACAAGCTCTTCTCAGTCTTCTCCATTCAGCTTTGCTGCTCTCCCTTTTGAAATGATGTTGCATGTAAGCAGATAACTCCTTTAACATCAACAATAAGAGCTGGGATTGATGGTAAGTTCTTATAGCTATTGTGTGTGCCGTGGTTGGCAC
This sequence comes from Tenualosa thibaudeaui, assembly GCA_027481765.1. NCBI lineage: Eukaryota > Metazoa > Chordata > Actinopteri > Clupeiformes > Clupeidae > Tenualosa > Tenualosa thibaudeaui. The sequence goes on along the minus strand of JAIFZK010000013.1, from coordinate 6,621,694 downwards.
CCTGGGCACTTTAAATCTCCATTTGCTGCCGGAGGTTGGAATGCTCTCAAGCCTTGCCCAGTCTCCGGGCCCATCTGTGTGATTTACATACACTGAATTGACAGCAGGTGGGAGGGATGAACTGGGAGAAGGCGATTGAGGAGAGGGGTGTGTGTGCGTGTGTGTGTGTGTCTGTGTATGTGTTTGCGAAAATATGTAGGTATTGTGTGTGTGCAAATGTGTGTTTGTGTTATGCATATATGTATGTGTTGTGGATATATGTAAGTCTATGTTTAAAGAATATGGATTATGGAATATGCTCTTCATTGTGTATATATAGCACTCTTCATGCATCTGTGTTTTTGAGTATAGTGGCAGTGCGCAAGCCTGCACTCACACACACGCATACACACACACACACACACACACACACACACACACACACACACACACACACACACATACAGGCTTTTTAAACGTGTGATGTCAGTGGAGGAGGTGGAACATGACACATTTTCCTTGTGGTGACAACTGATTTGACAGTGACAGCTGATTTGAGACCTGGCCCTTTAATAAGCGAATTAATCGGAGGTAAAACAGAGTGATCTGTCATGTTCCTCCAATACCTTAACAGCTGGCTGGCTTGTCCTTTGGTGACAAGCTAGTTTGTCCTGCGCAAATCTTCTGTCACCACCCCAAAAAATGGAGCTGAGGGGGGAGAGCTGTGCTTCTGTTAGGGGTGGGGAGGTGGAGGTGATGAGCTGGGTAAGGGGTGAGGGTGGGGGTGGAGGGTGTGTGTGGTGGTGGTGGTGGTGGTGGTGGGGGGAGGGGGTGATGTGGTCGTAGGCGACCGGGCGAAGCGCTCGGGCGAGCGCACGGGGAAGCGAGGCGGCGAGTGAGTGAGGAATTTCTTGTCAGGCTCAGCCAGCTGTGCCAATAATATTATCTTCAGTAGCATTAATCACGCGGAGCCTGCGAGCGCCACACCGCACCGCACCGCACCACACCACCCCGCCGCAGCAAAGCGCTGCACAGCACAGCACAGCACACCGCAGCACCGCACCACATCTCACTGCACCTTCACCAGCCCGCCGGCCCCTGCTGGAGCCTGTCACAAGTTTGGAGGGAATCGTCAACAGCCTCCTCCTCCTCCACATTCTCCTCACCTGAAGGAGCAGGGAGACGCTTTACAGAGACCCCCCCCCCTCTACACACACACACACACACACCCACACACCCCATCTATCCCTCTAACACCCCCCACCCAATGCATGATGAATGAGAATCTGTCACACAAAGCTGGAGGATCTGCAAGCAGCCATTAGGAACTCAAACAAATCCAATCCCCCTTGTGCACCCTCTCTGTCTTTCTGTTGCTCCCTCGTTCTCTATCTCTCATTCTTTCTCTCTCTCCCTCTCTCTTTCTCTCTTTCCCCCTCTCTATCGACTCACTGCATGATCACATAAGCACACACACACAAAAGCTAATACAGTCATGAACAGACGTACACATACAAAATGGAGGACTGTTATCATGCTTGATATTTAAAGAAAAAAAAACTCTAGAGAGAATATCAGTGGCTTTGCGGCATTAAGAGGTATGGATTTATTTGTCTTCACAAAAGGTTAATGACTGAAGTGCACAAACAGAACAAGTGTGTGTGTGTGTGTGTGTGTGTGTGGGTGGGTGTTCATATTTGGGTTAACTTCAGTTATATAACTTATCCTCCTTCAAACAAGATAGCTTTCATTAAATCTGTGTTGACGTTCATTTGCTCTCATGCAAAGGTCATGATGAAGAGATGTTCTGCACACATTGGGCAGGATTTGACTTCATCCTCTCCATCAAACCTGCATTTCTCCACGAGGATTGAGTTTCCCTCTTGGTCCCTGAAGTTGGGGACGACAAGCGTGCTTTGTGCAAAGTGTCTTTTTCTGAGGTCGCCTGGAAGGTTTGACCTCATCTTCTGTTTTAAGAGCAGCGCAGCCTCTCATCCTGGTGAGATGAATCGATTCCTCACACCTCGGAACCTGCAGGATGGTGCCAATGCCCCCCGTCACATCACGTCTCCTGGAATTGTCTGAAGTTTTTTCTTGCGCTTATTTTCTCCCCCAAGTGATGTGTGTGTAAGAGTGTGTATAGAGAGACACGTAGTCAGAGGGGTAACATGAACATGGAGTCCTCCATTCCCATGCAACAATCCCTCTTGGTCTCTCACGTTCGTTCAAGGCCAAAAGAAGCCTCCCTTTGCCCATACCGTCTCCCATTCAAATGAAGGCAAAACAAGGGGAAAAGCAGCTACCTCAAAGGCTTGGGTGTCTCCGTGCTCACCTGTCAGGTTGGGTGACATTCCAACTGTCCGTGTAATGAAAGCTGGATTACTCGTGGTGCTGGGAAAGTTTAGCTTTCCTTTGAGGGTAATATTGTGGTATCCGACTTGAAAGGCCATTGGGCTTCTGACACACATCCAGGCTTGTGGGGGAAGGCAAAACCCAGAGGCAAATGACTCACTATTTGGAATATAAAACACCCCACTCGTCTCTGGCAGGGGCCCTGCTGCTAGTTTGTCACCTGGCCAGAAAAAAAACCTCTCTAACACACACACACACACACACACACACACACACTACAGTACATAGCGGAAATCACTATTGAGCTAATACAATAGTAGACAGTTTTATTTAGGATTTTGTGAATTAAGTTGTTGAGGTTTTTTATTTAGGTTACTGTGAGTCTGTGCTTTGCTGCTTTAATATATAATTAATTGCAGCATACAGTGTTGCAATTGTGTAATACATATTCTTATACGCTATGTATATACACTAGTTCAATAAGGAATGATTCTAAATTATACTGTTGGGTAGTGGAGGGCCAATGTGGGGACTGCTTCTCAAAGTCATACCAGTGCTTTGTTGCTAAATACAATGGAAGCCACTGGAAATAGCTTGGAAGCAATACATTTAGCTTGATAATTAGAACGCCTTTCCCTAAAATGAGTCATTCTTAGCATCTAGCTCCAGATGTTGATAGGATCTCCTGTGGCATCATGGGGGATGACAGCAGTTTGCAGGGGGAAGAGTTCATTGGTCTCTTAAATGGCTGTATCATTTGAACACAATGCGCCTGAGTCCATTTGTTGTCCTTTGGGAATGTGTCAATAAGAGAGCACTGTATATACAGTAGACATCCCGACAGCTGCTCTGAGCTGATTGAAGTTGTTGTTTTATCTCCTGGTGGGATTTGCTGAGAAATATGTAATCTAATGTTTCGCCATGCCCGATTTGTTCCACGGGGGAAAGAAGATGCGACTCAAATCTGAGGTTGGCAGCATCTACTGATGTTATGCTGCTTGAAGCAGATTTTGATGTCTTTCTCTCTCTCTCTCTCTCTTTCTTTCATTCCCTCTCTCTCTCTCTCTTTCTCTCTCTCTCTCTCTCCCGTTCCTCCCTCCCTCCATGTCTTGCTCTCTTTCTCTCATTTTGATGTTTTTTTTCTAGTGTGCAGCAATGAATCAGGAGTCTGAATCACAAGAAGCCAAATTTGTTCTGTGAAGCTCATTTTGACAATCTAGCTCTAGACTTATGAGAAAAATGCCTGTGCTTTTAGTGAGCGATGATAGAAAGCCCTAAACTCTATATTAGTCCCCCGTCTCTGCCGAGATTTTTTTCACTCTGTACAGGTTCATTGATTTTTAGTGCACTTGTAGAGCACTTGATCTTAGGTGACGTCATGTTGAACGCAATGTTGAATTACCAGATAGTGGGTGAGCTGGCCAGTGAAGAAATATTATCACCCTGCTGCTGATATCATAACCCAATTAATTTGAAAAATGTATAGATTATTTCACTAAAATGTTTGTCCGTCTAGAGACATAAAATACCTGACAAAAAGGCATAAATGTTGGCCTAATAGATCACAATTCACATTACAGGCTGTCCTCAGCACATATAATCTACCACTATGCAAACTGCATGTGTCAGACTCAGACAGGCAGAGACAACAGTTCCAAAACAAACAGGGGTTTAATAATCCAATGGAACCAGGTGATAACAAGTCACGTTTGATACAATACAGAAGATGCAAGGATAACGCTCAGAAGTTACACAGGCAAGGGGTAACAAAAGTCACGTCTGCTACTTAACAGAGAAAACACGAGTAAATACACTGGGATAGGAATACACTGGAAATTGAAATACAAACTCGGGAGTTTGGGTTCGCAGGGAGAATGACACAGGAGATCGCGGGAGATGTAGGAAGAACAACATACACGTTGGAAGTCCAAGTTGACATTGACGGGACCAGACAGAGAGTGATGTAGAGGGGAGGCTTAAACAAGGTGGGGACCAGGTGATACCAATTATAAATCAAGTTAGTGCAAACGGGGAGACGAGCTGTGAGTCTGAGTGAGGGGGCGTGGCCGTGACCAGATCTGATGCCGACCAGACAGCATGAGAAAAGACAACACAGAAAAGAGCATTCTGGAAGTGCAGACCTCCAACCAAGGCCAGCTGCTGTATCTCACAGGAGTGGGGGAGGTGAAACTGAATACCCCCCACACTCACACACACAGAGTGGCAGCCCCGCAGAATTTTATGGCTTCTTCCTTGGCATCTGCTATACTCTCACAAAAAAATTGTCTAGTACTTTTTGCATAATCCCTCACAGAGACAGACAAACAAACTGCATTGGGGGTAAAAAAGCACAACCTCCTTTGGGGAGAGGTACTAAACATGTTTGTTTTGACCACAGCTCCATTGCTTCTCTCCTTGTCTGCCATGCAGGGGCATTAAAAATGGAGTGGTCTGACACAACATGCAAAGCCGGCGAGTGAGCCTCTCCCGTCCAAGGTTGCAGCAGGTCTTTGTCTGTGGCTGCGAGTCTTACCGACCCTAAGCTCCAAACCCACCCCACACCCCACCTCTCCTCTCTCTACCTCTCCTTCTCGTCGCTCTTGTCTGGCCCTCGTAAGCCCCCCGACTCTCGACCCAGGCAGTAAATTCTGCTTACAGAAGAGGAGAGAAGCACCAGACAGCCCTTCAGCCCTGACAGACACATTCATCTGACAGCCAGCAGGCTACACCCCAACACACACACACACACACAAACACACACACACACATTCACGCCACCAAAATACCCTTCTCCCTCGCACCCCTTGCGAAGCAATTGCTTTAAAATTTACAGCAACATGATCCTAATCTCATGATTTTGTGTTCCTGTGCACCTTGCGCCGGGTGCAAGTGCCACATCAAGGAGGTTTCCATCGACTGCTACCGCTTGATAGGAACTCGATGCTCCCCGGCACTCATTTCCTGAAGAGGGGGAGTGGAGAAAGAGAGAGAGAGAGAGAGAGAGAGAGGTAGGGAGGAAAAATGAAAGTGGCACAGGGCCCCCACCCCACTCTCCAGCTACCACTGAGTGGGGCACTATCACAGAGAGGCTCGTCGGTAATAAATTTTGTTAGTGTGTTGCTGCTCAGCTCCTATCAGATGAGGAGCTCTTACATTCATTACATTTGCAGATTATATCATGGGAAATCTGATCTCCTTGGCATGTAATTTTATTGGATAGGCATGGCCAGGGAGATATTACCTGTTCGCCTGTAGAGCTGAACTGTAAATGCAGCCAGCGGCGGGACGATTTGTCTGGGAAGATCTCTCTGCCCAAAACACTCTCTCCTTCTTTTGTTGTTATCCTCCTCTCTCTCTCTCTCTCATTCTCTTTCTCTTTCTCTCTCTCTCGGTATACACACATATATATATATATAAAAAAAAAATGCTTGTATATATATATATATACAAGTATTTTTTTTGTCACTCACTTCCTCAGTCAGTCAGTCAATCAGTGGACAGGCCCAGTGCAGTGGTGAGAGAATGTCGGCTTAAGGGATACTCTTCTTTCTTGGCTTGTTTCATTCCCAAAGCACCAAAGCTGCACTCCGTCCACCTGAGCTTTCAAAAGCCGACAAGTTTGAGAGGAGGATGGAGCGTGGGGTGGAGGGGGTTGGGGTGTGTGTGTTTGGGGGGGTGGTGTTGAGGAGAGTGTGTTTCCTCCAGGTTGGGATTGCAACAGTGACACCCCCAAGCGTGCATCCTTTATCTTTTCCACCCCTCCACTTTTAAACTTGCCAATTGATCCGTGAGCACGGGAGGCATTTATCTTTCACGTGTCTTCCTGCAGCAAGGCTGTCCACGCGCAGAGCCCCCCCTTGTTTTCCGGGGTGATTTATGACAGCCTCGGAAAAGGTCTGCTGATCCCACCGGCTCCCGTAATGCTGCAGAACCCTCGCTGCTCCTGTCGATAGAAATGGATTCTTGATGCCCGGGGCAACGTGCCCCCCCCCCCCCCAACCACTTGTTGTTTATTTTAATTGATCAGTAGTTATGGACTCCACATGAGCTTATACATGGTCCACACCTGTCAGGGGGGCCCTCTGTAGCGTCCACTACCCAGGCCTCCACACCTGCTCTGCTGGAATGCAAGTGTGTGTGTGTTTGTGTGTCCAATAGCTTCTGAAAAGTACTGCTAAAAGCTTAACAACACTGGTTACTAGCACTAATGCTAAAAGCTTCACGACTGAAAAGGCAGCAGTATCAGAACCAAGGCTAATGCATGTGGTTGTACTGAAATCCAAATCAGAACTACTGACTTGAATTTGACATGTAGCTAAAACCACAGTCCCCTGTACCTGTACATGTGCCAATACTGATAGCAGAGGCTCCATCAGATGCCTAGCAGTGAGGCAGCTCAGATAAAAAAAAAAACTTGGATAAATCTGCTGTTTACACTGCTGCCTGCATGGAGTCTGCCTGTGTCTCACAGTAGTCTGCTGGAGACACAGCACTCTGTTGTTAGCTCTGTGAGCTAATCTCTCTCTCTTTCTCTCTCTTTTTCTCTTTCTATCTTTCTTCTTCAATTTCTTTCCATCCTCTCTCTCTCTCTCTTTCCATCCGCTCTCTCATCTCTCTCTCTCTCTCTCTCTCTCTCTCCTTTCCCCTCTTTTCTTTCCATCTCTTTGAGCCTCCTTTCTTTCCATCTCTTTGAGCTGGCGAATCCCTTTGTCAGTGATTATATCCGTTCTTTCTGATGTTGTGGCTCAGTGAATGACTTGACGCCGAGGCGATGCAAATCCCCCATTTACAAGTGAGAGGCGGCTCACAGAAGATCAATTGTGTATTATTTATTGTTATTATTATGTAGTCATTTCTAGTGGCCATGAAATCCTCTCCTCTCTGGGGTCTGTGTCGACTTTTATTTGTGTGCTCCTCGTAGTCCAATAGGCTGCACAGGAACAGCTTTCAGCGGTGATACATCAGCTGTGCATATTTAGACGTTTCTTAAGCGTACGTCTCAAAGTCCCGTCGTGGCACATATCATAATTATGCTGGGGGAGAAAACCGCTGTCCCAAAGTGACACCTCGGCTTGTGATTGGAGTTTGGATAGCCGCATGTTTTCACCTTGAAGATGAATACTTCTGAATGCGCTTTCACCATCAAACAAGAAGCGTTTACTGTGAATACAAATGCAGGAGGGGCGGCTGTTTCAGATAGGCGCTCAAGGCTTCCACTTGCTGGCTTATCACCAGGTATCAGTCTCCCCTACCTCCCACCCCTCTTTTTATTATTTTATCAAAATATTTTTCCACGACTCCTGTCTGGTTCTAATCTCCCAAACCCAGCTCTCTCTCTCTTTTCCCCTTTCTTTCTCTTTCTCTTAGTCTCTTTTGCTCGTCTTTCAGTGGGCTTGCATTCAGAGCGAAATGTGCGAGGCGGGAAAAATATTCCCACTGCAGGAGGACCTGGGAGGAGTGTGTGGGGTGGGCTGTGGGCTCAACCCTCCCCTGGGCGAGCCCCTGCTTATTCAGGGCCGGGCACAGAGGCCGATTAGGCATGCCGGCGTAACAACCGACCAGCAGCAAACCACCCGCCCGCCCCCAGATACCCCCACCGCCAGTGGTGGCGTAGGGAGGAGGAGGAGGGGTAACCTGAGGGGGCCTGGATGAATCCCCTAGAGCTCCAGAGAGAGAGAGGCAGAGAGGCCCATATTACCCTTGTGTTTAGGGCTCTTTTAAGCCGTCCACTTAGTCCCCCAATCCAGTCCACCAGCCCTGCTGCTTGTGGCAGCCAGGCCACCTGGCCTGGTGACAAGGGAGTCTGTGTGTTTGTATTGTGTGTGTGTGTCCAGATAGGTTATTCATAGACACAACAGTATATGTCTATAGATACTGGAGCATCGCATAAGTGCATATATGTGTATGTCTAGAAAACCGTATGTATTGTATTGTATGTATTGTATTGTAAATAATATATGTGGTTAACAGTAAATGGTGTACACATACTGTATGTGTATGTAGACATATGCATATTTTATGAGTGTGTATATTGAGTGTTGGGTGTTTTGAACCCAGTGGTGGCATGAGGCTGTTGTAGCCAGACCACAGAGTTGCTGGGAGCCATGAGAGGGCGTGAGTGGCTGGCAGCGAGCTATGTGTGGTGGGACAGAGAAAGCGAGAGAGCTTAATGAACAGTATGGAGATCAACGCTCTGCCTCCCCCACTGGAGGCTCCATCGATCCCACACTCATGAAAGAAAAGAGTAAAGGAGAGAGAGGGAAAGAGAGAGAGAGCATTTTGGATTCAGGCTTCCGTATCCAGCGGGAGCCCTGGCTCCTTGCCCGTCCTTCGACAGCGATGTCTGTGTTTATTCCTCGCCTGTAGAAATGAAGCTGTTCCTGCTGTCTCACACGCGCCCCCACACACACACATACATATACAGAGAGAGATTCTCTTGCACACATCTACACACACACACACACCACACACACATACAGATGCTTTCTGACAGCTGAAAATGATTCAGTGCGACCGCGAGGAAGGAAGGCTATGAAGAGAAGAGGTCTCACTCTCTCCCGTGTGTGATAACTTTCATGTGGCTGTAATTTGAACCACTGCCTCTGTAGAATCCGTCTAAATTAGACATAGCATTGCAATTCCACTCCAAAATAGAGATTTTGCATGATTTGGCTAAGAGACCCTCTCTAGCCATAAACCATCACCTGTGAAAAATCTGTCTAAATTAGAGAGGGAGGGGGGTTATTTGATTAGTGATTCTTCTACTCAATTTAGACTAAATCTTAACCAAAAAACTTAAGTCACATTTAGGGCACTGTTTTCACATTAGGTGATTAAGGCATGTTCAGTTTTTCCAGAGGTTTACCACATCCTTTAAACACACCACAGACAGTCAGAGCTGAGGGATGCAGAGAGAGCCTTGTGACAGATTTCGTTCTGTATTGCTGATTGATTCGTTTTGGGGGTTTGAAAGAGGGTCACAGTGGTGATGAAGATGATGAGCATTGTGTGTGTGCGTGTGTGTGATAAATTATGTGTGTACTACTGAAGCTGCTCAGCTGGGAGCTCTGTGTGTGTGTGTGCGCACGCGCGTGTGTGCATGTGCGTGTATGTGTGAAGTCTGTCTCACTCTGCTCTGGTTCCACTGGGGTTCTGCTCTGATTGTTGCACTGCAGACATCCACCTCCCTGCAGTTTGATTAGGACGCCTGGTAGTCGTTTCTGACCTGAGTCTGCTCAAGTGTGCTACTATGAGGGAGAGTCAGGGGGGCGCTTGCAACCTGGCCAGTGTTTAGCTAATCCTCCTCTTTCATCTATCTCTAATTTTGCTGTTTTTCTATTTTGGTTAAGCAATGCATCTTACTGAGAGTGAGAAAGTGAGAGCGAGAGAGAGAAAGACATATGTATCCTATTATGCTTGACCCATCACTTGCAGCCCTTGTGTGTGTGTGTGTAATTGGACATCCGTAGACATCTTTCCCAGTCCAGCTCAGGGGCAGAAGTGTTGTGCTAGTCCAGCCTGGGTGATGTAGCAGTCAGGCATGGCAAGCCTGTTCTCCAGCCTGCGCTGCTCTGTTAGCCTTCTACAGGTATTGCTACTAATACTTCATTCAGTTCAGCCGCCCCAGGTCCTCCCTCAGCCATGCACAGCCTGGGCCCGCCATCACAGCCACCTGAAGCATACCATGGATGAGTGGTGGTGCTGGTGGGGGGTGGGAGGGTGTAGATGGCCACTGTCTCCTCTGTTCCTCCATTATTCCTCCTCCTCCTCCTCCTTCTTCTTCTCCTCCTCCTCCATCTCCCTCTCTTCATCTTTCTTTCTCCTTCTGCTCGTAAGACGGGATCTTTCATTACTCCCACCCTCAAGGTGTCCTTACGCGAGCCGAGCCACTCCCCGGCCATAAATCAGATGGAGGGAAGGCGAGAGGGTGGGTGGTGGTGAGGTGGCTGGAGGCTGGGGGGGGGGGGGGGTTGAAGGGCGGAGGGCTGCCGCCAGCAGTCACCCGTCCTTCTCTCTCTGTGTGTGTCTCTCTCTCTCTTTCTCTCTCTCTCTCTGGAAACATTTAGCGCGGTGAGATGAGGACAGGCTAGCGAGCTCCAGTGGAGTGCAGGGATATGACTCCAGTAATGGCTGTTGGCTGCCAGCTTTATAGGCAGACGGACGGACAGACCGACATGCATGAATGCCGGCAGTGAAAGAAAGAGAATGAGAGAGCGAAAGAGAGGCAGATGGACACACATGAATGGGGACAGAGTAGGAGACAGACAGGCAGATAGACAGACAGGCTTGCAAGAACTACAGACAGATGGATGTAACCCAGACAGGGCGCAGAGACAGACAGGCAGGCAGGCAGTCAGAGCAGTGATCTCTATTATGGATATGCACCATGCAGCATTGTCCTAATGAGCTAAACTGAGGCAGCCACACACACAAACAAACAAACACACACACATACTCACAGAGGACACACTGATTTGCAGAGTTTTACCAAACATATTATGATATTTAAGAGCAAGTTGTGGGGTCATGGGGTACAGTCACTCTCACCACAGTGCAGTTTCAGTGGAACCCTCTGGTGACCTCCTTCACTGGGGAAAAATATGCTGGGCTGAAGGTGATTTTCTTTCCAAAAAGCATACATAATTTGTGGTTTGTTACTTTTCAACAAAAGGCTCTTAAATGTTTCAAGAAGTCCGTTAGTGTTTACATTTTTGTTTGCTCATTTTTATGGGTTAAATCAGCATTAACTCCTTCCTTTTATTTGTCTGCATTTTTCTCAAGGCTCCTATCTCACTAGCCGTTAGGCAACAGATCGCTCCTTCTGAGAGTCTCTCTCTCTCTCTCTCTCTCTCTCTCTCTCTCTCTCTCTCTCTCTCTCTCTGTCTGCCATGGCTGGGGCTTTGCCTCGCTCTAGGTTAGACCATCTGCCTGGCAAATAATTGATCGAATGGATGAATAAATGAATATGTTTACTGGTAATTATAGAGACACATAAACAGTTAAAGTCTGTGAATGCATTCCAGTCTTTTGTCATGCAGTTATTTTATGTTATCTTCTTTCTTTATTTATTTATCAATGTCTCCCCCACCAACAACCATCACCAGCACCACTGTGGCAATGGATATGTAAATAGGCAGCACAGTGTACAAGAAACAGCCCTATGTTAATGTATGTAAATAAGACACTGCATGGCTGGATGCTCAGTGTTCTCTGCACCGGGTGCCAAGATGACAGTAACGGAATTGACACGTCCCCTCGGTCCATTCTCCTGGTGACAGAAAGAAGGGGGGAGGGTGGGTGGGGTGTCGGGGGCTGGCCGAAAGGTGTCTGCCAACAGTGTCACGCGTTTAATTTCCTCTCTCTGCAGATAATCCCAGATTAATGCCATTTAGCTTTTCGTTCATTTGTTCATCCGTCCATCCATCCATTCATACATCCCTTCCTCCTCCTCTCCTTCCCATCCCTTCTTCATTCTCCTCTCCTCCTCTCTCTCTTCCCCGGGGTGCGGCGGTGGATGGGGACACACACAGGCACGGCACTTTGGGAGCGCTTTGTCTCTGAGGCAGGCCCGTTTATGCATGTCCTCATAAATGAGGTTATCTGCGAGAAGAGGAGATGTGGAGAAGGCTCACTTGGGCTCCCGCCCTTGTGTCTCTGCAAATTAAACGACACAAGGAGTGAAGAGGCTGGGAGTGTCATGGAGGTGTCATGGAGGTGGTGGGTTGTGACAGTCTGCCATACCCTTGCCTTACTTTTCCACCATCAGTCAGCCATAAATGCATAGGCACACACACATTCCCTCACTTACACACACACACACACAGTGGAATCCCATGATTCATTTAGTCCACAGCCCCCTCCCCCTCCACCATGTTTATGACTGGACAGCACCTCACAGAAAACATGTGAAAGTGTCATGACCACTAGATGCCTTGAGAGATATTTTCAGGGGCATTAGGGGTTAAAAAAAATGTCATTTTGTTTACAGAGCGTGTGCAAGGGTGCATGTCAAAATAGCTACCTCATGCATACCAAGTGACCAAATGTTTCCTCCGTACCTCCACTTCAGATCCACCCTTAAAGGAATCAAATCAATACCATCTGTATCTGGCCATAATTACGCACATATACTGTTTTATATACAAATGTACCAGATGTGTGTACCATATTGATGTGTATACCTGTAGTTGTATTTATACATGTAGTTGTATTTATACCTACAGAGTATGCCAGTATACACACTAACAAGGCTATATACAATGTATGTACACGTTCAATATCTTTTTGGCACACACACACATACAGACGAAAGAGAAAATAATTCTGTAATTCTGTGCAAGGGGAGGTGGATGTATGTGTTCTTTCCCTCCTGTTCAATAATTCATCAATGGACCACAGCAGGGAACAGACATAGATTTATGGCGTGTGATTGTGCAGTGTCTGGATTTATCAGCGTGCGCAGGGGAAAATTGACCACAACTACAAAAGGCTATTTCTGCTTTTATTTGATCAGCATGAGAACTCATCAGAACCGAGCAGACGACATGGGGATGGAGGGAGATAGAGAGAGAGAGAGAGAGAGAGGGAGGGAGGGAGGAAGAGTGAAGGAGAGATGGAGTCAGAAAGACAGCAAGTGTAGATGAAGTGGAAAGAGAGGGAAGAAAGAAGAGACAAAGGAGAAGTGTGTGTACGTGTGTAGGTGGGGGGACTCGTTTCTCTCTGTCGTTTCATTAAGGGATCATGGCAGGCCCCCTGGTGCCTCCCGTCCTCATCCCCCTGATCCAGTGTGGCCGTCCGGCCGTGCATTCCTCATTCTGTGCCAGGCCCCCTCCCATTAATATGAAACTGTTACTAGAAAATGAGTTTATTGATTTGGGTTAAGGCACGCACGTTTGGAAGCACTGAGCGTTATTCAGATTCACAGAAGGCCGATAGATAAGTGATTCCAATAAGAAGACAGAGAGCGATGTGGTGCAGTCTGAAGGAGGGGGAAAAAGAGAGAAACTCAAAGAGAGAGAGAGAGCAAGGAAGGAGGGCAGGAGAGCATTGAATCAGGAGCATTTAATCTCTTTTACAGGGTGGACTAATGGCCAACATTGCATTGTGTTGCACTCTGTTTTATTTTGTTGGTGATTTAATTTGGGCCAAGGCGTGTTGGAGAGGGGAGGACAAGGGAGGACGGGTGTGTGTGTGTGTGTGTGTGTGTGTGGGTGGGTTGGTGTGTGAGAGAGAGAGAGAAAGTGTGTGTGCTTGTGCTTGTGCTTGTGCTTGTGCGTGTGCATGTGCGTGTGCATGTGCGTGTGTGTGCGTCCGTGTGTGTGTGTGTAGAGGATGGAAAATCACAATGGCAAATGTTCTCCTGGAGGACATAAAGGCTTAAAGAAAGACCCAGCAAGTCCTGAGATCACCCCCCACATTCTGTCACACGCACACACACTCACATCCAGAGAGTGAGAGAGAGGAGACCCTTGTGACACTTCCTCTTCATGAGGAGGCATTGGGATGTGACCGTGGGAGAAAGTGGGTTATTGGCTCCCCAGATGTCTCCTCCTCTAGTTGATTTTCATTTTGGTGATTTTCAAAGTGGCCAGTGATCTGTAACTGGCCCGTACAGTGGGCAGCGGCCGGGGGCTTTGGCTTCAGCCTCGGCTGGAGGTTAGCGCAGGGGCTGTGATGGGAATTGTGCTTTAGAGCTCCTTTGCTCTCTCTCTCTCTCTCTCCCTCCACACACACACACACACACTCACATGCACACACGCACACACACATGCACACACACACTCACACACACACAAACACACACACGCACGCACACACACACTCACATGCACACACACACACACACACACACTCCCACCTCCTTCTACTCCTTCACCCTGCCCCAACCTTTGTCCCCTCTTTCCCTCTGCTTCACTTCTCTCCTCTTTTTTATCTTTCTCTCCGTCCTTGCCCTCTATTTTGCACTTTCTTTTTAGTGTCTTCTCTCTTCCTTCATCTCCTTCTCTCTCTCTCCCTCTGTCTCTCTCTCTCTCATACACTCACACGCACACACGCGCGCGCACACGCACACACACACACACATACACTCCCCTCCTCTGCTCTCTTTGCCACCGGTGACCCTCAGCCCTTTCAAGCTGCTGTTGTTGCTGTGATAATACTTGCTTCAGAGGAGATCGCCCAGCTTTATCCCTTCCCTGTAATCCCTATTGTATGGGCCACAGGAATGACAGCATCCACAAAACACACACACACATACACACACACCTACAGAGACGGTATTCTTACGGCCTGTTCGGAAGTATAACTATCTTCATCTCCCATCAGATCTTTATCTGAATCAGCGGCAGATTCAGCTCCCTGCCATGAAATGATGCAACCCTGATGATTGCAGTAGTTTTGAGAAGAATGGGGAAATTCTGTAGTGTATCTGTAGTGCCACTGGACAGGGTACATATCAGCTAGTCCTAGCATCAGCCCATGTACAAGTATACTATTCTACAACATTGCAGTATCTGATGTTGTGGATATATACTTAAGTACTTATGTACTTACTGTATGTACTTCTTGTGTATATATATATATATATATATATATATATATAAATATATATATGTGGGTGTGTGTGTAGTGATTGATAAAATATTTGGACTTGAAACTGCTCAGAAGTGTCAAGTGCTATCTTTGTTCTCTGGATTAAGCAGCCTGGCTTGCCGAGTTTGCCGTTCGCCGGCTCCTTTGTGAGTTGGCTTTTGGTCTTTGCTGTCACAAGTTCTGAAGGTTGAAGAGAAAAGCGGTGTCAGGAAGCTGATTGGTAGCACAGCGTTTCTAAGACAATCTGAATCTCATATTCAGCTACTTTGCCACAGTGGATTAAGATGATCTAAGAGGGCTTTGAGAGCTCGATAAAAATCAGGCGGCCGCCAGAGAAAGAGCACGGGGAGAAATTTCACCCTTTTTGTCCTTCGAAGTTAATTGTTAAAAGTTATTTTCCCTTCCCCCCTCTACTCCCTCTCCTCTCCTCTTTTTTTCCTTTTTTGATGCTGTCCCTCTATTGTCTCTCCAATTCAGTCAAAATAGGAGCATTTTTGTGATATTTCCCCTCTAGAATGGTAATATATACTGAGCATATACATGGGCTAGACATATGCAGACTAGCATGCACAAGCACACTATCACACACACAGAGAGAGAGAGAGAGTCTAAAAGCTTCATATTTGATGCTTTCCTTATTCATAATATTTAAGTTCTGAATGGGTGCCTACATTGATTTTACTACATGCTGTACAGGTAAAATAGAAATAAGTGTCCTTTTATGACACTGGTTAGCTGGCAAATATTACTGCAATATTAAAAGCATTATGAACCGCATGCAAATATTGATTATGCATGTCGTTTTTATGTATTGATCATTTGTGGAGGGTTTTTTTTTTTACAATTTGTTCTCACTCAGCTGGAGTAAGCACACTGTCATTGAGATGGCCCCTGTTTCGTTACCCCTGCATATCAAATCTAATTGATCGTGCGATTGATTACCTCTTGAAGATTGTGGGGATCATTTGTTTTAAAATGGCTAATTTAAGCACAGCCTTGGGTACAAAGCATGCCGACATTAATATCAGGGAGAAGGTACCCTTTAAAAGGTGCGGCTATACAGCCTCCTTGATGTCTTCCATTTTTCTTCAAGTGACAGGCTTTAGTTGGGCAGGGGAAGATTAAGGCCCCTTTGGAGAAGTGGCACAATGCAGTATTAGATCCAGAGAGAGTGAGAAAGAGAGAGAGAGAGAGAAGGCGAGGGAGAAAGGGATGGACTGACTGCTTCTCCAGTAAATCTGTGAGCCACTGTCATAGCCCGCTAAAGGTTACTGTAATCTGAGCGCTGTAACACTCGAGTGGACGGCAAAAAGCTCTCTCCAGTTAATAGTGGAATTGTGATAGATACTAGCCCTGCTGAAAGCAATAGACGAGGAACGAGGGCGGCTTAACCCAGACGCAGTTTGGAGAGGGAGGGGTGGGACGGAGAAGTGAAATGGGGGTTGTGGTGTAGACTGTGTGTGTGTGTGGGGTGGTGAAGTGATGTTGAGAGACAGGGGCTTGGGCATCACTTTTGCGGAGGCATCATCTTGGCATGTACAGTGTGTGTCTGTTTGAATTGTGAAATTAGAAGCCCTTGTCGGTTAGCTGACAAATATTACTTCTCTTGCCTGGACTTGGCATTGGTGCAGGTTATCCGTCATCTTCGTGCTGTGAAGCATGTGCACGTGGAAACTTTCCAAAAGCCTTTTAGGTCTTTTTTTCCCTCCTCCTCTCTTTCGCTCTGTCCCTGAATGCATTTGGTTATTAGACAAATAAAGTTAGAGAGACTGCAGGTTTTTTTTTTTTTTTGCAGGGCTCTCTTTCTTGGCTCTGTGCTTTTATCGTTAGGCAGATAGTCATTAATTTACCAAATCAACGCTGGAAACATCTTTTGTGATCTCATATTAAATTTTTCCCCCCGAATCCACCCCTTGGCAAAAATTACTCACATCGTTAAAAAATATTTAATTAGGCTACGGTTTATCCGCGGCTCACAGGGGAGACGTCATTTGCATGAGGCGGGTCGCCCCCGTTCTCGGTGAGGGAGATTGGATGTGAGCTAGGTTCAGAGGGTCACCGGCTCCACCAAGGACTCCCATTTGCCAAGGTCAGGCAGGTAGCTGGGTGTTCCCATGGGTCTGACCGCAGCTCCGACAGCTGAAATTGGCCTCTAATTACAGGCTTCCTTTAAGCCAGTGTCTGCTTTAGAGAATTTATTTTATTCCATTTTATTTTATTTTATTTTCCTCGCCTATCTTGTTCCGCCTGCCAGCTTCTTGTGCTGTTGTGGTTCTTTTTTTTTGTACATACAAATTATGCGCACAGACAAACACACACACACACACACACACACACCTGCCACAGACACACATTCACACACGCACACACACACGCACACACTTTCAACCACTCTGGATTTTTTTTTGTATGATGAAGTCCACCATGAATTGTAATTTTCGATTTGAAAAGGCCGCTCTGCGATTGGCTAGGCCGTGTGCTTAGATGATGCTGCACTTTATTTTCTTTATTTTCTTCTTGTAAGAGGAGATTTCATTGCTGCACACAAGTAATTCACTGTCATTATCCATTCAAATAAAGTCTGGAACTCAATTTTTAAGAGGGTATTCATTGTGAAACATAAGGTATTCACCACGAAGCGATTACTTTGCATTATAGGGTTATTATTAGCGTTTCCTCAGCCCCCTACATTGAAAGCAGCTGCTGCCAGAACAAGAGTCTAATTACAGAGAAACTGTTTGGCACCAGAAGCACAGGGCCTTCTAGAAGAGCGATACATGGGGGAGAGGGAAAAATGCATGTTTTTCTTTTTTTCTTTTTTTTTTCTTTATTCTTTTTTCCCCTTAATTGAATAGCATAATGCCAAGTGTTATCAATTGCAGGCAATGTAATATGAATCTTTAATACAGGAGTAATTATGTGCTATCAAACTTATAATATTCCATTTAGCTAATGTTAAATGCTGTAATTAATTCTGAACCCTCAAGCCAGCGTCAATTTATTTGATTAGTACTTTGCAAAGTCACTCCAATTTTTTAGGAGAGTGCAGAGGGATTTATCCTCCCTCCCCTCATATTCCCTTCATGTAATCACTTTCTCCTGGGACGGCATCTCTGTATGTGTGTGTGTGTGTGTGTGTGTGTGGAGTTCCTCAAATGAAGGAACTCAAATGAGTATTTAAGTATTACAGCCATGCCTTTTTAAACTGAATGAAAGATTATTCATTTCTTTCAATTATTGATTTAGACTTATTACTTGCACACGCACCTACCTATTTGGACACCTTGTGGTTTGTGTTTGATTTATGCATGTGATTTGAAGCAATGGTTTTTAATATTGCACTAAATTCAGACATGAAGCATTTACAACAGGGAGACAGAGGAGTTGCCAGTCTTCTCAAAGACCAAACGGTCTTTGCTTGCAAGCAGAGGTGTACGCCTCCTCTTTATTTCCCTTCATTTTTCTCTCTCTCTCCCTCTCTCTCTCTCTTCCTCCCCTTCACTTCACCTCTCACTTCAGGCATGTCACACACACAAATGTGCCATCTTGTCGTCGTCGCTGCTGCGGCTGTGCGCTGGCATCGGGGGCCAGCGAGCATTTTCCCGGCTGCGCGGGCTCGATTACAAACAGGTTAAACTGCGCGGAGCGGGAGGTGAGCGCCCAGACGCCGCCCTGCGTTTGATGCCAGCCGGTAATTGTGTCATAATGAGGGGCGTGGGGCTCCCTGGCAGACTCCCATTGCTTTTTGAGCGGGGAGCAGTGACACTTGACAGACCTCCTCAGGGCATTGATACAAGGGGTGGGGGGGTTGAGGAGATGGAGCGAGGGTTGCAGGTGTAGGGAAAACAGGAGGAAGACAATGCCGATGAAGAGGCACACTTTTTTGACAGGAGGAGGGTGGTGGAGTGGTGTGTGTGTGTGTGTGGAGAGGGTATTCAGAGGAGATCATGGGATGGTTGTTGGGGAGAAGAGGGAATAAAGTGGCAAAAGCATGTGTGCTTGAATCTCTTGGTTCTTGGGTAAAGAGGGGACAGATAAAAAAAAAAGCAACTGAAAAGCCGGAGGAAGTGAGCTGTCTGTCAAGTGATGGATTTTGACAGTGGGGGGATTATGGCTTTGATGGGCCCTGAACAGCTAATAGACTGAGCTGACATTTCTGTTTGAAAGCCCTACTAATTAAAGGGTTTGGCTTCCTTAAAACAAAAAGTCTAAAGTCCCTTTCTTTATCTCTCTCTCTCTTCCTACCTGTCTCTGCACTCTCTTCCTTTGTAGTCTTCATCTCCTCCTTTCTTTCATGATTACCTTTCTCTCTCTCTCTCTCTCTTTTTCTCTCTCTGCATCTCTTTCCCTCCATGGTGTTTTTTGTCCCTGGTTGTGGTGTGCCCTGCGCATTAATGTATGCCAGTCAGTCTTAATAAGAGTGGTGGGTGCATGTGGTTGGTGGATGGGGAGGGTGGACGAGAGTGGAGGGGTGATATTATTGAGTGACCTTCTACAGAATAAGCATGTTGCTGAGGGCAGGGCTTGATGGCCCCCATCGGCTTCGGCTCCTGACGAGTCTCATTTACAATGCAAACGCACACGTCTGCCGTAATCCAAGTGTCCTTTCTGCAATCACAGAGCATAATCTGCCTCCACACACTTCACGCAAACACACACACACCCTCTCGTGTAACGGACAACAGTAGCCACTCCACTCTGTGCTCATACGTATGCTCCCCTGTCTTCCTCCTCTTTCCCTCTGTCTGAATGGCTATCAGTGGCAGTGTTATTTCTGCAGCCATCAGTAGCCGCCTTAGAGAGATTAAGTCCAGAGTGGAGATGAGAGGGGGTTGTGTAGGGGTATGGGAGGGGGGTGGACCCAGGGAGGGGGGGGGGGTGGATAGGGGTATTGGAGAGGATTGTCAAGCCACTTGTGTCGAAAACTGGGGGCCCGCCATTCTAATACAGTTAAAATAGTCATTGCGTCGTGTTCATGAATTATAATGGGACCACAAAAGGTTTGGTGTAACACCATTGCCCATGTCTTCACACACACACACACACACACCCCTTCCATCCCCACTCCCCCTCCCCCCCAATCCTTCAAGCCTGCAAAGGAGAGATAGCTTTACTCGTTTTTCATCTCCGCACGGAAATAGATTTTTAAAAGGAGGAGAAAAAACACACTTGTGACGCATAATGTATTTAGAGCTGGCGCCCAGTCAAGCTGTCCACCGTCATCTTGTTTTGTTATTATGAGGGGGATCTAATCCAATTACTAATTGGAATTGCCGGATTTTCTTTGTGTCTGTGTGTTTCTTGCTAATCTGTGGTAGTGCATAGCTCTCGAGGTTAAATACAAATGTAAAACGTGCTGTTTCCTTTTTTTTTTTAAATAGGGGAAGGGTGAGGGGTATGACTCTTTTTTGGAGGGGGGAATGGAGTCATTTGTAAGAGGATGGAAGATCCAGACTCCACCCCTGATACATGACCTCTCTCTTCCCAGGGATCTTCCTCCATCCCAGTGGTGCCTCCATCAGACGGTAGAGGTGTCAGTCTCACGGAGAGGCTCGACCCTAACGGAGACACGCTCCAGGAGTCTGTCTCATCCCAGTGTCTACAAAAACACAAGAGCTCACCCACTGTGAGAGCTCAGAAAAGATGGAGGACTCCAGTGGTCCTTGTTTTGTTGGATGACATTTGGAGTCGTGAGCTATTATGCAGCCTAGGAGATTAAAATCACCGTCTAATTAATTGCTGGGCCCTGTCTGTGTGTTAAAATACCTATCTGTCGTTTATCTCTACAGGATAGATAGTGAGCTAGTGCTGTGTGTTCAGAAAGCTCCTACTGTCATATAATCTTTTATTGACTATTTCCAAGGCCAAATAAGGACCAGATATCTGTTTCTGTGATGCAGTCACCCAGTACTAATTTCTGCCTAATGAGTAACACTCCAGTGTCCAGAGTCAGTTTGATTGCTTTGTTTTCTATTGGAATAACAGTCAGTGTTTCATGTTGATACTGCATAGTCTATTGAAGTAAAAAATATACAATATTTACAAGTATATGTCAGTATGTAAATGCACAAATGTTGTCATAGAGCATTCAATGTGATGTGATAATTGGGCGCTTATTTGCGGTCAGGCCGCGGTGCGACTGATTGCTTGCAAAGCTGTGTGAATGGGTTTAAATGATGCTTTCATCCCACTGCGCCTCACTTAGTATGGACTTGCCACTTCAGTCATGGGATCAGACCGTGCTGTGTGCAAGGCGAGGCGAGTTTTATCTCTGAAGTGTGTGGTGAGGCCTCAGGATAAGATGTTTATATCATGCCGCTTCCTAATTAGCTTGTAGCTGTGGCACGCTAGCAATGTTGCATGTGTATTTGTAAAATAAAATCTTGCCAGGAGGTGGCAAGGTGGTTGTTTTCTTTTTTCGGATTTACTGACTTTATTGTAGATTTCCCTTCTATCCCACTGTGATAATGTTAGACTTATCCCTATGGCAACGTTTTCTTTTCTCTTTTTTTACAGCGTCTATTTGAATTTTAAAATGGGTAACTTGAACAGAAACTCTCAACATTTAATACTATAGACAAAGGAGACACTCCTGCTTCACCTGCTGAGCAGATTAACCAGGATGGGAATTCATTTGAGCTGTCCGATCATAAAACACACTGACAAATCAGAATTTGTTGATGACTGGCTTTTGTGAATATGTCAGACAGAGTCTTTTTTTTTTTCTTCTTATTTAAAGTCCTGATCCACTGTACAGTGGTTGTGAACTGTGTCAAACCTGCCCACGATAAGACACACTGCACTAGGTTATTCTGCCAAGTTTTAAAAGGAGGCTGGTTGGAATGCTGGACCCAGGTTGACCTTATTTGGCTTCTGTGAATTAATTTTAATGCATTCCAAGTCTCCATCTTAAAAACATGTGAGAGAAATACTCTAGTGCATATTGTTGCCATTGTTCCCCTGCCTTTATCGTTGTCTCTGCTTGGCCCCATCATCAGTGAGGAGCTAAATTGCTTTGAGGGGATTCAACATTAAAGCTATTATTCCCATGTAATCCCTCCCATCCCCACAGACCTCCATCCCCAAAGACATCCAGAAACCAGCAAGGCCTGGAATTCCAGAAGGGAAATTTGCAGCAGAAGACAATGAGATGTTCTAGATGACGGGCTGTGCTCGCACCAGAGATACACTAACGACCCGCTGTTTTTGCTTGTCATCCCCAATTAACATGAGCAAATCCCCTTTTCTGCCTTTGTAAACGAGCGCATTGAAATGTACAACAAGCCTCCTCTTTAGATTCCCATTATATATTTATTTGCCTCTACATTTATTTCAGTAATCTACGTTATTAGTGAACATTATAACAGTGTTATTTTTTTTTTTTTGGGGGGGGGGGGGGTCGGGTGGCACTCATTATGGGATGGGATGTGGAAACGCAAAGAGAGCAGGGTTCTCTGGAGAGATGAAGGGAGGGAGGAACAGACAATGAAATGAGTGAAGACGGAGGAATGGAGAAATTGCGTTCCACCCTGATAAAGGGGAATTATGGAAATTGAAGTTGAATTAAGTTGAGAGCAAAGAACAGACTCTGTGAGCAATGATTGTTTATGCGTTTGTGGTAATATAAGACACAACAGACAGAGACGAGAAACCCCTGAAATGTGACGCTAAACCTTGTTAAGAGCCCACACTTCTTTCTCTGAAATCTGTAAGACCATAGCAATGAACATGACATGGTGTGGTGATAAATGATTAGGATAACAACAGCCTCACTTTGCTCTTGAAAAAAGTGATGATGATGATAATGATGATAATGTTGATGGTAGTGATGAGGTGGGGGATGATGGGTATTAATATAAAGTTGTTAAGGTTATTCTGATTCCCCAGGAAGTTGAGACTAGAGGTTGCTGGTGTCTAGTGCAGCTTTCTTCACCTCTTCACAAACACTCAAACAAGCCCTCCACCTGACTCAGCATGCAGGGTTCTGAGCACAGCCTGATGGGCACCGGGGCAAGGCTCAGGGCTTCAGCTAAATCCTGCTGTGCCCTCAGCTCCTCAAGCGGAGCAGGCAGCCAGGCTATCTGCTGACACTGATGCTGGCAGTGGCATTATCAGGCCAGGACTTGTCATTACGTGCAGCGTGTGAATGCTTTGTTTCGAAGTGATGATATGTCCTGTCTGTGTGAGGCTTTGTGTTCCTGCTGGTTAATCCTTGCCTTTCGAGAGCGTGCTTGTGCTGTGTGTATGTGTGTGTGTTTGTGTTGGACTCTGACATGACCATTCCTTTCTTCTCTCTGGGTGTGTGTTTTGCATAGGTGGAGCTGACGGGCAGCAGTGTGTTTGACTACGTTCACCCGGGCGACCACGTGGAGATGGCCGAGCAGCTGGGCATGAAGCTGCCCCCGGGCCGAGGCCTGCTCTCTCAGGGCACCGCCGAGGACGGCGCCAGCTCTGCTTCCTCCTCCTCCCAATCCGAGACGCCAGAGCCAGGTAAGACACCAGCCCAAACCTCCACCTCCACAGCCCGCTCCCTTGTACATAGATTAAGCCTTGCCTGAGGCTCAAGCCCTCTCATATCTATAGAAATCGCCATCCAGGTTCGCTTGTAGTCCAGCTGTTAGACTTAATCCATGTATAGAAAACTGGCCCCATTTGTACCCTCTTTCATCCTTGGTACAAAAGAAAAGCATTGTTGAGAAACTACCACCATTATACAATTCAGATTGTACTAACCATGATAACTATGATGCTTTTGATGCTCCTTAGACTGCAGGGAGTCATTGTAAAGATCTATGAATGGTATGCAGGGTGTACTAATACAGTACTTAAATGTGGAAACCAAGTATGCTTCAGAATTTCTCGGAACAGTATCACCAGTGTGGTCATATTGGAAAGTGTTTATGAAGAATGTCTTTGTAATCTTACATCAAGACACAAGTATACTAACAACAACCATGACAACTACACTATATCAGCTTTTATATACTCACAAGGAGACATGTTTATGTGTGGGCAAATACTGTGATTTAATAACAACGAAAAACAAGACCTTAAGACTTCAGTCATATCAGTAAACTGACAACTTGGCATGTGGCATTTCGTTTCTCTGTGCAGTCTTGCAGGCTTTTAGTGCGGATGTGCAGTTGTTAAGATCGGGCATGTCATCTTTTCATTAATTCGTGCATTGCCAATGAACAAGTGAGCTGCCACTTCCATTTCACAGCTCATAAGACGATTCTTCAAAATGCCTCAAAGTGAGAAATTCTATTAGTGTCTCCCACCGTTGATCCGCACCATTTTGTAAACAGCCCTGTCACATGGTCTTAAACGAGTGATTGTGCACGATACAGCTGTCAGCAAACGTAAACAGCAATATGGATTTGTTATTAGATAGTGCTTCATTCATAGTGATGAGGCACTGGGATCATTTTAATACTTCCAAGAGATCCCGTCGCATAGTCGACGCCACCAAAGATTGCAACTGTCACCGCGTATAAATAAAACCGATGTCCCAGTGGAGATGCAGGGCACTGGCGTCCAAGGGGAGAGATGTTTTTAAGGGGCCAGAGGTCAATTCCCCATAACAGATGGTTCAGACTTCAATTTTGAAATTGCAGTCAAACTCGGAGTGCTTCCTGTCGCGTCACAAGCCCTAGTGTTGACATTATTTTACGATCCACTCGTCTGAAATATCAGCGCTCAGCTCAGACTCGTGGAGGCTAAAGTGCTACTCCCAGTACGGTGTGTGTTTGTGTGTCTGTATTTACTCTCTCTAGGTTAGTCAGTGTGTTTGTGTGGGCTTCTTGTGTGAGGTATGTGAGTGCATGAGTCTGTGTACCCCAATTCGGTTTCTATGTGTGTGTATGTGTGTGTGTCAGAGTGAGAGAGAGGGTGGAAGAAAGAGTGTCTGTGTGTGTGTGTGTTTAACAGAGAGAGAAAGAGGGAGAAATAGTGTGTGTGTGTGTGTGTGTGTGTGTGTGTGTGTAACCACGATATTCCTGTTAAGTGTCTCTGGCAGTGGACCCCCAAATTCCCATGAGGAGGAAGAGCAGGCTTGCCACTCTCGTACAGTGACCCGGGCTTCCCAACCCCCGGAATTTAATTAGAGGGAATTGTAGGGGAGAAATGAAAAGAGATGACATTCCTCATTGGAATTCCTTTCAGGGCTGTTATAGACTTTGCCTTCCAAATGTTCCCATTTTCATTGTGTTGTACTGATGATAATTTAAGTATTAGGGGAAAATCCATTTATAAATTAAACAAAATGACTTGATATCCATCAGTCCCTTAGTTCATCAAGCTGTTCAAACAGGAGGGAAGATTGGCTGGTCGGCCAGGGTCTTCGGAGAGCCTCAGTAATTAGATCTGCCAAGGATTTATTCTTTGCTGATTGGGGCTTTAAATTAATTGAAGTTCCACATTTGTGGTTTTGTCCTTTTTTGCGATTTTTTTTCTCAGCACACAGAGAGAGAGAGAGAGTCAGGGGGGAGGGGGGGAGAGAGAAAGACAAGACTGAGGAAGAAGCATGGGAGGTGTGAGTGGGAAAAGAGACAGCAAAGAAAGCAGCGAACATTTGAGAAAGAGGGAAAGAGATTAAAGAGAAAGAGCAACAGCAAAAGCAGGTGAGAAAATGAGGTAAGGGAAATTAGGGACTGATGAGGAGAAAGAGAGATAGTGTGTTTGCATGCGCATGTGTGTGTGTGTGTGTGTTTGCATGCGTGTGTGTGTGTGTGTGACAGACTCCTTGCGTGTGTGTGTGTGACAGACTCCCCCCCCCCTCCCATGTTAATTTCTTGGCAGAGGAGCAGCAAGGGTAGGTGAGAGAGGTAATGAGAGTAGGGGCCTCCTGACATTGAGATTTATTTGTGTACACTCATTATGAATGAAGCGCACTATCACACGAAGGCCACCCAGCCATCCACGCCACCCGACTGCTGCTCACTGGCCTACACACACCAAAGACCCTCATTAGGGGGTGGGGGAGAGAGGAAGACCCCCTCCCATCCCCTCCAGAGCCAACCAAACACAACAGTCACCTTTCATCGCCTGTCTTACCCGTCTTTCCCTCCCTCTCCCTCTCCCTCTCTCTCTCTCCCTCTCTCTCTCTCTCTCTCTCTCTCTCTCTCCTCTCTCCCTGTGTTTGTCTTGTGCCTACCTATCTTGCTTTTTCTTCTGTCATCTAATTTTTTCTTTCTTATTCCTGTTCTTTAGTCTTTCTCTCCTCTTTACTGTTTTTCTCTTCTCTCCTCAGTGCTCATATCCCTTGTTTTCTTCTCTCTCTCTCTCTCCCTCTTTTTCTCTCCCTCTCTTACTCTCTATCCATCCTCTACCTTAAGGTAAATTGTCTTATCAACAGTCCATTTTAAATACCTGCTGCCACTGCTGTTCGCCCATTGGGGGGCGGCGTTCCTCCCCCACCCATCCACCCACACACACACACACACTGCCTGGCTCTATCGTCCCTCTCAAGGGCACGCTAGCTCGGCGGAATAGCGCTTGGCAGTATTTTTTCTTTAAGATAGTAATCCCAGTATTTGTCAACACACCGCTCGCGCTTTGATGAAGATGAAAGTGGACCATGTTTGCCAGCGCGTCGACACCATTAATAAAACTCGCGCTCCGCAATGCACGAGGCCTTGTTTGCTCAGAGATCAATTGGAGTAGATGGGTTTTTTTCTATCTTTCTTTTTTTTGGTATTCTTACACAAATTGTTGAAGTTTTTGCGGCGGGCGGCGTTTCAGAGGTAATGTGGCTTTTGGTCGTTCTTCTTCTCCTCCTCTTCCTCCTCTCCTCTCCTCTCTTCTCCTCTCCGTCGGTCTTTGCTTTTGAACTCGATGAAATCACAATGCGAGCTTCAAAATGCACTCCAAGTACATAGCATCAAATCCGACTGAGCAGTAGCATTCAAAACCTACAAGCCTGTGGGTTTGCCCTTGTTTTCTTTCCTTGTGACCTCGCAAACCCCCCTTGCCCTTGTCAGTATTTCGCTTTCATCGTTTAAAGGTGGGGGTTTGGGGGGGTTGAGGGGTTGTTTGTTTGCTGTGTTTCCAAGGTAAACAAACAACCAGTTCCCTCAATACCTCCCAGTCCACTGTTCTTCCTCCCCACTGACACAATCTGTTGATTGACTTTGATTTACCCTCCTATATCTTTAAGATTATTCCTCTATATGTTCCACACGCACACACACACACACACACACACACACACACACACACACACACACACACACACACACAGTGAGAGAAAGAGAGAGAGTTATGAGAGGTATGAAGCATAAAGTGCCTGTATCTTCCCCTGGCTTTGAAGTCTGAATAATGATGACTCTGCTCAGAGGCAAATCCAATCAATATGTTTCTGTTCTGAGCACATTCATAGTTTTGCATTGTATCAAGTGTGTTTTGTGCCTTTTTTTTTTGGGGGGGGGGGGTGATATTTACTCTGACTAAAGTGCAGCTGCACGCTGACAGGTATGCAAACATGTTGATATGGCTTCATTAAATATTTATAGGCTAATTCGATGAAGCTTTCCCTTTTGCCCCAAATATTTGTGTGCGTATCTATATGTTTGTGTCTGATGAGTGCATCAGTGTGTGTGTTTGCTTGTAAAAGTGTTTATTGTGTGTGTGTGTGGTGTGTGTGTGTTTGTGTATGTTTCTGTATGTGTGCCTTGTTTTTTGTCAATGTTTGTGTATGTTTCTCTGTGTATGTGCACTGTATGTGTATGTTTGTTGCTGTGTGTGTGTGTCTTCCGGTAGCTTCCCAGAGGTGTATTGTGGCCAGTGGTATCCTGTGAGCTGTGTGAACTCATCTCTCCCCGTGGGGCAGACCTTTGATTTCCGCGGCTCCTCCCCTCCCCTTTAACAGGTGTCTGCCTCGCGCGCGCGCCTGACATTTGAAATGCAAATAGAGCTCTTTCACTGGAGCCCTCCAATCTACCCTTGTCAAGCCAGAGTAATGCCCCTGCCCCCTCGCCTTGCCTCGCCTCACCTCTCACACCGACACACACACACACACACACACACACACACACACACAGGTGCATCAAACACATATACGCAAGAAACGGACCAATCACAGGCACATACAGCATGCTAAGAGACAGCATATACACACACAATAAATATACTATACACACACACACATATGCATACATGTACACACACACACACACACTCACACACACACACACACACACTCAGCTTGTATGTATCATAGACTACTCATATTTCATTCAGTCTATCTCACTCACTCACTTGCTCAACATATATGCCCAGATACTGTATATTTTATAGCACACAAACACATTGGCTACAAAGCTTACACACACACACACACACACACACACACACACACACACACATACATATACATATACATACAGTCTCATGCCGCACCATGCTGTGATGCCAGGGTCTGCAGGGCCGTGGCTCCTCACCCCAGCTGCTGCGCGTGAGGCCTGGGCATGGGAGGCTGGAGCGCAGGGTGAGGTGTTAGCGCGTGTCGGCCCCCTCTGGAGGGCCAGCAGATCTAACACACCGCCTATAGGTCTCCACCCCTCCTTGCTGCTCTGGCTTATACATCCACCGTGACCGGCTGTGCGCTCAGGGGGGAGCTCAATGCACTGCCTGCCACACACACATACACAGATAAACGCACACACAGATAAATACATATATCCAGTACCCGTGGTGTTCCGTGTCAGTGTAAGGAAAGACCTCACCTCGGGCTTATAAATCGACAAATTTCTATGCAAGTGGTCTTTTCTTGTTTTTGAATAACTTAAGAGAGTCACGTAATAGTCTGCCACATTCTGCTGAAACGTGCAGTGCAGATACTCTGTAGTTATCTTTAAGAGGACGGTTTGTAGGATGAAGTGGGGGTAGTTTCGGTGTTAATATTCAGAGGAGGGACCATATGTGACTCTATAATGGACTTAGAGGGCAGGCGTGAAATTTAGATGGTGTAAAAGTCAGCGGAGGCTTTGCCTCATTTGAAATGCATTGCTCTATATGATCTATCAGCGTGAACCGCTGTGGAATCTCTCACTTAGCACCTACATATATTAGACTTGCATTATCCCTCTCGTAGTCCAGGGCTTTAAGGATGATGACTTCCCGCACAGTTCAGGTGGGCCAACTTACTGACAGGTGAGACTCTGTCATAGCGACAGGATATGATGACATACTGTAGTCCCTCCCCACATCATGTAAAAGAGATAGATTGACAGATGGACGGAATGGTTACTTTGTCAACCTATACTGCCATCACTATGAGGGTGATAGCTGTTGTTTAATGCATTAAATAGGAACTTAAGGATAATTTCTGAGTAGTTGTTATTGTGTGTGAACTATAGACTAAACTATAGAGGAATAGCAGAAGTGTGTTATTCTCCTCACTTCACTGAGTTCTTGGGACATATTGCTGGCCATCTCAAACCAGATGGAGATTTCCCTCTGAGGACTTTTCAGCTTTTTCCATTTCACCTCTCGGTGACCTCCGCAGTCTGTCTCTCAGTCCACCCTCTGCATGTCTGATGATGTCACCACGGTACCCGGGGTTCCCAGGTGGTGGGCACGTGACTCCACGTGGACCAGACCTGATTGGACTGTCCTTGAGAAAAGTGTGGGGAGAGGTCACGGTAGGCCAGAATGCCTCGGAACAGAATACAAATAACTCTGAGTGTATCAGCCAGACACAAGACCCCATGGTGACCCCTAAAACTAGACATAGAACAACTTTCTGATAAGGGTCCGAATCCTCCAGACCCCCTCAAAGCAAATAGACCCGTAACTTCAAATATGAAGCCAGCATGATACTATACTATATGTTATTGTTAAATATGTGTCATGGTTACAGGGTTGTATCTTAATATGTGTAAAAAGCTCAATGTTTGAATTTCAACGAAACATATACCTAAATTTTAAATCAGATTCTGATTTGTCATTCATTGATTTAACCTTAGTGTTGATCACCAGTCACTGTGTGTGTGTGTTTGTGTTTGTGTGTGCATGCGTGCGTGTACACATGCATGTGTGTGTGTGTGTGTGTTTGTGTGTATGTGTGTGTGCAGGTGTGTGTACATATGACTCTGTCTTGGAATGGAGAAACCAAGAGAGAGAGTATGGAATGACAGAGGCAGAGGCAAGAAGAGCAATGACCAAGAAAAAGACATGAAATGAAAGACAAGCAGAAACAGAATGAGTGAAGAGTGAGATGGAAGGAGAGGGAGAAAGAAAGAGAGAGAGAGGAGAGAGAGACAGAAAGAGCACATTATCCTGAGCCTGCTCTGTTGTCCAGGGGAATAGAAGGGGAAGGGAACAATGACCTCCACCTGTTCTTGTGAATTAATGTCAGGCAGGACAGGAGCTGGGCCTGAGCACTGCTCCCTCAGAGACCTGGCCTTGTGCTCTCCCCCTCTCTCTCTCAGCAATGCAGCCCAATCTGCCTCCCCCACCACACATCACACACACACATACACACACACACAGTCCACAACACATCATAAAACACACTGACATAACACAGACTACATTCACACCCACCGACATATACACGTGACACATACACGCGCGCGCACACACACACACACACTCACATTCATACACATACGCCAGAACAGACATTCCACACACACATGCACACATCAACACATCAGACACATACACACACATCACACACCTAATAAAACACACACACACACACACACACACAGACATGCTCATACATTGGACAGACAGACAGATACACTTCACCTGCTTGTGAGTCGTTCCTGAGATAGAGGGGATATAAGGAGAGAGGGAGCAATTGAAAAGAGAAAAAAAAAACAAAACAAAGCAGAGCGGATAATGAGAAATGGACAGAGTAAGAAGAGGGGGAGGAAAGAAAGAAAAGAAAGAAAGATGAAAAGAACGAGCGCAAGATACACCAGCTGCAAACACAAATCATGAAAGATGACACTGAGGAAAAGCTGGTGTTAGGAGGCTATGTGTGAGGCAGCCATTCTCATTTAATGCCTCCACATTTGATGTGGTGCGCTGCTCCGCCTTTTGTTTGTCTCCAATCTAAAGCCATTGTGTTCTCTTTGGCGACAGTCCAGAAGGTTCTTTGGGTGCTTTGTGGGTGCCAGCATCTGTCAGATGGTGTGATGGCAACGGTGTCTCTTGTTGGATGCCGTGTAACTGTACTGTGGAAATGCCACTACATCAAGTTTAGATGCTATAAAGTGACACGAGGGAGGGATGATAATGGCAACATGGTCTCCAACACACACACACACACACACACACACACACACACACAGATACACCCCTGACAGGAATTCTCTTCCGATTCTCCCCAGTTATGTGTTTCTGTGTGCCTCGGCATCCAGTCTCCCCACTGTTTATTCGGACTCACGTCTTGCTTCTGATTAAGAATGCAAATCCAAGCTTTTTGTCCATCTGCCTTGCCGTCAGGAGAAGGGTGTATTCAATTAAATAAACATCAGTCGCCACTGTGATGTCCCGCCCCATCCCCCCAGCCCCAACACACACATACACACACACACACACACACACACGCACACACACAGACACACACACACTTTTTTTCTCTCTCTCTCCTTCTTTCCTTTTCTTATGGCGCCTCAATGCCAAATCAGCCAAGTCAGTTGGAAATGTAAACATTAGAGGAGGTTGAATGATGTGGTAGTGTCACTGTGTATGTGTGTGTGTCATTTTTTCTCTCTCTGAGCAAAAGGAAAAATATTTGTTATTCAATATTATTTATGATATGAAACATGACTCTGACAGAGATTTTGGGATTTGGTGCATGATGTTCTCCTCCTCCTCCTCCTCCTCCTCTTCCTCCTCTCCTCTCCAAGTCACAGTCCTTCCCCTCCCCAGCTGGGAGGCAGGATTTGCTGTGTTCTCCACGAGTCCTGTGCCAGGGCCAGGCTTGTGTGCTGGAGCTCTGCTCTGAGATATTCTCCATGCAGGAGACTCTCCTGAGGATGGAGGGAGAGCAAATCGAGGCGATACTAGAGCACAGACCCATAAATCGCACTGTTAGTTTTAGGACAAGGGGAAAGAAGAGAACAACCAGGGGTTATTGTAGACTTTTTTTCATTTTTTTCACCAAGGTCCAACAAAATGCCATCAGTAGAATATCATAATATCATAATTTAAGAATTTCTGAAAGAATTTCAGACTAGACTAGCCTTTGTGTTTGGATTGCTGTTCACAAACAGATGATGTCAAACTTGCCTTATAACAGAATCAAAGAGTAACTTACAGCATGTATGCTATAGTCTTTCATTTTTGACACCATGAGTGTGTACTAGACCGTACTTGAGTGTGAGCAGGTAAAGCGGACAGGTCTTGCGGTCGCTGTGATAAGTCAGCGCAGGTAAGAATGCCTTAAGCCTGTTCAGGTTTTGACTGGATGGACCAGAGAGAGAGAAAGAGAGAGAGAGAGAGAGGGAGAGAGAGAGAGGGTGGGGAAAAAGCAGTCATAACTTACTGTGCAATTACTGAAGTAGGTACAACTCCATCATGCCCATTCTCCATCATGAAATCAGAGAGTGGGTGTGGACAGAGCTGCCATAAATAAAAGAGCCACTCCTCATCCCCATTAAGACAAATGCTTTTAATCATCTGATGTGTTCATTTATCCACCAGCCCCAACTTTTAGCCCTTAAATTAAGTCTGCGGTGCGACCGTAACCTCCCATAGAAGCTTCCATCAATCCTGTTCTTGTTCCACACACACACTGAAGGATAGATCAACTCTGATGAAGTGCTGTGCTTGTCCCTCTGAATGAGCCGAGGGAGCGTTCACACACTTGCAGACGAGAGGAAGTCAGGATAGAAGATCTCTCCGAATTTCATTTTGTTTTGTTGTATTGTGTTTTTTAGACTGTATCCTTACATCGCTGTCACTCACATACAGTAAATGTATATAGAGCTCCTTTCATCTATGTGTATTTCACTCAAGTAAGTGAACATAGACACAGTGAAGTACTAACGTAATTAAACATGTGCTCTGCATGGGTGTAGCAATACACTGTAGTCTCTTAGGTTGTGAGATGTGTATGGAAGCTACAGTTGCCACAAAAACGCCTCAGATGTGTCTGTAGAAGCCAGTGAAAAGCTAATGGCTGCACTTTCAGACAACAAGGACTCTTGTAGGCATCGGCCACAGGCCAAGCCCAATCTGCCTCTCCCTCACCTCTCCCATTAAGAGCAGGAATTAGGAGGAATCCTTAAGCTACAACACACACACACACATACACACACACACACACACCCCACCCCCCAACCCAAGAGCGATCGTCCCATCCCTTCAAACTGTTGCGGCGCCGGCAAACGTTAAACAGCACCGCCAAAGGAACAAAGAAGCTAATGACAGCTTAGCCTCGTGAAAAAGATTGAAAATTCTGTCACGAGGAGAGGGAAAAAAAGCACAAGATCACTGGAAGAGGCAGGCATCAGAGCTTTTGAAAGACAAAGGCTGGATCAAGCAGTCTCCAGGCTATTAGAAGCCAGTTTTATTTAAGCTTATTTGGCTGATAAGGTTGTCAGAAAGGCTTTTTTATCGGGCCAATGTAGCAGGCATTAGGCACCACTACAGTGTTCCCATGCCGGGGGATTCACGCAGGAGCTTTTGTGGGAAAGTCTTTTGATTTAGGCTGAAAGGAGGAGAGAAGGAGGGAAAATCGCTACTTGTTTCCACACAGAGGAACAACCCCCACTCCCCACCCCCACCCCAATGGTTGAATGAATGTGGCTTCTGGCAGCAGGTTAAGTGGCTGAGGAAGACCTGGGGAAAGCCCGGCTTTGTGCACAGCATTTGTGGCTTCGACTCCACTTCAACTATTTGTTCATTTCTTTCATTCATTTTTTTCTTTTTCTTTTTTTTCTTTTCTTTTTTGCTATTGAGTAATAATGAACTCTGATTCATACTGCTGTGCTATTAAGCCATTAAAACCCAC
Source organism: Tenualosa thibaudeaui (assembly GCA_027481765.1). NCBI lineage: Eukaryota > Metazoa > Chordata > Actinopteri > Clupeiformes > Clupeidae > Tenualosa > Tenualosa thibaudeaui. The sequence goes on along the minus strand of JAIFZK010000013.1, from coordinate 6,587,799 downwards.
AATCTGAAGACCATTGTGTTTGACAGCATGTAGAGCAATTGTAAAATGATCCCCAAACAAAAACACAGACTTTTAGGTTTAGAAAAAAATACTACTATCCTAGGGTAGCATGTTAATTGTTAAAAACAGGAGAAGGTGCTTGATTGTTGGTGTGTGTATAAGCCCTTATGACTGTGAATGGAAAACAGAGCAAATTAGATTCTTAAAATTTGCAAGAAAGTCTGAAGGTTAGGTTATCATTAGCTGCAATATGTATGTGTCAGATTCGTCTCTGGCGTTTGGTGTATTGGCTTGTCGAGGCAGCATGGGAAATAAATGCCTGAACACCTGACATAACAAGCACTTCAGAGACAAAGGACACCAATTGTAAATTGTCACAACCTCACCAACAAGACCCAGACGTTGTTTCTGACCTAAGCAAACATAGCCTTCCACCTGGCTTGTAGCCCTGAGCTGGTCATGGCCAGACCATCAGCCCGGCTCTCTGACTTCCGCTCAGCCTCGGCCATCCTCCCTCTCGGTTCATCAAGGGCAGTAAATGCAGGTGCTTATTTGCACCTTTTGTGTGACCTGCTCTCCCTCTCTCTCTTTCTCTCTCTCTCTCTCTTTTGCTGTCAGAAGCAAATCACTTTTGTGGCAACCAAATCATCACACACATATAGGTTCCCCCCCTCCCCCTCCCCCTCCCCAAACTCACTCCCACACACATACACCCACATCCCTCCTTTTTCCCGCTGTTTGTTGTTTAACTAGCTTTTATAATGCCAGGCAGATAAGAGCAAACAGCAAACAGGTCTCCTCCCCAATAAACCAGGAAATTATCACTGCCGTTCTTCCTCGTGACACAATTTGTCAAACTCGCTGATAGGAAACAAATTCCATTCATAAGGCTCCCATCCCCTTGGCACCAGTGTGATTCGCTAGCAATTCAATTATAGTTCTGCGAGATAGTGAGCCCAGAGAGAGAATCCAGTGGCTGACAAGAAATATGACAGGACAGTTACAGAGTGTTTATGCAATTAAACTTTCACTGACAATACCTGCCGAATGATGAATGCTCCGGCAGAAGGGTGTGTGTGTGTGTGTGTGTGTGCAGAAGCGCTGGCCCACAAGGATTGCACATTTTTCATTATTTTACAGCTGCTCTGATCGCCCAGGGATGGCTGGGAGGTGTGTGTGTGTGTGTGTGTTTTAGAGAGAGAGCGAGAGAGACAGAGAGAGGTGAGATGCAAAAGAGGAGTTTTTTGAGATGAGGAGGGTGAGCTAGGTTGGCTGGTCAGAAGTGGAGTGCACGTACGGGAGAGAATAAAAGGAGATTGAAGGAGATGCGGTGGAAGAGATTACAGAGGAAAAGAGAGTGAAGAGATGGGCAGAGAGAGAGAGAGAGATAATAGAGAGGTGGTGTTTAGACTGGGAGGGTCGTGGAGAGGTGCGGAGGAAGGATTAAAAGAAAAGAAAATGGATTTAACTGATCTAATTTGACTGATGGAGGCACTGACCCATACAAAGTCATTACACATTTCTCAGATCAAGGATTCTATTTGTCCCTAAACATTTTTACAAAATGACTTTTGATTTGGTGTCACAGGCAGAAAAAAAAAACTTTATTATTTAATTATTTTTTTCATCCATTGACAAGAGGGTATTGATTTACTGCACAGTATTAATTGTAAATGTGTTATACATTGTCTTAGAGTATACATTGTACTTCTAGTAAATCATAAATGCACGACTTGCATAGCATTATCACATAAATATCATGAAAATATTTTGTAAGGATTCATTTGGCATGTAAGGTTTTCAGGTTACGAATATCAGGGTGGAGTTGTGAACCAGGCTGTGTATATACATTTACGAAAATCTGATCGTAATCATTAAAAAAAAATAACAAAATAACACAATATTACTCTCAAAGACCTTCAAAGTTTTTTTTTTTATCAAGAATTTTTTTTCCGTAAGTAAACTCTATTTTAGGCAATATCCATAAGCCCCGTGTTGTATTTATTTCTGAGAATCTGTGCATTTTGATATGCCCTTATCACTCTCAGTCCATCAGTATGGGACGTTCAGATCTCAGCGCTCCACTACCGAGTGGATTTGATTTCAAAGACTCCCTCTCTGTCCCTCTATCTAATTAAATCAGATGAATGTGTTTTCATCCTCGTGAAAGAGCTGCTCTATCTCCTCCAGGCGTCAGCATTTAGAAGCACATGACAACTTTCACACCTGACCAGCTACAAGCTGATGGCTCGCTCTTATTTTGTTGTTGTTTTTGTGGGATTTTTTTTGTCAAATATTTGTTCAACACAAGAGGCATCCTTGTCCTGTTTTCCCCATACGTCCCTTCCCATCACTATAGGTTTCCTAATTTAAACAAACGAGACCTCTAATCAGCCCGGGGCCTCGAAAGCTTTCCATACACACATTTTTTTTTTTTGTATGCACAGGTGAGTCCTCTTTGGACTGCTGCCTTGAAAAACTCATTCATATTTTTACAGTCACTGTATTTGCAACAGAGCTTTCTCTGGGGTATGCGAAGGCAACCTCTTTGACTTCAAAGATAGTTAGGTTAACCTGTCAAACGCACCACACCTCTCTTAAAACCCTTTCATGTAGCAGTGCATCTTGGTGTTTACCTCCTCGACACGCTTCAAAGTAAAGCTCGTCAAGTGGATTTAACAGCCCTAACTTGTTTTGACCTTGTGTACAGGCTACCCCCCCCCACACACACACACACACACGCACGCACACATTTTATACACGACGCACAGCGGTCCTTTATTGTTGGTCATCATCCATGCTCTGTGCCTGTTATTAGTGTACTGAGCCATGCCAAAACTCCACCGAGGATTCAGCGCACGCTCTTTCGACCCAAAGATCAAAACAAAGGTGAGGTGTTCTTTTTAATTAATCATTTGTCCTTCAAGAGCCAAAGTTTTCCTTTTTCTTTCTTTTTCTCTCTGTCTCTCCCTCTTTCTCTCTCTCTCTCTCTCTCTCTCTCCCATGCCCCGTCTCTCTTTCTTTCTCTCTTTCTGCAGTGTATGTTCTTGGCAGATAATTAGGGCCCACAGTTCATCTAATTCCACTTGAGAGGCGGTTGTAGCCACCTGCTTCTTTTGTATGGGTAATCTTTGTCTTGTAAAAGTGGGTCCCTGAAGAGTTATTTGGTCTCGTGAAGAATGAGAAAATGTCTCTTTTTTTCCACCCCTCCCCGTAGTCTACCAGCACCTTCTAAACTCATAATGGTATGCAAGTGGTACACATACTTAGATGTACACACAAACACACACACACACACACACCACACTCAGACACATACACAAACACACACACACACACACACACACACACCACACTCAGACACATACACACACACACACACACACACGCACTCACAAAAATACACACACACTTGGCGCATTGATAGGGAGGTGTTGATTTTTAGGTGTATATGGATCTGCAAGTAATCCTATTAATTCAAAGTGAATAACAAAGACTAGCAGGCCCTTTTCCCATGTTGTTCCATTTATTCAACCTGCTAGTGTTTTGTTCTTCCATCATAATTATTTCCAAGTCAGATCCACGCTGATTTCCTGGAGGAGTTGCGTACCTCAGCCTAAGTTAAAGAACAGAGGCGGTGGGGATAATTCACACTATTCCTCTGGGGTGCCGGCTCTGTTTTTCCAAGGACATTTTTATTACAAAGCTGATGGAATTTGCATATTAATTCATTTCTTTCAATTTTTAAGATTAAATGTTGTCAACATGTATCAGTGCACGGCTTTGACAGACCTGATGAAATGGGTCAGTCAAGCTTGAACATCACGCAGACGAGCCGCCATCTGCAGCCCTCCTGCCCCAGAGCACACACAACTGCCTCTTTTCCAGCGCTCTCTCACTCTTTTCTCTATCTCTCTCCCTCCCTCTGTCTCTCTCTCTCTTCCTCTGTCTCTGTATGTATTTCCGATGCTGTTATTCTTTCTCGTTCTCTTTTTCTCCCTCTCCTTCTCTCTCTTTATCTGTCTCTTCTTTTCTTTCTTTCTCTCTCTCTCTTACTTCTCTCTCTCTCTTTTGTCTCTCGCTCACTTACTTTCTCTCAATATCTTGTCCTTTTTTTTATTTTCTTCATGGTTTCTCCATCTCTTTTTGTTTTGCCTCTGTCTCATTAATTCTTAGTTGTTTATGTGCTTTATTTATGCCTTTCATGGTTGGTGTCTCTAATGCCACTGCACTCCTTTCTGTCTGTTTTCAATGTTCTTGTAGTTTTCTCACATTTTTTTTCCTTGCCCACTGTCTTCTTTGCTCAATCTGAGTGTTTCTGTGTCCCCTCTCTTGCTCTCTCTCTCTGTTTCTCTCTGTCCTCTCTTTCCTCTCTTTCTCTCTCTCGCTCTCTGTTTTTCCTCTCTCTCTCTCTCTCTCCTGCTCTCTTTCCTCTCTCTAACACCCCCCCTCTTGCTCTCAATCTCTCCTTCTGTCTGTTTTCCGTTTCTCTCTCTCTCTCTCTCTCTCTGTGTCTTTCTCCTGCTCTCTTTCCTCTCTCTGCCCCCCCTCTCCCTGTTTCTCTTCCTCTCTCTCTCTCTCTCATCTGTTCTGTGACATCCCCCTCTTCTGTGTGTCTCTCTCTTAGTCTCTCTCTCGCAGCTTGATTAAAGAGGAACTCTTTGACTGGGTCAGGCTGGCGCTTGGGCAAGGGCTGAAGCAGGAGTCGGGCTTGACAGAAATGATATGCCAGATTTCATCAGGCTGTCGTAAGGGCTCTCCTTCAAATTAGAATGCCATTAAGAGTCCCCCCCGATTCATGAAGTGCGTTTTCATGTTGCACAGCGTTTCGTCTTTAAGTGGGACGACCCCCGCAACCTTGTGACTCTCTTTCACCCTCTTCACTTTTTGTGTGTGCTTGCATATGTGTGTGTGTGTGTGTGTCTGCATATGTGTGTGCATGTGTGTTTGTGTGTGTGTATGTGTGTGTGTGTGTGTGTGTGTGTGTATTGTTGTGTGTGTGTACAACCGTGCATTGATTTTTCTTTTTAAGATTTTTTAAATAGACATTACTATTTTGCGGCAGAAGTAATGGAGAACATTGTTACCTTCCAAAGCTCAGCTCCTGGTGTCTCTCTAAAGGGGGATGCAATCAATAAGCGGGTCCTTCTGGGCCAAGCCCTCGTTCTCTTAATGTCATTTTGATTTAGCGCTGGATGGAGCAGCCCATATGTAATATCCATATGCTTTTATGGAGCTCAGCTTTGATTAGCCCTGACTCAGAGAAACAGGAATCTGACATGGCATCACTGCGAAAGAACATGGATAGAGGGTGTGTGTGTGTGTGTGTGTGTGTGTGTGTGTGTGTGTGAGTGAAGATAAATGAGTTGTAGAAAAGGAGAAAATAGGAGAGGATTGGAATAGAGAGGAGTGAGAAGGACCTTGGAGATGAAGAGAGGAGCAGAGAGGAGAGAAGGAGGAGGAGCGATGGTGTCTCCGTTGTGTTTACCTGCCGTGAGCATGGCGCTATGACAGCCGCTCCCCTCCGGGGGCCTCTGCTCATTAGTTTTGAGTGGAGTCGCCTCCTCGACAAGCATTATTACTGTTTCATCCTGTACACCTGTTCATCCTACTCTCCCTCAGCCTCAACCTGTGACACACGTGCGTGCACACACACACACACACACTCACGCACAAGACCACACAGCACATGCACACAGACTTTCAAAACCATTTAACTTGCCCCTGTACCACATAACTGGCAGGCTGAGAGAAAAATCCGGAAACCTTGACGGAACATGCTCATCCAATATGCTTCCTTTTTGGTCGGAATTTCACGGTCTCTGCAAGCCCGTGATGAAGAAAGGCGAGGGCAGGTTTGTGAGAAGAAAAGAAAACACAAACACACTGACACACAAACACACACACACACACACACACACACACACATTTACACACTGCAGCATGGTTACAAAGATATTATTGAAGAATCCAAGACAGCACAGAAAATGACCAATCGTATGAGAGAGAGAGAGAGAGAGAGAGCAGTTGCACAACCAGCGCAAGTGTATGTAAATGTGTTTTCATGTTGCTGTGCTAGAACACAGCCCTAAGCTGTGAGTGCTTTATCGTGGCTTGACTGCAGCACTGGGTGGCTGGCTGGCTGGCTGGCTGCCTGTCCCCTCAGCTGGAACAGAAGGCCAGTCTGGCCCCACTTCTGATAAGAACTGACCGGCTTGTCACAGCAGCACCACCACCACCATCACCCCCACTAGCACACACACACACGCACACACATATACACACACACACACACACTCCCATTTCCATGGTGATAATGGATCACTCGCAGTGGCTGCTGCTCAAACAGCCCCCCCCCCTCCCCCGACTACCACCACCCCAAGCACACATGCGCGCACACACACACACACACACACACACACACACACACACATACACCATCATAGAGTGATGGGTGTTGGGGAGGGGGAGGAGGCCTCTCACCTGAGGTTAGACGGTTATCTCATTCCTCCCCCTGATCCACATCAGTGCCCTCAGACTTCAGGATGCACACCACAGCAGCAGTAGCCTCACAGCCACCCGAGGGGCCTTAAAGGAGCCACTGGTCCGTCTCCACTGGATGCACGCACACGCACACACACACAGCAACTCTCCCATTTATAAACCAGACTATAACAACTATACGTTCATATGCTGAAGTGTAAACTTACAGGATGCGTACAAAGAGTACTAAACTAGAATACTAAACTCAAATAGATGTGTGTTTGTGTGTTTGCTTCAGTAAGCAGAGAGTGCGGACACACGGTCATCCACCCCTATCAGACGTCTGTCACACAGGGGCACATTACTGCGAGCTGTGTCTGTCCAGACATCAGATCTTACCCATCTCCCATTCGTATCGCACAGCGTTAGCAGCAGCAATGGGGGAGGGAGGCAAAAAACAGGAAGAAGAGAGAGAGAGAGAGAAAGAAAAAGGCCATATCAGATTAGATGGGGTCAGATCTATGAGATATTCATCGGCTGGTTTTTTGGACTCCTCCCATGCCCACGCCTGCTCCGCGGTGGCAGATAAGACAGAAATTCCATTTGCCGCTCTTCTCTTGTCAATAATACTGTCAGTTCCCTCAGCTCGCCAGAACAGCCTAGAGCCTAGAGCTGGCAGACGGACAGTGTTGGTGCGGTCGGAGCTTAACATCCCCCCCACCAAAAGAGGAACACACAGCACAGAGTGCGGCCATCTCGATTCACCTCCCTGATAAAGCCTATCTGGTCAAATGGGTTTGTGCTGTAATGCCGTTATATACGGTGCCGCAGAATAGATTTGTAGCTTAGGGCTGGAGGACACTGCTTACTACCATGTAGCCCAACATCACATTTTCAAATGAGCCATTTCACAGTCGAGTGTTTAAAGTGAGCATGACCTGATGTTTTAATGATGTACTTAAAATAGGCCTATCTGGTGCACATGACATGTAGATTTAAATAAAAGAAGAGTACAACACTTCAGCTCAATTAGAGCTGTTTTTACAAATCATGTGTTAAATCCAGCTTCATCAATCCCCCCCCCCTGCCCCCCCCCATTTCTATTTTTTTTCCCCCATGGTGTGTTTTTTGCGCCCCTTAATTGATATCTTCTGTTTATGGTTATTGCCTTCCTGTAATCCCCCTCCCCATTTAGCCCTGAATGCTCGACTCCATTTCCGGCTGTAATTACACCTTGACACGCTGATTGCTGACTCAGGCTGTGATCTCTGCCGAGGAGACGCATCACCTCGTCGTGTCGAGAGCGGCCGCGTTTGTGCCTGCTGTTTACCTTTGCTTTCATTTGAGGGATTTGTAGCTGTCACATAGGCTTTTTACTCCGGATGGGGGCCCCCGTCATTTGCGAGAATGTGCTTTAATCACATGTAAGTGGTTTTCATGGCGAGAAAAAAAAGTGTTTTTGGTTAAGCCCTTTCATAGGTCTCTTCCTGTTTAATGATGTGTTCATAATTGTGCATCTTCACTTTTTGTTTGTTTGTGTGACTTTTGAAAGCAAGCTCATTTTTTGCTTGCAGTTACAAATCCATCTACATGGGTTATCTTAGTTATTAGTTAACCCTTCTGCACACATTGCACATTGTGAGGTGCAGGACTGGTGTGACCTACTCTTTGTTCTGGAGAGGTGGTGCGGTATGTTAGTGGTGGTTGAGCTCTACTATAATATGGCATATCATATATCAATGCAGTGGACATCTGAATTTGTTGCCATGGAAACAAAGATGCTATATTATTGGCTATGACAGTGCCATTGGAGCTCTTTACTAGGTGGTGATGTGCGCTTCAAATAGCATAATAATTATGTGTTGCATAATTATCACAGTGACTGTTCTGATGATGATCACATAATTTTGTTCAATTAATCTATGGTGTTCAATATGACCTGTTCATCCACAGGGAGGTAGAAAAACACTATCTGTGTGTTTTTCAGAATAGGCTTCAAGTGACGACTGCTATATAGGGTACTATACGGCACAGTATTAACTTTCTCTCTCTCTCTCTCTCTCTCTCACACACACACACACACACACTCTCTCGCACACACACACTTATCAAAGCAAGTTGAAAAATTACCAGCATGCAGTAACTCCATATGAGACTAGCCAGCAGTGCCTTCCAATTAGTGCTGTGGCCCCTCACCGTATATACATCATTACTAATGTAGAGAAGGAGGCTCTCATCTATCAGCAAGGCTGGACAGGAAGCCCTCCGGTCTGAGATGGCATACAAGCAAGCGTGTATGTGTGTTTGTGTGTGTGTGTGTGTGAGAGAGAGAGAGAGCAAGCAAGAGAGAGTGCAGGTGAAGTGTCAGTGTATGTGTTTCTGTATATGCAAGAGAGAGAGAGCGCAGGAGAGAGAGAAATATTGTGTGTTTGTTTGTGTGTGTGTGTGTGTGTGTGTGTGTGTGTGTGTGTGTGTGTGTGTAAGAGAGAGAGCAAGCGAGAAAGAGCAAGAGGCCCTTTCTGTGTGTATGAACCCATGTGTCACTGTATGCACACACAGGCATTTATGAAAGCTGAAGCTCACCACACTGCATCCTGATTTATACACACGCTAAATGCTCAGCCTCCATGAATCGGTGCTAATATTTATATAAATGTAAATTCAGCCAGAGCTGGCATGCCACCATGGGACCTATAAGTCATTCAACAGTCCCAGAGGTTGTGCCTTGGCACTGTATTCAGGCAGGGGCCATCCATGCAGTATGGGAACTAATGTAGTGGTCGAGGAGTGGGGGGTGGGGAGGCAGAGGACCAGAGTGTTGTGCCAGGGCCCAGTTATTGATGGTCAACACTCATCAACCCTTAGAGTAATACTTTTAAAACCTCATCACTTACCCCTCCGACAGACGCCCTCCGAGAGGCTTCATCAAGAAAATTAATTCCAATGCCCAGTCTGAACCCATAAATAAATGACTGTGCACCATTTCCTTTTTTTGTAAAAAAGAAAGAAAAAAAGGAAAAAGTCATCTGAAATATGGTGATTTTTATGTGGAAAAACCTGACTCAGAGGTTAGTTCAGAGAGATATTAGGTTGGCAGTCTTAAAGAGAAAACATCTGCTTGCTTGTAATGTGGACAGGCCCATGTTGGAAAAGGTCACTGATTTACACGTTTCATTGTAAATATTTTTTTACGGCATCTCTGTAATCTAGCTACATTCATAAGCACTTTAGGGAGTCTCTGAGGAGAACAAGCATACATCTAGTTTTACCATCAGCTGTAAAGACTGGAATAGATGAAGCATGCGAACAGAAATGATTGCATATTTTTAAAGGGAGATTTCCCTGATGGCTTGAATGTTCTTGGAAACTGAACAGCCCAATTAGTGTATTGCTACTCAGAGATGTTGATCATTACAATTACATACAGACCCAAGCACATACACACACACACACACACACACACACACACTCTTACACAAACATCACTTGCATACACACACATGTAGAGGTAATTTGGTAAATCGTTGCCCTGTTGCTCTCTTGCATGGCAACACATGGATTACCTCAGCTGTAGGTTTGTTGAGTGTAAACCATTAGAAAAAAGGGCCAGACCCTTCATTGCAGTCCAAAAAGACAATCCAATACGAAATGACATTTGAGCTGTAATATTAATATCTACTCTCTACTCTACTCTACTCTAACTGTGAAGTGGAATTTGGTGTTTAGTCATTGTGTGTAACTAATTTTTTGATGCACAAGTGTCATCCAACCACAGTGGGGAACTCTGCTTGACACAAGCTCAAATTGGCCACAGATCTTGTCTGGACTGCCCTGTGATCCTCTCTGATGTAACAAGTGAGGACAGAGGTCTACAGTGTGCTTGTTACATTGTAATTATACAGTTAATTACAGGGTATAGTACTAATTATCAGTGAGCGCCAACATGCGGGTATGTCTGCTCTGTGCCATATTCCAGACCATAACCCAACTGTAATACAGATGTGTATCAGTACGATATTGTTAATTTCCTATCCGTTTGATACGCTTTACAACACTGTATTTATAATGTGGCTACAGTGTAACACTGGAACTCTGATGCAATGTGTCACCAAGCATTTTAATTATCACACCTTATTAAACATAACAGCAACCTATTACAACAGTACTTACCATGTATTGATTAGAAAGTTATTCTACAGTCAATGTTTTTTTTTGACTTGGTGAGTTACAGTTTATTAGTCATATTTACATATTTTTTTCCCAGAAAGCATAGAGGCATTCTTATCCAAAACAGACCAGCAACGCGTGGACGAAACCCAAACCCATCGTCCCCGGCTGAGCAACTGCCGCTGTCCATCTCTCCGAAACCCCAGCGTGGCGTGCCGTTTGCCCCCTAATGAAAAAGCCCTGTCTTCAGAGGGCACCTCTGATCTCGCGCGCTAGTCGAACACAAGCCAGCGTCTGACTGACAGTTCCGATCTGAAGCATTTAAGTGCAAGTTTTGATCTCGCTGCCTTTGATTAAAACTAATGAGCTCATTTAATTCAAAATGGGAATCTCTGATAAGAGAAATAAGGTTGATGTGATTGGATTAGAGAGGCGAATTAAACTCTCCGAGCCCAAGTTTGTGCTTCTACAGTGTGTTGAAAAGCTGTTGGCGTATTTCTGCTGTGCCGGATGATGAGAAAAATTTTCGGCGTAATTCATATTTAATCAGAAGAAATGAAATGACTAAATATAACATGGCTCTGCTTCTCCCCAGAGTGATAAAGGGCTAGTTAGATTTTAAATGACATTTAATTCATGTCCTCTTCAAAAAAAAAAAAAAAGAAAAAGAAAAGAAAAAAGAAAGCAAATGAGAGTGAGAAAGTGAGGGAAGAGACAGAGGGATGAAAGAGAGTGGCAGACAGATGTGCACACACCCCTCCTTCTGATCGCTTTGTCTCTCGCTTTCTTCTGCGTTCTCTGTCCTCTCCCTTCTCACACTCGCGTGCTGTCTCTGTGTCACTGTCTCCTCCACCCCACTTCTCCAAAGTCACTGTAGCCTTGTCATATGCAGAGCAGCAGTAAACTGGATTTTCCAGGTGTCCTGTTGGTAATCCCATTTCACTTTAATCTCCCGCCTCTGTCCACACCTTTAGAACTCGCATACATACACAAACACACCCTAACATACACACACGCAGAGACACGCACATCACAACACACACTTCAACACGCACACCAACGTCCAGAGACACACTCAGACAGAGTTCTCACACAGACGCAAACACACACACACACACACACACACACACACACACACACACACACACTTTCCTTCTAACAGCGTTTTCCCTGCAGCATGGCTGAGGGAGGCATGTGGCCCACTCTGAGCAGGGGGAGAGGCTGTTAGGCTTGGCTCAGTAAGAGGGTGAGCCACAGGGCAAAGAGCATGAACCATTCAGCAGTGTGCATTCAATCACGCCTCGCTCAGGCAAATGACTCCACAATCCACTTCAATGTTAGGGTTGCAGTTCACAAAAAATCAGTCCTCTTCAGCGTCAAATAGCTGTCCTTTTCTTCACCATCAGTTTTGTGCATTGGTCGTGTGCTTGCCTGTACATGTAATATAAGCAGTCAGACAGAATCCTACAGCAAGCTTTTTTTTTGGTTGACTTTGAGTAACTTATACATGACAGTGCTGTTGTGCATACTTTTAAACCCTTGAGATTTTGAGAGGCACACGTCCCTTCCCCTTACAAAGAGAGTTTAACTCTTAATCCACAGTTAAATAGCCGAGAGAATGAGGGAAGTGTCTGTTTGTTGACAACTTAGAAGGAGGGTTTATATCAATCCTCTGGGCCACGTGGGGGCAAAGTGAGAGAAAGTACACCCGTTACTTTTTAAAAGGTATTGAACTTCCCATCAAAGAGTTTGAGGCAATTATCGCATTAGACCAAGCATACATTGTTTGTTATTAGCGGTGATAATTAAAACCTTGTCAAACATTTATTGGCATTGTGTTTCTGCACTGAGTTGTGCTTTTCCATTAGACAGCTAGCCACAGATGATAGGAACTCAATGAGAAGTTATTACAGCGCATCTCTGCAGCCTTCGCTTTTAATATCCCCCTCCTCTCCAGGGCTTTTTTGCACACCAATGCATTGGACAGGTAATGTAAAGTAATTGGATTTGTGTGTGTGTGTGTGTGTGTGTGTGTGTGGCTTTTTTTACTTCCCTCTGCAGTAGAGTCTACCAGTCCAAGTCTGTTGGCCCCTGATAACTCCCTAGAACGTTCTTTCTTCATCCGAATGAAGTCCACCCTGACCAAGAGAGGCGTCCACATCAAGTCATCGGGATATAAGGTAGGCTATGGCCAGAGTTCATGATGCTATCAGAGCACTGGGCACCCTATTCCTCAGACAGGGAATTAACCATTGACCTCAAGTTACCTTATATTTAAATGGTATATTTGGATATATCTAGGCACCAAATTAATGCCCCAATACAGTCAAAATATAGCTCTCTTGCACTCTGACTTCCTTCCTGTTGAGACAAAGTGGTAGCAAGTAATTTGGGCAGGATTCTGATTCTGATTGTGCAAATTTGCAACGCAGACAGCCCACACATGCTGTATACTGAAGAGGGGTCTTCACAGAAGATCTGAAGTCTTTTATTCTTTTATTAGAGATACTTGAATACCGCATCCCCCCCACCCCTCCCCCCGCCCCCACTCATCCAGTGCTGTAGGCGATGGAGTGAACGCAGCGATTCCACGTGAGAAAGGAGGAGAGAGGGAGAGAGAGAGAAGAGTGGGATCAGGCCAGATTAGAGCTAGGGGTGGAGAGCAGGACCGATCTGCTGCAGACCTCCTGCTGTTGCTCCATCTCCTGCTCCATCTCCAGCTCAACTAGACGAGGGTGGCCTTGCATCATGCACAGTTTTTACTCACTTTAACACAGCCTCCTCTCCGCTTCTCCTGCTGTTTTAGAGGAGTGCTCCCAGGGAGCCATGTTGAAAGGATGAAACTTTGGTGCATTTCTTTGATTAGTTGTAGATTTGTTGTGTTGTATGGTGTGTGTGGAGGGGGGTGTGGCACATTGACAAGAAGAACAAAACAAAACAGAGCTCACTCATAGAATGAGAACAAGCATGGCTGAAAACAGAGTTCAGTTTCTAAGCTGGACTGTCTTGTATTTGTCATTCATTATCTCTATAACATTGTTGACACATTGGGACATATTGCAGGGCAGCCAATGATGGACCATATGCAATTAGCCAATGATGAACCATATGCAATTAACCATATGAGATGATGTGTATGCTGTATATGCTAAAACTTATACAACTTATGATACAGCATTAATGGTCATTTACAGGTTAGTGTCCACCACTTATTGTAAGGCACTACAAATAGCTAACACAAGCAGTAGCATTAAAGAGTTGCATCCCTGAGATTTGACAAAGAGCTCCAGAATGAACCTGTCAGTGCAGGTGTTTTCCATTGCATCTCCTCAGACACACAGGCACAGATAACACAAGCCTCCCTCCGAGAAAAAGAGCAGCCAAATGTCTTCCATCTTAGCTCCCTCCTCCTTCTCCTCCTCCTCCTCTTCAATCCCTCTCTCTCTCTTTCTCTCTCTCCATCTCCCTCTATCTCTCCGTCTGGTCATATGTTTGATGGAAATTCCCCTGAAGTGGAGAGATTGGCGGCGGCTTTGGCAGTGCATAAATATTCACGCTTGCATGCGCGCATACATTACTGGCCAGACAAGGACGCCTCTTATTACATTTACTTTAAATTAAGTCAACACTTGTGTTGTTACATAATACAGGGGGATATCAATTTTGCATGTCTCCACCGACGCGGCCGCCATCGAGCAAGTGCGGCACGCAGCACAGCGTCTGCTCAGGCGCCGAGCAACCCACGCGGACCATGCCATTGGCGGCTCCCATCATGCCTGCTTATCCCCGTCACTCTCCAGCATGGAGGTCAAATCAAAGTGAATTCCTGGTCGAGGCTTAAGCCCATCTTTTTTTAAATAGATCTCCCAGCCTCTTCCCTCCTCCTCCTCTCCTCCTCTCCTCTCCCCTCCTCACCTCAATCCCCCTCTCCGCTCTCTCTCTCTCTCTCTCCATCTCGTCCGATGCACTCATGTAAAGGTTCTCCATCATTATTTGTGCTGTATCACATTTCAAAAGCACTCCAGAGAATCCCCCCGGCGAACAGATGAATCTGATTTCTTATGTATACCTTCTCTGTATTCACTGGCAGAGACAGGGAGGGAGGCAGGGCAAGAGGGGAAGAGAGAGAGAGAGAGAGAGGAAAAGGAGACAGGGAAGTGGGAGATGGCGGGAGGGTGGCATTGTGTGCTGAACCATGAATTACAAAAATTGATCCCTTTGTTATGTTGGCCGGTATTAAATTGAGATATGCTATTCGTCTAGCTCACAGAGCAGCCGTTGAGGAACTCTGGCCATGTCAGTTTGCATTCGGCTGCTTGAGCATATTTCATGGGGTTTTTTTGCCAGAGCTTGTGATGTTCTTGCCAAGAGCACTCCTGCAGCAATTCACGGCCAGCGCAGGGCTTTGTGGCAATTACTTCAGAAGTTGTATTTTTCAAACGAACTTTTGGATGCCTCCCAGCTTTATGCTTCTGAAAAGATCATTTCCATTTTGTATGTTTTTAATACATTTGAATGTTTATTTATTTAAGTCCTGGGTCCTTTATGCCCATTCAAGGGAGCTTGCTGCCTGTCCATTTTTGCCCAGCCTTGTGTTCTTTGGGGTGTTGCAGTATTTACCAAGAGTGCTGGGGAAGACGAAAGGGTGGTGGTTGTTTTAATTTTTCATCAAGCAATTAGACATCTTCTTCTCATTCGAGATTACACACTGATGTCTTATTGAAGTGTGTTAGTGGTCTATCAAGTGTATGTGCTCTCTCTCACACATACACACACGCACACATACACACACACATACACACACAGACAGAGAGAGAGAGCACTGCAGATCTAAATGTTCATTTTACATATAGCCGTGTCTACAGCCTGTCTGCAGCCCTGAGTTTTCAAAGGCTCTCTTGAAAAAGGTACACCACATCATTAAGTGTAATTTAAAAGCATGTTAGGTCTTGCTTTTCATTTCACTTTATGATATTTAATTGACTCACATATCTCAGGGATGTAGTCTCCATCTTTTGCTGTAAGCGTCAAATTGAAGCCATCAGTACAGGATCATGCACAGGCCTTACCTCACAAGGTTTCTCTCTTTTCCTTTTCTAATATAAATATTTTACAACTCTTTTTTACAATTCCTGGTGTCCTTGTGGGATTCTGCCTACTTGAACTGTACAAATTGTAAGTTGCATATCCATTGTTGAATTCATTAGGAACACATCTTTGTTTTTGCCTATAGATTTTTTCCTATCTGCTGCCTGTGAATAAATGTTTCAAAACCTAAACTCACAGGCATAAAGGCCAAAAGAAGTGATATATTTCCTTTAATCCTGTCAGGATTTGCATCTTACTTTATTTGAGAGAAGATACTCCTATTTGTTTCTTCCTTGTCAGCTAGATGTTGTTTGAAGGTGTCTGCGTGATGTTGGTACTCTAGAGCTTCTCAAAGGCACCTTGTGAAGGAATCAGGGAAGAAGTCCCCCCCCCCCACACACACACACACAGACGTGCGCTTCTGCCTGCGTGTTATAGTCCCACAGTTTGGGGTTGCCTGTGCCCGGCAGAGAGGGCATAGGCTTCAAAGGTCCCCAGGGGCCCATATGCGTGATCATGTAGGGCCTCTGTCTTCACCAATGATGCTAATGGCATCTCAGCAGTCTCTGAGGTGAAGCTATGAAAAGGCTGGTGTCAAAAGTGTGTGTGTGTGTGTGTGTATGTGTCTGTGTGAGTGCAAGTGTGTATGGTGTGTCTGTTTGTATGTGAATGCATGCATGAGTGCCTGTGTGTGTGTGTGTGTGTGTGTGTGTGGGTGCGCGTGAAAACTACAAAAAACTACAAAACAACTCCTGCTGGCTTTTCCCTGGCCTGATTAAAATGGATGGATCTGAAAGTACAGTGTGCCCTGCCTACCCAGTCAATTCCTCCTCTGGGCGATACTGAAGCTACAAAGACTTTAAAGCTTTTTGCAAAAACTTTAAAGCGAGAAATAGGTTATTAGTTTCCTTTGCTCTTTTATTTCATCTCTGTCATTGCTGAGAGAGAAAGAGGGAGAGAGAGGGAGAAGACGCATACATACATATACTGTCCCTGCTTTATAGCCCTGATATAGTGGTTGTGTTATATTTAGACATATTAAAAATGAATCAGAGTTGACTTAATAAATTGCCCTCAGCTATGTGTCTATAATGGTTTGCAATACATTTGTGTGTTCACAGTTCTTTTCTCATTTTTCTCAAATTTCCTTTGCTCTCTCTCACTGTCTCTCTCTCTCTCTCTCTCTCTCTCTCCCTTTCTGCTCCTCCTCATCCTCTCAGGTAATTCACATCACAGGCAGACTGAGGATAAGGATGGCACTGACCCACAATCGATCGGTGCCCAATCAGATCATGGGCATGGTGGTGGTAGCTCACGCCCTGCCCCCTCCCACCATCAATGAGGTGCGCATTGACTGCCAGATGTTTGTGACGCGGGTCAACATGGACCTCAACATCATCTACTGTGAAAACAGGTAGGCCACTGTTCTTTGAATGCCATTGTGCTGTCATGACAACAGAAGACTAAGGACTCTACCCCTGGCTGCAGTTTTACATGATAGGTGATCAGTAGTTCCACCACCCCAAGCCTTCCTCTGGTATTATTCAATCCTCCAAGTGAATCTGTTGTTCATGTGATCCTGTTGATAATGATAATAAACCCAGGGATATTTTGCCAGCTTTCTCTTTTTTTTTCCAGGGATTAAAAATGTAGTTTTTTTGAAGTAGTAAAAGTCTTTTACTTTATCAGTTGTTTTATTTAATATTACTTGTGTTATAGCTCAGAGCAAATTTACTGTGGGAAACACAGCTTTTGTCTAAATCAGGGGGGTCAGACTCATTTTTATCACAAGCCACATGAGCATTGTGCTTTTCCTCAGAGGGCCGCCATACCTTGTTTACATGCATGACCACAAACTGAAAAAAATGCACATTTCACCAGCACAGTCCAAATGCTTCTGTGTTCTTACTTCCACTTAATTTTATCTTCCTTTGTTGTCGGTAACCAGTTTCATGATGCACCTCATAGTTTGTGTGTTTAATATTGACATTCCATGTATGCAGAGTTCCCAGTATTGCATTGAGGAAATGCGATAATTATTTTGTGCATCGTTAGAACTATTTTCAAGGAGACCATATTTTTTTTTTAATTGATCCGCATGAAATGATGTGAAGGGCTGGATCCAGATGTTTGATACCCTTGCTCTAAATAGAGATGGAACTATGACTGCAATATTCTCCTTTGTTATTAGACGTGTCCAAACACACATATCATGGCAAGGAGCCTGAAAATCACAAAATGAACAAAAGGTTATGACTTAGTAGATAGTTTAGACATGCCACAGAAAGCTGATCAGGTGTTCAGCACTGGCCAGGTGTTCAGCACTGACAATTTCCACTCCCCCCCACCCTTTTCAGAATTAGCGACTACATGGACCTGACGCCTGTGGACGTCGTGGGGAAGAGATGCTACCACTTTATCCACGCGGAGGACGTAGAGGGCATCCGACAGAGCCATCTGGACCGTGAGTATTCCAGGCCACGCCGCTAACATGCTAACACAACAGCCAGGCCACCAAGCTGCTGCTGCTCCACTTAGAGAAGGAAAGAGGGAGAGAGTGTGAAAGAGGGAGGGAAAGAGATGGAGGGAGGGAGAGAGAGAGAGACGTAATGGTCTACATCACAGAGAGCGAGCGGTCAGATTGTCTATTTAATTTCCCCCTATAAGTGGAATAGTTTGTTAATGTGCCGGGGCTGTTAACGAGCTACCGAGTAATTATGCCACCACCGAGGAAATTGGCAACACCAAACGAGCGGGGGAAAAAAGGGTAGCAAGTCATCATCTGTTGTACAGCATTAGGCTGTCAGTAGGAGCAAGGAAGTTGAGACCTTTCTAAACATGTGTCAGAAAGTATAATTAAGAACATGTGGAATGAGTCTGTTGAAGGGAGGCTTACAAATGTGCTATTGGTGTCTAAGTACCCTTGAGAATGAATTACATGTTGGAAATTTCCCTACAAATGGGAGATTTTTTTCACATTAAGGAAATGTTATTCTCTTCAAGGATTTGAGGGTCCCAACTTAATCCAATTGCCTTAGTGTTGAAACGTAATGAGGAAGACAAGCCCTCTTCCTGAACAGGCTGTTAACATGCTCGGCATTGGTGCCTGAGCCTGCACTCCTCGGACGAGTGTGCCTAAATTTACCCAAGCAGTCCTAACCGTCATCTCCACTGATTGATTCCATTGACTATGACCCCCTCACCAATGTCAAGTGTTCTTAGCCCGATCTACACACACACACACACACACAAATACTAATACTTATGCACCATACCCTCAAGTCTTTGCTACCTCATCTGAAAAAGAAAACAGACAGACCCAAAGAGAGCAAGAGAGTGATAGTAAAGGGAGAGGGGGGGAAAGAGAGAGCGAGAGAGAGAGAAAGTCAGAGAGAGAGCAGAAGTTCAGCAGAATGGGTGTCAGCGTGGCTCTCAAGCGTAATGGTGTGCCCATGTGACAGCTCCCATAATCCCCGAGAATGGCCTCTCCACGAGTGGCCGCCACCGCCAAGAGCCTCTCGCCCGCCTGCTCCCAGGGACAGCTGCCGCATGTCAAAATAAAAGCCTGGAAGTTGAATAAGCTCCCCGAGATTGGAGTAGTGCCACTTACAGTGGTGCTCAAGAGAGTCCCACAAGTTGTGCAAAATAACGCATCTTAAGAATTTTTGTGTGCTCTTGAGTGGCGCCTTAGCTTTCTTTTTGACGTTATTTTTTAAGAGATTGCATCAAATTGGACATTAATCCTAGTTTTCTTTCTCCCCTCCTTATTGGATTGTGCAGTGTTCATCTTTATATGAAGTCTTCTCTGAAACCTCTTTGAACGCACCTCAGCTGCGTCAACAGCAGGAGGCCCACACTGATGTGCACTGATGCTGTGTGAACACTATTTCTCTATCTTAAATCATTTGCTAAGTGTGCTCCAACAGCAGACTCCCCCCACACACTCTCTCATACTCTCTCTTTCTCTGTCTATCTCTGCTCTTTCTCTCTCTCTCTTTCTCTCTCTCTATGTCTGTCTTTTACTTTTTCTGTTTCATTCTATCCACCTCTCTCTCTACCTCTTTATCTCTTCACACTCTCCCTCCTGTCCCTCCTGTCTCTTCTCTTTTTTCCATTGCCTTTCTTCCCTGTCTCACTCTCTCTCTCCTTTTCTATCTCTTTGTCTCTCTCTTTGTCTCTCTCTGTCTCTCTCTCTGTGTCTCTCTGTGTCTCCTGACATTGGGCTGGCGGTGACGATGTCTTGAGGCGCAGCATGGCGTTAGGAACACTTTAAATGGGAAAAACACCAAGCTGAGCAGCAGGGCTGGCAGCCGGGGCCATTATTTAAGCGCTGGCAGCCTCACGGCCGGCCAGCCTCACGGCTCGTTCAGGCTCTGCCGTCCCTGCCGCCACGTATAAATTCACCCACTTTATTAGATGTTTGCAAAGAAGAGGACGAGTGTCCTTGGAGCGGCATGGGGGAATTTCGAGCTGTCTGATTAGATATTGGGAGTTGAACTGAATTAGAGCGCAATTACGGTGGCATCGGACTGTCCCTTTTGCCTTAAAAAGCCAGCAGATTGGCTCCATTAGGCCTTGATTTGAAGCCCAGCACGGAGGGCCCTCGGTGGCTCCCTGGATTGCATTGATAAGAGTGAGGAGGGGAGCGGAGGAGAGAAAGAGTAGAGGAGGCGAGGCGAGAGAAGGAGGGAGAGAGAGTAGCAAGCAATGCACTCAATATTGCAAATACAGCAGCTACCCCTGGCTGTCTAAGCATCTATTACACCTTACTAATGTTGTAATCAGCTGAAATGACCGGTAATGGGGGACCGTTGAGCCATGTGTTTATGGAGGGAAGGGGACCATTGCTGGGCTATCGATTTAATGTTGGTGTGGTGCAGGTGAAACTTTTTAACACAGGCTAAAGTCGAGAGGCAAATGAGAAGATAAGTATTATAGCCTGAGCCTCCAGTCGTTGTTTCCCCCCCTCTCTGCAGGGGAGAGCTGATTCATTCCCTCATTGATTCTAGCTGACTGTAGAGCCCAGAGGCCTAATCGTCCCTAAAGGGCATTCTGCACCAGTGCACACGCTCAACTAAGATGCTCCAGAAGCTCATGGGTTGTGGAGGCAATAGTAGAGCCAATGGCAACTAACACAGTGTGTGTTGGTGTATTTTCCTGTATGTTATATGAAACTAACACTCTGTGATTCTGTAATTCAACCCCGAAATTTGAGAACACGCAATACCAACCGTTTGATTTTGGGTGAATCCAGCAACTGAACTTTTACATTTACATTCATTTAATTAGCTCATGCTTTTACCCAAAGTGGTTTGTAAATGCAAACTAATGCTTCAGCTTCCATTCTTAGGAGAACATAGGATAACAATACCTTTTACTACTTTTACAATCCCCACCAAGAGTAGTGTCTGTCTGGAAAGATGTGAACTGGTACTACATTAAAAAAACACATTACATTGTTGTAAAAAATTACAGAGTTGTAGGTATGATTGAAGTCAAACGTCGATGACCACGATATGTTTAAAATATGACATTAGCTCAGAAGTCAGAAGTCAGTTACCCAGCTGTGGTGAGAAATAAAGACATTAGCTTTAGATACAGTGAAAGTTGGAGGTTCACCATCTCTCCACTCTATCTAATAGCGGGAAGCGCAAGTGTGTAATAAGGCTGTATGGCTTCCTGTCAGACCCCTGTGTGTGTGTGTGTGTGTGTGTGTGTGTGTGTGTGTGTGTGTGTGTGTGTGTGAAGGGGGGTGAGGTGTCCAGGGCTCCATGTGAAAGCCCCAGTGCGGGCGCTGAGCCAGGCCTCCCCAGGACTGATTGGCAATCAAGCACTGACAATGGCCACCAGGAGCAGGGCACAGGAGGCCATGGAATCACTTAGACTAAAGGAAATGAGAGAGACGGCCGCGACACGCCGCCCGTCTCTCCTGACACTGAGGGAAGTCAGATAGTGATGGAGAGGTGACCCACACATACTCTCTCTCTCTCTCTCTCTCTCTCTCTCTCTCTCACACACACACACACACACACACTCTCTCTCTTTTTCCCTCTCTCTCCCTCTATCTCTAACCCCCACACTCACACACACACACATACGCACACACGCATACGCACACACACACACACACACATGTCCCCACACACACACACACACCCATCTCTCACAGAGAGTGGTCAGAGATGGACACTGGCTCACTCCAATCCCATCCCTCAGCTCTGTCTGTGAGGAGGGGAGCCGTCTGCTCGTATCCCTCTCTCCCGCATTAAGCTCCGCACTTCTTGAGCTGGAGTCCTGCTCCAAACTCTGCTTTTTTATATATAAAAAACGAAGTAGAAGCATTAATGGAGAGCCAGAATAGCTCTATAAAGGAAGCAAATGAGCTGGCGCTGCTACAGGGTTGCCATGCTCTGTTTCCGCTTCCGTTCCCTCGGCTGATGAAGCATAGCTGGAGCTGGAGCGAGTACAAGAGGGAGCAATGCGTACCGCCACACACAGCACGGAGGGGCCCAAGGCCGAGAGGTTTTTATTACCGTGGGGATGAAGTACTGAAAACATTTTATCGCCCTGGATGTCTCTCTCTCTCTTTCTCTCTCTCCCTCTCACCCCCCAGAGCAATGGTCTCTTGGAGGGGAGGGGTGGGGAGAGCTTAAATGATGGTGGTGCCTCAGTTTTATTCTGTGAGGTGCTGTCTGTGCCAAGGATGTGTCCCAGTGCAAAGGAGCTTCTCTGGATGGGACGCTGGTGTAACTCACTGGAAGTCTCTGCGCTGGAGGCCTTAGGGAACAAACAAAGAACATCCACCCAAGAGCAGATTACTTCTATATCCCACTAATGTGTATAATTTGAATTTATATATTATTATACAGACAACACATTAAAAAACATGTTATTTAAGTAATTCAGCGAGTTCACATGTTCCCATGCATAATCTATATGCAGTGATTAGTGATAGGTAAATTAAATAGTAGTTTAGGGTGCTGTTGGTTGGGACAGAGATTGATGTATTATGGAAAGACCGCCCATTTCTCAGATCAGACAGTAACATTTGACAAAAAGGCTACTGCATACATGTTAATACTGTCAGAATATTATATAGTATGCAACCAACCACCACTCATAGTCCCTGTGGTAGTATACTTTATTGATGATCCTGTCAGAACAATGTGAACCAGTGCTAATCACATCCTGTGTGATCTCAGCAGGCTTCTTCATGGTTATGCCTAAAAGGTCTCACTACATGTCTATATGTACCTGAAATTTAGAGCCCCACAATTTATTATATAGCTATAGAGGTCCCCCCAGACTAGTGTGAGCAGCAGTGTGTTTGTGTGTGTGTGTGTGTGTGTGTGTGTGTGTGTGTGTGTGTGTGTGTGTGTGTGTGTGTGTGTGTGTGTGAATTGTTGGTATATGTCTTTGCTGGAATGTGTTGCACATTGTGTGTGTGTGTGTGTGTGTGTGTGTGCATGTGCACACGCATGTCTGTGTGTTTCTGAGGGTGTGAGTGACTGCATTAACTGCATAGCAGTGAATCCTACTAGCTGTGTGAAATGGTTGGCGAGCAAGTCAACTCTTACTCTCTCTCGCCCTCTTCCTCTCTCTCTTTTTGTCTCTTTTTCGCTCTCTTTCTCTCTCCTGCCTTCAGTCAGTGCTGAGAGGTGGGAAAAGATGGCTCACAGCAGAGCTAAGAAACCTCAGGAGAGCCTCCACTCGCCCGCAGGCATACTACAAGAGCCCGTCTCCAAAGAGCAGTTCAGACTGGCTTTAATGAAAAACTCACCTCGCCGCTTACTGTGCTTAAAGACAGATTCACTTTACTTCAGCACTGCAGAGAGATGGAGAGAGAGAGAGAGATGGGAAAAGAAATACAGGCGCTGAAATATTTTAGTCCTCCAAAGCCGACAAATCAAATGTGTCAACCATCTTATTCGAGTGATTGAAATGTGTTTGCATGGAATTTTCCTGGAGAGCCCGCAAGAAAGTTTCGCCTACCAGAGAGAAGGCCCATGATTGAGAGCCATAATGATCACGGAGAGTAAGAATGTCGGCTGTTTGTAATACAGGCCGACAAGCAATTTGTTTGGAGGTGCTACTTGGGTGTAGATCCTCTGTTTCTTTGACATATAAAATTATATATAAAATCTGAGGCACTAAAAAAAGATGCATTTGAAACTTCTTTTTCTTCCGTCAAACATGCCTACGTGTTTCAGACGTCATCAGAGTAGTGTTTGTGATACACTATGGCCTTCAGTATTTATTGATAAGAACTATGCCACAATGTATTCCACCTGCTGTGAACTATACACATACTGTTATCATGTACATCAAGAGTATATATATTACACTACTGACATTGCATTGCACTTTTAGATTTTCACATGGTGAGAATTGGATATTAATGTGGCTTATTGCAGACGGGTGAAAATTCGATTAACTTTCTAGAAACCTTGATCTACTAAATCATAAACGCACACATACACACACACGCTCACAAACACACACATGCCAATACATGCACTTCAGCATATAGAGTTTTAATTCTCTGTGTTTTCTCAGTAAAAGTGGTGAAATGGGGGCGCTTGAGTGCTCGTGCAGACAGCCCAGAAGTGAGAGTGTTTCTCAGGCTCATGCTCTTTGAAGGCCCTTTATGGAGCAGCTTAGCCAAGCTCAGCAGGTCTGAGGAGAGGCACAACCACTCTCCTCCAGCTCTCCATCCATCCATCCATCCATCCCACACTTAGTTTCTCTTTCACTCCCTTCCTCTTTCTGTCTTTCTCTCGGTCATCATCCTAACACCCTCTGTATCAATCTCTCTCTTTCCAGCTCACCCCCCCCCCCCCACTCTCTCTCTCTCTCTTTCATTCATAAAAGAGCTTGCCTTTACGATAATATCCCGATGGACTGCAAGGACTTTTCCATAAAGCAATTTCACGGGCGTAAATTACTTACTTTTTTATATGACGTCGACACCCCACCACACACACACACACCCCAACCCACACACTACCCCCACCCTCCAACCGCCTCCTCTTCCCCCGACTGTCACCAAACGGGGGCCGCTTTGGGTAAAGGGTATCTGAAAGGTAGGCGCTATTATGGAAGAGATCCAAGTGATTAAAACTAACTGAAGGACGGGGTTGGGGAAGGAGGGGGTGGAGGTAGAGGAGATGGGGGGGAGGGGGGGTTGGGTGGACGTCAGGGAGGGATGCCATGCTTCAGGCTTGCCCGCGGCTGCTTCACCCAGCGGCAGATTAAAGAGGCCGTATTCCTTTTTAAGCTCTGGCAGGAAGAAAAAATACACACACACACACACACAGCACCTCACACCACACACACACACAGGCACACATGTGCAGGCAAGTGCATGATGCACTCAAGTTGAGCAGCTGAAGAATGAAGTGAGAGAGCAGGAGGAAGAGACACCAGGGAAGAGGAGATAGGATGCATCAGTTGAACAGAGGAGAGAGAGAAGAAGATTGAACCAGAGAACGAGTGGAAACGATCGAGTATCAGATAGACAGGGTAAAGAGATGAGAGTGTGTGTGAGAGAGACAGCCGGAGAATGAACATGAGAGACAGACAGGACGAGCGAGAGAGAGAACGAGGTGATGAGAGAAAGACTGGAGGGGAAAGCGAGACAGAGGGCGGGGAGGGGAAACATTAACACTTCATTAACACCAAATCAATGGCGCAAACAGGGCTGTGATTGATTAAATGGCACAGTAAGTGAGAGGGGTTAAAAAATAAGCCACACCTGCAAAGGCGCAGTGTTGGGGGAGAGGCTGTGCGGTGGAGGGCTATTGATGGCGGTGCAGAGGCGAGGCTCCACTGACGGTGGGGAGATGGGGTGCTCTAACTGGTGGATCTATAGAGCCCCGGCTAAGGCCGGCAAAGGCCCACAGAAAATAAGCAGATCCAGAAATCATCCAGACCAAGCCGTAGCATTCAACCACACTGCATTCACATTAAACACAAATCTGTTACAGAACCGGCGATTGTCATATATCATTTCAGTGTACACTGTTATATATATATTGTTAAGTGCGCAATACGTTGATCAGTATTATATGAGTTCATAATTGAAAGGTCAAAATGTATTTAAATAAATATTTTTGCCCATTTAATTAAGTTCAAACCACTAAATTCTTATGAAATAAACTGCAACAGTAAGTACAAGGCCTGCCAGCCTCGGTGAAACAATGCCTACATCTACATTTAGTTAACTTTCAGTGCTATATAGCAATTTAGCATTATATTTATATTATATTTTGTCCGTAAAGAAAGCAAGCCAGTAAACTACAGTCAATTATTTTAGCCCTTGGGACATCTCCTTAAATAATGCTATTAGTCTCTAATAGTTTTAATTACTGGACTTCTTTTTCTATAAATCACACTGCTCGTAGAGCTCTTTTTTATGGAAAGTGCTATTTGTAGCAGTAATTAAACTAAGAATTTGAATTTACTACCTCGTTTGGGCTCTGACTGTTTCTGTTTTAGCACACAATGATTAATGCAGATCCATATTGGTTGAGATAGCCGTTTAGCTGTTAATTTAGCCAAATTTATTGCTCCTGCTGATGTGTCTTCACTCCAGTGGACCCGGACAAGGGCATTCCGCAGGGGCTGGAGTGGTGGAGGGAGGTAGGGGCTATTGGGGGTGGTGGCAGGCATGCCATGGCACACAGGCACAGTGCCCTTTACTGGTGTGCCGTGGGCACTGCACCAGACCTCATGCAGCTGCCCACAGCAACGGCCCGGCCAGGAGGGAGGTGAGACACTGGACAGTCAGCCTCCATGTGTCCTCAAATGGGAGAGGTAGCAACATGGCTAAATTTCTGAGTCCACACATACATGCAGTAGAGAAGCCTCAAAACAAGTACGACTGTCCATTGCACCAGAAAGCTTCTATTGCATTTGAGTAAAGAGTTGAATGAATAGCTGCTTATGCACATGGCCTTATAGAATGATGCAATTTTGACCACCCAATGTATCAATTTTTTCGAATTTTCCATATCGACTTTTACATAGGAATTGCATATTCATCTGCCTCTCCTTCCCCAACTCCTTTGTTTCAGTGATGAACAAAGGTCAGTGTGTGACAAAGTACTACCGATGGATCCAGAAGAATGGCGGCTACATCTGGATCCAGTCCAGCGCCACCATCACCATCAATGCCAAGAACGCCAATGAGAAGAACATCATCTGGGTCAATTATGTGCTCAGGTGAACTCTCCAGCCTTACTCAACATTAACTCTGCTTTGGTGTGTGTGTGTGTGTGTGTTTGGGCAGCTGCTGAGGAATCCTCTAGCATTTTGCTGAAAGCCGGCAGCCAATATGTTTATCTCCCTCCTCCCCTAGCCCCCCCCACACACACACACACACACACACACACACACACCCAAGTCCTTTGCTTAATTTCCTCAACCTTTCCTGCTCTGAGCAACAGCTTTGTCAGAGATCATTAGAGAGGGGATGTTCTTTTGGGAGCGGCAGATCAATCCCAGTGTAAGGAGAATGAAGAGGCTGCTATGTGCTCCACACCACTGCCCACAATCTCCCCTAAATGATTTTCTATTGGCAAGGACCCCCTTGCCCCCCCTCCCCACCCCCACAATTGTTTTTGTGTGTGTGTGTGTTGTTTGCTTTTGTGTTTGTGTTTCTTTAAATCCTGATTTGTTCTAATTTTCTTTGCATTTTCCTCCCTTTTCTGAATATCTTGCAGCAATCCGGAGTACAAAGACGTGCCCATCGACATCGCTCAGCTCCCCAACCTCCCAGAGAAAGCATCCGAGTCTTCCGAGACCTCTGACTCTGAATCTGACTTCAAGGATAACTCTGGTAGCGTAAGCTCTCTCTTCCTGTCGCACTGGCAAACCCCCAACTATAAACAACTGTGTGCCCTGCCTATTTTGAACACACCGCCAAAGCACAGCGCATGGGAACACAGCATTTACCAAACAAGCATCACCAACAGCTGTGTAGGGCGTGAAAGCTCTAATCGGCTCCCTGCACAGAATCCGTGGGTACAGATGATGTTTTTTTTCCATCTCCTTGTGGGTACACCTGAGGGGAAGGTGCCAGCGCATTGTCCGCTGGCATCGTTGGCAAAGCCCCCCCCCCCTTCATGTCGCGCCGACTCCTGCCAGCCCATGTCAGGAAGAGTGCAGAGAGAGTGTGTGTGTGTGTGTGTGTGTGTGTGTGTGTGTGTGAGCGGCGGTGCCAGCTGCTGCCCGGCCAGAACGATGTGTCTCTGCGCAGTGGTAGACTGGCAGCCTGGCAGTGGCACAGGCTCCCCGGGGGCAGGAGTTGCCAGCGCCCAAATGAAGCTGTACAATTAGTTCCTGATGAAAGGCGCAACAGTGCACTACAGCACAGCAGGGCTTCCTCTAGGCTGGGGCACTGAGGATGGGAGAATGGGGAAAGCAGGTTCCTTACAGGAGCCACAACACTGGGACACACTCCACTCCACTGATATAGACAGCCCATAAAGAGCAGCTTCTCTTTGAAACCTTTTTAAAAATGGCACATATATAATTTCAATATAACATTTGGGGTCTCTTAATGAAAACAAAGAATCTTGATCTGTTTCTTTGTTAGTGAAATTGCATTCATTCTTAATGAAATTGCTGTGAATCTTATACACAAACTGTATTGAGAAAGGTGTGTAATTTCTAAAAACTATTCATCTTTAACCCTTGTTTTCCCACCTTTTGTTGTTTGCAGAGGACAATGACAACTCCAAATCAGATGGCAAGGGCAACCAATCGTCAGAGAACAGCGAGGACCCGGAATCGGACAACAAGAAGCAGCCGCGGCAGCCATCACAGGAGCATGAGATGCGGAGGCAGGAGGAAGGTGACAGCTCCAGCAACCCAGAGAGCCAGGATAGCGAGGACAGCCTGGAGCCGTCAGACTGCGAGGCCGACAGCAAGGAGGGCCGCTTGGGCCGCCTGGGTGGGCTTCACATCAAGGTGGAGCACTACGGTGACACAGAGGCCCTGCAGCTGCACGACTCCGATTCCTCATCATCTGAGGAAGAGGAGGAGGACGAGGAGGAAGACGACGACGACGAGGAAGAGGAGGACGACGAGGATCACCACCACACAGGGCTCAGCCCAAAGGATTGTGGGTTGGCCGTGGTGGAGTTGGCCGGCGGCACAGCCGCTAGCAAGCACCAGAAGCGCAAGAAGAGGCGGAAAAAGCAGAAGTGGAACAGCGGCGGCCGGAGGCAGCGGCTGAGGCTGTCGCCCGAGGAGCCACCGAGCCCCCCCGCCGTGGACCCCGGCGCTCTGGGCGAGCAGCCGCCCCTGCTCCCTCCGCCATCCCCCGCCAGCGCCTCGGTGCTCAAGATCAAGACGGAGATGTCGGAGCCCATCAACTTCGACAATGATAGCAGCATCTGGAACTATCCGCCTAACCGGGAGATCTCGCGCAACGAGTCGCCCTACAGCATGACCAAGCCCCCCACTGCTAGCGGCGCTGCAGCCACCACTGAGCCCTTCCCCTCGCCACAGGGCTCCACAGGGCTCCAGGTGACCATCCCCGATTCGGTCCTCACCCCGCCAGGTACGGATGGCAGTGGCGGCGCCCGGAAACCAGGCTTCGCTGGCAGCGGTGCCAACGGCGGCACCCCCAACTCCACTTCCAGCGTCGGCTCCAACTTGGCGCCACCGTCCAGCTCCTCTTCCTCCGACCCGCTGTCCCCGCCGCTGTCGGCGTCGCCGCGGGACAAGCAGCAGGGCGGCACCCCCACCACCTCCTCCTCCTCCTCTTCCTCCGGTAACGGCAACGGCTCCCTGCTCTACAGCGGCGACCTGGAGGCCCTTCAGCGGCTGCAGGCGGGCAACATGGTCCTCCCGCTAGTGCACCGGGTCACGGGCACCTTGGCTGCTGCCGCCACAAGCACCGCGCCAGTGTCTGGCGCCCCGCGGGTCTACACCACCGGCACTATCCGCTACGCACCAGCCGACGTCACGCTGGCCATGCAGGGCGCCAACCTATTAGCAGCAGCAGCGCCTAACGCAGCACATGCCATGAACTTCGTGGACGTAAACGGCCCTGGCTTCGCCATCGACCCCAAGACGCCCATGGAGATGCTCTACCACCACGTGCATCGGCTCAACATGTCGGGCCCGTTCGGCACGGCCGTCACCGGGGCCAGCCTCTCACAGATGCCCGCCGCAGCCAATGTCTTCACCACGGCCGAGGGCCTCTTCTCCACGCTCCCCTTCCCTGTCTACAGCAATGGCATCCATGCCACGCAGACTCTCGACCGCAAGGAGGACTGAAGCCCGCCCTCCCGAGACCACCTTACTGTGTTTATCGACTGTGTTACCAGACTCTTTTTCGAGAGACAGAAACGACAAATAAATAAACAAGAACAAAAAAAAGAAAGACGCAAAACTGTGTTTTCAAGCGGGAGACTGTGAGAACTGTAAAAGGACATTTGAAATAATTCTAGCACTTTGAATTTCGAGCAATTGCGCTTGTCGAATTGAAATGTATTGTCCCTCTCCACCCTCTCCTTCTCCTCTCCTCTCCTCTCTCCTCCTCACTTCACATCTTTTTCTATCTTTCTATCTCCCATCTTTTCTCTCTTTCTAGACCTTCTCTTTCTATCTCTTTCTTACCTCCCTGTTCTCTAGGTGTCAGTGACATTTCCTCAAAATGGACTAAACTGACTATTCCTTTCTGTCTCCAGAGAATTCAGCACCACTGGGGTAGAAGACTTCTCTGTAGGCAGAACGTGGTGTACTTTTTATTTGAGTAGATTTTGTTGCATCTTAATTCTGATGCCTTGTATATTTAAATGAGACTAAAGTGGATGTCAGCAGAAAAAAAAACTGAGAAACTGTGATTGTTTCAGAACCATATCTTGATGTGATCAAGGTTGACGATGACAAAAAGGATGTTGCCCTATTTGACCTAGTTGAAGGGGTTTATGATTCTTTCTAAGTGAGGGAATTAGTATTTTAGAAATAAATGTTTTGTTTTCCTTTTTTATAGTTCAGATTTAACTTGCAAATCATACATTTACTCAAAAAAGCAATTTCAGCCGGGTATTGACCTGTGAATAGAATGTTACTGCAACAACAACAGTTACACAACAAAACAAAATCCCAGGACTCTGGAACAGGTCAGTACATGACACGGTATCTCCTAGTTCCATTTCGTCTTTGCAGATCCATGGTGCTACCATCCAATAACCCTTCACTCATCTGACCGGTGTAGGCACTGTTCCAGGGCTAGAGATGTAAGGTGTTCTAGTACAGTCCAAACCTCTTGACCCAAGCTTTTTTCTTCCGACCCCTGCTACTTATCCCAACATTACTCTCATACCCATCCCAGCTTAGCTCAATGGTATTGGGCGCTAGAAAAGCAAAAGGAGCAAGTTAGTGTTTTGTTTTGTTTTGTTTTGTTTTTTGACGTTTGAAGTGAATCACTTTCTTTCTCAGTCTAACTGAGGATAATGAGAATCATAGGCTTGAAAATTAAAAATGAATGTTAAATATAAAGCCGTTTTTTTCTCCCCCTTCTATATCAAAGCTTTTTTTTCTGGGTTGTTCTTTTTCCTTTTCTTCAACTCTCCCCTCATTATGTAAAGCCTAGCATCTCTGCCGACCGTCTCCCAACCAAGCAGTTTCCTTCCACTGTTCACTCAGACTCTCTGAAATCACATATCAAGGATGTTGATACAAGGACATGCATTTCAGTCAGAAATGTAAAAAAAAAAGTTTTTTGTTTTTGTTTTTTGAAAAAAAAATATCACATTCCTATTTTTTTCCCACGTTGCCAAAAAATATATGATTTCCTTTCACAGATTGGTGTTAAAACACTGTGATTTTTTGTCGTTTAAGAAAAAAAAGAAATGATAGTAATAAAATGGAAAAATACTGTCACTTCATCCTTTGGCAGCCATCCATCCAGTCATCTATTACCAAGCGTGAAATCCGTAAACGTGTACAATGTGTAAGTGTCACTGGCTGTCAGTTTCCATAGCGATTTCAGTGTGTGTTACTATATGCAGTATATACCGAGCTGATGTAGCCGTTTCGTCCTTTGTCTTCTCTGTGCTTTCTCTAGTCTGGGGACTGGCCCTGGGGCCGAGGAGGGGACCGCACTGGTACCCCTCCAGCCCTCCCCATTCCCCTCTGCAGTCTTAGTGAAACAGTTGAGGTTAGTGGATTTTGTGTGGTGGCCTTCCCAAATGTAGTGTCACCTGTTTTGCTGCTTTTCTTTCTTCCTCTGTACTCCCTTCTTTCTGTTCCTGCTATTGCTTTGCTGTCGTGTAGTCTTTACAGACCTCTCTTTCTCTCAGAGAAAAAAAAAGACTCTTAACTAGCTCAAAGGTTTATGGAGCCATTTTTTGCCACTGAGGAATTCTGGGATTGCCGTTTCCAGCTTGCATTTACTCTGAAAAAAAAATTAAGATGAAAAAGTAGCATTTAGATTTAACAACTAGACTGGAACCATACAAGCCTCAGTTGCGAACACATTCCCAGAGTCCCTTGTGCTTCTTGTATGCATTGGGTGTATTTCATTGGTTTCCACCAAACCTGTTGACTTCAAGGACCCTGCAACTCACAGGAATTAATAAAAAAAATGTTCATGGTAGTATTTCAGGACAATAAACAATTTTAAAGATTTCTAAAGAGATGAAAAAAAAATATTTCGCACTATAAATCTATTTTTATAGGTGTTTTGAAATTGCATGTTTACTAAGTTGACTGTTTGGTTTACTTGATTTTGTTCGGTCCAGCAGCTTTGTCAAAGTTAAGTGTTTTTTAGTCTGTCCAGCAAAGGGAGGGGAATCCTTTGTCTTTCTAACCGAATCAGGCTTTGCTCATCAGGAATTAAAAAAATGTCTGTGGTTTGTTTCTGTAAAGATGTTGCTGTTAACTCAAACCCAGGTCGTGAAATAAATGTTTTTAGACAAAAAAAAATGTTTTAAAAAAATGTCAGGGTGGATTGTTACCTTACAGAGCGGTTGCAGGAGAGCTTTGGTGTCAGCAGACGAGAACGAAAAAGGGATCCTATAGCGTTCTAGAATTTTCTACGTGGCAAAGCAATGAGGGGGGTTCGGGAGATGAGAGAGGGGGGCAGCTCCGAAAGCAGACACAGTGGGCCAGGAAATACACCCATATGTTACAAACAGAGCAGCCGGACGAGCTGCTTCAATGTTTTTCTGTGTTGTGTCAAAAATGATTGCTGGTGATTTAATCTTAAAACTAATCTCAGCTGCTGTCAGATAAATAGTGTTTAAAAATGACAATATGAAAAATCACTTCATTACCTGTGACAAACTGTGTCTGTGTTTTTAACTATTTCTTGTACAATTATACAGATTCTTTTATGAGGAACTTGGTGCCAAGTAGGAAAAAAAACTATGGGAGAAAAGGGGTTTCTCTTAGTCTCAATGTTAACAGTGTTATAAATTCTAAAAAGCGAACAAATTAAAATATTAAAAAGAGAAAAAAAAACTATGGTACATTTTTTATTTTATTTTTTATTTTTTGTTTTCAGAGGAAAACATGAACTAACTGAAGCTAACTTTGAGTGCCTGGCTTATTTTTTGAGAAACATCTTTTGTTTTGTTTTGTTTTTTCGTTTGTTTTGTCATTGACCATGAATAATGCTGCAACTCAGAATTGTACATACTTCATTTTACAACAGGGTTATTTTATACTTTTGTAGGTTTTCATTCAGTTTCAAAAGAAACATGTCATACATGGTTGTCTTTCTGTAACACGGTTTTTTACCATCTTACAGGTGCCATATTCATAATAAACTTCTCTTGGATTTGTCAAACTGGCATCCTTTCTTTTGCGTTAAACCATCCCAGGCAAACGCCACACACTTAAGTGACTGGCTAGATTTTTCTTTCTTCCCTTCTTTCTGTACCTCTTGCTTTGCCTTCTTTCTGGTTTCATTTTTTTCCTTTTGCCCTCAGTTTAGTTTCATTTGAATTCTTTCAAGAGGATCTATACTCCTCCAGATTTTTTCTGTATCTGATGCCCTGCCTGTTTTTTTTTGTCTTGTTTTTTTCTTGCATGGTGGGGCAAATATTGAGACATATTCTCTCTTTCAGGTACAGTTCAATCACCATGGCGAGACAGGGGGCGGGGTCTTTTGGGCTAAGTCTAGTGACGCTTCTCGTCTTGTCTCTTCTGTTTGGGGTTCACCAGTGTCTGTCTGTCTGTCCGTGTAACCCGAGGCCCCCTTGCGTCTCGCAGGTGACGGTGGGAATTTGTGTATTGCAGGTGGGGGGTTGCCGGGGGTCACAATGATATAGTGGGTTAGAACTTCAGCAAAGGAAGCACGGGTATCTCTAATGCTACACCATACCTCTTGATAGTCTTAGCTAGATTTTTTTTTTTTCAATGACATTGTGCTAATCCGCCATGCGATGTGCGCCGTCATCCCGTCACCATATCATACTGATCCCACTGTAACTCTTGCAGCAAAGCTAAATAAATGGGGACAAAGAAAACATGCCATTTTAAAAGTGTTTTATTTTAAATATTTCATGTTTGTCTGTAGGTTATATTTGAGATACACACGCACAAACATATAAAATCGAAATATTTTACAGGTGATTTTTTTTCTTTTTTTTTACTCAAGTATTCCCCCATTGGTTGTTTTGAAAAGCTGATTCCAGCCTATTCCAGTACTTCTCCATACCTTTGAACAGTGGATTGTGTCTTTGTTCAAAGGTGTGCAGCCTTACCACCAAATCTTTTGGCTTTTTTTCCTGCTTCTACTTCTTCTCCCTCCCCTGTTAAATTCAGTCCAGCCTCTCTCGTTCCAACCTCTCCCCTGGCACTGAGTGTGTAGGGGAGGTCACTGCCAAAGCCTGGTCAGGAAAATTCAACCAACTTTAAATATTTCACGCAATTTTAAATGAAGTCCATGAATGATAGATCACAGGACAGAGGAGGGATAGAGAGAAAGAGAGAAAACCGTGTACTCGTACCTGGAGCCGCTCTAATGACCTCCAGCTGTCTGTCTTCAGCGCTGTGTCCATACTGGGAAGGAAAGAGAGGTGTTTACGGACCACAAGGCAAACTCATTAGGTCAGCTCTGTTTTTTTTTTTCTCTCTCTCTCTCTCTCTCTCTCTCTCTCCTGGGTCCTCACTGGAGTCATCATGTGAATACATGAGCACCTGGAGATTTTCTTGAAAAAATATTCAGAGGACCTGTAAGATCAAATGGGGTTTTGTAGAGTACATATATCAGTAGTGTGAGTTTAAATACTCTGTACATTTACAGTCATTACATGTTGGCTTCTATGACATTTGCAGCTATATTACATTTCTGACAAGCTGACCACATTCAATTATTTTATGCAATAACATGACACTTCACTTGCAGTAGATATACAATATTCAATGTAATGACCTTAAAGGTTTACTTTTTTTAAATAAAGTATATACACACATATAATAAACATATACATATAATGAGGGTTATGCTAAAGTTTTGTTGAAAAAAATGTTTATTCTTTGGTTCCTTCTTTTATCTGTATATACCTAAACTGGACACAAGTTATTCTGAAAGTACATGGATACTGGTCAATTTTATTTTTCAACCTGACCCTCAAAAGTATGTACTCAATGTGGGCTAGATGCATTTTGCAATTGCAAGATCAGAACATGCATAAAACATCTTTAAAAACTTTGGTCCCTTGTAACCTCAGACTTTTACTTGCGTCACCTTTAAGGTTCTAATAAAGTTCTTGCACATCCAGAAACATTTTATAAGCAGAAAGTCCTGTCACCTACAAACTGAGGCAGTTCTGAAAGTCAGACTCTCCTGAGAACTCAGTGATGAAATGCCAGCATCTTTTGATAGAGAGAGAGTGACACCTAGTGTTGCAGTTTGGAACACACAAAGACTGGTGTTTATTCTTTCTTAACCATTTCTACTTGTGAGAAACTGATCATTGTGTTAGGCCTAAAGACAATTTCATTAAAACATTTATATCAATCAAGAAATAAATATATTTATTTATTGCTTTACCAAAATATTCCCAGTTGACCTCTACTTTTTACCTGGATTACCTGCATTGTTATTAGATCTACACAAGGTTATTTATGAAAACGTGATTGTGTGTCTGTGTGTGTGTTTGTGTCTGTGTGTCTGCATATGTGCAAATGTGTATACAAGCAATGTTTAGTTTCATTGTCGATTTTACATGCCTAATTTGTTTCCATTATTTTTGCTAAACAAAATAACAGAGGCACACGTTTGCCAAACAATCTGCTTTTATTTCAGTGCACACCACAAAGGCAGTGTTAAACTCTGAAAAAGACTCACACCAAAACAGCACACAAACCATACACCAACACAGCATTGCTGACCAGCATACAAGCTGACTCCTGGTAAGAGGCAGTCTGACACACACACACACACACACACACACACACACACACACACACACACACACACACACACACACACAGATTATGAACAAACTGAGTGTTGGTTATGACAGCAGCTTCCTATCAGCCTACAAAGTCGGGTGGGGAGGGTGTATGTGGGAGATCACATGGATTACATATATATCTAACCCTGACTCGATGCAAATGGAAACTAGGTAAACAGTAAACAGAGATGGTCACATAAGCCAGTGAGTTATCAATAATCTTCATGGATTATACTATTACACAGTGAGAAAAAACAACACAACAAAATCAAATAGGCAATGCTGGTATTAATCTATTCAATTAGTATTAGTAATTTTGACACTATAATTCTGCAGACCTTATTTACAGACATGATTAAAAACTAGCAGTGCATACACTACACAATACATACAAAACATATCAAACAAGATCAAGACAAACATTCAGAGTAAAAATCTGTGAGAGAGGGAACATTGTTTTTACAACATTTAAGCTGATGCAAAATATAGTTTTTGTAGTTTTCATATCTATATTAATAAAAGTGGTCATTTTGTTCTAAATAGTGTTGCTTTGGTGTTAAATAACTGGTGATAAAAAAATAGCATGGTAACATTATTTAATTTACTCTTAATATCATATTTTGTCAAAATTGACTTAATGTACTCTTCAAAGTCTTCACAAATAAATATTACATTACTGCAACATTTTTCAGGTCTGATTCAAGGTGCAGTGCACCATTTGTCATTCAAACTAGGGATTCATCAGCTCTCTTTCTTCAGAACTTCAGTCCACTGTTCTCCCAACAGTTCAACATGGAGTTAAACTTACAGTTTCAATTTGTCAAATCCCAATAGATGTCACTGTCTGGTGTAATATTAAAATGAATGGCACACTAATGCACGCAAGACCAAAACCAGTGCCAATCACTTTTTTGTTGCGTTGACTCATACCTTGTCTGAAAATTAATGCTTGTCATGTTAAACAAGAAAAATGCAATATCTAAAACGTTTTTGCCAATTCCTGGGAGGAGGAGGCTTGTACCATGCAGGGAGCGTGGGCAAAGCACAGAGAGGAGGTCAGACGCACAGGAAGAGTTCTAGCAGGGATCTCAAAGACCCTCGCTTGCTTTCATCACTTTCTGATCCAGAGGTTGGTGGCACATGTGGATACTTCCGTCCACGCTGTCGTCTGTGGATCAGGGAGAGCTGCCATCCTGCCTAGAGGAGCCTGGAGAAGGAGTTCAAGAATTCAATAAAGAAAAGCCAAGAGTCATCACAAGCAATATAAATCAAATATGTTTACAAAAGCTGGGAACATACTGTACAAGGGCAACAATGGGTGACTTTGGGCTTAAGGCAGCTATCACAGCTACATTTGTTACTGTGATGTTTATTTTTTGATAATGTTATTGATTGATATTAACACTGATAGTTTATTTTATAATTTAGTAATTTAATTCAAGTAGTATTATCTAGAATGTAATGCACTTGATCATACCTGTCAAGTCTCTAAATCTTCTCTTTGCAGCAGCCCTTTCCTCTGAGTCAAAATACCAAACAGTGATTGCATACCTGTGAAAAAACATTCACCATTACCACACTATTATTTACCCAAACTGATATTTGGTGTATGATTATTTTGTAAGGAAAGCCTATTCCTCATGGAAACTATTTAATTGCTTCCATTTTTCTAAGTCCAATTCCGACATGGATATAGGCCTACTATATCACTGATGTCAATTTCAATGTCTACATTTCTCTGCTCGAAAATTGTGATTTGATTGTGTTCATAATATTTTTGATTGTGTTCTATAAAATTGTTGACACAGTATGAGAGAAGGGTGAGCACCCAGTAGGAGTGAGAGAAAATGCATACTATCTGTAATGCTACCAAAGTGCCACTAAGGGGCAGTGTACATACGGTTTCAGTTAACATTTCAATGTTCACGTTTTTATCCAGCATCTCTGAAGAAATTTTCAATTGTGTAATTATAATCTAAAGTAATAATATAAAGTATAGTAAAGTAAAGTATAAAGTTTTTCATTTTCAATTTTCATCAACATTTTCTACCAACAAAATACAATGATTTCTAAGGAAAAAAAAATTCCTAAGAGCAAAAGGACTTTTTAGATATGAATGGAACTGCCTCTTTCATTACCAGTGTAGCCTACCATCAAATAGTGAAAACACTGGCACTCAATGGCAGAAACGCACCATTTCAGTGTCATGTAACTGAGTGAGTTATCTACTATGTAGCTTTGCAAGCTGGGTCATGTTAGTTCGAGTACAAATGGCAACACCTGCTTAAGGCTAACTATACTCTACACACCCAGCCATAACCTACCACATGGGCCAGAATGATTGTGAAAGATGAGTGAAGTACTAAAGAAAGCACAAAAGTATTAAGGATGCTGTCCAGGATTGCAGTGAAAGGCTCTTTAAAAAATTATTGTGCTTTGGGGACTAATAATATAAAATGTAAAAGTGTTGTCAATTTACTAAGCCAGTGCTGCATGAACAAAAATGTGTTGGATTAGACTCATGGACTGTGAATAGATTAGATTTCTACCACCTGAAAATGAATCTCAAACATGGGAAAGCGCTTAATCAAGTCCTCAGAGAGGGCACCCCAAATTGTATCAATATCAATCTGGCAAAGAAGCTCATTATAATCTCCAACCTTGACTTTTAAGATGAAAGATGTAACGTTATCGATGTTATCGATTATGAAAACATACTAAATCTTTCAAGTGATTCTTAAACTGGGAATGATTTAAGCAGCACAGGTGAACTTAAGGCTTGAAACTATTCTAACTTTGAGAGTGATTGGCTATTTTTTCATGTTAGTCCCTATACTACCCTTGCTAATTGAATATTATTGCAGAAGTGTGTCACAAGTGATGCAGAAATGATTTAGTATTTGAGGTTTAACATAGTTACTGAACATTTGAACGTCATTACTGAGCTTGACTGGCATCCTGAGCCAAGTGCAAGTGCTTGGGTCCCAGGTGATATCCATACCTTTGAGCATAGGACGGCTGGACCTCATGAGGGTTTCGCCGGTCAGACCAGAACAGAAGCAGCCGGTCAAACAGTGGCTCAATGTCTGCCACATGTGATTTGCCTTCTGGAAAGATCCGCAGGATTCCGCCTTGTTCCTGAGGAGATAAAAAGGGCACATTGGCTTGTTATTTATGTGACTGACCACCCCAAAAGTGGACTCTTAATGGTGCCCCCATGACCCATCGCACTCCTTGACTTTGATAACCACCTATGGACTGGCTTTCATATAATGTCATGGGACAATACTTTAGAACTATTATGATGCTTAGCTAAAACTATGGACAGCTTGTAGTCCATCATGGGTACTACTGATTGTACTTTTCCTGCAAGACCCCTGGCAGTTGGGTTAGCCACTTGACTCTTGGTTGCTCTTGGTTGCTCCTTTCGGTAAAGCGCCATGAGACAATACTATTGTAAAAGGCGCTGTATAAATATAAGTGAATTATTTATAAGCTTTTGTATGCTGTATCCTACCGAAACATTTACAGTTAAAAACAGGTTAGAGTTTAGCGTTTAGAGTTTTAAGGTTAACACTATGCTACACGTTTAATTTTTTTTCTATGTTGAATACAAATGTTTGTATGGATATCAGGGTAAATGGTTTAAGTATAACTGTCATTCATTTTCAAAGGAAAAATCACAGCAAATACACATGAATAGTCTGGGGAAAACTGTCAGACTGAATGCCTCTGAATGACTATACACACCTTGGCATTCCAGTTTTTATTCAGGTAGTAGATACAGGTGACACAGCGACCATCTCCATTGGGGTTATCAACGTGCTTCACATAACCAGTGCCATTTCCTGGATAGCAGGCAACCATTGCCTACAGAACAGGGAGAGACAGACATGGGCATTTTTAGACCTTTTTTTATGCATGTGGACCTAATGAACAACAACAACAACAAAACCATTTCTGGTAACATTATGCCTATTGCCAGTAAAATATACACACAAATGCCATGTTCATTGTCTGCCATTCTGATTACTCAGGTGTAAAATTATATGATCAGCTACACCAATTCTAAATGCTATTGCATACATTTAGCTATTGTAGCACACAAAACCTGATTTAATCTTATGACAAGTTATGACATCCTCCATTTAAACTTATTTTGACCCTTTTTGTTGCCTATTCATTTCCCTATTGACACAATATTCCTAGTGATTCCTCATCCATTCACAGCCAGGCTCCAAATGAAGCCTGCTTGAGACTGTCAGCAAGGCGAAAGAGAAGAGAAAGTAAAGGCCAGGCAGTCAGTGCTCTTTTGGCTTTAGTGTGGTCTGAAAAAGGGGAAGACTGGGGCTCACTTAAGTCACTCAAACAGAGAGCTCTATTGTCTCCGGCACATGATGCAATGCATGCCATGACAAACTGAACTGGGAAACACAAAGATCTGCACGTACACATTGCTCCTAGTTCAAGACTGGGGGCTGCATAGAAAGGCGAGCCAGGAAAACAAACAAACGGCATCATAAATCAGTCAGAGTCAACAAGGAGGCTATCACAATGATGAGTGCATATGAGCCTTCATCCTTATTCTTATCCTAAGAATGCATGTGAAACAAACTAGTCTGTTTCCTCAGTCTCTGGCATCGTGCACTGAAGCTCCCAGTTGTATCATGTCAACCAGGAAAAGGACCCTAGTATTATGATAGAGTATTTGGAGTTAGACTGGCTGACCTGTCAACTGCTGGCTCCTCGTTTAAGTGTATGTTTTGACCAGTCTGCGATTTCAGTGCAGTGTCCTTTTTGATTCCACTAAGGAATCAGAGTATCAAAGTTCAGACACAGCTTTACCCAATTAGGAATTATTCTAGTACTTCCTTCTGTCCACACTGACCCATTATGAAGCTCATCCCATATGCAATTACAGCAACACCTTTTTATTTCATTTGCTCTGTCAGACACACGTTCACACACACATAAACAGGAAACAGAACTTCCTTTTCCACATTCTCGTTTCCAAGGTTTTGAACCTGTACCCACCCCACTGTGCTAGGGTCACAGGTCATCAGATTAGCCAAAGCCCACATCACTAAAGCAGCAGGGGCCGACACGAGACATGGCTCATAAATCTGCGGGAAAATCTGGGGCTCTCCTTGCGATTCACAGGTATTTCCTTATCGGCTAACACAGCATAAGCCCACAGACAAATGTCAGATGGTGTGTTATACTTATGTCTCGTAAAAAAGAATCATGTATCACTAACTCTGTTCTAACATATGTACTGCCTGTACCTGACATCTACTAAAAAACACATGGAACTTGGACCAGAGAAATCCAGACCACTGTTCATATATGTTAATCCTACAACACAGTTCAGTGCATTGAAATTGTAACAAACTGTTCTGTTGTCAGCAGTACACTGTAAATACAGAATGTCTTATATTTGCAGGGGCTTACATGTTTTTTTGTTGTTCCTTACAACAAATGAACTTAGAGCAGAACTGTTTAAAATATTATTGATACATTTTTCACCACGAACAGTTTGACTTCACAAAGCAAGAAATTTTACCTTGCTGACACAGAAATGGTTATATCATTGCAAAATATGTGTCAAAAGAGTGTTGTGCTTCCACTCTTCAGTTCTAAAATAAATGCAAAATAAATTTATGTGACATTGTTTTTACCTGACTATTCATTATAACTACCACAGCAAATTCTAGCAGGTTCTACTGACAGAGCACTACATGTACAACCCACTGCAGTCTCACAATGAACTGTGAAGGCTTGCACGCAACCTTCCAGTAAAGCTTCCAGATGTTTACGTCACTGAATGCAACATGGGGCCGAGCATGCATTTGCCATTCAATTGTTCTCCTGTTTACTTTTGAGAGGGGGAGCATGCCACAAATCACACAGCCACAGTGAAGGCTGCGGTCACGTCAAACTGTAAACAAGCCATGGGTGGGAGAGGTGAAAAGCAGGAAAAACACAGACAGAGTAAAGGAGGGCAAGACAGAGAAGAGAGTGATAGAGAGTCCATGAAGAGACAGATGGAGAAAGAGAAAGAAAGAGAAAATACGTGATAGAGATCAAAACACTGAGCAAAGCAGAAGAGACTGAAAGATAAGGGCAGAGAGAGAGAGAGAGAGCGATAGGGCAAAAGAAAGAGGAGGGGTACAGGAAGAGAGTGTGGAGGAGGCTGGCTCAGCGCCAGGCTGATGAAGGTTTAATGACAGTACTACGTGTGGAGCGTGACAGACTTTGGCCATGGGCACGTACTTCACCGCAAACCTTCCAACCATCTGTTTTTCATGTTTTGTTTTTTCTTTTCCATTAATTTCCTGTTTTCACAGTTTGTGGTCATGTGTAAAATGGTGATTAATATGTGCCCAAAGTATTGATTTGAACAGTGGAGCATGGATTTGAACTAGATGATCTACTGTAGATAATGTGGGTTACAAGAGAAGAGAAGAAAACATTTGATCTAAGTGTAATGATCTAAGTGTAAAAACTAATTGATATTTGATGATCCAAGGATGTAAAAACTGCTGTTTTCCAAATGCTCCATCAGCCCCCACAACTTCAGTTCACTGGGACACTGACCCCAGATCCCCACTGGTCCATGCTGATTTCAGGGCTCCCTTTAGTTGGTTTTGACTTGAGGATCTGTCCTGCAAAACAGCTTGCTTCATACAGACAAAACACTCTGCAGTTTGCTGCTTTGTGGTTTGAGATGCTTTTGTGTAAAAAATAGCACAATAAACCAAATCCAGGTATGCAAAGCCTCCTTCTCCCCCAGTTTGCAGATTCATCACCAAGGGCGACCATACAGGTACCAATTCTTTCCCAGATGGCTTTTTAAATTCCTCCTTGCAATGAACTATGACCCATCATTATATAATCTCATCATATTGATCTACTGATTCTATGAATTCAGCATGTCCTTAAAGAGAAAAGGGCAATCAGCAAGGGAATGGATGATAACAACAGTACAGTAGTTTTACAGCTCTGCTGTTGATGTTGTGGTCTACAGGGAAACACCCTGGGACCAAGAAAGACTGAGGGGGAGAGAAACTCATGCTCTTCGCCTCCTGCCTCAATTTGGACTTCCTGCGTGACAAAGCAGATCTCGTCGGTGGAGGGAGTCACGTAGGACTCTTGTTTGTGTTTGGTTTTATCAGCCACATGCATCAACGTGCTGCACTTTCTCAGCGCAGCACTACCTTCGTGTTGTGTATAGATCGTGACACCCAAAAACTTGGGCATGTGGCTGGGTATGTAACACTAAATACATGGAACATTATATAGCCTGTGGGTTATATATGGCACTTCAAAATGGACATGCAGAGCTGAACACCAGGATGAAGGGGAAACTGTATCTGCTACTTGTCCATATTGTTCAACAAACACAATAGCGTTACATTTTTTCGCCCGGGTTAGTTAGCTCACACAAGACGCACACGTTGCAGGGATGATGCTAAGTACTTACCTTAGAGCGCTCGCGAATTTTTATCCCAAGCTGTCCAATGCAGATAGAAATTAAATTGTCGATTAACGTCAGAAGAAAATTGACAGCCTCGCACCCCTTCTCAGTTCCACTGACCCACGCTATCTTATCTCCTCTTATGTTTCTTTTAGAAACTCCAAAACCTTGGCCTGCCAGCTGTCCATCTTTGAAAAGACCTGAATGGTGAATATTCTTTACTTGACCCAAAACAATGTGTCCAACGAAATCTCCCAAAAAGTTGTCAAGGAAAAAGAAACCTTGGTCTAACAGTGATGGTACAATCTGGTCCCCAACTAACTGCTCCAAGTCTGCGTGCATCCTTTGTAGAAGAAATTGCATTTTCACTGTTTTGCGTTCCGCATCAGCCCCTTCAACGTTACATATCCTGAGCACCGACTGCTACAAACAAATGTATCCCATTTACATTCTACGCACAAGACACAGCTATTGCTCAAACTGTAGCCAGCAAGAGGAGCTGCTGGACTAACAGACGTGGAAGCGACACAATTCAAACCGCATTCAATTTATCGCTACGGAAGATGCAAACACCTGCATAAATCTGTGGAACGTGCGGGATGTGTAGTACTTCCAGAGAGGCGTGGCTAAAACTATTGTAAGAGCCGCGAAAGTGTCTTGAATAGGCTAGAGTTCAGAAGAAAAGTCGAACAAACGAAAACGCCGATCCAATTTCCGTCAACAGATAACGATAAGATCACTTGGAAATCTTACGCACAAAGTTCTTGCCTCTTTTAATTCACTAATAACACTGAATGATTTTATGTATGCTATGTGCGAGGAAGCATATGAACCAGGCTTTCCCTTTTTCCCACACTAAGCATCAGTCCTATTTTGCAAAGGAGTGGTAGCCTTTACAGAAGACAAGAGCACATGGATGGTAGAATTATGTCAG
This sequence comes from Tenualosa thibaudeaui, assembly GCA_027481765.1. Lineage (NCBI taxonomy): Eukaryota > Metazoa > Chordata > Actinopteri > Clupeiformes > Clupeidae > Tenualosa > Tenualosa thibaudeaui. The sequence goes on along the minus strand of JAIFZK010000013.1, from coordinate 6,543,224 downwards.
GGAGCGCAAGGCGTGCCCACCGCCATTGAGGACTTCACCAGGCGCATGTAGTCCTCGCCGCACGCACGTACTATTCACTTCAGCTGAACATGAGCGAGGCACACGGCCAAAAACGTCGAAGCGATGTATCTCGCCGATACACACCAGCCTAATGATAAAGGACTTTACATTACGGTTACATAAGGTTACAGAAATGTAATATAGCTATAAATTATAGCCTATATGATCGTGAAATTGACATATTACATTCCTCTTAACGTTATGTGAAAAGAAAACGGAGCCACAATAACTGAAAGCGTCTAACTTAGAGTATTCTGCTGTACTACTCCATTATGAACCAACAATAAATATTAATAAGAATTTATAAAAACACAATGTTGCAATCAATATACCAAACAAATAAAAAGAAGCTCGTCAATAAATTTGCCACAATCAATAGCCTACTGACCTTGTGTCTCCAGGTTATTTTGTAATTTCCCAGGCTGCCGTTAGCGTGCATGATAAGTTTATCCATCCTTGTTAAAAGAAACCCTATATTTTCGCACCCTTCTTCATTCCCCTCTACCCATGCAATTGTATCCCCTCGAATAGATTTGTTTTTGCCCGGAGTCTGACAAACTAATTCTCCATCTTGCATTCGCCCTTCCTGGTGAATGTTTCTGACTTCTTGAAAAATGCGATCACCAATTTTGTCTCCGAGAAAATTGTCCACTATACAGAGGCCATGGGTATTCATACAAGGTATTATGTATTGTAAAACTAATTTGTGGGTGTTAAGACGTTTGTGCTCCTTAGATTTTGGCCTGTGCTTGTGAGGTCTCCTAAAGGGGCAAGCTTTAACTCCACTTTCAGCGTCTTCACCAGCAGCAGGTTTCTCCCCAGTCGCCGAGATAATTTCCCGGCACCTGCTGTATCCTCTGCCTGTCAAATTTTCACCTGTGTCAGCAACACTTTCGTTTGATTTTGTAGTGTCTCTTCTCTCAAAACCAGGTCTTGTACAAATTGTTTTGTCTTCTGCGGTGTATTCTGCGTTGTCATTTCCGCGATTGTCTTCCATTTGGTTAAAGTGTTCTGAGCAGCACTGCAGACTACTTGGCAAGATAACTTCAACTGAGGTCCTTCGCCTGTGTTACGTGGAGAGTGCCATGTTTTCAGGCTAATGAGGACTACATCCAAACGCGCGCACAACGTCAGACGAGAATGCGCTCGCTGCTCGTTCAAGATCTGTAGTTCAACGAAACAAAAAAGAACGAGCAGATTATTCAAAATCATGTGTTTCATGAGGACGGTTTCTGTAGGGATCATAATTATGATCAATGGCTGCGCAAATAGTAACTCAGCTGTGTTGTCATCTAAATTACTGTTAAGGGATTGTTCACTTTTGGTCTGAATTCAAGTTTTCATAGGTGTCATAGGCTACATCTGCCAAGCATGTACTCCAGAATGTTCAATACAACATTTTACAAGATACAAATGACTGCACATCTGGTATTATCGCGCATCCTCAACATCTCAAAGTAATTTTTTTGGTAATGTCTAATCATGTAAATTTGTGCAAGGCCACATTTAGAGACATCGAGTTGGCTACTTGTTTTGTAATCAAGCAAAGCATAAATTTAGGCTGTATGTTATTTCATAACCTCACAGACATATCTCATGTTTAATTAGGTCGTAGCCTAGTCGATGTGATAGGCTACAATTAAGACTAGAGTTCAATTTAAGTCCGCCCTTTTATGGACATTATATTAGTCTAAGATTTAGGTCAGTGACCATCCAGACAGCAGGAAAACACACACACAAGTAAGTTTGATTCCGGGAAACTGATGTATGGGAACAAGTTGGCTACTGCATACGTGGGACACACTGAAGCAACTCAAAGGAAGCTGTTCGCCACTGTTAAGCATGACCGCTTTCCGCTTTAAGGGGCCTCTCCTTTCAATTAAACCATGCATCAGTTAAGCGTATTTCTCTTTTGAAATAAGATGTCTGTAAGTCAAAAATATCCTACATGTTTGTAACTTAAGCTAAACTTTGCTTGAAACTAAAGTATCCAACGAGATCCTTCCTCAAAATAAGACCAAAACCATTCATGCAAAAGCAATCTCTTCTGCTACGGGCCAGTTTAAATTAAGTCGCCCTTGGAGACGCGCTGTATTTGCTCTCCTTTTCAGGAACCAATTCAGGGCAATCCTGTACATGCGTACGTGAGCACATCCTCATCCCAGAGTTTAAAAAATAACCAGCTGTTAGTTCAGTTTAGATCTGATGCCAGTGTTATGTATGACGGGAGGCGTAGGCTATCATTGGATAGTTTTCCCTACCCCCTCCCGACTAAATGCCAGTTGGCTCTATTCAGAGATGTCAATGTCTTCTCATTTACAGACTGCAAGTATAAAGGAGGCACGGAGGTATTTAGTTAAAATTCTATATGTTGTTTATTATATAAATCTGTTAAACTTTTTTGTCATGTGTTGTCAAAACTGTTGTAACGGTTTAATAAGACCCTATGAAAATAAATATTTGTAAGGACAGAAATAAAGACTTAGTGGTCTTCATATTCAACTTTCAATGACTGCATCTTGGGTTGGTGATGGATAATGACTAATATTCAGTATCCCTTAAGTTATAACTGGTTCTGAATGTCAAACTTACAGGCCTAATGGTAAACATTTTAAACAATATACCTGAGACTTGTTGGGGATACAGTTTGAAACAGACACGTTTTGCTTTCATTGTATATTTTGGTATACAGAGAATGGGCATTAAACAAACCAATTTAGACATAAAGACATGAATGATAGCTTCCAGGCTGAATCTAGAGAAAAAAGTCACTATAAAACTTTACAATATGTATACAATTTTATATACACATATATTTCAGAAAAAAAAACATCCGCAATTTTAAGGCATCACTGCCAAAATAAGCATGTTGTACTCCATAAAAAAAAATATTTAAAGACATTTGTGCAGTTAAAGTCACAGGAAGAGGAAAGGTAAATTGCAGTGAGACCACAACTTAGGCAGGACTGTATGGTCGGCCACAAGGCTGTGCTTGTTCCTCCTCCTGCCTCCCCAGCAACCCAAAATGACCATCACAGGTCCAGTGTTTGTGACATGGTCCTCAGAACCACTCCTCCTTCACAGCCACCAGAGAATGGCAGCAAGCACTCCCTCAAAGGCACAAAGCAGATGTCACTCTATCACTTCAAAGTAGTGTAGAATGGCCATGATGTGCTGGGGCATGAACACATATCCAGTGTACACTGCCATTCCTGCTACAGAGATCAAGAGGGAATCTGAGACACTGTTAAGGACAACAAAGTGCGATGTTATGGTTTTTTTGTCTTAAAAGTGAAGGACTGTCCGTTGACATGTCATATATGTTCTGTCTGTACTCAGCTGTATTACAGCTGAGCAATAATGAAAGTTAACCATGTTAGCCAATATAACCTAGGCTATATGCGCAGTTTAACCTTGCCTGATTAAATCTCCTCCCACAGCGGAAGAAAGTTGAGTGAATGGCTGAGTTTTGCTCTGGCTAAATGCTAGAAGTGTATGTAAACATGCGGTATCTGGATAACTCTTTCCTTAAAACCAACAGTAGCCTTCAAAGCTAAAACAAACGTCTGTGAACTGGTGGTTCTGAAGTGTTTAGGCTGATCATATTGGTCTAAAACCAGTATCAAATGACAGTGCCACACACACAAAAATCGTTATTCGTTACCTTTTCCCTGTCTGGAAAGCTACTTCCTAAGATCATCCTGGTCAGACAGCCTGGTAAGTCTGGCTACAGTTAAAGTTATGCATTTTAGTCAAAAAGCTAACATTAACGCGTTTAAATGCGACTAATAGACAAGACATAATTCATCTGCCTCCAGTCTCTATACGTGGGTACATGAAGTAGAATCAATATACAGATGTGCCTTCACTGACCAACGAGCCCTCATAGTACATGTTTTGTACAATTTAGCTAACTGTTCTTAGAAACGAGCTAGCAGACTAGCCAGTATGAGCAGGGTTACACTAGACTACAATCATAGAATAAAACACCATTTGAAGGATTTAAAGGATACTAAAGATTGTCCGCTCCCAGGGTTCCAGCATATACAGAGCCGTGACAAGTAAATACTGGTAATAAAACCAAGATATCTGTTTCCATGCATCCCCAAGCGCCATGGTTTTTCGAGGAAGCTTTTCTTCTTGTGCTCCTCCTCAGCAGCCAGCTTCTTCCGGACTATTTCCTGGTAACAATGACGTGTTGTCAAGCGCCAACCAATCTAGGCTCGAATCAGGGGTGTGGCAGGGCACAAATTATGTTCTCGCATTTCAGGTGGTTCAAAGGTAGATGCATCAAATGCATCAAATATGTGCTACCACACTATGATAACAGTGCAACCATTTAAACGCATACGGCAGGCAGAGGTAATAATACAAAAAAGACTTAGTTTACATGTTAATCCTGCCTAAAAAATATGACTACATGATCCAAAAAAAATTTTCTGAGACACTGTTTAGGCAATCCACACATTTTATCTCAGGTTAGAATGTACAGTGTATTGCAGATAATGTTTTAAAAATCCTTCTGAAAACTTCTAAACCTCTGAATTTCCTCAAAATAAAGTAATGATAGAAAAAAAACTGTTTTGCAACCCACCTCTATTAGAGGTAGTACATTAACAGACAGGTATGGTGTCAGCCTCTGGAAATCAGTTAACGTGATCCAATGATGATCCGGACAAGGCGGTGCCAGGTTAGTACCGAACAGCGTTCCATGTGGAAAATGGGCAACTTCAGGTGTTGAGAATGGTGCAGTTAAGCAATGGTAGCTGGTTTGCTGAACTTGTGCCCATGGTTTTCCCACCGTAATGTTTGATTTGCTGACATTGTTTGTCTGTTCTCTCAATCCGGGCACTGCCTTGTCTGGATCATCATTGGATCATGTCACTACAAACTCTGACTCAGTCTTCAAACAGTCTTTAGGTGACAAAGTCGTCCAAACCAGTGTTGTGTTTTGATGGCAAGGGTTAGAACTACATGATCAGACCACATCATGTCAATTCTATGACTCTGCTCCAAACTGCAGTGTTCAACTGTGGCTAGCTAGTATGTTAAAGAAGTGGTAGACTTCATCCTTGTCATACACAGCCACCTCAGTAGAACACTCTGTACATAGCACTGGATGGTAGATCTCGTCCTCATCCATCCCCCCTAAACGGCTGTCTATGGTTCCTGGCTGGGCACTCGCAGGCTCTGTAGCAGTCTGATCATGTCTACGTTTCTTCCGGAGTCTTTTCTGCTTCTTCTGAGGCGCTTTGTACCTCAGAATCTCCTCTTTGTTGACAATGCAGTTCATAACAAACATTGCTCTGTACTGCGTCCTGTATTTTTCATGTCTGTGGTCAGAACCAGAGGAAATTCCACATTATGAAGGTTGTGACAGAACATGAGCAAACACACTATTATTTTTTCATGTAACCTCAAAGTGGCATACAATAAATCCTAAAATGTCATATAATTCTTATAATGCAAATACCTGGCATACCTGATTAAATAACAGTAATTCATCATACTGTTTCTGGTTTGAAATGTACTGACATTTAATTCTGTAAAATATTCCACACATATGAAGTATCTTTACATTAACATTTACATAAATAGCATATTGCTGCCAAACCAGCTACAGCAAAGAACAGCAAGTTCTTCAATATCAGTAAAATACCTTTGTAAGTGCATGATTAAACAAAGCAACACTATGTAACTTTTTGCTACTATTTGAGGTATCCTTTTTATCAGACAATTCGTTTTGGTACCAATTAATTTGGATGGCACTTAAGTCATGTGAAGGGGTGGATATACCCAAGTGTTGTTCCCATCTGCCATCCAGGATATGCACTGTGCAGTTCTGGGTGGAGGGCAGGAAACCACCAAAAGAGAAAGCTTTACAGCTGACTGTACGGACACCAATTAGCATCTTATGGCAGTGCCAGTGATGCTCTGGAAAAGGTTTGTTTGGAAGGTGTAGTGCCTTTCAGGCAGCAAGTCCAGCAGTTTTACACCAGGGGTTCTCAAACTTTATTGGGCTGGGGACCCCTCATGGAGCAAAGCATTTCCCAGGACCCTTCATAATCGCAACACAAATTTAACTATACAGCTTTATATCCATTTTTTCTGTTAGATGCTATATGCCACTCTGTAGTTAAATTTTGTCATGGACCCCCTGCAGACCCCAGTTTCAGAACCAATATTTTACACCACTCCATAGTGTTGCTTCACAACTTCACAGTGTTAGGCTAATTCAGTGTCTCATGGCATACTGTTATGTTCAGTACGTTCACGCAGTAAGCTTACAGTGAAATGGCTTGGATCTGTGAACATTTCACTCGTCGTCTCACCTTTGACAGTCCATACACAGTGTGGTCATGCATGAGGGGCAGTTAAGTACAGCATCACTGGTAGGGAGAGCCTGCGACTGCACCCTATTCCTCCCAAAGGTCGCTTGGTACCGGCGGTCCTCTCTGTACCTGTTAGGGTGTAAATGATTCGGTTCATATTGGTTTTGTGTAATTGTTAGTGTGTATAATGCATATGTGGTAGTGTGGATTATGCATATGTGGTAGCTTCATATTCATGTAGGCTGACCGTCTTCTCCTAGCATCAACCCAAGCTTGATCACGGTCATCTTCGTCTGGATCGTATAACAACTCGTCATTTGTAGGGATGGCACGTTGTTTCTTTCTCTGAGACTTAGAGCTCCCTGGAGACAGCCAACATACAATTACTAGTACCACAAATTAGTTGTGGGCTAATGAGGCTGGGTAGCCTTTTTAACAGACTGACACTGCCCAGGCTGTCATGTTGCAAATGACCAAACAAATTAAAGTCACCGTAGAAACACCCACCTGCTTTACCCTCCTGATCTGAATCTGAATCAGAGTCAAAGTAGATACTGTCATACATTTGTTGTGGCTGTGTGCCAGATGGATTAGAGCTTCCACTGGTTTCTGAGGACAATCCAGCTGCACAGCAAAATCACTGGTTAGTAAAATTACTTCGAGTTCACAACACAGGATGCAGTCAACCAAACACCTTAATTAAACAGAAAAGACATTTCTGACTGGCTTAATGAGAAGAATTTCACATGGGGTGTTTTTTCACAACTGTTCATGAGGTAATTCTCCATCACTGCTTCTGTATGGCTGATGTGCATGTATGTGCGTGTCTCAAACCTTGTCCCAAAGGAGCTGCCCAGTTGCCTTCGATAGACTTCATGGTAGTACTGAGTTCTGCTTCCATCTCCTTCTCAAATTCATCGCAACTGGAAGACTCACTCTCCCCCGTCAGATATTCCCGAAGAAGCTTCTTTTTCTGGTCTGGAGTTCCGTTGAGGAGAATGTCAAGTTCATCTTCAGAACTAGCGTGACACATAAAATAACTTAGAGTTTAGACAGAACCCATGCTTCATGCTCATGGTGCATTCAACTAACTTAATGTATCCTTAAGTCACTACCTGGCAGTGATATTCTACTAAAATATCATAATAGTGCGGCTATCCTAATTACTAACCTTATTGCCTTACTAACATTTCACCTAGAAATTGCTGTCGTACCCTTACGTTAACATTTGTTTACAGTCTAACTTTCTCCACGAGCATGCTAACTGCCTAAGCTAGTTTTCCAAAGACCTACCTGCTAACAGCTCTCTCCTCATCGCTTGGCTCCTCAATTTCATAAGAGTCGTATTCTTCTTTTCTATTCATTTTGTTTGTTAAGCAATGTTCAACACGAAAATGCAATCGGCATCAAACAAGAAGGTGCATCTCCTCTGGTATACTTCCAAAATGCGCATGCATGCAATCATTTCCGGGTTGACGTGTATGGCAAAATAAAAGTCGTTGAATTATGAAAGGTAAATTGAGTAGACTTGACCACACCAATGAATCGTTAACTGACTAAATTATGGAAATTGCAGTGTTTTCTTCCAGGTCAGGTGGACACAATTCCAAAATGTGGTTGTGAATTTATGGCTCTCTACTGTTTGTCTTCACTCTAGTAGAAATATTTTAAATGATGCCATAGTCTCTACTGTTGTTTTCATTCTAGTACAGAGATCCCAGAATGACACCAAAGGCTCTTCTGTTGTTTTCATTCTAGATATTTCATTCAAAATATTCCGAATACAAGTAAAAGAGGGGAGTAGAAAACATGCTTTCTGATATCAGGGCATTCTGAAGTAAACACTATCAATTGTAGTTATTTCTTTATTGTTACTGTTTGTATATCAGCATTCCTCCATTTAATTTAATGGAAGCTTTGGTCACATAATGTGAAAAAAACACATTCATATACAGTGCACTTTTAAAAATATCGGGGGACAGAACAAATTTATCCATTTATGATTTTTAAAACAATGTCCGGTTGGGTTAAATCTACATTTTAAGGCAAACATAATAATGCATTACTGCTATGGAATGAAAATCAATGGGAGAAATACACTTCATATGAAAATTTACTAAAGAGATGAAAAATTTATCAAAACTATTAGTGTGATTATGATGATCATGAACCGTACAGTGAAAACTAATACAACATATACAAGGCTTTTTAGTGACAATACACTTTTAATAATAGTAACAATCAGCTCAACTTTGTCTTTTTTTCTTTCGTTCTTTCTTACAAGTTACATACATGAGCAGCATCACAGAGAGGATTACCAAAACTAAAAGCCTTGAGGATTACACTAAGCAAACATAAAAAGAAAATGGACAAAATAATTACCAAAAAAAATGACATTGACAGAGCCAACCCCATGAAGAAATGACACTTTATAACAACTTTAAAAACAGATGTGATTAGACTTTTTTTTCCTTCCTTGATAGGTTCTTGTGCTGTGTGGGCAAGTGGAGACTTCTCGCCAAGGGCCTCCACACTTTGAAGAGGGAAACATGTGGAGGGATTATGGTGTCTCTGGTAGTGGTGACTAACAAGACATCCTTCAGGGAAGAAGTGCCCTCCCCTTATTAGATATGCTCTCTCTTTCTCTTTTTTTTCTCTCTCTCTCTTCCCTCCATCTTCTGAGGGAAAAAGAGGCCAAAAAGTGGGGAGGATGCCTGCACCATCAACCATCAGTCCAGTCTTTTTAAGTATCTCCTTTTAGGACTCCGAGACAGCTTTGCAACAGTTGAAGATTACCCTAGAAAGGGAAATGGGGGGAAAAAAGAAAAACAGACAGACATGAGAAAGAGAAAATGTGCATCACTGACCTATGTGTAGTCAAATAATCCGAGTGTGTTCCAAGAAGTGGCTATGACATTACCTTGGCGTGTTTGAGCTCCAGCTCTGCCAGTTCCACCAAGTTCTTCCGGAAGGCTGCTACTCGTCTTGTCTTGAAATCTATCAATTCTGAATTTCAAAGACAAACATACAAACACATAAATCATACCTATTGTGTAGCCTGTAATGCTTGCAAATATTACAAACAGACAGATGGATCCTTTAATATTCCAGAAGGAATTTAAGGCCTGCGCAGACACAATTTTGTACCTTGTTTGGCTGACTCGGAAATTTTCTCAAATTTCTGACAGCACAACTGCTGGGTGGTTTCTGCTTGTAGAACATCTTTGTTCTTAGCTCTAGCTTTGTCAAGAGCTTTGTTTGCATTTTCATAATCAACAAGTGCCCTTCCACGTCTGTACAAAAGGTCCTGAAAGAGCAGAAGAAATACAGCATATGCGTCTTGTCACTGAACCACCTAACAGTGTATTGACTTACACAACAGTTTCTTTAAGAACATATGTGGTCCCACCCTCAATTCTGTATAACGAATGAGGTATTGCCTGGGGCACACATGGCTGTTTTACCTTTGCTGCTTGTGACTCCCTGAGGTAGTACTTCAACAGGTCAGCAAGTTTCAGGTCCTCGTCAGCTGCTACACGCGCCTCAATTTTCTGCACATGGAGGAGGAATTTGCATTTAGCAAAACTACAATGGCCAACTGATGACCTACTCTTCCTCTTTACACCTTTTATTGCAATAGCCAAGCCACTACCTCTATTATTGTGATGGAATGACTATAGTTTATATCATCACATGTTCTCTGCAAAGTACCGCAACAGACACACATGCATTGAGAGTGAAAAAAGGAACAAGAATCCTAAACAATTTACCACCGGTTAAATTAAGAATACCAGTCCTCAGACAACAGAACAGAAGAGCCTTAACTAGACTAATCTATTTGGTCACTAGTTTCTAGTTTACTTGTACTTGTTTAAGACCTACTAATTATTGTAATTGTTTGAGACCTAAGATATTTATACCCAAAGAAATGTCTTTAAACAAATAAAAGCTATTAGTGAAAGCTAATTAAAAACAGACGCTACATGATCGCCTCAATTTATGCAACATGGTGTGTAAGTGCATGGCAGAGTTGGGAAACCATTTTTTTTCTTGCCATCTTAAAAACTACTTTAGGCTGAGTGGGTGTGTGGTAGCCAGGCCTGCACTGCTGTAGTACCTCTGTTCAATACTGCATTGGAATGGGAATACAATTTTAGACAGAACACAAACACAGAAGATGATTTGTAACAGTACAATCAAAGGCTCACCCGTGTTTTCTCAAAGAGCTCTGACACCTTCAGGAAGAATCTACAAGTCAAACAACAAACACAAATACACAGTTTGAAAAATAGCATGTCATTTAAAAAACCATCCAATCCAGATTTTTTTACCAAAAAGAGCATATACTTCGCACCCACGTACTTGCACATGTCTGTTGAGTCTTGGGTCCCAAGGCTGTACATTGCGGAGGCAATTCTGTTGATATCGTCTGCAGCACCTGAAATAAGGGCACAAGAGTTGTGACAAGATGCTTTGGTACAGACATGGCATTACAAAGAACCAAATGTACATCCATCTCCCATCCAAGCCAGCCTTTACTGCATGCAAAGATGCATCTGCTTGACTCATCCAGCCAACCCAGTCAGTGTACAGATCCTGTTTGTTTCCCCTTCATCTATTGGCAGGATCTTTTGGGTCAATGCATCCCAATTTTGCTGTTGTAGCTTTTAGAGGCAGGTATCATGTTTTATTGTTGTGGAAATCTAATAAACAAGACTATTATTGGGCAAGACCAGAGTCTACAAGGAAATGACAGCTGACTGCACAGATGGATTTTAAGTTTGGATATTATGCCGTGTGTTTGGTTTGACACCAGAAACTTGTCAAAATAACATGCCAGGGCTTGAGGTGGTAGCTCAATGAGACACATGAGCAAAGGCAAATTTGGAACTGGACAGCCAACCATCGCTTTCACTACATTCAAACAAGCAGCCAGCCTTCACCAATGCCTCAGACATGACCAGGCAACACTCGCTCCCTCCTCAGATAATGTGACGAGTCAACTTACCCGTTTCCACCGCAGTCAGCAAATCAACATAAAGAAAAGAGCAGACATAACATACTGTAGTGCACAGAGGCAGATACTGACAATACACTCGCTTCCACAAACAATAAAACATGATACGTTTCAGCCTACTGATTGAATCTTGACCGAACCAGTAAGACCCAGAATTAACCCAAACAGATTTTCAATGTTAAATCCCCACAATTGAGACCAATGCAAAATAACCTTTTGGAGCCTAAGCACTTGTTTGCTAACCCAAAGCCTGCCAATGAGTTGCTGGAGAAAGGAGACTTACTTTTGTGAGATTTAATCATTCTGTCTGATTTCACGGAGGAGTCTTTCACCCGGTTATGGTACTCTATAAGGAATGTCTTCTCATGCTCAAAGAAGTCATCTACGTCCTGAAAGACAGAGTAGATGCCTTCAATTTCTTCATGTTTTTTAATTGATATATGGACATTTGTTACTGATTACTAACATGAAACATAAAAATTCTTTCCCCTGTTAACTTTGTGGTCCCCACCCCTCCCCCTCAATCTTCTACTGACCCTTCACTCCTCTACTGCTTGCCTCAGTGGGTCACATGACGATCACATGGTGGTGGTGATCCTCGCACGAAGGTGGCAACTCCACTCTGAGCCACTGGCCTCTACACTACCTCACTTCACCCCACCTCGCTTGCTCACCTTTACTCCGGCCACCAATACGCCGTCTGCCGACTTCACAACGTTCTTGAAGAAGTCCTCCAGCTTCTCCTTCTTGTTTTTGCCGCGTACACTTAACTGAGGTGGAGAGGGGGGAGTATTTATTTAGTTAGTGAGAGAGAGAGAGAGAGACTCAGTTAAATAAAGACTTATAGCATCTGAGTCAATGAATGTCAAATGTTACGCTGTTACTAAATTTCGATTTGATACATAAATTGAATGGGCTTTCCTCTGCGGTATAAGGTAGGAATGTGATTAAACTTCAAGAGGCTTCCGCCTCTATGAAAAAACTACAAAATAGCTGGACAACAATAAAAAGAGTTGGGATTTCACTTACATCTTGGTTGTATTCTAAAAACACATGGAAATTCAAGTCTTTGCGAAGAACAGGATGGGCAGCCACCCGACACAGAAACACCTCGTGCATTGCCACCGTTTTCTTGAAAATGGCCAAGTACTCCCTGAAAAACAGGGAGATGATCAGTCACTGCAGTGCAACTGCTTCAGCAAAACAAACAAACAACAAGCAATCAAACTAAGACACTTACGCCTCGAGCTCCTGCTTCATTTTGGTAAATTCCTCCTTAGTCATGGAGCCCTCCCCTTCTCCAAGTTTCTGAAGCTTCTCGCGGGATGCATCAAAGTCTGGTCGTGGTGGAGCTGGCGGGATCTGAACATATCAGTGACAAATAAAGGGTTAAGATCTGAGTTGCTCCATATCCATTCTCATTCTCCATATTCATAGGATTTATTTCTTGTCTTTTCTGGCTAGGACAGTGGTGAATAGACAGGAAATGAGTGGGACAGAGATAGAAAGCAAACCAGAGAATAGCAATGACTCAGACCATATTCAAAACTGGGCTCTTGTGGGCACTGGTCCCACACGTGGATCTTAAGAGTACAGACATTTATTAGAATAATTTGATAGATTTTGTCCTGGACCTGCAATGTGCACAATGTTTCCTAGCAGCTGACCCATTCTGTGGGTGACCACTAGCTGCCAGGGGCTAGTGCTGATTTGCATGAGCTGTGTGAGATCTCACAGAAATTGACTGGAAGTGGCCCATGCTCATGGCCCATGGCTTAAAACACACGCCAAATTATATGTGATAAATCTCACTGGAACGCAGGGGAACATTTCATATATAACTGTGTGTGTGTGTGTGTGTGTGCGCGCGCATGCCCGGCACAATCAACATCAAAATCAGACCGCTTGAACTGTCCTTGTGTCTTGTTTGAAATTCAAAATGAGGAGGTGCCCGCCCTCCTAATGCAGCTGTGCTTTGTCTCTTCTCCAGTCTCAGCCATAAAAACAATTATAAAATGGCTGGACTTCAGCCAGAGAAGACATTGTCCAAAATAGATGGTGGCATCCTTAAGAGTCCCTACTGAGAGCTCTTTAATCAAAAACTGACTGGCTCTCCTTCTGCCTTGGCTCTCAGTTCTAATGTTTCTTTTTGAAAGCAAGTACAAAGTGACTACAGAGAAAATGGTTAACATGACTACCATGAAAGGCTGCTTAATGAAAGTGTGCAAGATGGGTATTTAGAAGAGACATATCGTGCTGGTGTGCTTTAAACACCACGGAATTACAACTCATCAGTTTCAACACTGTGCCTGTCTAGGCCACTGACATTTGAATATGCCAAATGCCAAAGGCAGTTAATCAGCTCCTGTGAGTCTGACGATGACAGTTTTTTTCTGACTTGAGACATTTTGACAAACACTTTCCCACAAGCGCATGGAAAGCACTCAGCAACTTCTGCTTAAACTCAGGTCTAATGTAAAGCATTTTCTTTGGAAATCAGGAAATTGCATTTCCCTCAAAATTGCTGACAACTGGTGGGGATATCCACTCAACAAGGCACTGCCTCCTTTAACCCTTCATAGACACTACTAGTAAGCTGGTGTCACTTTGGCCTGTTTGGACCTGTTAGTACATTGCCTTAAAAAAAGAGTTGACATTTGAAAACACTTAGTAGTGACATCATTATAATCATCCATTAGGTAAACAACGTACAGGCTTAGTACAGTCTGCACATGGCAACCAAACAAATGCTTACTCTCACAAGCAAACCAACAAACCTCAGCTAACAATCCATGCAAATGGCGACACAAACAACAGTGAAGTCTTCATTCAGTTTCAGCAACAGTGCTGGATTTATCCGTTTGCATAAGATGACAGCATGACCTTGGTAGTGGTAAGAGAGCGCTGGAAACAAACTGAGATAAAGAAAACTTAGCACTCACAATGTACCCCGCATATTCCTCATTCTCCACAAAGGAGTCGTGAAGCCAGATGAACTCTTCGTGCTGCCGTACAACAGAAAACTCATTCTGTTTGAAGTTGGGGAGAGTGGTCTGGGAGCAGAGAACAGAATCAAATATTAACTCTTACTGACTTTTACTGTAAAGTCTCAGCAGATCACTGAAGCACGATCATGGTTTACAGCCTACACACATTACTTTGAGGTTAAGGATGGGTGTCATAAAAATATCTTCCTATTTTAGGTACTTCAACATTTTACTTTCAGTCTAAAATGTTGCAGTCCTGTAAGGCCTATTGACAGACGTAAGTGAGAGCAGTCATTAATTATTAAGAAGTGGTTTAAAGCTGCTAATAGCCTTTGTAATGAACCATTTTAAATCTATGCAATCAGCTGGAAAACGACAACAAAACAAACAAGGCAGATGTATGGCAATAGACTAAAAATGACATCTGATGATTAACTTCTTTTCTTAAAGCAATGACATACAAGTGAAAATTCACTCAGTGAAAACCTATTAAGTGGACAGGACTTCACCATACCTTTGTATGAACTGTGAACTTGACTTTATCACGCTCACTAAGTGCATCTGAAATATCCACTTGTAAAGTTGCATCAGTTTGGAGATCCACGTTGACTGCCCTTGGCTAAATAAGACCAAATAAACACGTGTAGGTAAGTAAACAATGATTTTTCTACTTTGTTAAAGTGACCATGATGGGCCTTCTGTGTGCTGTTTTGATGGACACTATACAAAACTACCAGAGACGTTTTTAAGGAAGGACTTGTACAGGCTAAACACTTCACTTTGCGATTTCCTACTGAACTGTTTAAGTAAAATGTAAACAGTTCGTTCAATTGTTTTCTCTGTGAAAACTGTAATGAATGTCTCCCTAAATGGCACAGTTGCGAAGGGCACACAAACGTGATCGTGGTTAATCGTGCCAGTCTTACCGATATGACAAACACCAATGAACAAAACAACTTCCGGTTCTCTTATTCAATAAGGTTACAAATTAAATCTTTAAAATGCCTGTAATGCTGAATTCTAGCAGTGAATCGCCATTGTGAACCCCAAGATAGAAAATGTTTGTCTCGCT
This sequence comes from Tenualosa thibaudeaui, assembly GCA_027481765.1. Taxonomy (NCBI): domain Eukaryota; kingdom Metazoa; phylum Chordata; class Actinopteri; order Clupeiformes; family Clupeidae; genus Tenualosa; species Tenualosa thibaudeaui. The sequence continues at coordinate 6,527,756 of JAIFZK010000013.1, read as the reverse complement.
AGCGTACAGCAACACGGTATCTTAAACTTCTATCGACATGACTTACCGTCAAACCTGCCAAGCGTGACCTTTATTATCTGACACTAAGCTGTCAAACTATCATTGTTGTTAGATACTTCCTTCTTTCCCTTTAACTTGTAAATAATGTGATGATTAGCTAGCTAGTCAAGTTACATGTTGGAATTCCATGCATAATATCGTTAGCACATAGCACTAGCCACAGTAGGAAGTCAACTGACACTGCAAGCAACACCGACCCAGGAAAGCTAGCTAGCTAGCTAACGTGAGTTACAATAGCAATTCCACACAGATAATCGTTGTTGCACCTGAAGAAAACTAATGATTGTATTTAACAACTGCTTTTAGAACGCAACACACAAAAGAGAAATTAGTTTAATATGACGGGAAAGTGAGGAATCAAAGAAAAAACTTACACCTCTGTCCTCTTCAGAGAGGAAATCGGGACCGTCGTCCAGCCCTTCTTGCTGTGGAAATACAGCCAAAATGTACAGTATTTATTATCTGATCATTATCGACGTAACTGATATCTTCAAAACTCGACAGAAACCATTTGCATATTAGAAATCTAAACCAGGGCATGCAGTAATTGTGGATAAACCTACCATCATGGCTGCTGCGGGTGGAGTACGAATCTGGTGAAGTCGTGTGACGTGCAGCAGCAGGATTTGTAGGAGGAGCCTTCGATGCTGTTGGAGTCTGACTCTAGGTTGGACTGTTGGTACCAAGTGTGCAAGGCGAGCCAAGGTAAGTAGGCTGTACTGTAGCTGTTATAACTGTTTTAAGCTGTGACAGACCTAGATTTACTGATTGCATATATGATTTGACCTAGCTCTGTTGTCCAAGCTGGCGCCGTGTCTATTAACGAGCGCTCAGACATTTGATAGGCCTAATTCCTCAAATTAGTCCAAGTTCCTCAAACATGACCACTTATCTAACGTCTACTGTATTATAGCATAAAGCTCACTGGATGTGTCATGTTTACCTATTGCATTTTATAGGCACAGGAGTTAGTTTGCTGATGTTGAGCTCTCTGTCACCTTGTCTCTTTTACAGTACACAATTAATACAAAATAATATTTATATAAATTATTAACATGAATGTATGCCTTCATAATGGTACACTTACATTACAAATTACCAATAAACTATTGAAAGGTTTAGTTATCTTAAACTTGAAAGTGTTTTAAACTGTTGTTAGTTTAAAACAAAAGGTTGAAAGGTGACCTTAGACCTGAAAGTACTGTTTTTAAATAGAAAAATATCTTTACGATAGAGAAGAGAGCAACAGTCACTTCATTGGGAGTGAAATACATCTTTTGTGTCCTAATGATGCAGTGGTTGTTGCAGTTTTTTAACACAAGATGGCAGACAAACCTATTAACCAAAACATCCTTGCTCAACTCATCCATGCTTAACTAAGCGACAATGTATCTATGGTTTACTCCCATTCACTGTATGATAATAACTCTCCTTGGCCTCAACAAAAGCCCACACAAGTCAAATAAGGTCAAAACACATAATAAATAAAAATCGTGTGAACCTCGACAAGTGGATTAGGTCTAACATATTTTCAAGTTTTGAGTTAACATCGTTGTTAACACATGTAAGATAATGTACAGCATGTGAAAATAACGGCAGGGTTATGGTCGATTTACACTGGATTTCTTCTTTAAAATATGAAAAATGTGAATTAAAGAATGTAGGCCTACACCGTATGTTATGTTAGTGGCAGTGCTTTACAGACACTCGGGTCCTTCTAAGTATCCTCTGCATCAATACTCAGTACATTGATATTTAAGTGTGCCTTGTCTTTTGTGGTTAACTGCTTCACATACATTGTGTTTTGGAATGGGCCTATAATGTAATTTTGGCCCAAAAATATGCCAACGTATTTCCTGTTCAGCTCTCTTAAACAAAGTGGCCTTTAGCTGTGTCCTTTGTTCATTTTCAAAATGAAGTACCAGCCAGTCAAGTAACTGATCTAGATGTTTCCAAAGACCCATTTCTCAACTGGGATTGTGTTTACCAGTAGAATCTTGTGATGTTTTCGAGACATGCAGACACTTTGATACCAACAATTTGCCTTGTTGATATCAGGATTAGATTTCTGAACAGAGCACATGGGGTTTTAAAATACAAACAGTGCCTCATGCATTTGATCCTGTGCCACGTTGGAAAGGGGTTGACTGACATTCTATTGATGTGTGTAAACATGTCGACATGTTTACAGGAGTAAAATTTTGAAATATGTTTTGACCAAGCCCATGGTTGCACCACAGTTCTTTATACGATTTTAGACCAATAAACAAATGTAATTGGTCTGTTATTCACCAGTTTGCCCTATACAGCTAAAATGATGTGCTGGCTTTGCATGAAAATGAACTGGCAACGTACTTTAACTGACACTCTCTTGCACTATGCATACCATTGCATCTTTCTGCTCATTTCCACACCGCTCCTTTCACACTTTACAACCTAATTTATTTCTTCCCTTGTTTTTTTGGAAGTGGCTATGTGTATGTAGGTTGTGTGTAAGCTCCTGGACACCTTAATTTAATAAAGTATATCTATTTATATCTAACAGTATGCTTTGGCTAAAACCAAGAGTAGGTTTTTCTTTCGGCAGAAATATAGTTTGTGTTCATTCCTTGTTTGTGTTAAAATGCTTTCGAGTTGTGATCTAGACATCAACTACAAGTCACTGTTGTCAAAGTTCACATGTACTGAAAATAAATTCTCCTACTGTGATTTTTTTAAGGCTGCGCTGAAAAGTGGAAGTGAACTGAACGGGTGTGTCAAAGTTTTGTCAAGGTTTGTCCTGAAAAAAAGACCACTTATTATCACTGAGTAAATCCTGAACCATGAATTAGATGCATTACATCCCCAGCTGACCGCTCCTGCCTGGCACTGGAGCAAGTGCAGAGCTGTTAGGAGATTGATAATGCAAGCCTGTATCGTTTTATTACTGGATACCTATTAGATGTTTCCTGTTCACAAATTATATCACTGACTAGTGATGGAGCATTAGGGTTCACAGAGTATGCAAGACAAATTGTGGCACCAATCTTTCATCCTGAATTAAAAAAAAAACAATAATTTTAAAAAGCTGTTAAAAAAAAGCTAATATCTTTTCAGAAACACAAACAAGTAAGGTCAATAGTGTACCTCAGCCTGAATCTGGAAGATCTTAAAATCTTGTGTCGTCTAGACAGTCCTTCTTACTGTCGCCTACCCCTGCCTTGCCTTCACGCTAATGTCTGTGGGTGTGTGCTTTTCTTTGAGTGTTTGCAGTGTCTCTTATTCTCCATGTGTTTCAAAAGCACTCACTGCTGCACGGTGTGCGGCTGCGCGCGGGCCGCCTGGCAGGGGCTTCCCTTTCACCGCACCTTTGGAGTCATGTCCACTTTTGCCATTTGTGGATAGCGATGACAAGACACAAAAGCACGCTGGCCATAAATAGCTCTGAGCAGCAGAGGATTGCTGCTCGCTGCTGGCAGATCAAATTCTCCAAAGGGAGGAGAAGCAGCAGTAGCAGCAGCAGCAGGCAGCACCAGGAGAGAAGACAGCAAAGAGCACAGTTGACTGCAGGAGCAGGCCCTCTCTGGCCCCCTGCCCAGCTCCTCTGTGACACACAGCCCTTGCGCTTTTCCGACAACCGCAGCTCACTTAAACTCTTTCAAAACCACAAAAAGCCACGGTCCTGATCCTGAGTTGTCGATTAAATCCTCAAGGACCCAGCACTACAAGTCAAAGTAAACTTGGCTGGCCTGTGGGTGGTCTTGACTTGCTGGCTAGTCTTACAGCTCACAGCTCCTTCAGCACAAAAAAGGCAGTTTAAGAGAAAACCATAAAGCAAGGGCAAACATTTTGTGAAAATATATTTGCTTGTGATATCAGGTAAAATATTAACCTTTAAGATTTTTTTATTATATGACTAATAGCATAAATGGAACCACTGAAAATTGAGATTCACATTAAAAGTTTGGCTGTTGCCAAATATTACAATTATCATTCACAATTCAAGCTATAGCCATTTTTCGCTTCCTGTCTGGTGGGTCTAATCAGCAATTTTCTAGAACAGCTCTGGTTTAAGAAAAAAGACTTGTGCAGACTCAAATTAAACATAAGGTTTGCCAGACATCTTCCAGAACCCTTTTCCTAAGTGGAAAATGTAATTAACATGAGCAGCAGCTCAACTCCTCCGTATGGCCAACTACAGAAAAAGCAGTCTAATTCTTTGCATGCACCTGAAAAAATGTCTTGAGAAAAAGCAGAGGAACCATGCAAACAAGCCCACAGAGACCATCTTAGTGTTGTCTGCCACATAGTTTTTATTGCAAAGTGGCGAACTTCCTCGATCTCAAAAACAATGTTCCACTTAAGGCTGCAAATGCAGATACTGCCATCTTTACAGATAGTGTGTGTATGTGTTCTTTTCAGTGTTTATAAAAACTGTGAGCAGCACCCCCCTCTCCTTGGTATTCAGCGGTGTACTGTACATTCCAATGAAAGTAAGGCTGCAAACGGAACAGTAATATACCCATCTGTCCTTGTCCATGTACATAACAGGAATGGAAAACTGTGGTTCTTAAAACTTCAGTACGGATGACAAAGATATTCAATTTGTCATTCTCTCTTCAAAACTTCCTACCTCAACTTGTAGTGTTTACAAAAAAAGTGCGTTTTCTTTTTCTGCATAGTGTAAAACGTGTTTTGCCATGTCAAAATAAAGCCCAATTAGGTCGAGCCATCAATATATAAATACATTTCAAACTCAAGAGTGCAAAGTGCTCTGGATAGCAGCGAGCACCAGGGGAGTGAGTAATTGTCAAGGCATAAACAGATAGCATTGTCAGATTCTTATGTCTTAAGCTTCAAAAACGACACCGCAGCCATGGAGCAAAAAGAAGGAAAAAAGATGCAAAAGGTGTCGTTTGTGATTTTTTTTTCATGTCTTAGTGTAGGGAGCGTTATTAGTTTCTGGTAGTGCCACATCTTGCTTTTGTTTGGCAAAACACACAATGTGCAAACATCCCATGAAGGTTTTACGGAAGGGGGAAAAAAAAAACAAACAAAAAAAAAAAAACAACCAACCAACAAAGAAACAAAAAAACAGGAATTGATAACATCAGCTGGCTATATAGTAGTAGGACCTTCATTCTTTTTTGCACATGTTAATGAGATCTCCTTCATTGTGGAAAAATAAAACAAAAATAAAGAAAACAAAACAAACAAAAAAGTTAATCTAATGCTACTCCTTCAGGATCAAATGATATAGACACAGCTGCTAAGATGAAAGCGCACGGAATCCAGATGGCACATGTCTTTTTTTTTTTTTTTTTCCTTTTACAATGGTCTCCCTTCCAGCGATACAACCACATTGCCTCCCAGCTTTTCTGCCAGAGTTGAACGATCCTGAATGTCATCTAAACCATTGACTTGCCATTCGTGCTTGATACCTGAAAATAACGAACCATATAAGAAAAAATTCTCACTAAGATATCAGAATGGCTCATACTTTGAGTCAAATTAAACAACCATTACGCAAATATAAGGCATAAATCCATCCCCATTCCATGACCATTTATTATACATGATAAACCCAATCCATGTTAACCCCTATTAGCCAAAATGATGAACAAGTGATTTAAATTAGGACTAAGTGTTATTTACAGTATTTGGGGAGACAATTTCAGTAAACAGCATTGTTTATCTTTGTAACTGGCATATAATGAAAATGAAGGACTTAAAAATGAGCATTGTAGGTAACAAAAGTATACAGTCAGTGTCCCATGAGATTAGTCAACAGTTGATAGGACAAGTATGTGTTGACTTTGACTCACCTGTAAACTTCTTTTTGATGGCATCTTTAGAACTAGCATAAATCATTTTGCTTTTGAGTGGTGCCCCTTCCGGTGCCCTGCAATGGAACAACAAGCAAGTCTAACAGTAAATTTACATTCCATGGTCATACGTTACACACTTGAGGTTTTAAAGGGCTTGACAAGGTAGTGGCAACCCAGATCATCACCTAGCAACAACCTGTACACATGCAAGCAAAAGTAATATAAAAGACAGCAGTGTGACTACATACCAGAATATAAATACAAGGTCCTCCTTCTTAGATTCCTTTGTTTCGTAGGTGGCATCGTATAAGCCATATCTGCAATCGTTGAGAGGTAGGAGCTTGACAAAGCAAGCATAGGGGTCATCCACAGTGTCTCCAATATCACCCACCAGAATCTGCTTGCCCTCCTCTACAATGATCTTCTTCTTGTCATCACTGAGACAGAAAAGGACAGCCTTCTTGCGCTTCTTTACCTCGTCAGAGGTTGAAGATTTGCGCACTTTCATATCATTGAAGACTTTGATGACTTCATCATTCACTGTGACACCTGAGGCCTATAATCATGATGGGACAGTCAGAAGACAAAAAATGTTCAAATGTCAAGGTCAATATCAGCAAGATCAGTAGTGACAGACTTAAACCATAAAACCTTAATCATAGTCTTGGACTTATGATCAACTCCCCTCCCTGACTCTCAATGATCAATTAATTGATTTAGCTGAAATGCCACCAATGAGTCAAGTTGCAAAGGTAAAATGCATAGGCCAAATACATTTGTCATGACAACGCACGCACAAGTAGAGCGAGCATGACGGCACCTGTGAAACGAACAGCACTGTCATCTAGCACGGATTCATCTGCGTGCTGGACACAACCAAGGTAGCTTGCTAGCTACCAAGGCTGGCCAGATGACCTGTGACTAAAGTTACACCATGGCTTAGCCTAGTAGGCAGCACCGCACTGGAGCTGTCATGCATAAAAATCTGTCAACCTGGCGTAACAAACCAAAGTTACAGAAAACGTTAAAGTTAACATGTGATTGTTGTCCCGAAACACTGTTACTCTCCCAATGAAAGTTGTGAATCACATTCTACGCAAAAATGTTACGTAAAGGAAACCCGAAAGACAGCCCTTAAATGCTAAAGCTAGTAAAGTTCGCTAGCAAGTTATTAAGTCCGGCCAACTCCGGCTAGCTTGCTAACCATCCCAATGCTGACAGCTAGCTTGCATGCTAGCTTTAGCTGCCTGTAAGGCTTAATACTGCTGACTAAATCTATAAGAAATGGAGCTAGTGAGTGAGGACACCGAAACAGTGCCATTCCAATTTCGAAAAGTCTGCATATCGCATACAAATATAGAAGAAACAAGTTGTTAGCAGTTGGACACAGTTTTCTCTAATGTAAAATAAAATCGGTAAACTTCACGTCAACTTAACTAACTTATCAAAACGTATCTGAAAGGCAATTAACGGTACCGCAAGGCACAAGCGGCTAAAATTAGGTTAAAATGGCCGCCTCAGGCCGTAGGCCCTGTGGCAATCCCCGAAGTAGAACTGGTGTTATTAGCCAATCACAAAATAAACTTTACAACACTATTAATTTAACATGTAAAACTTCCATACATGTTTAAATGTTAAAGCTTTCCAAGAGTATAGTTATATGTATAACACAGTAACCGTTGTTACTCCTTCACGGTCGAGCAGCGATGCCGACTGGAATAAGTTGGGTTACTTATCTGCGGCTGGCTAACGGTGACGAAAAGTTAATTCACAAGTTAGAATTAAACAGCAATCACATCTATACAGTACAGTTGCGCTTACCATGTCGTCCTACTATTGGTTCAGCGGTGTTTGGAAATGAACGTGGAAAATTTTCCAAGGGACTTTATAGTATCTGGGAATGTGGGCTACCGACTGTGGGCGAGAGCTAGAGAAGGGGGTGAGGCAAAGGATACGCGCGTTGAGACCACTGCACAATCGTAACGACGGGCGGGATCAGGACAGGGATTGGTGCGAGACTGGACGAATCGAATGGCAGTTAATCACAAGGGGTTAATTTCATGCGCCGACGACTGGATCTGCAGATGTCATTCAAAATTGGCACAGGAGCTGTGCAACTTTTACACAATCGAAATCTGAAAGCACAGGTAGGCGCAGATATCAATGACCACCAAAATCCGAACAGTTCTTAACAAAAAGCATTTATTTTACATACAGAAAAATGTACACGATGAGCAGTAACATGACAGCAAAACAACGTACTTCACAACCTTTCGCAATTTTGTTGTTTAAACTGAAAACCACTTTTGGTTATACTTTACAAAAGGTTCACGAACGCATCCTATAAAAACATTCTTATAAATAAAGCAAGTATTTAAATTCAAAATTATATCCTAAATAAATAACCAATTGATACAAAAGTAGAAGCATTAGAAAACCTGGAAGAGCTCATTTTGGTTCCTATGTAGTGTTCAGCAGGGTAATAGGGACCAATAACGGTAGATTCGTTAACGTTTCACAACTTTCTAGTATGAAACAAAACAATGTATTGCTTCCAGCTGCATTACTTAATTAATCAAGGATGATGTTAACTAACGTAAAAGGAAAAAATATATACACAGAAAAGAACAGTAGTCTAGAAATGCAGCCTGGTTAAAATATACAATTACTGTTTAAAAAAAAATATCAAATCACAGTGGTTTTTGTCCTGAGTGTGTGAATGGAGAGGACTTCAACACAGTGCAAATATTTTTTTTTCACAGCAAATGGTTCATCTCCCCGTCTCTTTTCCCCGTCCTCCATCGTCTCAGAAACGGAATGATATTTACATTACTTCTGTTATGGGAATTGTTCCACCCCCACCATCTGGTGTCAATACTCAGCAGTCTGTTATTTTAGTGAGAGTTAAAGGGACGAGCGCATCTCAGTGGTGAAAAACAAAAGAACAAAAACAGGGAAAAAAAAAAAAAGAAAACACCTGATCAGAACGCCTTGGCGTGAAGTTTATTTTGTTTTACTCTACAGTCTGGGTCGTTTGGGTGCAGGTGCCATCCGGTCGGCCAAGCCCAGCTTCTGGAGCTCGGCGTGGAAAAAGGCCTGCAGCCTCAGACCTGCTTTGGCCTCATTGGTGCTGCGAGGGTTGTACTCCAAACAGTTGGTGAACATCAGCTCCACATCCTCAATGTATTCCACTGTCAAGGGACAAAAGAAAATTTCTCAAGTCAGAGTCAATTAAGGTGACCATGTGACACTAAATGAATGATCCTGGAAATATCCAACACCATATTGCGCTAAAATGTATCTACTGAAGAAAGTTGTATTAGCATGGTAAAGACAAACGGGTGACCAAAAACAACTTACAAGCTGTTTTGTATTCACAGTTGTTGACTTTCTCCCTGATTATGCTCAAAGCAATTGGCTTTTTGATTATGTCATAATAGTCTGGCACCTGCAATGAAAATACATAAATAAATAATTGGGTGGATTTTGTCAACTCAGCAGCAGCAATTAGGAGCTAACCAGATAACCTGTGTGGTTTACCTGTGTCCTGGACACCAGCTTCTTAAAGGGCCAGCTGTCCTCATGCCTGACCAGGTCCACCGTCAGCTGCTCGCAGGCAGACAGCTCATGGACACCCAGGTTCCTGCCGGAGCTTCGGCGACTAGATGATGAAGACATTGACGATGGAGCCAAAACCACCTTTGATTTAGGGGAAACCTCTGCAGGAGAAGACAAAGAGTTAAATTAAAAACCTCACCATTTTAGCTGAATTCCAGTGTTCTACCAATGCCCCAAGCCCCGACTCTTTCATGATTTGAACTGACATGAATTGACTTCATAATTGGCCGATTCTTGCCTGTTAAGTCTTTAGGGTTCAGGGATCGAGAGAACATTCGATTCTACCTTGGTAAGCATAGCATTGCTCAATATCAAAAGTATCATGTGCTCAGCACCTGTTGCAGGTCTTTTCTTGGTCTCAGCCTGGGTGCTGGCGGGGCTGCCGGTTTTGCTGGAAGGGCCGTTAGTAGCCAGGATCTCCTGGCTCAGGCGGGAGCTGGTGCGACTCCCCGCCCGGGGTGGGGGCTTGCAATTGGATACCGGGGTGGCTTTTTTCCCCGACCCTTTCGAAGCACTCCCTTTCCCAGCTGAGGCGCTCTGTTTTGGGGTGCTTTGCTGACTACGGGGGGTGGAATGCACAGAGTTGTTCTGCTTAGCCGTAGATCGACCCGACGATCGGCTCCCTTTTGTGGTCACGGGGAGTTTGACTGCACCCTTCTTGGGAGCACTGTGTAGAAAGACCATTTGGAATTTGTGAATGGAATATGAAATACTATGAGATCACTGTATCAACAATGGGTCAGTAATGAAATAAAGTGCGATTGAAAAAAACAAAAAAACACACACATAGATTTGAAGTGGAAGAGGGGAGGGGAAGACATGCGTCATCATTTACAGTTACACAGACGATCTACAAAAGTGTGAAAATAGTCAAAACCGTTGTGATCGTTTTAAAGGCGATAAATCAACATACGGCTGCTCCTCCTCCTCCTCCTCAGATTCCTCTTCCCCAGATTCTTCCTCCTCTTCTTCTTCAGACTCCTCCTCCTCCTCTTCAGATTCCTCCTCCTCTTCCTCCACCTCCTCTTCGGAGTCGATGGAGGAGCGCTGGCGGGAGTTGATGCGGTGGGAGCGCTGCTTGGGACGACATTCGGGACAGAACCAGTCCTCCGAGGGAACGGCCTGGACAAGGACAACAAAGCTGGACTAAGTAATAACCACCTCTGACAAATGTGACAGTAGTGGCTGTCACTTCTTGATGTGACTGAAAGAGGCTTCTAAACATTTTGACCTCAGATTAGATTTTTTTTTTTTAAATGAACATTAAATTTGAGTGATGACAGAAGTTAATGTGGCATGATTCTCCTAAACACTCCGAAAGTTCTCATTTAAAGCAAGGCCCCACACCTTTAGCTTGGGACGGACACAGTAGATGTGATGGCCACGGTCGCAGCCGTCGCACAGCAGCATGTTTTCGGCGTCACCTTTACGGCGGCAAACCTTGCAGCGGGCATTGAGCAATGACTTGGCCCAGACCACGCTGCGCTCCAGGGTGGACAGGTGCAGGAACACCTGCGAGAGGCTGGAGCAGGCCAGAAGCGACTCTCTCCATCGCTCCTGGATGGTCTTCACCTGACGGCCGCAGTCACTACCATCTAACCCCCAGATAAGAGAGAGAGAAGAAAAAAGAGAGGGAGAGGGGCAAAAGAGGTCAGGATAAAAGTTAAGTGTTGCAAGTGTTGATGCAGATGTTCCTCTAGCTGCACGAAGTGCGTTGAGAACAACACTGCAGATTGCTCAGCGCAGCTCTTGTGCACAACCTATTTATAGTTCTGCAAACACATGAATTATTCAGAATACAGATCTTTCTTTTTCACTTGTGCAGAGACATGCTGCTCGCTTTAAAAGCAAAGACACTTCTCTGTGCACATACCATCCTTGTCACTCGACTGGTCATCATCTTTCTTTTTATCCTTCTTCTTTTTGTCCTTTTGGTCCTTTTTGGGGTCATCACCACCTATATATATGAAAGAGAGAGAGAGAGAGAGAGACAGACAGAGAGAGAGAGAGAGAGAGAGAGAGAAGTCAGATAGGATGCCAACTGTAGCCTCTTCACCCTGCTAAAGCTGACTATGCCACCACTGAAGCTCTCTGTTAGGGTCAAAATCCAATTACACCATGGCCAACCTTTCCACACAACTAAATAACCGCTATGGAAGCAAGTCTCACACAATTGGGGGGTGGTGGGTTGGCAGGCCATGCTTATCCTCTGATAACAGGATTATACAAGCAAAGAAGCATGTCCGTAGGGGAAGAGAAGACTCTATGGGATTACAGGTTTTCACTGTGCAGCACTATGACGGGACAGGTGTAGGCCTGGGGGGTGGGGATGGGGGAAGGGAGTACCCATCTTACCCAGCGGCGCCTTGAGGAACTTGCGCTCGATGCCCTGCTCGATCTGGGCCAGGGCTTGGGCCAGGTAGTGCACGTTGTTGTTGATGGGCTGCGGGGTGCTGGCGCTGGTGGAGGCCGTGCTGAGGGTCTCCGCCTTCAGCTCCTGGAGTCTGAGGAGGAAGGAAGGAGGGAAGAAGAATCAGCAAGTGTTGTGATCAAATCAAAATATGGCACAGCAAAGCCAGACCCAACAGCTTCATTTCAAAGCAATGATGTTAAACATGTTTGACGGGCTAACTAACTATATGTGCGTGCAAGGTATAAAAGCATGGTTGCTTGCCCTGAAAAGACCCTTACCGGTCTTTAGCGCTGACCCTCATGTGTGTATCATCTAGCTCCATAGCCTCCACATCTCCATTCTCGCTCTTGTCCAAGCCGTTCTCTCTGGGCTCCAGGGATAGCTGATCATAGTTGCCGCTCTCCAGCGCCTCCCTCCAGGCACTCCTCTCCATCATCTGCTCAAGGGTGACAACACAAGCTCAGAGTTACAACACACTCACACACGGCAACACACCGGTAACAAACAGTGATTTGGCTGAGGGCCTGAGGTTTTGCCATGTTGTGAATATATAGCTACTGCAATTGGCCAATTATGAGTCTTGAAACCAACTGTGCTGCAAATCTCACTTAAAAGCTGGACAATCAAATTAAATTCCTTTTATTTAAGAGTCAAATGTATTTCCAGCCTGGACTACATTCTACCAAGCCATAAACTTTGGAATAGTGTGGATTTCCACGGAGGAGATTCGTAAAACTTTTTATTCATTTTATTTGATCATATTTGAAAAGTAAGCGAAGGGAAAAGTACAAGTGATTCTCCCTTTCGATTCCTGCATTCACAATTTGCAGAATTTTGTCTTGCTCCCACAGGGGAGCATGCTTAGTTTCTCTGTGCGCTTGTACCTTGACAGATCCTAGGGTGCCCTGGTAGATGCGGTCCTCAATGTCCAGGAGCAGGTCTCGGAGGCGGTTCTCCATGTGACGCTCAGCAGGGGCCGAGCTCTCAGAGGGAGCGGGGTTACCCTTGGCCTTCGTAGAGATTGCTTTTCCATCCAGCTTATCTGAAGGCCAATATAATCTTCGTAAATGCCACTTAGACCCGCCTAACAACGCAAGCAAGCTGTTGCATCAACCCACTTCTCAGCTACACTTCAATAGAGAGCGATGACTGCCCATAAAAGGATGCAAGTTAGAAACAAGCCATATATGGTGTCATAAATGTTTCTATAGGACCCCTGCGGGTTGAGATCACGGTCCATAAATATTAGTGTAGCAATTGAAAATGATATATATAAAAAAGATAAAAGATATACATTGTTACTATAACACCTGAGTTACTGGAACAAATGCACAACAGGCTCTACAAATCACCAGGGTGTACTTCAACAAAGTGGAAGACAAGGTGGTGTGTATGCAATTAAAAGCATGACCCCATGAGAACCTGCTCTTAAGACTTCCACAATAGGGGACACTCAGACTGTTAAAGAATTGGGAAGGGTGGCCTGCCCCGTCTCACCTGTGAGGTTGAGGCGCAGGGCGGTGGCGCCGTCCAACAGCTGAGCCATGCGCTCCTTCTCCTGTTGCAGTGCCTCCTTGAGGCTGCTCTCCCTGTGGCCCCGCGAATTCAGCGCCTCCAGCAGCTCCTCCACCTCCGCCAGCGAGCTGTAGAAGGCCCACTTGTTGGGCTTTTTCACAGGGGGCCCGCAGCGCTGGGTCGCAGCCTCAGCCTCCTCCTCCTGGGGAGGCTTGGCCTCCTCTTCGGCCTCCTCCTCCATCTTTACCTCATCCGTCTCCATCTTCTCCACCTGGGGCTGCTGCTGCTGCGGTTGTTGTGGCATTTGCTGTGTTTCGGGGTCGCCCTCCGGCGATGGCTTCTGGGGCAGCAGCATGTCCTCAGTGACACCGAAGAAGTCATCCTCCACAAAGAGCGCGCCGGTGCTGGGGAAGAGCCAGTAGCGGCGGTAGAAGCGGTCGCGACCCAGCGGCAGGATGTAGGTGCAGGCGGCCGCCTTTTGGATGCGCTCCAGCAGCTCACGCTCCCGCTGTTGCTGCTGCTGGAGCTCTTCTGGCGTCAAAGACTCCTTCTCCCGCACCTCTGCTCCCTTCTCTTTCTCCTTCTCATTGGAGGCCTTGCCTGGGGTAGGGAGGGAGGGAAAGAGCAGATCTGAGAAACCAAAACTTTTAGGCAGCAATTCCGCAGACCAGCAGCAATGATGGATACATTTGCTACAGTGGCAGAAGTTGATGCTGGTTCAATATTTGGCAATATTTGACAACACTTAACCATAATGTATCAAGCACTCTTAACTAAGGGGCTAAACATCATGACATACAAATTAATAAACAATGCAATAATCAAAATGAAGTAAATAATTAAAATGTCTTTTGTATCAAATATTTCATTGGCAGTTGCAGTGTGATCTGATCAGTCAGTTCAGGGGCCAGCAGCACAAGGGTTCTTTACAGAGGTTAATTCTGCATCATGCTTCTGTGCTCAAGACAAACCTCCTCCAAAAATTAAAATTCTACAATTCTCCACTTAAACCCATGCCAGTGTCCGCCCATTAAAGGTTTGTTTATCAGTGCATGTTATATCCAGCAGCACTATGCTGAATTCAAAGCTAAGAAGGTAAAGAATCTGGTGGTATGATAGATTTTAGGTACGACTGAACTCCATGAAGAATACCATGCAGCTTCAACATCCTTTCAACTTTTCATTTACAGCAATTGCAAGAACACAAGTGGTGTTTTATATTTACATTTAGTACTTGAGCACAGTTGACATGAAAGTTAATTAACCTGGTGATGAAACTATACTAGTGACTCCTGTTACCAGAGTGCCATCCATTAAATGCCACGCCACCAGCCTTTAGATGCAGTGGACAGGAAACAGTTAGCTTTTACATTCCTGTTATTTTGGTTTCCCCCAGTCCTCTACTTGATTCCTATTTCAAGACTAACACACACAGAGCTCCTCCAGAACAAAGGGCAACTATTTGAAGCCATAAAGAGGGGTGTGTTCACAAACACAGACTCGTCTTGTGACACCGGAGCATATATGGCATAAGCTCAGTCAGCCCTTGAGCTCACAGAGAGCTTTACCTGCCCTCAGTGTACCTTGACCACATGCAGCAGGAGACGCTCCCCGAGACACAAGTGTAGAGATCACATCTAAAAACACAAATCTGACCCCTTCTGATCTGCGTGTCTTTAAATGGTAAGCACTAGTGTTACCTTTCTTAGCCTTGCTGTTGAGGGTTGGTTCTTCTTCGTCCTCCGTGTTCGCCTGCGCTTCTTGACTTTCTGTGCTTGTGTCCAGTTCCTCTCTGTAAGACAGACAGACAGACAGACACACACACACACACAGACAATGGATTAAAACTAGAAAAGTGATTCACTACACTTATTATAGTGGACCAGTTTCCCAAGACACAACTTAAGCCTAATTCTACAATGAAAGAGACCTTCAATGAAAATTTCCAGTGGAAACAGGCATCAAATCCATGACTAAGCTCAATTCATGTGCAGAACAAACACCCCTGCCTGTTTAAAGGCCAGTTCAAACTCAAGATTTATGACAAGAGTAGCTGAAATTCTAAAAACCAGCAACGTTTCTCTCCATCCAGCCAACCAGCAACGTTTCTCTCCATCTCCATTGACCAAAACTCTTCCCTGACATCTCTGTTGGACTGTTTGACTGTCATAATAGTAAAAAATCATACCACAAAAAATCATAAAAGTTGCAAGGTAAAAAAAAAATTTAAAAATTGTACACCTTGAAACTGTGATTTGACATGTTGAATGCTTAGCGACCGCTTGAAACTACTTGCAAATGACATGAAACGTTCGACTCACACCACCGCAACTCCTCTCTAAAACTCGTCTCGTCGTGAATCTTCTGTCTGAATTGGCCTTAAGATACAACAGTGAGCCATACTTTAGGCCCAGACTTTCTTACCCAGCAGCCTGGGAGCCGTTCTTGGCCTCCTCCTTCAGCTTCTCCCTCAGTTTCAGTTCCTGCTCCTTCAGTTTCTCCTCCTTGCGCTTGCGAACCCTGAGAACAGCAGCCATGGGACAATTCTGAGCCCA
Source organism: Tenualosa thibaudeaui (assembly GCA_027481765.1). Taxonomy (NCBI): domain Eukaryota; kingdom Metazoa; phylum Chordata; class Actinopteri; order Clupeiformes; family Clupeidae; genus Tenualosa; species Tenualosa thibaudeaui. The sequence continues at coordinate 6,511,788 of JAIFZK010000013.1, read as the reverse complement.
CAGGTTCATGTTTACACACCAATTTATTCCTCTTGCTTCTCTTGCATGGAGCACATATACTTCATTTATTTATGGGGCATTTATGTGATATGTGCCATTTACAGCCTTAGGAGTCCATTTCCCAAAACAATTAGTTGCCAAGTAAGTTGCTAAGCAATTGCATGCAACTACCATGCAACTGAGCTGTTAACTGGTTAGCAACTGTTTTTGGGAAGTGGACCTTTGTTCTCCATCACTCCACTTCAGATGTGTGCGTGTACGTACCTCTCAGCAGCCTCCTCTCTCTCTCGGCGGTGCTGTTCGGCCTTGAGCTCACGCAGCTCCTGCTTGGCTTGCCGCTGTTCCTCTGCACTGTCCTCAATGAAGTCCCGCGTGGACACCAGTGTCAGCAACTTTCCACACAGAGCGTGAAGGATCTTCAACTTCTCACCTGCACGACACACACACAGTTTAGGAACCTCTCTAATTAAATGTATGTAAGTATGTGTGCCACAGGACATCTACTGTAGTCATCCATGATCTCCATGACATCGAGAGCCAGCAAAGGGTAAATCAATCTCTTTTATACAGGAGACTGGGATGATCTGATTGGGAATGGATTTGGCACAGCAGGGTGGGGACAGTCAGTGGGGCATGAAGTAGTCCACCATTATAAAAGCAAATAAATGCCGTCAGTGTGGCAGCGCCAGTGGGTCTGCTCTGGTCTGCTGTGCAGAGCCCTATCCAGCCTTTCAGAAGGCAAATCACACAATTACTGATGAACTCCACACAGCACAGCACAGCACACCACACACCACTGGGGGGACGGGGAACCCGGCCAGGGTCCTGTGACTACTTGGCTGCATTATGGCTGAAGTATCTCAAGATATGACACACTACATTTTAATTGAAGGATTAAGCAGAGTACAATGTTGAAGATAAAGCGCTACATAGTAGAATTCTGGCAGTGTTTATCTAAAACGTGTGGTCTGCAACACATGTGCCATCCAATCTGTGTGCAAAAATATGTTTTATATCAGTATTTCTTAAACTAACTTTGCCAGACCCCAAAGGTCGGTTGCAAGTCACACAAAGGAGTTGTTTGCAATACTGAACCAACTCTTATCTAATCCAAACACAATTATTTTAATAGTCTGTAAATACAAAGGATAATGTGTAACATTAAAATGTCAAGATTTAAATCAAATAAAATCAAATGGAATCTTAGACACAACAAACATGGAGCAAGGACTATGAAAATGGTTGAGTACTGTGTCACTGTTGACGCAGGTCTATTGTTTTCTGGGACATTTAGGGGTAGGATGTCTTTTTATTGGTTAAGTGGTCCTTGGCCTGAAAAAGAGACTGATGAAGAGGAATGCGTTCATGTCAAGTTCACACTGGTATTCACAGCAGCCCAATGTTGAACTTTCTGACTCCTAACCCAGTGATGATCCCTCAGCCCAGCCAAGGCTCCAGGCTTACCAGGCAGCAGGTCGTAGACGGCAGTGCTAGCCAGCCGCTTGAGCAGGCCGGGGTTGGAGAGACGCAGCTCCACGCAGGGGTCGTCAGTGGAGGCAAAGCCACCCTGCTTCTGGTAGCGGAACTTGGCGTTGGTGGAGCTGCAGTCGGCCCCCGAGGCCAGGATGTGGAGGCGGAGGATCTCCGTCAGGGTGCAGCTGTCCAGATCCAACTGCTTCAGACTGCAGCCTGTGGAGGACGAAGAGAAAGAAAGAAGACAGATCAGACAATGGATAGAAGGAGGAAGAAAGACAGGAAGTAAAGGGAAAGAGGGGGAGGGAGACCAAGCGGGGGACAAAGAGAGGGAGAGCATGACAGAGCAAACATGCAACGGAGGGCGGGAAATTAACAAAGCAAAAAGAAAAACAAGCCATTGACAGAGGGGTGGAGAAAAGAGGGGGAGAATGAGCAAGAGGAAGGGAGAACGACAAAAACACCAGCTGTGTACTGGCACTGTGTACTGTGACTTTTACTATTCTCAGCCAGGTCTGTTTTAGGCTGCCTGATGCCTCACCCTGGTGCAGTTGAGGCCAGGCTGCTGCCAGAGCAGCCACTGCAGTGATGGCCGACTGTGTGGGGTCTGCGTCATCATCCAGGGCCTCGCTCAAGTCTGCAAGCACACATAGCATTGAGAGAGAGAGAAACAAAGACAGAAAAAGAAAGAGAGAGAGAGACAAAAAGAATGAAAGAGAGAGAAATAGAAAGAACAGAGGAGAGAAAGAAAGAGAGATTAATACTTAACTACTATGTGGCTATTAGAATTAACAAAGTTGGATTAAAGCACTCCAGAGTACTATGGCACTAACTGTTGGCATGTTTTATATACAATAAAGCCTCTCACTCTACAATGTCATGTTTCATCACAAGTCACCACAGATCCCACATACAACAGATTGGACATATAGGCTATGCTGCCCATACACATAAAATGAACTGTCAAACTTGGACTGGCCAATACTAAGAGGAAAACATGACAAACAAATCTAAAATTGAAAACACAACTTAAGCCAAGGCTCCTCTTTCACCCATATCCCTGGACTGTGGGGAGGGGGGAAGGATGGCTCAATTTTTTAAGTACGCATTGATAAATATGCCTCAGGTCATAAATTTCACTCGCAGAGTAGACCTGAAGGCAGCGCGGGCCATGGAATGTGTAAACACCGGCAGGGTGTACGTCATGACCTGAGTAACACTGAGGACTGAGTCACAATCAGGTCTGAGTCAGAGGGGAAACGTGAAGTCATTCGTTCAATTTCTCTCCCCCAATGTGACTGGAAGCTGCAGGAAGTTACTGGAAATCAGTTCAGTGTGATGATGGTGGGCAAACGCATTACATAATTCTGGTGGGTCTGTAGCTCCTCAGAGGTGAGGTTGATTTTTTTTGCATTGGTACACCCTCTTTCAAGAATCATTCCCCAAAGAACATCCCATCTCAATCTCAAAAGTAATCAGCTATAACAGCCTGCCTAAGCGCTCCTACGGACTGCAATAAGGGTGGGTGTCTTGGAGCACGTTGGGCTTGTGTGATTTATTGCTAGGGATGCTGAGTTTGTTCAGATGTGCAGCTGGATTTCACTGGCCAGTTTTGTAGAAAATGCAGAGGCTAGTATTTCCTGTGGGAAACAAAGCAAGCCCAGTTCTGCAAGTCGTTCTGTGCCCTGGCATGACCTCCTGACCTTTGGTGTCGGCCTCGGCGACCTGGTCCCGTGCCACTTCTTCCTGCTCCTCTGCAAGCGCCTGGAAGATGGCTGACAGAAAGAAGAAGAGCAACTCGCACAGGGGCCCCTCTGGATCACAGCCCACCAGCGCCTCCTCCAGGACCTCTGTGGTAACACACATACACACGTGTGAATAAAAACAGTCAAGATACAGAGCTCCTCCAGGACCTCTGTGGTAACACACATACACGCGTGTGAATAAAAACAGTCAAGATACAGAGCTGCCAACAGCCATAAGGGCTAACATGCGGACAAAACTCATTACATATATTTAGGACTACGACAATCAACTGATTTGCTGTCAGCTATAGCATTTGTCAACTGACTGCAGTGTTACTGTCTGTGACTGAAATCGAAAAATATCTAAATTATCTATTGCTAACCTCCTGAAGTTTTTTTGTCTCTCTCGTTTACTATTACAGTAAATCAGACATGACTGGGATGTGGACTAGCATTTGAGGAAGTCATCTTGGGGTTTTGGTGACACTGATCAACAGCTTTTCTCTTTTCTGACTTTTGGTAGACCAAATAGTCAATTGCTTAATTTATAGAATAATCAACAGTTTAATGGATTCTGGACATAATTATAATTTGCTGTTTTAAAAGCATGCACATGCTGGCATCATATTGGTGCCATTCCTCCGTTTCTCCTCAACTCGTGGGAAACAGTGACTGGAGATTAATAGGACCAAGTGGCAAGTCTCACCTAGTGAGACGCCCTCAGGGAACTCATCCTTGAGGTCGAAGAGCTCCCCAAAGGCCTGCAGGAACTGCAATACCATCAGGGCATCTCCAAAGAGCTCAGCAGGCAAGCGCGTCTTCACTGGGACAGGGGCAGGCAACTCCTGAGAGAGAGCATTATTGCACAAATAACAGTCAGTCAGTTTGACTCGAGGTACCCTTGGCGTCTGTGACAACCTCTGTGATGACCAAACTAACAATACCACTTCACTGCCTGCATGGATCATCACTATGTCTGTGCCATCATAAGACTAAAGTCATTCTTTAAAAAAAATCTTATTTGTAGGGATGGGCGATACCACAGATTTTCATTTCGATCCGATACCAAGTAACACTAGAGCTAGTATCCCAATATCAATACGGATACCATTATTGTTTTAAAGTAATTTCATAAAATGAATTAATTTCTAATCCTATGATGAAATGGTAGCCTATTTGTTGCCTATTTAAAAATTTTGGTTATTACTTGGTATATCAAAGAAGTAAAAAAGATCATATTATTAATTAATATTATCTATTATTTCTTAAACTTCCAATAGGTTATCTTAATAATACCAAGTTTCACTCTTTTTTTAAATAAAGCACTATTTTCATGACCAAATTATTTTTGCAGTGAAATGCAGTAGTTTTTCCATGTCCAAAATACTGCATTTCTACAGAAAAGAGCAGTTAACCATGCATTAGGCTACTGCGGAAATACAGCTGCTGTGGAAGAAATAACACTGCACTTTTGATATTACAGTGGAATGCTTATTTTTCACTGGTTACTGTGGAAAAAGCCTGCCTTTCTGAAACAGTTTCCTGTAACTTAGAAGGCTATTGAAAGTCCAGTGTCCAGTGTAGGACGACAGAGGAAAAGAACTGTTAGTGTGTTTGTGTTATTCAGGGAGTGTTAGCAAATCGATTGCCACCAACTTAACAAATGGTCACACAAACGACATGGTGAGTTACTGGAGTAAGAGACATAGGAAGGCAAGAGAGAATGCAGGCAAAGCGCAACCACAACAGTGAGTTTGTTTGCCTAGCGTCAAATCGTGGTGTGCTGTAGTACAGCTATTGTTTGGTGCAGAGCGAGGAAGCGGAAGGAAACTTAAACTTATAAACTTAAAGGAAACTTAAACAAATAAACTTAAAGAAGTCAGCAATTAAAATATGACTAACGTAAGGATCGATCCTTATCAAACAACCCATCAGGACATTTTTGATACCCCCATCCCTACTTATTTGTATTTAAAAGGCATGTTCATTACATACTCCAATGTAGGCCTGCAACTATCAAATGATTTAAAGTATTCTGTCAATCAGATAGATCGTACTTTTGTGTTTTTAGACAGCCACATCAATAGTGAGAGAGAGAGCGTGCGCGCATGTGCGTGTATCTTCATCACGGTTTTTGGGCCACGTTAACAGTACGGTTTCAGTATTTTCCAAAAGAAAAAAAAGGGGGCTATAAAATGGGTTTTTAATGGCTAGGCCATTTAATGGTCTCTGTAGGTCTACTACAGTACATTATCAACTATCAATTAGGGATGAGGTATCTGCCGATTTGATTCAAATTTAAAAGTTCTGCTGCCTAATTTATGCCATGCTATTTGAAAAAGTATTGTCCAATAGTAGCAAAGATGGTCTGAGTTGTATTCCATATGTGTGGAAAAAAATAGTCATTCAGATTTTAGCAGCTCTGAATCATGGAGGCAGTCACCGCTTCATGACAAATTAAGCTGCAGTTTTGGTTTCTGAACTTTACGTTTTCAGGTAAATACTAGGCTTACTCATAAAAATGACAATGACTAGTTTATGGGTTGAAGCTACTGGACTTGAAAGACAGCCATGGCTGGAACAGAAGACAAAGCGCAACAAAATGACAAAAATGTCATTACAACATAAAAAAAGCCAGATAATTAACATAGAAATCTACCATAGAAAGGGCCACATTTGGCTAACTTAAACCATGCCTGGGTCCAGATCGAGACAAGAGTCCACCTACTGACTGCCCCGGGTCTAGAGACTTCTCCAAGATTAGGAAAAACCTCTACTCAGCCCCATACGAGCTCTTGTGAAGGGGACCCAGACTCCGTTTTGCTTTGCTACTACATACATGTATGCATGCGTGCATGTGTATGCAGGTGTGTGTATGTGTTCTGACCTTGAGGTCATCACACTCCATGTCCTCTCTGGGTTTGCTCCACAGCTTCAGGCGCTCTGCATACTTTTTCTTCTCCTCTCGGAGTTTCTCACGCTCCTAAAGGCAGATAAATTAGATAATAAGGAGACAAAAATTAGCACAAGCTTTAAACAAAAAGGTCACTACAGGCTTCTAAGAAGACTTCACTTGCAGGATTAAAGCAAGCAAAATGTCTGTGAACCCACACAAACACACACACACTTTTCTTTTACAGACTGCTATAATGCTCTGAATTTTACTCTAATACTAATAAGTAAGGGATAACGTATTGTCCGCCAGTCATCACAGGAAAATATTTCTCAACAGGACAAACAGGTCTTGATTTGTCCTGAAGGGAAACGTTTTCTTATAATGACCGGTGGACAATACATTATCCCACTTATTATACGGCTACTTGCCAAAACGACAACAGAAAACTTCACATAAGCGTCTTTTAAATTGAATTCTGCAGTAGATTTGCAGCATTCTGGAGACATGCAATAGAACAGTAATAATGCAGGCCTGAAGCATTTTACATGTTCTTTGTTTAAGCCATTGAAATGCTTGTTTACAATTAACTTTGTTTCCATTGTTCCTAAACAAAATACTATTTAAATACTATTGACTAAACAAACAAGCAAACAATGAGTAAAGTGGGTCACATCAGGTAAAGATTAAAGAGTTCTCCTGCTGGAGCACTGAAAAGTCAACAATTTACCCTCTCTTTCTCTAGCTTCAGTCGCTCTTTCTCCTCCTTCCTCTTCTGTCGCTCTTCCTCAATCAACTTCTTGATCTCCTCCCTCTTTCTTTCGCGATCCTCCTTTTCTTTCTTCTTGGCTTCCCACAGGTCCTCGCGCTCCCTCTTCAGTCTGGCTTTCTCTTGGGCTGAGGGGAAACACAAAACACTCAGTGAAACTCAGTTAAGACTTGTGGCCAAAAACTTCCTGATTCTAAAGCACCGAACTTCTCCATCTCTCCAGTGACTGAACCCAGAACAGTTAGAGCATTGCTGAAGTGTTCTTATTTGCATTTGACACTGCACTCCAAGGCCAAGTCATGCTGTTCCAGCAGCGGATGCCTTCTTATACATACATATATATATATACACACACACACACATATATATATATATATTACACACACACACACACACACACACACATATATATATATCTTACACATAGCAGCCATTTCCTCTCTCTGCTGCATGATCCTCAGCTTCTCCTCTGCCGCTCGCATCATATCCTGACTCTCCGTGGCAAAGTTCACCTGCATGTCATCACAACCACAGTCAACATAAATCCATCCAAGACCAATAGTTGCAACTATTCCCCTACAGGAAAAACTCAATTGTAATGCCATATTTACAGACACAAGAAGTGCACAAACGTGAGAGGTTGCCAATTATATGGACTTAATCCAATACTAATTTGACATGGCCTTTTTGGGCGGGCAGTTGTTCCTGTTGCCTGGCATAAGAACAACAACCAGGTTCTCACCTGCCCAGGTGAGGCTTCATTTGGACGGCGTCCCCGACCCTTTCCAGGTGGGCTGAAGGCGAACACTGGAGGCTCGTCAGGGAAGACCTGAGTGAAATTCTGTTCTGACAGCTTATACTGGGCCACAGTGGATGCCTGCAAAAGAGAGATGACGACATTTTAGCCTACTGGCTATGCATTTTTGGCTATCATGCTGATGCCACCAATACAGAATTAGTTAAAAGTCCAATTGCACCTTCAGTTCTGGGCCCAATTAAGACATATTGAAGGGCAAATGGGCCAGGTGCCCACAGGGAACCAGGTTCAAATCCAACCTGCGGTCATTTCCTGAGTCTTAACCATGACAACGATCAATCAAAATGTTTTTTTTAAATCTTTTATCAAGGGATTTCCCAAATGGACAGCCAAACAATATGACTTGCCTTCAGCCTTATGACTCCATTCTGGGGTTCACAGTGCTGCTTCAGCAACAGCTTTAGTCTGTCTCTGGTGAAGATGTTCTTTTTACGACTATACAGGGAACACACCACAAGAGAAAAAATACATCATCAACTACTGCACATCAATAATATAACAATACTGTACACCACAATAAAGAACGGTTCCGGGAAAAAACTAGGCTTAACACACAGCGAAGTCTTACCAGAGCTGGGCAGCTTTGACGAGCTGGGTTTCACCATTCTCTGCCTTGACGAGGCGAATTTTGTATTTGAACATGGATGGGTTCAAGGGTGACTTCTTCTTTCTGCTTTTAAGATTAACAAACCATTATGGACGATCTAACAAATGCAGTGAACAAGATGAATAGATGGGTAAAAACGCACAACCACGGGATCTACTGGCATCAACTAACCCATTAGACATCGTCTTTGGACTCTTGGGAGAAATGGGTGTGCTCTCCTCATCACTGTCGCTGATGACAATAGAGTCTCCCTCGATGTTGTGCGGAGTGTGGCCGTTCAGCGCACCGTTGGACTGGGGAGAAATGACCTCCAGCACCTGGCAGGGATGTCTATGGGGGCCAAAAGAAAGCCTTTAGGCCTGTGATACTGCTACATGGGCACAGTCATACAAGCTCATGTCCACAGAGCATTTTTCTGATAAAATCTCATAATGAAAGAGGGCTAGACCACAAACAATAACCCTGACCTGACATCAGAAGCAGTAGGACTGACCATCAGTATCCAAGGACAAGCACTCGCGTCAAACTCATTAAACAGATGATGTGCAGACAAGCCTGAGTTAGTATAGAAGAGACATCTAGGGATAAGGGCAAGATTAAAAGGATCCCTGACTGGTTAGACCAATGACTGTAGACGTGTTGGCCTTATAACACGGATGTTGGTATCAGCTATATTTAACAGTATTTAAAAACACTGAAAATGCCTTTTTTTATTGAAACTTATTGAAAATCCTTCATTCGCACAGCTTGTAAGCTGCCACTGCATTTACGTCACAAAGCTTTTTGGGTAAAAAGTGACATCACCTGACTGATGTTGATGGTGTCTATGTGCAGTAACAGCTTGATTGCTGCACCTTGATTAGATTCAACCAGGTGACCACTTTTTACAACAATGGCAGTTTACGAGTGAAAAGACTTTTAACTTTTAATAAACCCGAAAACATTTTGAGTGTTTTTAAAACTATATTTATGTAGCTAACACCATCAATCTTATAACATGTCTAGATCCCTTTAAATCTTCAACCTTATCATTATCTTGTTAATCGCCACATTTGTTTTGACTGCAATACCAAGGCCATTAAAAGATTACTGATAAATTTCTGGTGATAATTTTTCACATTATTCTATGGTCATGTTAGTGCAAGAAAGATTTTAAGGGTTTTCAATGTATTCACTAAATTTCAGATGAATAATAAATCAGACACCAAAGCACCATGGAGACACTGTTGTATCCCATGGATACAGTGAGTGCATCTGAACCCACAAGTGACGGCCTGTTCAAACTGGCACTACAGACAATGGGAACAAAGCTGGTCTTTGAGCACTGAGGTGTGAAATTGCTAACAATCACCTCCCACAAAAGCAGCCCACCTGTTCGCACTCAGGTGCGGCAGGCACAGTTGCCACCATCACCTACGCCACACGCGAGAGCAACACAGCCAGTTATTTCCCCAACACCGCCCACTTTTGCCAATCAGCCTCGCTCCCACACACACACTGAGTGACACACCCCAAAATCTGCCCAGCAGCCAAACCCTCATCTCTCCAACCCCCCCCCCCCCGCATCTCCCCTGCTGTGGCACAGTAGTGCCTGCTGTCTGCCTGACACAGTTCAGCCCCTGATGATGTGATGTCTGGGACTGTTCCTTGTGCTAGGGGACGGCCAATCAGAGCGCCCGCTTTAGCTCCACCCACAGCCTTGTGTTATCTCCAAATGGCAAGGTCAGCTTGTGATGGCTGCCTCAGCTTCAGACCAGATCTGCTACTTTGGGTTGGAAGGAGAGCCAGTGGAAGGAAGTCCTGATATGGATTCGGCTGTTAATTCATTTGGTGGAAAGTTCAGCCCATTTGCATCTTCTTGGTAGTTGATAAAGACAAAGGCTTGTCGCCCGCGCTCACTTGCCTCTTTCTAGACTGATAAGTTTGTGCACTAGACAACTCCTGTCTAGTGTGTGCAATGCAAGGCTTGTGGATACAGGGGTTTTGTCTCAGGGAAACATGTAGGCACTTGACACACCCACCCCTATCTCTATGCAAGATGGCGCCTTTCCTCCAAATTGCTCAATGGCCCCTCAAAAGCAACAGCTAACTGCAAAGAGCTTTTCAGAGAGTTCTGCAAGCATCAGCAAGAAATGACACCTTTTCTGAAAGTTAGGAAGCTATATTCTTGGTAGATTTCATGTACATTGAAATATTTTTGTATTAATTAGTTAAATATGACTGGAAAAATAAAGTATAAGAATTCTCAAATACGTGATGACACACAGACATTTCCTATTGAGCTGGAAGATACATCTCCACTCAGATATTTCCAGGTAGATACAACCATCCTTTTATACATGCACATAAGCAAGTCTTCCATAACAGAACCGGACGCCATTAATAATACTCAATTCCTACGTGTTCTTTAGCATTTTTCAGTTATGTTTGTTCACGGTTTCCCTGAGATACACCCCCCACATATGTGACGAAAGCACACACAAGTCCATATGGCAAACTGACAATCAACACTACTATTGACATGCACACACACCAAAAACAATAACCCCCTCCCACTCACACACACACACTCCTCAACAGCCACAACCACAAAACTCAAACATATTTGGAGACAAATATTGACACACAAACACACTCACAAACCAACACACATCACAATCCACACCAACCTGGCTCCAGAGCGGGCCACTAGGTCCACCATCTCCCCCGGGAAGTAGCGCTCCTTGACGTATGCATAAACGTCATCGCACATCTCATGAAGGCGCGAGCGGTGGGTGAGAGCAGTGAGGTGAAGCAGGGGTACCACCAGGCTGGTGGGGAAACTCTGCAGACTCTGCTTGGCCCTCCGCTCACTCTCTAGGGCCTCCTGGTAGGTCAGGCCAGGCTTGCCCGTCACAGCACAGCTCCAAACTAGGCTATTACATAGTATGGTCCGCTCAAAAAATTCACTGCAAAACACACACACAGCAACATCAATGGGCAAACCAAGTTGTAAGGTGAGAGAAAAAAGCCAAACATATTGACAGCCACACATTATTACACTGAGGACATTATGCCAAAGACCAAGTTACAAAAATGACTTGACAAAGATATTGTAATAAAAACAGTGCTTACAATTTGTGAGCAATTTGTACATACAATTTCTGAGGTGTTAAGAAATTATGTGTTTAGTTATGATTTATTATTTCAAAGAAATAATCATGAACGAATATTCTCCCAACTTATCATAACATCATATTTACATTTGACAAAAAGCCCAGCAGCCGCTGTCCCAACTGGCCTTGAAGTTGAGGAGAAAAATGCTGGGGACTGTACTAAGTATGTGGACACTTGAGGGGTAGGACGCCTTTGTTTTTGGACCAGGCATCTGATAGGCCAGGAAGCATGTTGTCAAATGAATAGATTGGGGGACACCATCTGCCTCCAACCAAGGTTCTGTTCTCGGGTCGGGTAAGACAGGCTGATCATTGGCAAAGCGGGTTATTCAACATGTTACAAAGTTATCTATTGCCAGCTAGTTGTCGATATGAGAATAGTACAGAAACTTTCCAAACCACGAATTATACCGCATAACTCGGGAGCTGCGACATGTCTACGGAGATGACTTTCGCCAGGAGTCACAAACGAATACATTTTGCATGAGGCATTACTGCCACAGACACAATGGCCTTAGCAAGCTACCACGTTTCTCACAACATCCTTCCTGAAGCTTAGCTAACTTCGTTAATCGGCATTCAACGTTGCGGTTAGCGAGGGTTAGCTGATAACGTTAGCTTTCATCTGGTCTCCTTACGGCATGATCCAAGATGGAAACAGAACTCTAGTTTTGGAGGAAGCACAAACTTGTTACTTGTTACTAAGTTTGCTTCATTGGTTAACTTGACGATAAACTGCTGATAACTTAGCAATATTAGCTCCCTTACTACTAGCCATTAAGGCCTCATGTTGAGTTCAGAGTTATTGGGCTAGCTAGTTTTATCGCAGCTACCATAGCCAACCAGCTAGCGACTTATCATTACACCTGCTTGTACACCAAACGAAAATGAACAGAATATACTCCTACAAACATGTTCGCAATACATTGAACTCGTAACATTAAGTGAAATAATTGCAATGTAAATATAAAAACTTCTCATGATATTCAATGAGCTGTTAACAACAATTAAAACTTTGTTTCGGGGTCACATCCCCGACTGTCACTTCTGTTGTTCTCTGGGACAGTTTCCCATTGGTGTCTAGCAAGTTTAGCTTGCATCTAACAATGATAAAGAAATGTTCAATGTCTTACTCATAGGTTCTGAAGATTTCATGTGTGACTTTGCAAAGAAAAACTTCTTCATCTGGCTGTAGATCAACGGGAGGTTTTTGTCGGATGAACGGCTTTTTGTGAAGAAGCGGCATCGTTCTTTATTACTTCGTGTCCTCTGGTCTGTCCTCTTCGGGACTTTCAAAAAAAGGAGGGAAAAGAAAGTCAGAAGTGTCTATTTCAAGGGCAAGATTAATTCATCGAACCATACAGATAACCATGTTGATGGATGAGAGACAGCGTTCTCTATAATGTGCGGTATGAAAGTGATAAATAACGAGAATTTTCAAGAGGAAATCCAGCCTTTGTTAGTGACACACGCTTCCCAGTCCCACTCAGTCATACACAAAAGTGACGTTAGCTAGCTAAATCCAGCCCACACGAAATGTGCTCACTGAGACCCACTTTCGCGGTTCATAATTTATTCGTTAATAATACCATCTCTCTCGAGGCGACATCAATTACACATTAATCGATTTGTTAGCGATTTACCAGTTGTATGTAGAAAAGATAATCCGCTTCAGAGAAAAAAAACACCAAACTCCACGGTTTGCCCCCCTTTCCAAGCGGGCTGAGCGTGTTGACGACAAGTTTTGATCCGCTCTAGTTCACTGATGAGGAAGCGCGTTGGGGCGGAGTTTGGCCTACTGGCCTATCCTACTACTGGTTCGTCATCCCGCCACTCGTGGGTTTGACTAATCATATTTATGTAAATAGCATTCGTTGAGGATCAAAGGCGTGGAGGTAGGTATAGTGGGGATTTCACTAACTACATAGCTGGCACGCAGCATCAGTCAGTCTCAGACATAATGGTGTGGTTGTGATAACCAGAAAGTAGGCCTTTACGTTAATTCACTATGTGCACTGGAGTGTCAGGAAGGTCAATAATTTCCGGTAAACATACATACATTGGTAATGAATCAATAGCTACGAGCTAACTAAGAAATGAACCCTGCACTGGCAAGGCAAAAAAAAAAACTGTAAACTTAACCAGTACATTTGACCAGAGTTGACTAGGAGTTGCATTGTAAAATAAAGGTGCCCAACTATTTTGAAAACCACATAATAAACCCCCAAACTGAGGGGGTACCAAAGAGGCCATAGAAAAAATGTTGCACAAAATTCACCAAAGGTCCATATAGTACAGCCACAAAAGGATGCCACTTCCTGTGTAACTTTTTTTTTGGAACTATGCATCACATGTTCCTGTTTCAGTTCAGTATGTAGCGGAGCAAAATGTACAAACCAGAAAGACTGATCAGAAGCATAGTCTCTCAATCCTATATATTAATGCATTCAAACTAATATAAAACAGTACAGACTGTACATGTTAAATAAAGAGATAACAGATTTTATAGGATTTCATAGGATCAGTACACTTTTAATTTTAAACATACCATAATAACTATACACAGGGTATTTACACTGGTATTTAAATGGACATAATCCTACATTAATGATGTGCTGTTTGTGCACCTCCCATTTACAATCAGAATCTTAAAAGTCTTTATTGAGTCTTTTGTACGTGACATGAGTGCGTGAGTGTGTACATGTGTGTAAGGAAGTGAGTCTAGTAGCAAGATGACGTATCAAAGCACTCTATAGAGGTGAATTTGTTTGAATGAATCTGGATCAGAATCTTTGCTGAGGTATACGTCATAATTCACAGGAACTTCCTCAACCCACTGGCTAAAATCAACCACCCCCTGCAATGAAATGAAAACATAAAAATTAGTCAAAAAGCCAAATAAAGATATCAGTCCATAACAAGATAACAAGACACAGACGCAGCAAGTGAACTTTAAACATCCCAGTTTCAAACATAACCGTTTTATTATGGGCATCCCAGAATAAAGCTGAATCAATATCAAATTACAATTGTGAAAGTACTAGTACATACTCTATTGCTATCAGAGGACTTACAAAATCCACAAGTGACTAGAGGCTAAAACCCCAAGTTCATTTGGACCCTCAGTTTGATTGATTTTAATTATGTGAATGCAGTTTACTGTACATGCAATAATGGACCCAAACTGAACAGCCCAATCTCTAAATATACAGTCTGTCAATCAAATTCAACACACCTTGTGAGATTCAGAAAAAAAACGATAGACCATCCATGCCTTAAGATTTAAATACCCAAAGCCAAAACATAAATCAACTACTGCCATAAATATCCTTAAAAGACACGTAAATTACGTAAACACAAACAAATACTTACATCATTCCCCTTGAGTTTAGTAACAGCCTCTTGAATACTCGGAACAGTCACTAGTAAACTATTTTTCTTGCGAAAATTATGACAAATACATTCCCATGCTCTGTGGAAAAAAGGAAACTACAGCTTGAGCAGGCTGCATCTTAGCACAGGTCAATGTCTGTTTTACTTATTTCTCAACTTACATCATTTGCCCACTGAGGTCCAGAAAATATTCAAACACATTGTTCATGATGAGAACATCAGCTTCTTGAAGAAGTGCTGCTTGAGAGCAGATATCTGCATTGATAACCTATTCACATAATTCAAAGAAATACAGTCGACCATCACATTTTTGCCTTTAGTAGACACTTTTATCCAAAGCGACTTACATTTGTCATTTGTCAATATCAATTGTTCAGGATCAGTCTCCCCTAGAGCAACTTAGGGTTAAGTGCCTTGCTCAGGGGCACAACGGTAGCAACCAGGATTCAAGCCCACAACTTTCCAGATTACTAGCACACTAGCCAGGTTCCATAACCACTATGCTACCACCGCCCAACTTCTAAAATTTTTACTCACTAGATAGGTAAATGAGTTTAAACATTCAAATTTACAAATTGCTGCTTCATGCAAGGCAAATAATTGCTACAAAATGCTTGAGTGTGCATGCTATATTTCATGGCAGTTTTCAAACCGTCCTGTGTCAATATATCAGACTGATAATAAGGGAGGAATCTAAACAGCAGGTTAAAAACTTAAAAACTACAGATAGTAGGGTATTTTGGGGTGCATTATGTTATGGGGAATTTGTTATGGAAACCCATATTTCAATGTATATGTTAAGTTATGAAAAAAAATCCAAGACCAGTTAATTCACATAATCTACCCTCAGTGGCCAAAGAAATGACATACATGTGCTAGACTTGCACACTTGATGTTGGTGCAGCTATGATTTGGCTACTTTTGGCTTCTCTGTTACATACCCTGATGAAAGCTGTAGGGCCAATACACAGTAAAGGGATCCCTGGCTAGTCAGACATGTGTGGGCCTTATAAGATTGAAAATTCTGTCAGCTACACAAACATTATTTAAAACATTCAAAAGGCTGGTTTAGAAAATCCTTGCACTCATAAACCGTCATTGTTGTAAAAAATATAATCAGGGTCCGATCAAGGTGCAGTATATAGACACCATCAATATCAACCTGGTGATGTCACTTTTTACCCAGAAAGCATTGAGACGTAAACATAACGACAGTTTACAAGCTCTGCAAATAAAAGGATTTTCTAAAAGTTTTAAGCAAAAAGAAAGCATTTTGAGTGTTTCTGTTAACCATAGCTGATACCAGCACCAGTTTTATAAGGCCAATATGTCTTACTAGCCAGGGATTCTTTAAAAAACAGATTCAGACTACATATACTTAGAAAAGATTTCCAGGTTGGAGGGTCGACTTGGAATTCACAGCTAAACGCCTTGCCACATAGATCAATCGGCAGTTAATATGTGATTAATAGCGACCTTGTCGCAAATTGTTGGAGAATATCTAGCTTGCCAGCACAAGGCAAAAAACATAGGGAGTACTCAAAGCAAATCTACTCTCCATTAGCCTTCCTCAATAATTCATAACACTCAAGATCATTGTATAACAAAACTAGAAAATCCATTGGAATATTGCTATTAGACTACGAGCTGCTTGTAAGTTTAAGTAGACTGTAACAATATCCTGGAGTAAAAAAGCCTACCTCATTGCCTTGCAAAGGTATTTCACAATACAAGTTAAATAACAAAGACTTCCAGCCCATTGACTCATTGTTTACAGCAAAAGCAGTCAGCCTGCATTTAATCATGAAACAAAAGGATAGCACATTTCCCCATCTAGCCTATTAATGTTGACTGAGCACAGCATTTGGACCTCTACATACAGGTAGTACAGCCTAGGCCAATGCTAACAACATACATTAACAAATATGATACATTTTGTTGGTGGAGTTAACATTAGGCCCACATCGTATTATGGGGACACCTAGTTCACAAATTGATTCAAAATGATTTGGGAAACATTATTTTCAGGTATTATTTTTTTATCTATCATAAAGGCTTTTTTGGTTTTGTGAGTATCTGGGCTTGCATTTTTGTCTTTTCCATGTCTTTGTCTCGAGTATGTCCCATTCATTGCACCAGTGGCTTTAAGGGACACTACCAGTACTCCACCAAACTTTTCATTGTTATATGTTAAGATCTTAGCTTTTGTAAATTAACAGTCTTACCTGAATTCTGTCACCGAATCCATACTTCTCCACTGCCATTGACTGCAGCTGAACAAACTCTGCACTAATCTCCACTCCCACCAGCTTTGAAGCGGAGCTGTACAGATAACCCTGGAAAGAGCAAGTTGAATCAATAGTTACATACTCAAGATCTCATCTGGTTCTAAATGTTTCTTTATAAGTCAAACCAAATGTTTTGTCTGTGTGTGTGTGTGTGTGTGTGTGTATGTGTACACGTGTACCACACATTGTTTAAATCCTCATGGCAACTCCACTCTCTTGACAATAATGCAAATTGACTGATGACTGGCAATTGAGAGTTCGGGGCTGGGGGCATTTGTGATTTAGCAGAGATGTATCGTAACTAAGTACTTCTACTTTACTTGAGTTGTTAAAAATATGTCACCTTCTAGTTAATTGCATACGTTTACTCCATACGTTTACGCCAATTTACGAACACAGACATCATAAGTGAATATGTGGACACCAATTAGAATGCTAAGGCTAATCTACTGCTCAAACATTTTGGATCATTTGGATTTCCTTGTTTTCCATGGGAAAACACATGATTTTTGTCAACGGGAAAGACAGCAAATGAACAAGGCATACAGTTCTTGTTAGATATATAATGAATGATTTTATTTGAAATGATGAATGTGTTCTTTAAACTTCACTTCCATTTAAAAAATTCATATTCTGTAGCATTTACAGAGCAAGAGCATCTCCCACAAAACAGATTAACTCAGGATGCAAACCAGAGCGTCACAGCACACTGCACCTTTATGCCCCCCGCACTTTCTTGCTGTCATCACGTATATTTATGTAGAATAGTCTCTAGCTGCTATTTATATTTATATTGAACACCCTTCATTTTACATATCACAGCACTAGCCACAGTGCTCTGCAAAAAGCCATGCCCTGTCTAGCGTGTTTTAGGTCACCTGTATTTTGACCTGCAAATTGTTTACAACTGTGTTGTAATGTATGTATGTATGTGTACAAGAGTGTGCACGCGTGCATGTGTAGTTGTGTGTGTGGTGTGCGTGTGTGAGTGAATCTGTGTAGTCCCGCAATAGTGTATGTAGGCACTATTACGTATCTGTCTTGTCCATACTGTGTTTTAACAGTTATGTGTATCACCAATTGTTCCCGTTGAAACGTTGTCTCGTCTCACTATGTACTGTGTATATGGCTGAAACGACAATAAAACCCTATCTGACTTGACTTGAACTTGATTAGCTCTTCCTTTGCAGCATACAGTCAGGCTTCTCCCAAAAAGCTCCATAATGTTCATAGAAAGAAACTGTTGTGACCACTCCATTCAGAATTCTATCAGCTGTCAAAATTCAGGTTGACTGATTTTCTTTAAATGTTGCTGGCATAGTTTGTAGTGGTGTCTTGGGTTGTGAGGATGAATTTGGCCCAATCACGTGCTGTCCACAGGGTATTGAATGGCTTTGCAAAATTATTATGGTATATCTTATGGTATATATTCTACCTTCCTTCCTTCCTCCCCTTTTACCACCTCCAAAACATCCTGAGGTTGTAAAACCATGCTTGATTGATGACATTAAAGACAGTTCTTGCATCTTTTCATTTGTTATCTTTTCATTTCAAACAAACAAAATGTGCCTGTCTGTATCTAATTCCTGCAAAATGTGACTTTTTAAATGGAAGCAAAGTTTGAAGAACACATTAATCATTTAAAATAAAATCACTAATTATATCCCTAACAAGAATTATTTCATATTAACACTAATATCATGAGTATTTTATTGGCAAAGAAATATCCAAGTGATCCCAAACATTTGAGCAGTAATGTACTTTCTGTAACATTAGTGAAAAGTGGTCTCACCCCATAAAGCACAGCGCCAAGCCTTGAGCCCACATCCACCACTACTTTCCCAGTTAGGTCCGGAAGAACATGATGAAAGAGAAACTTGAGCTCCAAAATGGAAAAGGAGTGCGATATAAATTCTGTGAACAATACAGTAGAACATGGGTGGGTGGAATCATTACTATTCAAACTTCTGATAAGAACAACATGGTCTAACACATTCTTCCAGTTGAGTGTCCTTGTGTTGTGTGAACTCACCAAGAGGAGCCGTCCTTTGTGAGGCGCAACTCAGGCAGTAGTTACGGCTCATCTTGCCCTCTTCACACAGTAAATCTACAGCTTCATCGTCATACAGGAACGCATCAACATGAACAGTAGGCTTGGGATTCTGTTGAGTCTAAAACAAAAAGGCAGTGTATAACTCCCATTGGTTGAACAACTGATT
This sequence comes from Tenualosa thibaudeaui, assembly GCA_027481765.1. Taxonomy (NCBI): domain Eukaryota; kingdom Metazoa; phylum Chordata; class Actinopteri; order Clupeiformes; family Clupeidae; genus Tenualosa; species Tenualosa thibaudeaui. The sequence continues at coordinate 6,492,429 of JAIFZK010000013.1, read as the reverse complement.
TGAATACATTTATTAGATTACAGCAGGGTGGGTTAATTACCCGCTGAATAGCCAGTGTCTCAGAGGGAAACATAGCTTCCAATGGCAGACAGGTTCTGAGGTCTTCTGCAATATTTTGAAGTATCACTTTCTGATTGTCGATTAAACAGTCATCCAAGTCGTCTGAAAATAGAGTGTCCCATGATTAGGGTCTAGGTTTACTACTATGAAGAACTGAATGATTTTGCAGGGCTAACGTAGAATGTAGAACACTTCTGCAAGACCGTAGACTTTTACCTGAGTTTTTTATCCAATCAATTAACTTGGGTAACTCTTGAGGCTCTACCTGCGCTATTACCCGTAGAATTTCGTTTCTGGCATCAGAACAGTTCATTGTAGAAGATTCATGTATCTGTTTTTTGAACTAAAACGCACGCTTTTCAACACAGACAGGCATCACGGAGAGTCTGATGAGGACACGTGGATTTTTAAGGGACCTCTTGTTCATTTATACTATGAATGGCAGTTTAGCAGTCATTGGATGCTATTAATATGACTTCATATGGAAAAGACTACACCTAAATAGATCAACTGTCACATGTACGACTCTTTCTTGCTGAGATAGACTTTAAAATCCACTTGCTAGAGCTGAAATTTCAGGTCCACCTTAATTGAAAGAGCATTTCAGAGACGTAAGTCCTTTTCAATTTAAAAGTACAGAGGTGAAGATTTTCTAAGGAAGAATATCTGGAATCTGGTATAAACCAGATGGGTTAAATGGGTTAAATAAATCGAACAACTTAACTATCTGCATTTTTATACTTTACTGCGCGTGTACAACGTGCCACATATTCTCTCAGTCAGCTGCAAAGACGTCAGCTGACCATTTCCTTTAGCCCGGAAGTAAAAACAGCTTTGAGGGATTGTTTTACCCATTTGGATGACGTTTATGATTGCCCGATGCTGCTAGTTGCAGTGAACAACCCTAGGGAAAGGTATGTGCCCTTTCACAGTTTTGAATAAAAATAGTAGTATAAGAGAGTGTCGGCATGTACCTTGGATGATGTGAAAGAGTGATCTTGCTGATCGGGTGAAATCCTTGTTCCATGGCTCGCTTAAAAGCAAGCTAACGTTAGCTATCAAAAATAGTAGTTAGCGAATGCTAGTTAGCTTGTTGAAGTAGCTCGTTTGCTATCAGCTTATTCGATGTGTCAACATCTTTGCTAGGTAGCATGGGCTAAGGTGGCTGTGTTTACTCAGTTTGTGGCGTGTTACAGCTGTGACTTGTGACGGGCAAGACGCGTGTCTTGTGAATAAGTTTGTTAATCATCGTGTTCAGTGTCACCAAGCATCTGTTATGCCAAGTTTCCATTATTTTCTCTTCTGTCCAGTTAACGTCTTTTCAGGATTGTTCGACCAAAGACCCTTACTTCGGTTCCCTGTTGGCAAAAAAGAGACTGTTAAGCAAAACAGGGGGTAACCCCCTCAACAACGAAGCAGACGAGGTCGATCTATTGCCCTGTCTTGTAAGTTGTAGTAAATGGATAGATTAACATCTAAGAAACCTAATGTCACAACACTTTGTTTTCAAACATAAGCCTTCATCTCTCTCTTTGTTTTCTGAAGTTCTCTTTCTTGCTTTGGTCGATAGTGCATTGTTATGTGTTATTTAGGAATGCTGGGTAAATTACGTTTGCCAACAATTTAGTAAGGCGCATACTAATAAAGTGTGTTATTTTAGATCGAGGATCTCAATAGCACTGTTTTCTTTTTCCTTCTGTGTTTAGGCACCTACTGAGTCGCAATCATGGTGTTAGCCGATTTGGGCAGAAAGATAACCTCGGCGCTGAGGTCCCTCAGCAATGCCACCATAATCAACGAGGAGGTAAAATAAGGAAGATTTATTTGAGTTATTAGAATATTTGTTGGAGTATCTCTAGTGAATCATGTATTATCATCACCAATGGTAGTTGGTGCTCTAGGAGTCAAGTGCATAAATATTGATGTTTCTGCTCTCCAGGTTCTAGATGCTATGTTAAAAGAAGTATGCAGAGCTCTAATGGAAGCTGACGTAAACATCATGTTGGTGAAGAAGCTCAGAGAAAATGTCAAGTAAGTCTTATCTTTGGATATGTGCTCCTTGTATGAGTAGCTGTTTGTTTCCAAAATCCTGTTCGTGAACTTGAGCTGTGTAATATTTTCTAGAGCTGCCATTGACCTGGAGGAAATGGCCTCTGGTTTGAACAAGAGACGAATGATTCAGCATGCTGTTTTTAAAGAGCTTGTTAAGGTTGGTGTTATGACATTGTTTGTATACATTGAAGAGTTTTTTTTTATTAATGCACAGATAGCATGGTTGATGTCTAGGCAGATAATCATCAAAATGGAGCTGTCATGTAATAATTTTTATATTTCAATATGGAAATAACTTGGTATTGTCATATTGATTGATTATTCAGTCCTCATCTTACAGATCTGTATCGAATATACAAATTTGAGACACTTTTGGCATAAATGCGTGGAATTTAAGACATCTTTTCTCTTATACTCTCAGCTTGTGGACCCTGGAGTCAAGGCCTGGACACCAACAAAGGGAAAAAACAACGTTATCATGTTTGTAGGCCTTCAGGGCAGTGGGAAAACTACAACATGTTCAAAGGTACTGGATGCCAAATTTATGTCTGGGGACTCATCATGCTCTGTCATGCTCTTATAGTAGAAAAAATATTTCTAGCTATCTATCTATCTAAATTGCATCAATGCATAATGTACCATGCAGTATAATGTCTTTTGAAGAATGTTCTCTGCATTTGACTTGGGGAGGGCTTCTTGTAGCAGTAATATCCTGTGCCTGTACTTGAAACAGAAAAGCGAAATCTGGGAATTTTAGGACCCCATTCTTTATAACTGAAAGAGTTATAAAACTTGTAGTCAGCAAATGTTTTTTGTAGAAATCTTGGTATTCACTCATTGATATCCATGTACTTCCCTCATGTTCCATAGCTTGCATATTACTACCAAAGAAAAGGATGGAAAACATGTCTGATCTGTGCTGACACATTCAGAGCAGGTAATGTATGTTGTTGATAATGTTCAGAATGATAATGTTCTAAACCAGGAGGTCAGGAGATCAATCCTCAGTTTTTTTTTTGCTTTTATTTCCTAACACTCACTTAGTATGTTTATATACACTAAGAGAAGTCAAAGTATAGCCTTAGTCCAATTAAAACCCAACGTCTGAAACGCTTTTCAGTTCGACACATCGAACTTTTCAGACTTTAGTCCAACTGAAATCAAACAGAACGTCTAAATGTACTGACTCATACAGACATTGTTGTTCCCTCAAGGCATGGTAATAGTAATATTGTAGACTTTGGGCTGATCATTTTATGCATGATAACATAGTCTTCTGTGGTTTCCTGTGTTGTACCACTAGTTGTGCATTGTTGTTTATGGTCAGGATTTCCTGTTATGAACATAACATTGTCCGATGTTTATGACCTACAGAGATTGCTTCTCAGGAAATTGAGTAATACTAGTTCAGATCAGGGCTCCAAATTAATTGTAATCTAATAGAATTATAATTATTATAATTAGAATTATAATTCTAATAGAAGTTTTATAATATAAGTTTTATTTGTGGGAGCCAGCAGGTTGAAAACCACTAAGATATGTTGCTATTTTTCAGGCAAAAAATATGATTTTGAACTTTTTTTGGGTTACAGGTGCCTTTGATCAGTTGAAGCAGAATGCTACAAAAGCCAGAATTCCCTTTTATGGGAGGTGAGAACAACATTAAATTCATATTCATTTTTATTGTATCAATGCATTGATCATTCCCATGTACCTGTATAGTTCATTCGTGTAGCTACCTTTAGTACAAGACTGTCCTCCTTTCTGTCATCCCTCTGCCAGTCTGTTACCGTATGGTTATTTAGTATTTTATAACATATTTTTGAATTGGAGTTTATTCAGTGTACAGTGATGGCTCATCATTGTTTTGCTCCACAGCTACACAGAGATGGACCCTGTTGTCATAGCCGCTGAGGGTGTTGACAAATTCAAGTCAGAGAACTTTGAAATCATCATTGTAGACACAAGCGGTCGACATAAACAGGAAGACTCTCTCTTTGAGGAGATGTTGCAAGTCTCCAATGCCGTGGTGAGTGTTGCATGCTGATAGAAGGTTGGTCAAGTCAGATTAGGTAAGATGTGTAATTATTGTTCTCCTCTTTCTCCTTAGCAACCTGATAATATTGTGTACGTAATGGACGCCTCCATCGGTCAGGCTTGTGAGGCCCAAGCCAAGGCTTTCAAAGATAAGGTAGATGTGGCCTCTGTGATTGTGACAAAGTTGGATGGTCATGCAAAAGGAGGTGGTGCACTTAGTGCGTAAGTAAAATCCCTGTTTTCAGCTCAGTTTGGGTGGTTTCAGGGAAAGTTTTAATGTAAGGCAATTATTACTGGATAATGTTTAAGTTAAATCTTGGAAAAACATTGCATGGTCATTTCTATGAATGCTTATTCCATTAATGATGATTTTAACAGCCATTTGTTTTGACATCAACAGTGTGGCAGCCACCAAGAGTCCCATCATTTTCATTGGAACTGGAGAGCATATAGATGACTTTGAGCCTTTCAAAACACAACCCTTTATTAGCAAACTTTTGGGTAAGTTTAATCAAGCATTCCTTTTTTCCTTTTTAATCAAGCATTCCGTTTTTGAATTACATAAACAGAGTATATGTATATGTATACTAGCGTGTGTGTGTGTGAGAGAGAGAGAGAGAGAACATTTTAAAACTAAATATGCTATGTATGTGATTATTTTTACACAGGTATGGGAGATATTGAAGGCTTGATAGACAAAGTGAATGAGCTGAAGCTGGATGACAATGAGGAGCTCATTGACAAGCTTAAACATGGTAAGAGTAACAAACCAATCTCTACTTTATATAATATTGATCCAGAAAACTGCATTTAATACACTTTTATTAAGTTGGTACTTCATATGTTAACTGTATTAAGCAGATGCAGAGATCCAAAATTGGCAATTGGTGTTATTCTTTATGTGAAAAAGCCTTTGCCTTTCCAAACCAGGTCAGTTCACCCTCAGAGACATGTATGAGCAGTTTCAGAACATCATGAAGATGGGTCCCTTTGGACAGATCATGGTATGGATGTATACTTTTCTGATAAAATGATTTCTGATAAATTTGTGATTTGTGTTGGCATCTTCAGAATGTGTTAATAATGTTTAATATATACCATCATATTTATTGTAGTATAACAGTGTGGTATGTGTATATGTTTTCAGGGCATGATTCCAGGATTTGGAACTGATTTCATGAGCAAAGGTAATGAGCAGGAGTCCATGGCCAGGTTAAAGAAGCTGATGACCATCATGGACAGCATGAATGACCAAGGTAAAAAAATAAAAATGCAGTAATGTGACATATAGCACATACAGTGGATGATCACTTCCTTCCGGGAGTGAGGTGTGTATGAATTAAATGAAAGTCTCTAACTTGTGTAGGTTTCTACTCTAAAGCTCCATTTACATTAAGCCGCAATCAAATGAATTTGCAATCTGCAGAACAGAAACAATCTGCATCTGAACACGGGTCTTGATTCCGTTTGTGTGGAGGGTTCTCTGCAGACTACTCCTGCTGGTAAATTAGTAGTTTACCCTGTGTATATTTCACCCGCTGATGCATCGTAGAAGCATATTGCCTAAACTCAGTGGCAGTCAGCCTAGACGGCAACGTTAACAACATTTCTAATTTGGTATTCATGCAACTGACATTTGGTGGAAAATTAGACTGATCATTGTCAAAGGGGTTTGTCCCTTGGTTCTCTGCAAGGATCACGTGAACGAGTCATGCTACTGGCACATAACCAATGGAGCACAGAGTTTTCATTTGATTGCATTTCCCACTGTACAGACAAGTCCATTTCGCTGGCGTTTTGAAGTGAATTCTAGGGAGCTGGCGTCTCTAAATAATTCCACCTTGGGAATGTGAAACCTGTTGATTAATGTGGATAAACAGTGCTTCAGTAACAGAGCTGTTACGGTTTCATTTAAAAAGGTACTCTGGGGTACAGTCAAAGTTGAATGCTGAAATGGCCCTGAAAGTCTGTTGTGTGGGTAAATTCCATTATGTTTGTTGCTTTCAACAGAACTGGACAACAAAGATGGTGCCAAGCTCTTCAGCAAACAGCCCAACAGAATTCAGAGGGTTGCTCGTGGTGCAGGTGTGGCCACCAGAGATGTGCAGGAACTGCTCACCCAATACACCAAGTTTGCCCAGATGGTGAAAAAGATGGGTGGCATCAAAGGCTTGTTCAAAGGTAAAGTATCAGGTTACCTGTCATGGTCATGGTCACTATGAAACAAATATATATATGTGGAGTTATGTTGTATGAATGCTCTCTGAAAGCTCTCTGAAATATTCAATGTCAGCTTTAACGTGTGCTAAATCTTGCTGATATCATTTTAGGTGGTGATATGTCCAAGAATGTCAACCCATCACAGATGGCAAAGTTGAACCAACAGATGGCCAAGATGATGGATCCCAGAGTTCTGCACCACATGGGTATGCTAACCTACAGCCTTTTCAGCAGGTCACAGGAGGGAAATTTGGTCTCTGCATTTAACCCAATCGTGAATTAGTGAAACACACACAGCACACAGTGAAGTGAAGATCCACTGGTCTGGGATCCAACTGGCAACCCTTCGGTTACAAGCCAAGAGCCCTAACTAGTAGGCAACGGCTGCCCCATAATGTGCTTGCACGGTGTCCTGAGCAGGGCGCTAAAGTTATTCTGGCTGCCACATGGGGGAATGGTGTTCCGTGTAAACAACAGTGCCAACAAAAATAAGAACAGATTAACCAAAATTCTCCTACCTCTACAAACCGTGACTTGTCTTCTACAGCATGAATTGCATAGCAGCTTTTTGTACTGATAGTTTTAAAACAATATTCGAGAACAACTGGGTGTGGTGCACCGTACACCCACAGGTGTTGAGGAGGCCCCAATTAAATGAAAGTAGCTGGTTTGGTAAAGTCGTGCCAACCTTTGTGCCAACGCCATGCCACATTAAGTATGATTCACTAACATTTTTGTGTGGACAACCAAAATATAATCCAAGAGAACCGCCCTTGTCTGTTCATCCACATTACCATTTGCTTGTTAATAGAAAGAGACATGCACTTACTCGTACTGTTTTGTAGAGTGGAGTGCACGTCTGTTGGCAGCACTACACAAGTGTTATCAGAACAAGAATGGTGGTATTACCCAGGGTGACTTTGACTTGGAGGAAAGTGTATGCATACAGGGAGAATATTTCAAGATGTGTCACTTAACTGGCTTATTCATATACACTTGCTTGTCAGCATAGTGATGTATCATGTATGTACCTAGCCATTTTATTTCCTGTGAGATGCCCTGATGACTTTTTTTCTCCTTTTAGTAAACCTTATATTTCTTTCATCTTCCTGTTTAGGTGGTATGGCAGGACTACAATCCATGATGCGTCAGTTTCAGCAAGGTGCAGCTGGCAACATGAAAGGAATGATGGGATTCAACAACATGTGAACCTTAGAGCCTTTAATAAAGACGTACAAATGAAAACGGAAGATATATTCATTTTAGAGTAAATAGAGAGCAAGACGAGGGTAGACGTATTTCTTTTCTGTTTTTCTTTCCTTTTCTTTTGTTTTTGTTCTTTATTTGCCTCACATAATATAATTCATAACTTGTAAAAAATAATGCAGAGGCATATGTACTTGTAACAAATGGAAATTCTGCGATTTTACAGTAATTGCTTTGGAAGACCCGTAGTCCAGACAGTTAAATAGTCGATCATGGTACATCATCAGGGCATCCCTTTGTTTGCATACAGCTTTCGTAATTGTGTTTTGAGCCAGACCCCGTGGCAAATTATCAGTAAGTGGCAAGATTCTTGTCATATGTTCTAATAAAATTTTATGGCAATATTTTTAACCAGGATTGTTTTGTATGGCTTTTATGTGTGTAACGTTCTTGGAAACGTTTGGGGATGATTATCTGTGTGCAGCATGGATATGAATTCTTGAGTATTTATCTGTATGGAGTACAGAATTCCATATGTCACCTTCCAGTACAGTGATCAATCAACTGTGTGATTAAGAAAAAGAAGAATTACATGTCCATAATCCGTAGAAAGGAATTTATCTTCACAATGTGGGTTGTACTTATTTTAGTTAACTGACCACGTAAGAGTATTAACTTATCACTTACTGCGTATGTGATGTTTATTTTCTCTTTAACCCTATATGAACTTGACATTACTTAATATTTTGAAACGAAAACGTGGATGTGATTGGTCAGAGTATGCCCCAGAATATATTTTGGGAAAGGACCACTTTTAAGGCACCACCCCTCTACGTGGCAAATGTTTCATGCAGCCATGTTGACTGCGGCTACGTAAGCATTTGGGCGTAAGTTCGCTGAAGTGTATGGGCCCCGTGGCTGTCAGTGAAAGCGGTGTTGAAAAGTAAGAGGTATGTCTGTCAATTTATGTTTGATAAAATAATGCTTCAGTAGTTGTACTTTACCACTGTACATGTCTTCTTAATGTCCTACGCCTGAAGTTAGCGTACTGTAAATATGCATTCCCAATGTTTTTCTCAAACGGTAGCCCAAGTATTTTTACTGGTTTAACTAGACCGGTTGGATGCAGCATTGATTTCAACATAGACAGGCTGGCTCTGTGGTAGCTGTAACACGTAAGGTAGATAATATGATGTCGAAGGGTGTGTTTGTTTAGAGTATGGGGTATTTGTAACCAAACACACAACTATTAAGACTGTAATTCAACTTCTTCGATTCGTTGATTACAATTTTCCTCCTGCTTGCTAGTGTGCTAACGTTAGCCAGCTATGTGAACGTTAGCTGTCGAAGTTAGCCTATCCCCCTCCGCGCTGTTTAGCTGTAACACAACTGTCGTGGCTTTAAGTTTATCGGCATGATAAATGACTTGGCTTAAACTACGTTGGAAGCGTAAACATTAGGTTCAATGTGAAATTGACGAAGAAAAACTAAGTTGGCATGAAAATGACAGCAATATTTACCACAGCTAACTAGTCCTCAACATAAATGCAGGACCCCCAACCCCATATAACATCACCATGTAATTTCACAGCATTCCGTCAGTGAAGTTTATGGGGGAAAATCATGAGAAATGTAATGTTGTCCGCTACTGTTAATTAACAAACAGATGACTGGTCTAAGTGATGCTGCACCTTACGTAGACTACAGAAAGGGGTCCCCCCCGCCCCAGGCTAAAGGTTTCACTGGATCTTAATTTGTTGTAGACGTGGCTTGATTAGGCATATGTGGTTTGCAAGGTGTAATGTAGTGCTTGGCATTATACTAGCCCAAAGTCCAAAGGCTATAACGGGTAAGTAAGGCAGTCAAGTAATCGGTTGGCCTCTAGTTATCTTGTCCCTCCTTAACCTCACTGTGCCAGTTACCTGATTTGAATCCAATGTAACAGTTATTTGGGGATATTCAACTAGGCTACCTGGCCAGTATTGTAGATACATACATTTGATTTTCTTCTTCAAATACCAGCCTAGTTCCCAGAGGGTGCCATGGCAACCTTCCAGGAGTTCATCCAGCAGAATGAGGACCGAGATGGTGTGCGCTTTAGCTGGAATGTCTGGCCCTCTAGTCGCCTGGAGGCCACACGTATGGTGGTCCCTGTTGCTTCTCTCTTCACGCCTCTGAAGGAGCGGCCAGACCTCCCCCCTATTCAGTATGAGCCAGTGCTCTGTAGTCGTGCCACCTGTCGCGCTGTGCTCAACCCCTTGTGGTAAGTAAGCCCAGAAAGAACATGGTCAGACCACAGGCCAGTCATTTAAATTTCACTGGATGTACACACACACACACACATACACACTCACTGTCACAAAAGTTATCTGATGGGAAAGGCCTAGCTTATTAACAGATGATGGATAAGAAACTGATTATAAAGTGTTTATTCTTCAGTTTTTATTCTTTAGATGTACAAAGGTGACATGTTGTGTAATATTGTTCCTTCCATGATCTACTGATTATTGTCAAAAGCACATGTGATGAACAAAGTTTGGACAGCTGATCATTCTTTTGCACTTGGTATACAGCCCAGCGCTAGTCTTTAAACTTGCAAATATTTGTTTTTCTCTTTAAAACAGTCAAGTGGATTACAGAGCCAAATTGTGGGCTTGTAACTTCTGTTACCAAAGAAACCAGGTAATTTCATGCAGAAATGTGGTCATTTGTTCATATTTTAACATGAAATATTGTTACATTTTTAAGCTGTATACTGTATATTTCAGGGATAGGTTTAGATTTCAGGGATTGATTTAACATTAACATACTTGTCGCTTCTATGACTTCTTTATAGTTTCCACCAACCTCTGTCTAACAGGTAATCCATAAAATAATTCAGAATTGGGTTGACATTTTTGCCATGGAATGCTTTGAACGAATGTTCTGTGAAGCCTTTTAGGATTTTAATAAGTATTAAACATCCACATTGCTGTAGCTTAGGGACATAATAATGACATGCATTCACAGACTTGTTTGTTGTTCATAGCCAAAGAATTTCAGTTGTCTTCAAAAGCAATCCATAACGTTGTTCATGAAGGGGTCTAGGCTGTTAGCCCAGCTGTTTGTCAGGCCGACTCTCAAAAGAGAATTGGTCTGGGAATACTTTGTTCACTGTTGATTTTATCAAAAGGCATACACACAAATGAAATGATGCATACATTGGTATAAAACTCATACCAATTTTTTTCAAAAGTAATTTCAGGTTATGAGTTTTTCAAATGTAGTCAATTGCTCAGTTTCCAAGAAGATAAAAGTCTGCCATGTAATACTGATGCTATCGGTGCAGCATTTGGTTGTGTTCAGTAATGCTCCTAACCATACACGCCTGTGTATCATGTAGAAAGCTCGCCCCATTCCAGAAAAGCAGTTGTGATTGGGTTTCATTGATTTTGGAAATGACCATGAATCTAAGAATTGCCAGTTGGATCTGCAGAGCAAATTCAGATGTGATCGCAGGTTTCTCTGGGTTCACCCCATCTGTGGGATTGCCTTAACTACACTGTGTTTGTTGCACTTAGGTTTTTGCAGCCAGTCCAGAAGATCGACATGAACCTGACAGACCTCCTAGGAGAGCTGCAGAGGGATCCCTGGCCTGTGACGCAGGGCAAGAGGCCGCTGCGCTCTCTGGGTGTAGCAATGTCCATTGCTGTGGGCCTGCTAGAGGTGAGGGAGAAAGCACATCTAGGCCACATTGGGCACAGGTGCAGGGCAGGCAAAACATAGCATCGTACAGTGGAGAAGCAAAAGATTCCTGTAGGCCATTTTTTAGTGCCGAAAATAAACGTCTCCTCTACCTGGAATACACCTGACTATTTCTGTCCCTTAAGATTGTCAAAGTGCTCCAACCTACTTTTCTGTATTGACTGTAACCTCTTTATGAGTAATGCTATTGCTAGTAACATTAGCAGTGAAAGCAGTTGCACCCTTTTTTGTATTAGACGAATAATTAGACAAATAAAATAAATGTCAAATTTGAATATTATTTTCTTTATATTCTGACAGTCTCTCTCCTCATGTCTCACGGCAGTGTACTTTCCCCAATACTGGTGCTCGCATCATGACCTTCATTGGTGGGCCAGCTACCCAGGGCCCTGGCATGGTAGTGGGAGATGAGCTGAAGACCCCCATCCGCTCCTGGCATGACATTGAGAAGGACAATGCCAAGTTCATGAAAAAGGCCACAAAAGTGAGCACACTGTGTCTGTAGTCAGCATCTCATAGCCTCATTGTCTCATTGAATTGATTGCCTGACTTACTTTATCCCATGAGCCATCTCTTCCTGAGTCAGTTTAATTACGCACAACCATACCGTATAAATAGAAAGACGTTCTTGTGTATGAGTGATGGCTGAAGTATTCTGGGTTACCACTGCACCTGAATTATTTAATGTAATTTAATGTAAAATTGTAATGTTTTTTATTGCCTTAAACCTAATGTTACGTGCTTGGCCTATTTATAGTAGTCATTATTTGCAGTTTATCCAGAATTCTTAAATGACTCTGAGGATTTAATGAGTCATTGTCTATGTAACACTGTACTCACTCTAACAGGCTTATAGGCTTTAGTGTGCAAATGAAGTGGCTCTGTTATGCCCTGTATCTAAATCGGCCTCTCCACGCATTCCAGCACTACGAGGCGCTGGCTAACCGGGCAGCGGCTAACGGCCACATTGTGGACATCTATGCCTGTGCCCTGGACCAGACGGGACTTGCCGAGATGAAGTGTTGCCCCAATTACACAGGGTGAGCAGCTGGCACCTCAGCTGTGTAGCACCTGAGCAGTGACAATCTCTTCCTGTTGTAACCCTAAAGGACACTCTCAGTTATGCTGGCCAAATCCATGATGATAATAATAATAAGAAGAAGAAAGGGCTAGTAGACATCCTAAAGCTGTTTTAAATTCTTGGTCTATGATTAGATTAAGGACTGGTGTTGAGTTAGTGCAAGGAATTCCACAAGCCTTTTTTATATATGGGCAAGTATATTTGTAAATTTTGGAGTGGAGTGGTATTTCACTCATTTGTTTATTTTAGTTTAATGTCACACTTGTGACAAACCTGAGCGGCCAGTCCCACATTAGGAGTGTAAGAGTGTTTGTGTCTGGTCTTCAGTAATGGATGTCAAACCCTAATTTTTTTTTCTTTGGGCAGAGGTTACATGGTAATGGCAGATTCCTTCAACACGTCACTCTTCAAACAGACTTTCCAGAGAGTCTTTACAAAGGATGTGCAAGGATCATTTAAGATGGCCTTCGCTGGCACTTTAGAAATTAAGGTAGATTTAAGTTTCCATTCTGTTTTCTGTTGAAAAGTTATTGTGTCGTGAGTTTGGGGAGCAGTATTATGCCTCCTGTACTCATCAAAGTGTGACTCATAACTCTATCTCAAATGTTGTCAAACCTGCCTGATTGGCTTTCAGACGTCACGAGAGGTCAAGATTTCTGGAGCGATTGGCCCATGTGTTTCGCTGAATGCCAAAGGACCTTGTGTGTCTGAGAATGTGAGTACACCCACATCACCTTGCTTGTCTACAGTACTTTAGTTTATGTGCAACACGTGACTCCTTTTTCAGGGTCTTTTCCATCACTCCATCTGTTAGAACCTGCCAACAGCTGAAACCTTTTACTTGTGTTTTTGTTGTAAATGATGATGTTAAGCTTAGTTCTCTGTTGCTGAATGTGCTCCTTTGAACAATTTGTAGCCCTACGTAGTAATAATTGTTTTATTTATGTGCTTTTTTCTATTTCATTGGTAATGAAGTGTTTCGTCCCTAATTAGCCATTCATCTGTTCTATACATCCACTTGTCTCCATGTGTCATGCCTTCACAGGAGATTGGCACTGGAGGTACTTGCCAGTGGAAGATCTGTGGCCTGGATCCAAGTACCACTTTGGCTATCTACTTTGAGGTGGTCAATCAGGTAAGAGGGGGTGTGTGTGAGTGTATGTGTGTGTGATTGCCTCCAGCACTGTTTCTGAGAGCAGTGCAATAAATTGGTAATTTACACAGACTGTGTGAAACCACTCAATTGTTACCTCTCCACTCCCATCTGCAGAGGAAGTCCTGCCAACTGGATTGATTTGACATCATTTCAAAGTGTTAAAAACAATCAGAGACCTGTCAGTGGTGCGAATGGCCATGGTCAAATAGCTAGGACTAGTGCCACATACACAAGAACAGTGTGGACAGTATGTTTAATATGTTTTGGGTGCTATTACTGCCTGGTCTAATACTCTTGTATTACATTATGGGTCTTCACAAGTTCTTCAGATGTATGTATTGTCTCTCTCTTTCACACTCTCACTCACTCACTCTCAGTCTCTCTCTCTCACACACACACACACACACACAACCTCACTGCTGTTTGCATCATGGCACTGATGATACAGCGCTCGATGTTTTGGCATGTCGAGTCAGTGCCATAGATCATAAATACCTGTCCCCATAAGCACACCAGGTTTGTTGTCTACATATTGATTCAGTTGTAAGAATGGCAATTTAGAGTTTCATCACCTAACCTTTCAGCCTTACAGCAGCTCACTGGAGACGTGTCTGAGTTGTCCTTGAAGCTGAGTCATCTCCAGCAGTCTTTTAGAGTTGGCGTCATTCCTAGAGTGTAATGATGTTGCGTGTTACTGGTTGTCACCACTAGAGGGTGCAAGGTCTTCAGAAATGCTCTGCTATAATTACTGGACAAAGTGCCTGGATTTCTCGATACAGATTTTTATGGGATTTTTTCTATCTAAATGAATTATAGATGAGTTAAGTGAGATGACAGTTCTTTGTTCAGATTGGATTCGAAAAGATGTACACAGTGTGGCATGTTTTATCATAATAAAGTACAGGGGTAAATGGATGAATTTATCCAGCCACTAAAACATATGGGCAGGACAAGTAGGAAGGACGTAGTGGTGGTAGGTTTTATCTTATTTTATTTTATTTTATTTTATTCAGTAACAAAGAAAATATTGCAGTGGCTTGAGAGTAGTCCTGAACCTTTTGTGTCAGTGCAGTGATAAGTCGTGCCCACTGATGCCATTGAGAAGGCACATGTTGGCAAGCGAGCGCACCATGAGGTTTTTTTTTTTTTTTTTTTTTTTAACTTTTATTATTTCTATAACTCAAGCAGCATGTGAAGGTCTTTCAGTGGTCCCCGCAGTGGCATTAATATGCCTTTTGAAGAAGAAGAAGCAGAAGCCATTTGTGCTCTTTGTCTTTTCACTCCCCCTCACACTCCCTCACGTGTCTCCTATGTGTCCTCACTTGGCTCGGAAAGCACTCTCTTTATCATCTTTTGGCCTCCTTATGGCATGTAGCTTTGTTTTTGTTTATGTGTTTGTGTGCATTTTCTTTAACCCATTGATGTGCTTGCTATGATAGAGTCAGTCCTGAATGATGCTAACTACTGGGCTTGTGCTTGTGCTAGTGCCCACACTGACGCTTGTGTCCCGTGGGAGGCTGGGAAGGGCCTTTGAGTAGACCTGACTGGCTGGCGGGGCGGTGGCAGGGGGGGGTGCGGCGGATGAGCAGCTCTCTCTGGTGCTGGCCGGCTGGATGGCCGTGCTTTGAGAAATGGTGTCCTTCTTGCGCCGCTGCTGGAACATCTGCCGCAGCTTGGATAGACTGAGACGCAGAGCCGCTCGGTAGCGTCTGAGAGAGAGAGGTGGGGCAGTCAAAGAGAACGAGAGAGGAAGAAATGGATAGTCAGTCATTTGCGCTCCTAAAGTTGAATGTAATTATTCTGTGTGAAATCTCACTTATCAGCTTGACTCTGTTGATTCCACTGTAGAATATCACTTCAGCTAACATTTGTGTGTCAGATGTACATTCCCCAAATGTCATACTGAGTATTGAAAATTGCAAGTATTGAGATTGTAAGCCATGGTTCCTCATCTGATATCAGTGCTTATATGTTGCATATGACAATAATAAGGTCTTTTCCTATAAGCACATTCCAGAATCTTGTTGAAAGCCTTCTTTGTGGAGTTTAAGTTGTCAAAGTGATCCTTTGGCTGTAGTTGGAATGGGATGCTGGGATCATAAGTTCCTGTAGGTGGAATGGTCAATAGTGTTTGTGTTGTTTGCTGTGTGTGTTTGTGTTTTTGTGTGTGGTTTACGTCTGAGTCATGGAGTTGATCCAGGGGTTTAGTGCAGAGGTGAAGAGCACCAGCCACATGGCCACAGCAGAGGCAGGCTCAGGACACTCTCTCCCTGTCAGGGTCTCGTAGAAGCAGATCACGATGTAGGGCAACCAGCACACCAACAGACACGCTACACACACATGCATACAGGAAGACATAAGGTAATTCAGTGTAAACACTCATTTACAAACATTTACTGATAAACACAGATAAGAGCTTTTGTCAGGTCAGGTAGATATCATATTGTGTTTGGTGGGATTGAATACAATCTCATGTTTGTGCAACAGCTGTTTTCAGTGCTTACACTAAGGCTGCAGTGCAATGCAGGGTTTCAGTTTTTTTTTTGTTGTTTTTTTTTTTTTTTTTTTTTATTATTCACACGTCAGTGAATGACCATAATGTTACTGCTTTAGATACAATGTTTAATTGTGCAAATTTCTCTAGTCTGATACAGTTTCCATATGACAAAACGAGGCAAGGAGTAGAAAGGGTTGGTTATGTTATATTCTATAGGCTGAAGGTTGAGTGGAGCTAAACTGCTCCAACACTTTATCACACTGTATTTTGAATACAGTCGCCTTCAAAATCATCATAGTTCATTTTTTTGTAATTCCTGAAAAACCTGAAAAAAGGACTTGAGCAATTATTTTAGGAAGGTAATGATGTTTTGGTTGCAGCTGTAACACAGATAACACCCTCTCTCACACCTTACATTTACATTTATGCATTTATCCAAAGCGACTTACATTTTGTCAACTATCAATTGTTCAGGGCCAGTCTCCTAGAGCAACTGAGGGTTAAGTGCCTTGCTCAGGGGCACAACGGTGGCAGCTGGGATACAAACCCACAACTTTTCAGGTTACTTGCACGCTAGCCAGGTTCCTTAACCACTACGCTACCACCGCCCACACCTCTTTTTATTATATTCATCAAGCTTAGTGTATTTGTGAAATCCAGTCTTTATGGCATGAAAGGGTTTTGAAACATTCTTCTTATTATATAATTAACATTTTGAATATAAATTAGCTGTATATGTATCAACATGTATTTATAGCAATTATGTCCCTGAGGATGTGCTGCTTAATGTGTAGATATTTTCTTAAAGGGCAATAAGGAAACTATGTCCTCTACAATAATACTTGTAATTAGGTAGGTTGTTGGGAAATCATTGTTCACGTATAGTCAGGGAAAAACTATAAAAAATCCAGCTGAACCCCTGAAAAAATATTTGAGATTTTTACATTTTTGGCATCCTTAGGACCTCTAGTTTATGTTTTGTGATGATAACATTGGATTTGGGTGGTGACAATTCTTTTATTGGCATATTCATACTCTTAAAATGGGATTTCGAAAGTGACATAACTTCATGTCATTGCAGGATTCTACAATACAGGTCTAGAATCTACATTAACTGCCATTCAAAATACTTAGTCCAGTCCATTGTGACACTCAAATGGAACATTCAGTTGGCAACATTCTAATGGTCTTGGTGAAACAAGTGTACATCTAATGCATTTTGGCATGTGATAGCACACACAAGTTAAAGAGATACAAGTTAAAGAGGTGTCCACCTGAAGCCCTTCCCCTTCCAATAAGGAAAAACGGATTAAATCACCTAAATATTATATTTTCAAGAAGCATAGTCTCTCAGGATATCATGTATCATTAGTTTGGACATGATTCACCTCACTCGATACATTGTGAAGACCTCTACATAGCCCAGTGTTGGATGTTGACTGTACTAATACATTTTGACCTGTTCTAGTTGGCAGAGATAAATGTCCAAAATCATTTTACATGACATGTAGAGGGGAAATGGTTTTAGAAAATATATAGTTAGACACTAGTTAGTTAGACTCCTACAGACACAAATATAGCATCATGTTTCACCTATATGTATTATATGGCTATGGGTAAGCCATGGTGCTCCAGAGTATGGAGGAAAGTGGGACACATGGAATTTATCTAGAGGCTTTTAGAAAATGTCTAGTTCAGAATTGTATTTATTTATGTATTTATTTATTCATTCCTTAATTTGTTTCTGCTTACTAGTACAGTAATACATTGGCCAGTCACTTGTACAGCATATATCCAACACAGGACGTTGTAGAGGTCATGAGGAAACAATGCATCAAGCAAGGTGGGTGATGTCCAAATTGATGATTTTGACAGTTTTCCACCAAATAAGGTATTCCTACAATTATGATTAATAGTGTCATATGGCCGCTTTAACGCTGCAATACCCTCGAGCAACAAATAGTGCTATTTCAAATAATTACACAATAGCCTGGCTGAGGTGATGAGCCCAAGTCAAACACACTTCTCCCATTCCTACTCTATGGCCCTGTTTATACTATGGGTCATCAGCCCAGGAACTTTGGCTTGGGCACAAGCACCAGGGCAAGACTTCCTGATGGATTTATACTGTAGTGGTCCAAGTATCCAACTAACAAAAATCCAACTGACAAAACATTCCATGAACAGATAAAAAGGCAAGAAAAGAAATCTGAAAAATAGTCATGGTCATGTTTAAGCCTAACCCATTACAGTAGAGACAGTAGATCCAGGCCTCAGTTCAAGCACCAGGTTTGGCCCATAGTTTGAACAGGGCTATGAAGAGTCAGAACCCCACCACCTGACCTTTCAACAGTGAAGCCTGTCCCTTCATGTTATCACAATCACAAACACAGAGAGTGCCTGTGCTCCTAAGCCCCATACTGTGGTCTTACCTACGGTGGCGATCATGACAACGGAGCTGCGCAGATAGTTGTTGGCTGGCACGTAGAAGCAGTGCTGCTCATTGCAGACGAATGTGCCACGCCGCGCCTGCTTCTTCGCCACGTAGACGATGTAGCCGTACAGGCAGCACATGGCCAGGATGGGTGCGATGATGCCCACGCCGAGGAAGAGCACGTTGAAGCCCATGCACGACGTGCGGAAGCTGGGCGCGCACACATAGCGGCCGGCACTGTAGGCGTAGCTGCCAAAGCCGGCAAGCGGTAGCACAGCATTGAGCAGGCAGTAGCTCCAGACAGCGGCCAGAACGGCCCATGCGCGTCGCGCGGTGAAAATGCGGGCGTAGCTGAGCGCGAAGCAGATCTCGGTGAACTTGTCCACAGTGGCCCAGGTAAGCGAGTGGACGGAGGCCAGTTGGAGCAGGACGAAGAGGAAGGCAGAGACCTGGCAGAGGGCGCTCTCGCTGTGGTAGCCCTCGGTGGGCCGAAAGAGGCTGGTGTGGGCGCTGAAGGGAATGATAGACAAGCCCAGGGCCAGGTCGCACAAGCAGAAGCTGCAAGTAAGCGGCCAGGTGTCCTTGCGCAGGTTCTTGTTGAGGAGCACCACCACCAGAAGCATGAAGTTGCCACACACCGAGCAAGCGCTGGAGCAGATCATGAGCGTAGCGAACACCACCTCGCTCCACGCCATCCCCACATGTGTTTGGGTGTGTGTGTGTGTGTGTGTGTGTGTGTGTGTGTTTGTATGAGTGTGAGACTGGATAGGTTTTTTCTCAAAGCACTTCTTCCTCTTCGTTCTGCATTGGCTACATTTGTGTCCAGTTCTGAAACACAGTGTTTCCCCCCAAAAAATTAGAACTTCATGAATTCACAGTCCAGAATATCATAGTCCAAGTCGAGTTCCCACCGTCAAGATAAGCCATGAGAAGAAACTGGTGACACAGATGGAAGTGGTCACGTTTTCATAGTTGTATGGGTGTGGAGCGTCTGTCACTACCAAGGGACTTCTGCTGCTATGGATCTGCCAGTGTCTTGCTGTGTTTGAAGATCATTCTCTCTCTCTCTCACATGCGCACACACACACTCTCTCTCTCTGTCTCTCTCTTTCTCTATCTCTATCTCTCTCTCTCTCTGTCACACACACACACACACTCATAAACACATGTGCGCACACTCGTGCACTCACTCATAATCACACTGACACACACTCATAATCACACATACACACCAAATCTTTCTCCATGGGGACCTAAGCTGCAGAGCTCTCACCTGCCTTGCCTTGCCTTTCCCACCCCTACCCCCATCTCACCTGTCGTTGTAAAAAGACAAACACACCTCTTTCCAGCTACCAAACTATGCAACAGTCTCTCCCTGTCTCTCTCGCCCTCTGACTCTCACTCAGCTCTGCCAGAGGTGCAAATACGGTGGCTAACATTTAGAGAGCCGAGCGTTGTGTGGACACAGGAAGCCTGTAACAGGGTCTCTGTGCAAACAGCTGGACCCACATTCAATATCCTCTCTCCCGTAATGGCTGCTGCCAGTCGGGTTAATGAGGCCTTTTTGCGCTGGAGTGTTGTTGTGGTAATTGGCAAGAAGCACGAGAGTAATTCGCTTTAAGCCCTAATCATTAATGATCGCGAGGCCTTTTCTGACTTGTGCTAAGCTCTTGGTCACCAATTAAAGGTGCTTGTTTTTCTGCTCTGTGCATTGATGAATCTGTTCGCCACCACCATCTTCTCTGTTCGCTAATGTTTAGCTTCTCCCTTCTCTTGTATTTTTTTTTCACACAGCCGTATTTGTTTTAAATGAATTGCTATATTACCATATCTTAATTTGCCTCACTCAGACTGTACAGGCCACTAATAGGATGCTTATTGAAAAACATCTTGCCACTGCATCACCCTTGCTATACTGAGCAGGTCTGACACGCAAGGAAAAGATGATTAATCTTCTCAGTAATGTTAGTGCAGTGTGAACAGAAATTTCAGTGTTTCCAGCTGTTGTTGAGGCTCTTGTAAGAGATGTAGCTAAATTGGTGAGATATATTTTTCAACATGGACACTTGCCCAGGGGCCACTAATATAAAGTAGCCTTAGGCTATAATATAGTTCAGTTGAATATGGTGCATTGTCCCTGTTAAATGAAAATGTAGATAGATAAATAAATAAATTGGAAGTGTTATTGGATTGAAAAAAATAACCATCTGTGTGAGCTTGTTTTATGAATTTTTTTTAAATGTTGCTTAATTGCACTAAATGTAGCCTGTCTCAAATGTCTTCTATGTATCTTAATGTGGCACCACTTGACTCCATGGTGAAACGTTGTTTTGCCTCACTATATACAGCGTATATGGCTGAAATGACAATGAAACCCACTTGACTTGAAACAGCATACATCAGTGTCCATACAGTATGTATTTGTGGAGTGCTGTGAGAGGTTGGATGGTTTTCACATGTAAGAAGCTGACGTGTGTCTGTTTGGTGCTCTGTTTCCAGCACAACGCACCAATCCCACAGGGCGGCCGAGGGGCAGTCCAGTATGTCACGCAGTACCAACACTCCAGCGGCCAGAGACGCATCCGAGTGTCTACCATCGCAAGGAAGTTAGTATCACACCTCAAGTCTCTCCCTGTGTGCCTGTCTGTCTGTGTGTGCATGTTTTACCATGCTTCCCCTTAAGAATGTGTGTGTGTGTGCATGTGTCTCTTATATTTCTTTCAGACCAACAGTGCGTCTGAAGATTATTTCGGTTTTCATGGATTACTTAAAAAAACATTGGCCTCATATTGAACAATTATCTTTGGCAGATACCTCAGAGATCATGTATACTGCTACTATTTATAACTTGGTCATGTACATGATTCATTCATAAATGGCCATTTCTGAGAACATGTACATTTTGTTGATCTTCCGTATCACTCACACAAATCTCTAAGTTTTCAATAACTATAAACACTTGCTAGACCGCTCATTCTCCTTGTTTAAGACACAAAACTGGACAGATGTTCAATAGGAACTGAAGTTCACATAGGTTTTGCTCTCTCAACTGACACATCTAATTTTGAATTGGGTGCCAGTGAACCAAGTCATGGCATATTACCACAAAGTCAACCAAGACTAAAAATTCTCTCTCACTCTCACACTCGCCACCCAAAACGTGATGCAAGTGGTCTCGCTGGCTCTTCTAGAAAATGAATAACTTTCGGTTGTTAAGATGCCCTTGACACATTCAGACTGAACGTACATGGACATACGCTCCCCCCATGTGTTTGTGTTTGTCTGCGTGTGTGTACAAATGTGTGTGTAGTAGTGTGTAATATTCTCAGTATGACTAGGTGCATGGACATATACAAGTACAAGTGTGTAACGAGGTGTAATCCTCTTTGTACACAATGTTTGTATGTTCAGCCTATTGTGCGTCAACACACCCTGAGCCATAAGGTTTTTGTTGTGTGTAGCATTGAATGCATACAGCTTGTAATCCTTGGTCTTGGTCAAGTATCTTGCAGAGATTCTGCGTCTTTATTTCTGCATCTCTTAATTTCTGTGTCTCCAGATACTTTCTGTCTTGTAGTGCCAAGTTTGTGCAGTTTCCATGACGACTTGCTAAAGGCAGAGCCTCAGAAAAGCCTCTATCCTGTTAGGGGCATGCTTCACTCACAGTCTAAACAGTGAGCACATGTTTATCAAAGTACATCCCCCCCAACAGCTTCACCTCCACACACACAGGTTGTTATGGATCTATAATATCAGCTGATCACCTGGAGACTGGTTTTATTTCCACCATCCAGCACAGACACGCATGCTGCATAGAGCTCTTGTGCTCATCGGCTTGCTGATTAATCTCAATCTGACGGGTCTTCTTCTGAAGTGTCTCTGAGAGGAGGAGGAGGGGGGGGAAGGGTTAATTACCTCTGCCAACGAGGTTATGATTTTGCTGGTGTTTGTCTGTCTGTGAGTAAGATAACTCGAAAAGTACTGCACAGATTTGGGTGAAATTTTCAGACAGCTTGGGTATTAGACCAAGAAACGGATGATTCAATTGTGGTGGTCATCCGGTACACCGTCTGGAATTTGTATGGGATGACCCTATATTGCCTTGGCGGAGGCCTGTGTTTTCCTAGTGCTTTTCTAGTTAAGTTCTCTGTTTTTGTGATTCATGATTTGAAGGCTCCTCTCCATTTGCAGTCACCCCCCCCACACACACACACACACACACATCTTCTTGGCCTGAATGTTTTGTTTGTTTTGTAGTTTTGCAGTTTTCCTGAATTCAGGCTGTACAATGAGAGTGGGTACTGAAATTATCCAATCACAGTGACAAGAGTCATTTAGTTGATTCCACCTAAGGATTGAATCTTTTATGAAAGCTTAATAGTAACACACTCTTTCTTTTTCCCTCTTTCTCTCTCTCTGTTTCCTTTTGTTTCCAGCTGGGCCGACGCGCAGACGCAGATCCAAAGCATTGCGGCCTCGTTTGACCAGGAGGCAGCGGCCATCTTGATGGCGCGTCTGGCCGTGTACCGGGCCGAGTCAGAGGAGGGACCGGACGTACTGCGCTGGCTGGACCGCCAGCTCATCCGCCTGGTGGGTTCACCGGCTTAAGTTTAAAGCTTCTAGACTCACATGTGGGTCAATACATCCACCCCCCACACCACCAACCCCACCTCTATTTGGACCCTCTCTGCATAATTAGACCGCAGAGCCTAAAAGTTATTTTTAAAAAGTTAGACTAGTCTGGCTCGAGATTGCAGTGAAACCGACAGACCATAAAGTTGTCTTGAAATTCTACCATAGAGCGCGACCTTCTGTGTCTCCTCAGCAAGCAGCACAAACTCCCTGTGCCTTCAGCAAGCATCCTCCCCAATGTGCTGCTGCTGAGGAGGTGCTCAGGCTGCATAGAACTTGCCAGACTCCTGCTCTGATTGGGTAGAGACAGCCTCAGCTAAATGATTTATTGTTAATGTTGAGCACTGCCATCTCCATCTCCTGTGACTGTGCTCAGGCTGCATTAATGAGTAATGGACTGGCGCTCGAGTGCCTCCCACTCATTGGTTTTTGGTGGTTGCTCAGACCAAAAACGTTCACAGTTCACAGATCTTCAAATTCTCCAAAGGCTTAGCAGAGACAAATTACTTGTAGCCCCATTTAGTGCTGGTCAGACACCATTACATGCTTTATTGTTTTATACTTTTCTTGATGGTATAGCGCTTCTCTGTCAATGACCATACGCAAAAAGATCCCCCTTACAGTACAGAGAAAAACATTTCTGTTCACTCAAAATCAGAGTAAATAGAAGCTGCACTGTTCAGGTTTGTCCTGTAGTAATTTAATCATGCTTCTGTTGACTCCCTCAGCACACACTCACCTGACTTTTGTCTGAACGTCAACATCTTGAAGCCTTTGAGAGTGTGTACCGGTGTGTCTGTGTGTGTGTTTGTTTTTTTATTTTTTTCCTCTTGGTCTCTCATTTGCAGTGCCAGAAATTTGGAGATTATCACAAGGATGACCCTAACTCATTCCGCTTCTCAGAGACCTTCTCCCTCTATCCCCAGGTCAGTGTGGGCCCTCAGCTGGAGCTTTGTAATGCAATCAGGAAGATGTGAAGTAAAGTAAATAGACAGCCTACAATCAAATGAGTTATTTGGTGTTATTTTGTGTCTTTCATACCTGACATTCCAGTGTGTCCTTTGTGTTGTTTGGTTTCGTAGTTCATGTTCCATCTGCGGAGGTCTCCATTCCTGCAAGTGTTCAACAACAGCCCAGACGAGAGCTCCTACTACAGGCACCAGTTCATGAGACAGGACCTCACTCAGTCGCTCATCATGATCCAGCCCATCCTCTACGCATACAGCTTCAATGGACCCCCTGAGGTCAGTGCTGAATGAATAGTAGACCAGGACTCTGCCCCAAACCCCACCAACACACACACGTAGCAAGCACGAAGGAACATAGGGGTGGATATTATTGGTCCTGATGAGGCATTGTGATGTCACTCGGGCTTTATATAAGCTGTTTGCACTGACCTAAAGGCACAGGCACACAGGCACAATTTCAAGAGGAGAGCTCATGTTAAAAGTTGACAGACATATGATTAAAACCCTTGACTATACAAGGTGATCAGACATGCAGAGTAAAGCCACTGTTCGTTAATTACTCCCGAGAGAGCATTTTAATTGAATTGTTAGTTTCTGTATTGAATCATGCCTAGTTTCCCATCTAGAACTGCTTTCTCCTTGCAGTGAGATTTCCACACTACACTCCTCACACCCGCAGAGCATCCACGAGGAGAGCCGCCAGGGCTAATGACAAATGATTGTTTTAGATGGAGAAAAACACTACAGCTCTGACTATTACAGGGATGAAAAAGGGAGGAGAGAGACAGCCGTAGGGCTTTTTTCAGCAAGGAATTAATTAGCAGGGACATGAATGAATGTTTGTCGAAGTGTCCACATGTGTGTGTGTGCACGCGCGTCTACGTGTGCGCGCTTATATGTTTACTTTTACTATTTTTACGCCTTCCTTTATGACCAGACTGAAGTGAATAGGTTACATAGGCACCCCTCATCGTCAGCCGCTCGTAACCAGGAGTTGCTGAGCGCTGGGGCCGTTTGTTTTGCTGCTCCAAATGGCTGCGGTTTCAGGGCAGGGTTGTTGGCTGGAGAAAGCCTGTAGACCACACTAGTCCCTAGGGATGGAGAAATACGTCAAGCTAATAATGGCTTATCCGCTTCCAAGGAACTATTACTGGGCTTTTTTATTTTTATTCTCTTCCCAATTAGCAAGGATTCTATAACTCATTGAGACTCACCCCCCAAAACATCAGTTTTGTAGCTTCAATCTCAGCCATGTTTGATCCTTGTGGTTATGTTTGTGTTTAGCCTGTGTTGCTGGACAGTAGCAGCATCCTGCCTGACCGGATCCTGCTCATGGACACCTTCTTTCAGATTCTCATCTACCACGGAGAGGTAAGATAACAAGACTGGCCAAGCTGGGGTGGTGGGGTATCAGGTCTCCACACCTAGGACCAGACTAGAGTAGAGTAGAGAAGAGACTCCTGATATCTGAAATCACTGTTATATTTTATAGCGTCTCAATGTCAACAGTGTTTGCCTTTTTTTTTTTTTTTTTTTTTCCAGCAACAAAGTGTTTCCTGACTGGTGTTAAATTTGATTGTCGGCACTATTTCACAGGAATCCTGTGACTCGCTTTTGCTGAAAGTGTGAGCTTGTAGAGTGTTTAATTGGTGACATTCCACTGCTTGTGTTGATTTGGGAATATACTTAATCTCAAAGGATTCTCGCAAGGTACATCAAATATCTCACTGGTATAACAGAAGGGTGAAATGTATTTATTTATTTACAGAAATATTACAGAAAGAGTTCTGTGTTCCCCTATTGTCTCTGTATTATTTGGCCATCTGTATCCATGTCTGAAGTGATAAGAGACTAAAGTCATGAATGAATGAAATTGAATGGAGAAAAAAAATGAATATTGGCAAAAAGCGTGCAGTGCACATCAGAGGGCTTTACTTAACATACATGCTTTTTTATACATTTTAAATTTTTGACAAAAGACTGCAGACCTCAACTTTTCATCACTGCTTGGCTCGCAGTGCTATTTCATCAGCAAAATATCACTCCAGACAGTGTTTTTTTTGTGTTTCAAATCCTCTCCAGAGAGACTCAAAGTCCTGGGAGCTGGACCTAAAACTTCTGAAAGCAGTTTGGCTGGTGTCTCTTTATCTGTTTTATAACTAAGGGAAGTGTAGAAATGCCAGAAAAGCGAGATGGTGGTGGTGGTTTGGGGGTTGGAGCGGGGACATTGCCACAGGGATGCTGTACCCAGAGCAGTGCAAAGAGCTGGGCACGGTGTGGGAAGGAGCACACATCACAGGCACAGCTTGATGCCATAGAAACAGAGCTCCTCTGTTGCAGAGGCTGAGGTTAGCCTCAGAGAGAGAAGGAGAAAGATGCGGAAGAGAGACAGTGTGGAACCATTAGACAGAAGCTAACTGTGTGGGGAAAATGCTTTGGCAGGGTTGGGGAAGCATGGTCAATTTTTTTTTTATTCATGCATTAGTAAATTCTGTAGTTGAGCTATTGTTTGGCTTATCAGAAGTCTATAGCGTCCACAAAATATTTCTTATTCTGGCAGAAAATCAATGTTTGGCCCCATGAGGGCAGGATAAAAACTTAATCTGCAGGCTCTGTGGTCTGCTCCAATGAAATGCGTCTGAGTGCCTCCTCTCTCGGTCTTTCTGTCTATCACTTCTTTCACTATAAACCATTCTCTCTTTCATTTTCCCTGGATTTCTCTGCAAACACTTCTGAGTGGTCTGCTCTTGTTCTTTCTCTCCTTTTTTTTATTCTGTCTTTATCTCGCGCCCTCTCTCTTTCTCCTGTGTCTCTTTTCTGCTTCTTTGGTGCTCTGTGCCTCTTTCCCCCTCCCTCTCTCACTCCCTCTTCCTGCCCCCCCCCCCCAGACAGTGGCTCAGTGGAGGAAGGCGGGTTACCAGGACATGCCAGAGTACGAGAACTTCCGGCATCTTCTGCAGGCCCCCGTGGACGACGCCCAGGAGATCTTGCACAGCCGCTTCCCCATGCCCCGCTACATTGACACGGAGCACGGAGGCAGCCAGGTCAGGCCCTGCACCAGATGGAATACACTTATATGTAAACATGCAGGGAAGCACACACACGCGTAAACACACACACACAGGGAGACTATGAGATCAGACAATCCCCCCCACACAAAAAAACAATCACTGCCACACAAACAGTTCATCTCACAAGCCAGTCACTACACACAAATGTCTTACATATAAGTAGACACACACAAACAAAGAGACTTCATGTAAAAACATCTACCTCTGGTGATACACAGCTCATACCAACAGCTCATAGGCTTCTTGTGTTTTCAATGAAAGCACAGTGTATTATTGAAAGTGATGCTAATTACACCAGCACATGGCCCTTGATGAAGTGGGCCTTCCTGCCCTGTTCAGCGGCCCCCAGGTCCTCCACTCTGTCAATGTGGATGATGTTCCTCAGCACTGCCAAAGAGACGATACATTTCTCCTCTCCCATCTCTCACCCTTTAGGCTCGTTTCCTGCTCTCCAAAGTCAATCCATCTCAGACCCACAACAACATGTATGCCTGGGGCCAGGTAAGATGTGTGAAGCTGCTTCAGGTGTCTGTGTGTGTGTGTGTGTGGGGGGGGGGGTATGTATGTGTGTGAGACTGTATGTACTATGAGTGCCAGGGGGTTTGGTTTAAGTACTACTAAATAATTCCAACATTTTGTTGTCTCGTATTCCCACACACCTTAGCTGTTATGTGTGTGTGTGTGTGTTTGTGTCCTTCTGTCTGTGCACATGTAATTGTGCTTTTATGTGTCACCCTAAATAATAAATACCTCTCAACAACAAAACAACCTGACCCTTTCTTGATTCAGGCTAATGTGCTTCATTAGTGAGTCTGTCAAGAGGAAATTGAAATGTTTTCTGTTAAACAAGGTGTCTGCCATTTCGCTCACCCCTGTTCACTGTGTGCCTTTGTACAGGAGTCTGGGGCACCCATCCTGACAGACGATGTGAGCCTGCAGGTGTTCATGGACCACCTGAAGAAATTGGCTGTCTCCAGTGCAGCCTAAAGGGCTGAGGTTGATGATGGGATTGGCGGCCGGGGGGGGGGGGGCGGGGTTGGTGGTGGATTTTGCTGCCTATTCAGCCTGCCACTCAACACAGACTACAGACTCTCTTTCACCTCACCTCACCCCACCCCCCCATACCGCCACTATGATCAGGTCCCTGCCTCAAAGGAATACATCAGCCAGTGCAGTGCAGGGACTATCGTTGGAGTCCTCAGCTGCACCCAGAGATTACCATATTTTACCCTTTGCCCCCCTCCTCATATCGCTTTCTCTGTGCCTCGACACGTTCCTTGCATCCATCTTCCCTCGGTCGCATTTCTCTTTTCTCTTTCCTGCTCTTCTCTCTGCCTCTGGTGTTCTGTTTTTGTTGTGATTGCCATAGAAAAAGTTACTGCCTACTGAGTCTGGCAGCTAAGCCTCACAATGTAACTTTGGTTCCCAAGTCAGTCTCCAGTGATTGTTTGAAGAGACACAAACGATTATTACTGAATACAGAAGGTGCTGAAGCTGTGGGTGGGTACAAAAAACGCCAGGGCAGCCTTTCTCAGAAACACTAATGCGACACCCCCCTTACGAACCGAGGATACTTTTCCTTTGACACTCAAAATTAGTTTCTTAGCTTTTTTTTTTCCCTTGATCCCCATCTTAACTTTCTGAATAGTACATTTCTCAGACACGTTAAACAATTGCTTTTTTTGAATGGCTTATCTCAGTAAGTTTCTATAAAAGAGTGTGGAAGAATATGCTAAATCCAACAATAGCCTACCTTGTATCAACACCGGTGGTGGCAGCCTTGATGGTGAGGCACAGAAATGAACAGGCTGTCAGTGTACCCAATTAAGCCTGAGTGCTTTTGTTCCCACCCTGGCCCTTTGTGGCAGCAAAACAATGAGTTATTTATAGAACCCTTATTCTTACCCCCTCTTTTCTCCCTCTGTCATCAAATCCATCTTGGTGGTTCTCTATCACATTATGCTGGTGTATAACCTACAAAGCCAGCAGTAAATCCAAACAGTCATGGACTTGCCGGATCTGAATGCTGCCTACTGTCAGGAAAGACTCTGATATTTATGCATAGTTTCTAACAGTATTAGTGTGATTTCTTAATAAAATGCTCTTCAGTCAAATAGTCAATGAGGTGTTTGTGTGTGGTTCCCTTCTTTAAATATACACATTCGCTACCTAGCAGCCACAGACCCAGAGGGATATTGTTGGACACCTTTTTCAGCAGCACTGAAAACAGTTACAAGTTTTGTGACCCAGAGTTTAGACAGTAACCAATGTTTCTTTCAGTGGAAGGCTGTCCCATAGACCCACACATGAGTTCTTTGAGGTTTTTCCCCAATAGTTCAGTATATAAGCAATTGGCTCTGAGGAAGAAGTGGAAATGATGGTTGACTCAAAGTCCTGAGGATGAGAGATGGTTTAAAAGAGAACTACAAACCTAATAGGCCTAGTTTGCAATGGGGCCCCAAACATGCACAATGTACTTGAGGAACAGTCCTCAAGAACAGAGTGTGTGGTGTGGTGGATGTTGGAACTCTTCTGAAGGGGGGGGTTGCCTTGGAGACAGTATCTTTGATGAAGAGAAACATAGTCATGTCATTATTTGATGAACAACAGAGAGCCAGAGATTGGAAGTAAGTACAAATACTTAAGTACTGTAGGCCTGCTTAAGTAGCATTTTCAGGTATCAGTTCTTTACTTGAGTATTTATTTTTCTGACAACTTTGACTTTTATCCCACTACAGTTTAACTGAAATATCTGTACTTTCTACTCTTTACATTTTCAAAACAAACTAGTTACTTTTGTCTTAATGCATCTGAGGGAAGTTACCAATATTGTTCAATTTATGGCCATATGGTGTGATTTCCAAACATCAAGGCTGATTCCAAATGGATGGGACAATAATAGAATTTCTTATAAACCTTATTAGACAAATTAAATAATTGTTAAGGATTGTTACAGCTGGTGATTTGGTGTATTGTAAGCTAGTCTGCCTCCTTCACCAAAAACTACCATCAAAATAGTCTTTTAAACAGGCTAAAGTATACTTTTACTTTAATACTAATATTATTTTACACAAGGATCTATACAGTACTTCTACTTGAGTATGGAAAGTGTGTACTTTTGCCATCTCTGCAGAGAGCACAGAACCACTAATTCATATAGATTTGTTAAGAATACAAATGCAGCATCAAAAAGCTAGCAAAAAGAGCTGTATCTGTTGTATACAGAATCCTAGTGCTTGCATGGGCAGTGCTCAACACCATTCTCCACACTCAGACATCGCAAAAAAAGACTCTACATTGCATTGTAGAGTTAGAAAGAACAGCCTGGTGACAAAAATCGTGTTTTGTTGCTAGAATGATTAGGAGTCTTTTCCCTTCATTATTTTCTTCTGAGTCCCAATGTATCTTCTGGATAGTGATTGATGCTGAGGCTCCTCAGCTGTGATGGATCCTCCTGAGTAATGTATGCAGGGTCAGGTTAATGGAGACTGATGAGCCCTCCAGCTGTCATGCACATATCCAGGCCTAAACGGAGCTGCTCTATGCAGAAGGGTTACACTGCTTGTCTATACTGCTAGTTTAACATTGTAAACAACAAAACTAGGGAATATTGTCAAGGGTCAGTAAACTTTGTGCAGAGCAGAATGTTTGATGAATGTTTTAGTACTATTTCTCATTGTTTCCAGTGTTTTACATATGATTACATTTACATTAATGTAAGCCAGTCATGGAATCCAACAAGAGAAACAGCTGTGCATTTCAGTTTCCTTGACGTCAAACCCATAACCCTGGTGTTGATGGCACTTAGACTGACGAGCTGAGAAACTGGAGGGGACACTGCTTGTGAACTAATCAGATAACACAGATGATTATGTAACCAGTGAATCATTTGGCAGTCAAATGGCTATAGCCTACCATTTGCATGTCTTTTATGTGTGTATGTTCAGTATGTGAGGATATGTGATGTTTTATACTGGGGAGAGAGAGAGGACTAAGACAGAAGTGGCTAAATCATTAGTTTCATTTACTCAGAGTACCTGGAGGCTTGCAGAGGTGACATTTATTCTGCTATTCTTTCCAGTTGATAGTGTTGGTGGTGTGTGTGTGTGTGTGTGTGTGTGTGTGTGTGTGTGGGTGGGTTTCGACCATCATTCTTTGATCATGATATAACAAGGAGCACTGCTTTTTCTGGAGCTAGGGTGCCAGATCCTATTAATTTTCTATTTTTCTCTGTGACACTACAGTTGGGTTCAAGACCGTGTTCCTTGTAACTAATGTCAGACTAAAAAAAAAAGGTGCCCTCAAGTCTGCGCTCTGTGGAGCTGCTGAAATGCATACAGAAGTAGAGGATGTATAATCTGTTCCCGACCAGACTGACCCAGAGGTGAAAGAGGAGTCATTAAAAGTACTGAATGCCTGTCTTCCAACTGGATTCAACTGGATTATGTCATATTTGAGTCAATGTTTACATATTTTTTAAAAAGGAGAGTTGGGAAAAATCGTGCAGAATCCTAATTACAATGTGAATAACATTTCACCTAATAAAAAGAGATGACTACAGCAGGGTGGGTCAGCCAGTGAAGTGGTTGCAGTCATCACAGCCTGTCCTGAGCCTGAGATTTATCTGCTTTGGAGACTATTTTTACACAAAATCACAGCTCAACCTGTATAAAACACCAGCTTACTATATGTTCACACTTAACAAATACTGATTTCTATTCACTAAATCCCTTTTTGAACTAAAATATGGCATAATCTTATAGTCGCAAATCTTAATGGGCATATCAGGGAGGTAGGGAGGTTGCTAGTATGCGAAGTCTGAGTGAACCAAGGTATTTGGGTATAAGTAAAAAAAAATCAAGTTAAATGTGGTGTAAATATACATGTCAGAGCAATACATTCTGCACTTACAAGGTATTAATAAAATAAAAGATGTCATAAAGTTCCAACATTTCCAAGACACCATAGCAGGTGCTGTGTGTCAGTACCTTACAGCTATTCAGCGCAACCTTTCAGAAACAGGGAAAATGACAACTGTTGAGATGAAGACCAACAACTATGAAGAATTCGGTGAGATTCTGACACTAGATAAACTCACAGATAAACTCATGTTGATGTTTCCATGGCAACCTTGCATCCTTGGTTGTTTTTCCTTCAGAGAGTTTGATCCCAGGGAAGTGTCTGAGTCGGTGCTAATTCTGCATTACGCCATGCCATGTTTGAGTATATATTCAATAACACAGTAGGCTATTTTAATAATGACACTGTCAACACCATGTAATATAGAGAGATGACACTATTAGTGGTACAGTCTATAGACTGCTGATGCACACATTATGTTTTTCTCTTATGCTTGTGGTTTGCATATCCATTCCACTTGCATATGTAGAGCCTGCCTGGGGCCTTTCAGCATAAGGGTTGTGATCATCAGGTTGGCGGGTTGGGAATCTCATCTGTGCACATTTGCTCTCGCCGACAAACACCCCCCAAGCCTCACTTAACCCCCATTATTTCCGCTAATTTATGCAAAGAGCTCTGCAATAAGGAGCGGACTGTATAATTGCAGGGTCAACACTTGGCAGACGCTTTCGGAGAAAGCCAGACATATACAGGTGGAATCGCCACTGGTCAGCTTGATAATGATGACAAACACTGTAGGGGGGTTTGTCACGAATGTTCTTTCTTCCTCTGCAGTGTGCTTCTCTGCCAGTGTGCCTGAAGCTGGAGGCTAGTCATTAGCATCATGCCAGGCACTCTATGGACATGTTAGGTTTTGATGGTACACCCTTCAAAAAGCGACTGCCATCTAGGTATAACTGCAAAAGGTGTCTTGGGGAAATGTGAAGCCTAAAGTACATTCCCTCAACATGTGCAGCAACCTCTTTTCAGCTCAGGAGCGTAACTGTGGTAATATCTTAAAGGCCTGAAAAAAGGCTTTCACTTCTCTGTGGACTGTGGTGCAAGGCTGTGGCGTCTCTTGCTCTCACCGTGTCACTGTGACCGATAAAAAGGCAGATGATTTTATCAGGACCAAAAGACTACATCTCAACCCAGATGATTCATCACACAGTGACGGTATTGACGTGGATTAGCCTGAAGCATTTGTGCAGGCACTTGCAACGCTCTTGTTTTACGTTCAATTTCCTTTAGTTTTGTACCGAACTCAAAGGTCATAGAAATATTGGGAGAGTCAGGGACCAACACAGGTACAGTGTGTGTCTACAGCTTCTGTTCACTTATTCTGCTCTTAAATGCAAGCACAACACCATATGGTCAATTTGTATAACAACAATATGGAGGCTTTTTCTGTTATTTCCAAAATCTATTCTGATCATTCTCTGATATACATCCAAAACAAACTCTTGCCAACAATCCACTTTACTTCTACAAATGCAAAATGACAAGCCCAATACAGACACAGTCCAACACTGGGCTGTCAAGAGAGATCGATCAATCTGCTGCCAAAACACCAATATTTATTTTAGCACCCTGTAGTCACACAGTGAAAAGAAAAGGAAGTAAGTGGTTTACTATAATTGCATCTTAAGGACGAGCACAAGATCATCATACACATATGAATGTAATCAGCTTTTCACAGTGACAACTGCACTTCAGGCAAACCTCCTGTGAAGAAACGACTCTACAAAATTACTCATGAAATTACTCTCTACTGAATTACTTGACTAAATTGTCAGACCAAGGGGCTTCAAAGCTAGTGACGTCCGTGTGTGTGTGCATATGCAAGTTGACATGTATTTGTTTTGTACTGTAGCCTATGTGTGCATGGTCAGATTTCTGTTGCAATATAAGTGTGTGTGTGTGTGTGTGTGTGTGTGTGTGTGTGTTTATGAGGTTGTGTCCATGTGCAAGCACTACAGAAAAACTGTCCCTACAGTCTGAATCGGTTCTTCACTCTTGAGTGGTTTTCAATCTCCTGCTTCTTATGCAGTGACGTGCACCAGAGTTTACTGCCTCACCTCTCCTCACCTTGTCTGCTGGGAGCAGTTGGTCACTGAGTGAGTGGCAGGATGCTTTCCCTTCTTACTCCGGACCTCAAAGAGTGAGACCCCACCCAAATATGACCAGCAGAATCAGGTCCATAGCTGTTTTAAGAGATGCCTCTTTCTGCATATGTGTGTCTGTGTTTGTATGTGTGTGTGGGTTAAGTTCTGCACACATTCAGTATGCTATTACAAAAATTAAAACAGAGTGTAAACAAAACCGTGGCGCGATGTTATTAAACCTGACACCCTCAGTATGGCAGGCGTCACATTTCACACGGCACATCACAGCTCCTGTCACCTTCCACATACATGCTGCTAATTATGCCAACACACACACATCCGCTGGAGTTTTGCCTTGACGTGTGCTAACTGTGGCAGGGAAGTCTCTGTGAGAACAGGGACGGAGCCCGATAGAGAATGACAAGCATTTTTGACACTGGTTTTGGTTTTAAAACCAAATCTCAAAAATCCATCTGGATCCACCATGTCTGAGGACCATTGACCATGACTGGTTTTAGCCCCCTGTACTACACCCCTGCAGGGAGAGACAGAGAGTGGCAGATGTGTAAGATGAGTCTGTAGGAATAAGGCCTACAGAGAAGGCAGTGGCTCTCCAAAGGCTTCTCTTTCAGGGCTGTGCTCATCACTGGCTGTCATTCTTAATCTCCAGTTCTGAGGCTCGGAGCTGCCACCGCGTCGGGATTGATCTGAGCTTCACATGGGCTGAAGAACATTCAAATAAATGGAAAACCCACTCGTCTCTATAAAAGGTCAACCGCATCCAGAGACTCAACGATTTACTATTTTCCAGTAAGTCAGTTTTCATTTTTGCTTTTGTTTTTTTCCTTCTTTTACCCTTGCTGCAAACAACCCATCCAAAACACACACACACACACACACACACACACATAAACACAATGACATGTAGTCACACAGGTGAAGATGTAGCACAAGGGTGCATTTAAAGACATCACATCTGTCATATGACTTAAAACATTTTCTCTGTCATGATCCCATTTTTCTCTCCATCTCCATCTCTCCATTTGACAGGCTTTTCACTCTATAGATCTGATTCAAATACTGTCTTGCCACATGAACAACCTCACACAACGCCGTGAAAGAAACAGACGAGGATGTGTTGCCAGGACAGAGACTGTCTGCTGCCATTTTCTTGTTTTGATCTGCATGAAAATATACTGTCTTTATTGCATTATTTCATTTTGATTGACATGTAATAACTCAAACACCCGCCCCCCTCACACACACACACACACACACTCACACACTGTTCATAATATAAGGGGTTTTTTTTTTTAGGTTTTTTTTTCTCAAATTATCCACAGTCCTCATCATCAGTAAGGATAAGAGCAAATGAGAAAAAGCTCTGACCTTTGCGCATTCCTGTGTACATAAAAGTGCTTTAAAAGCAATATCCTAATGGACCTACCTTGGCCAGACCAGGTGTTAATGGTCTTGTGTTTGACTGTGTTCATGGAAAATGACTTACGTGGATTTCTGTCCTGCAGAGTGGAACAATGTATGTCAGTGCAATCATCTAAAGAAAATGGGCTGAGAGAATATCAGTACCCAATGAAGGCAAACACTGATAAATCATAGAGGCCATTTTATTGTCTTCCATCAAAAAAAAAAAAAAAAACTTCTGGTAAGTTGCATTTCCTGGACTGCCTTTGCATTGACATCATGACATAAATAAGTAACACTTTACAATAAGGGTACATTAATAAGCATTCATTAATGCTGTAATTACGGCATTAACAATGATACGTTTATAATAAGTGTATACATGAGTCATTAAAACATACATGATGCATTAATGTTTAACACGTACTGAGTCCTAGACTATATGATTTACTTTGAAACCATGGTTATGGAATGCTGGTATATCAGACCTTAAGTAGCCCAAGGAGTTGAGATGTTAATTAACTAGCCTATGATTCATTCATGTATCAGACCTTAATTAATGAACTTGTTAATTCTCAAAGAGTACCCCACAGTTCATTAACATCTCAATCCCTAGGGTGACTTAAGGTCTGATATACCAGCATTCCTTAACTGTGATTTCACAGTAAATGATATAGGTCTCAGTATGTGTTAAACATGAATGCATAATCTAGGCTATTTTTACTGACTCATGTATTGACTTGTTATAAACTTACCAATATTAATGCAGTAATTAAAGCATTGATGAATGCGTATTCATGTAGACTTATTGTAAAGTGTTACCCATAAATGACTACTGATGATCTTATGAGTATATTCAATAGGCCTGGGTTTCTCAGTGCCTCCACAAACAAGCTATCTGAGATTCTAGGAGTTTCCATGTTCAGAGACTACTACAGTCTGGGCTGGGTGAACCATGTAGATGTAGGGTATAAAATGCAATGTTGTCAACTCAGTATTTAATCCTGAGGGAACAAACAACTAAAAACAATCAGGAAGATTATTCAAACAAATACTATTTTCTAGCAAAGTTGTTAAAGCGAGGCAAAAGGAATGTTTTCTCACCACATCTTAGGCCGTTACAAAAGATTTATATGCACACATTATTTCCTGAATGTCAGTAATGAGATGCATGCAAACTATTTCATCACAAACTCCTAGGGCCCTTCAACGTATGGGAGAGCAGGCCCATTCATTACATTTTCCAGGCAGTTATTTTAGACAGCACGGTCAGAATGACTGACTTCATAGCACACTGAAGCTAGCCTTATGGTGGATATGAACCACATTTAAGCTGTTTAAACCTCAAATGACATTGTGGTGGTGTTGTGTTGCATGTCATAAATCATTCTGTAAGCTTGAAAAGATGACAATACTTTAGGACAACATAGTACTGCTGCCAGCGTATAAATTAGAAGTGGATGATTACCAGTTAGTACCGGTAATCAAAGGATACAACTGATTGGATTAAACATGGGTCATTTTAAATATATTCACAAATAGCATACAGTAAATGTGTTCAGTGGGCAACTCTTTTACATTAAAGACCCAAACAGTGATGTGGGAAGATATGAGACATTTGGAGGTTAATATTAGCACCCCCAAATGACTTTCAAACCCAGTTATTAACCAAGTCTAATTCATTTGGCCTCTGTTTGATTGAGCGTTTAGGCATGCTCACTGGGGTCAGACTATGCAGTTTCCAAAGTAAGATTAAAAAAGATGAACTAATAAGATCATACCACGTTTTTTCCTCATGGAAATATTGTGGCCTTGTCCATTGCTGATGCAATTACTGCTATATATTAAATACTCACAGTCTGTTTATTACCTGCAGAGAGTTGAACGCTGAACGTATAGATTCAGGTGATCAGCGGGGTAAGGGGAGGTACAGGACAAGACACAAAAGAAGCACATGGAAAAACAAACTAAAGTAAATTTAGGGTTACCCCCCCCCCCCCCCCACACACACACATTCCAAATGTAATGATTGATGGTTTCTTCGAATCGAGCTTCCTCATGAGCTGCTTAGCACAAACATCAATTGAAAAGCCTGTCAAAATAAAGATATAGAGAGAACCTCTTAACAGAAAGGATAGAATTGCAATGGATATAATGCCAGAGGGCAAAAAGGCCACTTTAGGCAAGAGCAGAGAACACAATGTAGTCCCTCTTCCCTCTGTACCCAATAGTGACTCATCATCATTCAAACATGGACTTCCCTCTGCCTGACAGCAACTCAAGTAACCATTACTAGTTAGGACAGCTGAATTATCCCTGAATTTGATCTACATTGGTAAATGAGAATGATACAAAATAATGCATCAGGAAGTTTAACAGATAAATGAATGCAATTCATCAAAGCGCTGCATGAGACATTTTGACTTGAAGCCCACAGGTAGAGTGAGCAAACAAAGAGGCAAACAAAGCCAAAACAAAACAAACAAACAAAATTGCTGCTATTCCAATAGCAATGATATGATCGGATCCACCAATGTGAATTGTTTAATCATGTTTAATCTGAGGTCAAAAGTCATGGTGCAGTCAAAGTGCATAGTGGAAAGTTTCCATATAGATTCATCTAATTCTACATGAAATGTTGACACAGAATTAGGATCTCTGTGTTCTGATTGGGAGCTGTTTCCACTATTAGCTGTTCAGCAAAACATTGTCCTTTATTTATGAATAACATGACTATGCACTCACTGTTCAAGGGAAACATGGAAAATCACAAGTGGTTTAAAATGGAACCACATGTGAATGTGAATGTGAACCACATGATGAAACATGACATGCAAATTCAAACAGTGCCGACATGCAATGATATTTCCACTACGCAGGGCTTCTAATATGCAGTGTTGTTGTTGCCATAGCAAAGCTAACTCTTTTCTTCTTATGGACAACACATATCATGCTGAACCTAACACCTGCCCGCCCCTGCACACACACACACACACACACACACACACACACACACACACACACACACACACACACACAATTTATTTACACTGGTTGTTAGAAAAGGGGGTTCTTGGCCCCACATGCACAACCAGAAGGCTTCCTTGCTGTACCTGTTGTTATGTGCACAGCGTCACCTGCACACAATGGTGTGGTGTGATGTTTAATGTTCAAATCAGTCTAGGCACGTAACTCTTAGCTCTTACAATGGAAACTGCCCTATCGCCTTCTGGCACCGGCACTGACCAAACAACCTACTAATCACTGACCTGCTCTTCCTTGAAAAAATAAACAGAGCAGATGTTAGCGGATGAGAAGTGACAGGGAAATCCAGAGCAATTACATGTAAGAGAGAGAGAAATATGGTGACAAACTGAGAGTGAAATTGACACATGAATTTAGAGAGATAAGGGAAAGAGATGGAGAAAAAGAAAATGAGGGAACCAGGGGAAAAAAAGCTGAAAGTGAGATTTTGTTATGAGCCGTGTCTTTCACCCCCCACCACCACCCCACCTCCTCCACACACACACACACTACCACTGAGGTGAGAGGTGTGAGATATCACTCCCATGCTCAGGCAGGCTGTATGGGAGGCCTGGTGCCAGGCGAGGAGAATAATGAGGCTGTGGGTAGCTGGAGAGTGGCAATGTTAAGTGTCATTTCAAGCCTAACTGAGTGACTAAATCTGCCCATAAAAACAGCTGCAGTGACTACAGGCACCAGCGGTGTAGAAGCTTTCACAAAGTAGTCATGCTGGGTCCTTTCTGTGTCATTATTCTCAAGTGACAAAACAGAATTGCTAAGCAAAAGAACAAAACAGAAAAAAAACATATGAGTCCTGTCCACAATAAATAAAGTTTACAAATCAATACTCATTACAGTAGTATTGAAATATTTCATGAAGCACTGCATTCTACACACTACACACTACAATCTATCTCTGGCTCTAGACTAGGTGTGTTGTGTACCACAGAAAGAGCTCAGAATTTGATGGCAGTTGGCTGACCAACTCATTGACAAATCTGCAGTCCAAACTAAAAGTGTATATGAATCTAAAGCACTTATTGTCTTCACAAAATGCTATATCTATATCTACAAAAAAGCTTAAATAGACAGCTTAAACAACGTTGGCCCATGGTTCTCCTATGCTTATTTTAAGAACGTTTTTCATAAAACTTGGGTGTACGTTCAGAGCAGGTTAGCTGTAGGTTGTCACACTCACAAACATTCCTAATGTTTTAGGATCAAAAACTCAAACGTTATGTCATGGTTGTATCGTGCCCTTCACATAACGTTCCCACTTGGTTATTTTTTGGTATTCCTATTGTAAAACGGTGTTGGAACGCTCCTGGAACATTGCACTGAATTGTTGGTGTCCAACGCAGGCCTATAGGGATAACACATATGTATGCCTATGTCTTCTACTCTATTTGTGTAGGTCTGACAGAGTAGGGCTAATGGAACTGAATAGCAAACAGGTGACCGGGTCATGTGCCACGACTTACTGTGTTCTACAGTTTTGTGATTTTTTTTTCTGCAACCTGCAACTAACATTCTAGTAATGTTTCAAAAACTTTCCTAGCACCCCTTCAGAGAACTAAAACTACCTTCATGGAATGTACCTGTACCTAACAGATAACCTTCCTGGAATGTTCCCAGAGCCAAAAATTGCTACCTGTGGTGTGGATGTGTTTTGCAACTGAAAGCAGTGCTACAGGAAAAGATCCATAATTACCTAATGAATTTACAATAATATACCTGATAACATGCCTGGAGTTCTAGAACTGTGTCAGTGTTATAGCCAGGGCTCATTTCCTCAGAGCTGTACCCCAGACCTAAATGGACCAAGCTTTGCATGTGGGACTCAAGTGGGGGGCATGGAGTCATAAATATAGAATGAAGTCCTACTGATGGGACAGCATGCATGTTAATGAATGGCTTCTGGAAGCCTGGCCACCACTGAGCTGATGGGGGGATTGTAGGTAGTTTGGACAAATCAGGACAGAGAGGAGGTGGAGAAGGAGTAGGGAAGGGGAAGGGAGGTTTGGAAAGAAAAACACTGAAAGAGAGAGAACAAGAGAGAACTGATGCTAAAGAAATGTGGAACACAAATTCAGTTACAAGTTAAGACAAGGATCTAATAGTATGAATATGGTGAAGAATCAAACTCCAAAACAAAATATTGAAAGAAAAACACCTAAACTGTGTTAAACAAGTGAATACCAGTGGCTCCCAGAGTTTTGACTGCTTGAACACTCTTTGCGCTGGTTGCTAATGGCAGACAATCAGACAGGTGTGGGTGATGATGGTGGTGAATGATTCTGATTAGTAGACAAGTGAGCTGGAATGTTGAGGGGGTGAAATATATATAGTATTACATGGTGTGACAGCAACTATTTAGGGATCCATGGCTGATGACATGTTGGCCTTAGATTGACGTTGGCATCAGCTACATAAAGTGTGATCTAAAAACACTCAAAATGGTTTGGATTTTATTAAAACTCATACTATTCTACTATTGTAGAAAGTGACATCATCTGGTTGAATCTAATCAAGGTCCCATTAAGTCCCATTACACAGTGCAACACACACTAGGCCTACTAAAATGACATGACCAGTACCTCATTAATTCATTAACTGCAAGTGCTCCTGACTGGCTCAAAGTTTAATGAGCCCCATACATTACTCTCCAGTACACAGCATGGCACAAACAGCAGAAGAGGCCTACTAACCACATGACCAGTACCTCATTAATTGATGGACTGCAGGTGCATTTATTGAGACTCATACACTACTCCTGCATTATTTTTCATGGTCTGCACACCACACACTACTTACTGCAGAGATCAGTGCATGAGTAGAATGTAGTGGGCAGGTAGGAGGCATTTTCAGAATCAACAACCATCAATATCAACCACGTGATGTCACTTTTTACCCAGAAAGCACTGAGATGTTAATGCAGTGTGAACCTATGGAGTGAGTCAACCCTAAAATAAACAACCTGTCTGGTCATCACAGTGTGATCACACTGTTCTGTGTGCAATGTTGCTCAATTCTTCAGAAAGAGAAGAAATACACAAGTGGCAAATGATTGATGAGACAAACCCTACCTTAGTCCAATGTGATTAAAAAAAAATGTTGATGATCGCAATCTTGTATGCAGTCATTTTTTATTTCAATTATTTGTCATCCCTCCCAGTCCATACCACCCTTAGCAAAAATAAATATATATCAAATGCATTGTGTTGAGTAGATTTCATATTTCCAAAGTTTCCTTTATGTAAGAGCTGTATATAATAAACTAGGAGCATATAAATATAAAATATAAAAAATATTAAAAAAACTGATTTTCAGTACACATTTTTAGACATAGCCTACTGATTAATTAATTTTAGCAGACATAGCCTACTGATTAATTCATTTTTAGGTTACAGTAGAACAGGAGACCAGATGATGGTTAGAAAACTCACAAACAGAGTTTTATTGACAGAAATGTGCATCAAGGGAGAGACAGCATGCTTCACAGAAAGACCCACCAGCTGTTCTAACTAGACAAGGAAATAGCCTGACCTTAAGTACAGCTCCAGGCTGACAGAAAGTGGAGTTGATCATCCCAGTTGGCATGGCCATGTCAGAACATCATTAGTGCCAGGGTGGTATGCTAGAGCAGACAGTCACTTACACAGGGGACAGACCTAGACAGTGCAAGTGCCAAAGCAACCCAAAAACATAATATTCCACCTAATCTCTACTGATGGCAACAGCAGTCATATGTGGAAAGACAGTTGAGTCAGGTCTTGCACAAACATAACAACATAAACTGAATATAACTGAAAAGAATAAAACATACATTTTGATTCTGATTCCAATACTCTAAGTACACATTTACATTATACATTACTTTGCTGGCAATTTGTTGCTTAGTAATGTTGAACTCAGTTGTTAAAAATTAAAACCTGATTTTTTTCCTAATAACTTGTCATACAGCCCCTCTACAAAATCACACAGCTTGTCTTAAAGAGACCTTCATCTAAATTGGTAAGAAATTCATGTATCACACAAACCTAGACTAATTAATGGATGTTTCACAAAATGAACAAATATAGAATTTAAACATTTTGTACAAATTAAGTTTAAGTTCAAAAGTCAAAAATAGCAAATGCTGAAATTTCATGTAATCACATCATACAAATACCATGCTATTTTATTTGAATTATAGATGTGACAGAAAGTCCACTTTCTGTGGAATTGGCCATGTTGTAACATACATGGCTTTGTTTATTTTTGACTCACCCAGTCCACACCTCCATGGACTATGATCCCTTTCAAATTGATGTGGTCCATTTATTGACTCTGGTATTACACAATCAATATTTGTGGCTTTAAACACCAAAATCCTTCTTCGGAAATTATACAGCTATATCTTTGCATGCAGGAAAGGAGGAAAATGAAAAATATCTCAAGAATTCTCCTTTTGGCATGCTTTGTAGCCTTGTCAGGTAAGAGGATAAACGTAGCCTAAGCTATTTTGATTGTATGATCTCTGTGACCCAGAACTTATAAGTATTGTATTGTGTTACCAATAATGATCCTGTCAAGGGTGGTTTTGTCTCCAAAATGTCTAAGTATTTTGACATATTAAGTTGAACTTAAAATGGACGGGCTCAGCTTTCTATTGTCACAAGCTAAGTTTAATTTAAATTCAATTCTACAAGTTTATAAATACCTTTTATCTATACTTCATCTATCCTTGTTCCTAATGGGCCCAATGATGAGGGTGGAGGGGTTAAGAGAAACAAGTATTTTACTTTCCTATGACATTCTGCAAAGAAATGTGTGATTAACCCCACTCCTTATTTGTTACAATTCTTCTAATTCTCCTCCTGTCCCCCTCTTAGAATGCGATGACTTGACTGGGAGTGTCTTCGTGTTTCCCACACTGGGAGTTGTCGACCACATGGCTTTGACTTCACCTGCCAAGAGCCTTGCCCAAGCCAGTCTCTGTCTACGATTCTACACTGATCAATCAACTCGAAGCCCCTGCTTCTTCTCCTTGGCTGATGAGCAGTTCAACAATGCCTTCTTACTATGTCGAATGGATGGGGGAGCCTTCAGATTTCATATTGGCTCAGCCATGGCAGATTACTATGGTTTCACATACCACTTAAATAGATGGAACTCAGTGTGTGTGACTTGGGGTGAGGATCATATGACTCAGTTTTTTATCAATGGAGAGGCCAGTGTGAAGAAAATAGCACCTATGACAAAAGACTGGCAAATACCCTCTAAACATTACATCACGGTGGGACAGGACCAAGACTTCTATGGAGGAGGGTTTGAGGAAAACAATGCCTTCACTGGCTTCATCACCGATATCCACATGTGGGATCATGTCATCAGCACATGTCAAATCTATTCCTTTATGGAGAGTCAGTTATCCAGTCATGGTAATTACCTCAGCTGGGAGAACCTTCACTTTAAGCCTGTTGGAAAGGCTAAAGTGGAGAAAAAGCAGCCTTTAACATCCTTCTGTTAGCAAAGAGGGTTATCAAAGGGTAAGAAAGGTAGCAAAGATGTACCGTTTCCTGGGGGTGGAGAGGAAAAGGGCCTCATTGCCCAACTGTCTTCATGTCGCCTCTCAGGTGTTAAACATGCAGGATGACAGAAAACAGAGGGACTATAAACATAATGAGCATTATTTTTTTTAAATTCAGCAATATTCAGTTACTTGGTTGCTAATTGATCCTGCAAATATTAATGTAGTTTTAGAACAGGTATTTAGTTAAAAGTGAACTGTTAAAGGGAATACTCTTGTACTCAGCCTTGCTGCATGTTTGTCTGTCCTTGGAATATTCAATTAAACTTTAGTAAAATCAGTCTTCAGTGTGTGTATACAGAGAGAGAATTTGTCAACGAAACATTTTCCCTAAAATTGTTCCACAATTCTTTTTCAACTGAATGATGCAAAAACTCATTAACTAACTGTACTGTAAAATGAGAGCTTATGGGAAATAAATACTTCTGTACCTCATGTTTAAAACACATATTTTTCACATCCATGCATTCAAATGGCATTTATAATGACAAAAGAAAATAAGCATAAAATGAACCCCCAAAATGCTATATAGCCTGACCCAGGCTGAACTTCTAGGAATCCTCTGGGAATCCTCTAGGTCAGTGATTCACAACCAGGGGTACAGGGGTACGCGAGCACACTGCAGGGGGTACATGTAAATATTTAATAATAATTTATTTCCAAGATGATAAATAAATATTCTCAGTCATTTCATATTAAGCCCATCAATACAATTGTACGTGTGTGCTAGTTTTCCCGGGGAGACAGTAACCTGTGGCACTCCAATTTGCACGC
Source organism: Tenualosa thibaudeaui (assembly GCA_027481765.1). Taxonomy (NCBI): domain Eukaryota; kingdom Metazoa; phylum Chordata; class Actinopteri; order Clupeiformes; family Clupeidae; genus Tenualosa; species Tenualosa thibaudeaui. The sequence goes on along the minus strand of JAIFZK010000013.1, from coordinate 6,447,475 downwards.
CATTAATAATAAGTTGTGTTACGTTCTACTTTTGGAGAATCATCAACACGTATGAGTAAGGGGTACCCATGGTATGACAAAAAGGCTCAGGGGGTACACAAGACAAAAAAGGTTGGGAAACACTGCTCTAGGTAGTCAAACTTTATGTCTGGGTGAGAATTGCACACCCCAGCTCCATTCTATGGGAACTCTTGTGGAAAGCGCTAACACTCCCAAAAGCACTCCTGTCCACAAACTCTCTTCTAGTGTGTTTCTATCTGGCCCTGGCCCATCACAGAACCATCAGTAGGTATTGACATTCCAAAAATCTAGACACAATACAGATCATTCTTCTTGGTTCAGCATTGGTGTTTACACAATTCCCCATAGATAGCCTATGTTCCCTGCTTCTGCATACTAATGAGATAATTTGATCAGAAATACAGAATATTGTGAAATGAGAATCTATTGGTGTAAATCTATCTATCTATCAGAGTAAAGCAGTGAAATGAGAGTATATTCCTTTCTGAAAACTTAAATCTCTTCAGATGAATGAATATGTAAATCATTACATACTGTAGGAAAATGTTGTACTTGAAGGACTTTAAGTGGGACCACTAATTGTAATTAATGGCAGTGTTAATGATTTCTCTGAGAGCACATGCCTAGTGCGATGTAAAGCTGGTCTATGCATGGTGTGTAAAAAGGCACTCTAAAACACTTTACACAGAACAAAGTGTTTCTCTGTGTGTATCAAGATAACACAGTGTATGAATGGCTTGACGATCCTACATATGTTTCCAAGTATGTACAGTATGTGTGTGTGTGTGTGTGTATTTAATATATATATATAGGTGTTTTTAAAACTGACCCCCAAAGACCCCCCAACTGAAAAGGCTGATTTCTATTGCAAAAGTATTACATATTTTTAGAACAATATCTAAATATTAATATTTTATATTACATTCACACAACATCACTCTATATTATACAATAATAATGGTCAAATTAGGTCAAAGACCTGTTGATGTAAACTGATTTCTCACACAAATCTCAATAAGTCTGAGATAATTTAGGTGCCTAAATTCTAAAGAAAATTTAAGATATTCATCTATTGGTCCAAAGTCACACTACAGGAGAAGTATTTTGTTCATATTTAAATATTGTATTTTATCATATTAAATCAAAATCTTCATAAATTTGGTTAACCATATTGGTTAACGGTCATTTAGGCCTAAAATTCGGCCTAGAAAGTGGTAGAGGCTAAACGGTGGGGTGCCATGCATAGTGGGAATAAGATTATTTCTTGTTAATATAATTGTTCCTAGGAATTATGCCTATGTCTGCTATCATTAGGCTACAGTATATGAACTACAGCTCTAAACTGTAGATTTGAGTGCATGATGTACAATAATGACATCATGTCACCATTATGATGTCATCAAGAATTATATATTTTCAAGTCATTCTAGATAGATATTCTAGAGTCTGCTATGAGGGAGTTAATTTCTGATGAAGAGACCTCTGAAGATCATATTTTCTATTCCTTTGTCCACATGCTTAGAATTCCTCCATAAGGACAACATATACAAAAGTGAGTTACGTTTTGTGTTTTCGGTCTAGTTATTTACAGATGCTTTCATTTACTATTTTTATAGGTAATTAGCCTAAAAAGAAGTAGGTCCAGACACTCCTCTCTGTCTCTAAAAAAGAAATATGTCAATCCTTATTTCTTTTGTCAGGATTAGAGTAAACATGCAGATCATATTTTGAAAGGAGTGGGTGGAGAAAGCCTTTAAGATGAGGGAAAAAAGGAAGAGAATTTAGATCCTTACCAGACAGTGGAGTAGTGATCCAGAAAATAGGTCCTGATAACTATCATGCTTGAGATATTATTATTATCCATAAGTTTGAGGTTCTGGTTACTTTATGTTACTCTTTAGGTGACTTTTATTGGACTACACTAAACTTTTTCTGTCTCCTACTCTCTGTGTCATCTGACCAAGGACCAGAAATTACACGTCAGACTAAAAGGCAATAGTGGGCTGTAGTATTTGTCAATCTGATTGAACACTAAGAACACTGGCTATATAGAATTGACAAAAAACCTGGAAAAACGTCATTAATCATGTTTGCATTTAGAGCTCCCTAGTTTGTAAGGTGAAAATTCTGTTGGAAAATGAATTGGCCATTTGCAAACCCGGTTCAAATAAATTGTGAGAGAAAGTATGGTGACTCTCTCATTTGATTAGATTTTGTTTTTTAAATCTCAGGTTGCTACAAAAATGCTATAAAAATACTCAAAATCATCCGGGGCGATGGTGGCGCAAGACGTAGAGGTGCCATTTGAGTCCCGGCTCCTCCTAAATGGTGATCAGGTTGGGGCCTTGCATGTCAGCCTTTGAGACTGGTGTGTGAATGTGAGTGTGAATGTGTGAATGTAAAGTAAATGCAAAGTGTTCGTGGTGTAAAAAGGAGCTATGTATGCAGTCCACTAACCATAACCAAAGTTAAATGTGTGATTGTTGTGAGAAAACTATGACTATCTTTCCTATAGCTAATAACAGGTAACTTCTGCTCCCCTGGTGATGGATTAGCTAAGTCATGGGTACTGTAGTCCAGTCTTGTTCCTATATAGCAAAGGCATAGCAACAGATACATTGGGTCTCTAGGTCTTAATTAATCAGCTGTGTATTTTGTTGCAGTTTGCAGTTTATTCTTTCCTAGGGATTTTCTCCCTCAGAACCAGTATATTCCAAATGCTTATTTGCCGCATAAAAAAATGATGGTAGTGGCCAGCTAACTCTATTTACAGTTCTATCACTAACAACTGTGTAGGAAAATATCTGTGATCCTGATGCGAATTATGTCCATAATATGTGTAATATATTCTAAAACGGATAGGTCTGGTCATTGATTATGATTGGTTGAATTGTGTTTGATGGTGTTGTATATTTCCTGATAAAGCACGGCTGAGACCACATTTCTTTTTATGTTGCTGTGCCATTCAAAACATTACATTTCTTGTTTCTGCGCCTTTGTCTAATGACACCGAGCTAGGTATGTGCAGTAACCGTTTTAGAAAAGCTGTAGTATGATAAACTCCTTGAGTCCATTCTATACCGTGAATATAGCACAGCTAAGGGGCTTTAACGGCACTCAGCCTCTCTCCACTCACTCCCAACAACACCCCTCAGTTGTGCTATATTCACGGTATAAAATGGCCTCTCAGTGTTTAATGCTTATTTACAGACTATCATAATACAGCTCCAAAGGCTTCAGCACCGGAATTAAGTGTGTGGTGCCCTGAGTGACAACATGTAGACTACACCTTTATGATGTCATAAAGATTTCAACCTTTTCAAGTCATTCTAGATTTGAGTCTGTTTTAGGAGAGTTCATTTCTGATGGAGCAACTTTATGAAACAACTATTTTCCCTTTGCTTATCCAAATACTAGTATTTTCTAAATAAGTGCAACATATAGGCCCTAAGAAAGCAAGGTAAGTTCTTTGATTTTGAAACAGCATGGTGATTTACAGATACTTTCATTTACTGTTTTGATTGTAACTAGTTTTAGAAAGAAGTAGGCCTACTTTAATTCTAACTCAGTCGTCAAGATAAGAGAAAGAAACATGCAGATAGATAATACTGTGAGAAGAGGGAGTAGGCAAAGGCCTTCAGATGAGTGCAAATAGGAAGAGAATTTAGATCCTTCCCAGTTACTTCAGATGTAAGGGATGCCAGCGAGCATTGCTGTGTGTGTAGTACATTAGTAAACCTCCCTTCCGACATCTCAAGAGCATTTTAGTTAGTTGACTGGGAGTCCAGACTATAACATAAAGTCTGAAAATGACTATAACAAAAAGTGAAAATGACCAATAGACTGGGCTCAATCCTAGGGGCAGAATCAGCGTTTGTCTTTCAAACTCTACTTTGGTAGAGGCCCTTTGGTGTCTTGCTAGACCAGAGGATCAAAACTATTTGCTACTGCTAAGCTAGATTTCTAGGTTACCCTTCAGGTTGACTGGCAAACAATTATTCTATAGAAAAAACATACAGCTCTAAACCATACATGAGACGCAAAAATGTCATCATGTGTTTCCATTATGATGTCATAAAGAACTGTCATTCTAGATTTGAGTCTGCATGAAAAATCCATTTCTGATTAGCAACATTTTGACAGATGACACTTATTTCCTCTTTAGTTGACCTAATGCTTACATTTCTTCAGTGGGAAGGCCATCGAGAAGAAAGGGAACAGAAAACCTGATGCTGGTAATTTTTTTTTTTTTTTTACATAATCAAAGATAACTAACCAATCTAGCTCTGCTTCAAATATCTGTAGAATAATACTACACTTGATGAAGTATGATCATAAATGTGATGTGGACTCACAAATGAGTCCATTATTTTTTAGTGTAGTATCAAGAGGGCTTTGAAAATTCTCCTGACAAATTAAGATTAAACATTCTTGCTACCTTTGTCAGCTAACCCTATCTTGGCTCTTTCTGGGACTGGATCGTTCATCCGTGAAGCATGGCTGGAGAGCGACCAGCCAACTGCACACACTCTAGTGCTACCGGATGAGTTTTCATTTCTCTCTGGATACCTTGAGGATCTCTCAGAAGTGTATGTTCATTAATTTTCATTCCTATAAAATTGTATGCATTCTGTTTGTGTATGCAATTGTCAAGGAAAAGGGAACCTGCGGAAAAAAATAATAATGGTCTTCATTTTCAATAGGGATTGGGCTAAGTTCTGTGAAGCAGCTACTGATCCTGTGAGTATAACCTAAATGCTGTTACACCTATCCCTTGGAGTGAAAAGGTAAAGCATTATTTTGACTTTTATGTCATTGGTATCCAACAGGTGACTAAAGTGCAGTTCATATCACTCTGCACAAAACTGTTGAGTCATGTGAAAATGAGTGCAATGACTTGCCTTCTTCCGGCCCTCATGAGAATGTTGAAAGAGGACCCAGAACGCTTCCAGGCCGTCCAAGAGAGCATTCGACTTGAGCCTGACTGCTCTCATTCCAAAACAACAGTGACATATGCTGAAGATGAACGTGAAGTGATGGTTCTCCAGGGCGGGGTTCTGACCAGAGTTATATCCAAAGTGAGAAGCATGTGCTGCTCATATTCATTCTGTGCTGCCTCAGCCAGCTCCACCAGGTATGTGGTCAACCATAGTAAGATTCTGTAACTTTACATTCAAATTTGTAATTGAATATGCTGGTAAATCAGCTGGTATGTCACATTGCTAACACAGGCTTAAACTAGATTGTACAGTTTCTTTAGGTCCTCATGTAAACTGCTGCAACAGCTTGGCATCACAGAACAGCAGGTTAAAAACAAGGGAACTCAATCTTGGCTCCGGTTCCTTAAGTACTGCCATCGCAAAGGAAGTAGTGCTAAAGATAAGTTCATCCTTTACTGAGAGGAAAGTGTCACTCTCACGCAGGCCAAATGTATCTTCAATCACGTTAACCAAGAGCGTTGATGAGCTGATTGAAAAGGTCAGTCTGAAGATGACCAGAAGTATAGAGATGCCTGTTAAGGAGCCTACAACAGGTCAGACCAGCAACTCTCAGAAAGCTATCCATTTATCCTTGGCTTCAGCTATGGGAGGAGTCATAACAGCAGTATTCAATTGCATGGAAACCTTTTTAGATGATAACAACAAGTCTGCTAAAAGGTTGGTTGCCACAATGAAAGAAGTGTTGGTTTGTCAAAGCAGTTCCGTGAATATTTCCTCTATGAATGCTGATGTAATGTCTGAGCAAAGTGTCCAGGCAGTTTCTATGGAGGAATTTAAAATTAGGGCCAAGAAAGCCATTAGTGAAGTTCTCGTCAAAAAACTAGAAGAAATAGACTCTACCCCCTCCAGCGATACCAATTTTCCTGCAATTGACATTACCACTTCCACTGATGGAACAGTGGAAAAAATTCATCAGTTACCTCATTGCTATAATGAGCCCATTGAGGAGACTGCAGCCAGTATCATCGAGTCTTTCGTGGTGAACATGCAGATGATTGCTCAGTCTTCTAAGGACAGGTCCTCGGCCAATGAGGAAACAGAGGTGAACACTTCAACTGATACCTCCGTAATTGTCTATGGAGGAAGAGTAGGCCAGGTTCAGCTAGCCAGAACAAAGATTTACATTGATTTGAAGATGATATTAAAAGAATTTTTTGGTAATTTACAACTATCAGGCCCCCAAGCACGTTGCAAGAGTGACCCAATTCTTTCGCTGACACCGGCAAGGAGCTCTTTGGAACTTCGTACAACACACAGTAATGCAGACACTCTGTTAAGCCTGCATCAACTTGACTCCTGCACTAAGAACGTGCTAAAAGGAGTGACCACTGCCTGTCTGTCTGGAAAAGGACAGTGTTTATCTTTGCCATCCACCAACAGCAGCTTTGAAGATAGCATCTTGTTCCAGCTGAGTGAAATGGCTTCATCCAGCTCCCCATTTCTGACTAAGGATGATCTCAAGAAATACTTGTCTAACTTGACAGAGAATGATTTAAGTAAGAAACATAGAGAATCTCAGTCCATTCAATGCCTGAAGACACTAGTGTTGAATTTCAAATGAATGCCTTTGAGGCAGTGACTGATATCCTTGCTGCTTCTGTCCAAAGCCACATCTCTTTGCAATCCTCCGCTATCAGTACTGAGATGGCTGCCTTGCCAGAAATACCATGGGCTGAGTTCTCCTCTAAAAATCTGGATTCATTCGTCACAGACATTGTTGACCAGTTTGTGACTGAGATATGTGCTGAGCCCCTTAAGTCCATTATGCCTACTAATGCAGTAGATGCAGGCTTGTCAGGCAATAGCAATTCACTATTTTTTCAAACTGCATCAATAGTGTATGAAAATTTGCATGGTAAATTGAAAAAGATTTTTACTCAGTGCAGTGTGATGCACAGAGGTCTAGGCAAAAAATTTAATGTCAAATCTGCCAGCCATGCCAATGCAACTGAAATCAGCACAGAAGAAAATAACAAAGAAAAAAGAAACACCCTCGAAGAGATAACTGACCTTCAGAGCCTTACTACAGAGGTCATGATGGAGCTTGTCAAGGCACTCAGTGAGCAGAACACAAAAACTAACACATCTAGTTTGGAGAACAAACTTCCTTCAACCTCTGTATGATGGGTTGAGATTACCATCTCAACATGAAATTGCCCGTATTGCCTCTACATTTGTTGAAAATGTCATAACTAACGATTGTGATGACATAGTCAGACCTTTATCTGAGGCCATTAAAAAAATGTCCAGCATGGACATTAAAACCAGTGTCACAAAGGATGTGAGCAAAGTTCTTCTTCAGGCAGCTGAAAAGATTGTAGGGCAATCCTGCCCACTGGCTGCAGAGCCCACTACATCAGATGTAGCTGCAGAAGTTATTGAAGGCCTTAAGACTCTGTTATCATATTTACCAGCAACAATGGAGAATGGAAAGGATTTAAATTTAATCTGGAGAATGAGTTTGAAGATGATGGGAGGTTTACAGGGGAAGGTACTGACATTCTTCACCAAGTGTCAAGGGGTTGGCACTAAAGCCAAAGGCAATGCTAAAAAAGTAATCAGTGCAGCTCTTGTTTGCATTAGGAAGGATCTTTCAACATCAAAGGACTTACAGAAATAGGAGGACACAAAGGTGATTTATGACATCTTAAATTCAATGTTAACAGATATTGGCGAGACTGATGTCCAGGAAGTTGAAGATCTGACACCTGTAGTTGAGATAGCTGCTTCCTCCTTATCACGTGCATCAAGCAGAAGATCGGAATGCAGTGACAGGTTTTTACCAATCTCCATTTGTGAGCTTACAGCCAATGGTAGCATTGTCAAGCATACTTACATTGACATGGATGACCAGGTATGCGATGGGCTTCCTGCAGGTATACCGAGAGAAACTATCGATAAAATGGGGAAAATACTTAACAAAAAACTTGATTTGGAGGGTCAGCTGTCTAGGTCATCATCAAAGCAACGGAGTTTCCACTCAATTGCTTTAAAGTTAGACAGATCTCTATCCAGCAGCTCATTATCTGATGACCTCATTAGTAGAGTTTATGGACTTCAAGAAGAGCAGCAGGAAGCCCATACACAAATCAGCTTCAGATACAGTGCTGTTGAACACTGTAAATGGTGAATTTACGAAGAAATGGATTGCCTCCCAGTTTGTCAAAAGCTACGCTGAGGAAACGCTCAAACACTTCCTTCTCCCATGCTTCGACCTACCTTCTCCTTATGTCAATAAGCCAGACTGCATGGTTCCAGCCTCTGTTTCAGCCTCATCTGAGATATTAATCAACCTTCTAAACCTACTGACTGAGGCGATGGTCAAGGAGGTAATGTCCAGCTTTGCTAAGTCTGACATGTATCAGGAGGATCATACACAGCAGACAAAGAAGAGGACACCTAGGAGAGGGATGCTTAGATTCCTCCCAAAAATGCCAAAGGTCAAGATATTCCGTAAGGTAAATAGTTTTCATAACGTTACTAGGAATGTAGACATAATTTAATCATTATACAGTGTGTTCATGCAATTTACCACTGAATTGACCCCAAGGACTAAACTACAATGATTCAGTCAGAGGTGCCCTTAAACTTCTACCTTAATGCCTGGCTTTGCTTGAAGGTTGTTTCTTCCTACCTCATTCTTTCTCCAGAAAAACAAATCGGAAAACAGTGATCCACCCCTTAGCAACAACTCACTGAAAAAGAGCATCACAGCTAATGTCACTGCAGGTACAGGTAAACAGGTTGTCAGTATTCATTGACATACATGAATATGTACATTTTTCAAGATGTGTAATTATGGTCTCTATCTTTTCTAATTCCTCCTTGTCAGAATCTACCCATCCATTCAACTAGAGTCCTTCAACCTCAGAGCAGAGCAAGGAAGATCAGTCTAAGAAGCAAAATCCTTTCAAGAGACTGGTTACTGCAATGAGGAGGAGGAAATAATAGATTAATCTGAAGTAATTGCACGAAAGCTGACATAAATCATTCTACCAGTGATCTTACTTTTAATAAAATGTTAAGCATCTATATCATTGTCAATGTTCTTAACTCTGGATTATTGTTTTCAAGACAGTGAAATTAATATTATCAATGGGCTAATTGTTATAACATTTCAAAAGTAATTAGGCACGATTAGTAATGAAACTTGCAAAACATTTTGTGAGGGGAGGAGGCTGATAAATGCCTTCAGAAGAAGAAAAATCAAGTGGATCTTCAAGCCTAACAAGTTTAATGCTGGTTTGGTGTCCCTGGAATGGACAAATAGCCAGGCTAGCGCCGCCTAGTGCTTCCACTCAACATTACATTTTGCTACAGCACTTGGTTCAGTGGATCTCTCCAAAAGCTTAGGTTTCCTGTGGCATATTTTTGACTCGCCAATCAGCAAACAGGGGGCTTTAGCATGACCAATATTGTTAAACATCATAGAGAGTATCCTCCTCCTCAAGGAAGGAAACATGACGTGCAAATCTCATGTTTATCTGGGTTTCTGAGTATATATATATATGGGTGTATATAAATCTCTCTCTATATATATATAGAGATTTATATATATTTGTATGTGTGTGTGTGTACATGTATGTACAATTTTATTCATATGGTATATGCACTTACCTGTCAAGCAAAGTGATACCAGAACAACATGTACCACTGCTAATGGTGCAAAATATGTTCACCTACTGTGACATTTCCATTAGATGGAAACCAGTGACAGTCAGTCTGTGTCTCCTGCAGCGCAGTCCAAATATAGCCGCAGGTTAATGGGCTAACACTATCCAGCGCGTCCTGTTCATAATGACCTTCTCTAATTGACCTCAATTTCATGGGCAGAAGGAAGCCCACAAGCATGGGGCGTGGGGAAGCCTGGGTTGCCACTGTGAGTTAACCTGCGAAACATCAAACACCACAAGAAAGACACAGGCCAGTGTCACTGTTAGTGGGTTAAATTCATGATGGACTTGCTGGCTAAGTATGTAGTATTTTCTTTTTACAGAACTGTGATGATAAAAGAATATATCTAGAGTGCAGTGTGTGTGTGTGAGGAAAGGCTTGGCTTGTGAGAAGAGCTCAGCTGAAATGTCAAGGCTGCAAGCTGTGGGACTCTCTCCCAATTTAGGGGGCAATTTGTCATTTGTTTTGACATTCATTCTATTGGTTGATGCTGCAAAACAGATGAGTAGCCTTACGCTGAATGATTTGTTCATTCTTAATATTAGTTGTTTCATTAAGTGGTTAATTTCACTTAGATGAGATGAATAAGTTAATGTCTAACATGTCCTACACTAACTGTGTACACTACAAGTCCACTGACTGACTGTAGTATTTTGTACCCATGGCCACTTAAGGTGGTACCACATATTGGCAGTAGATCATTACTCTGACAGGACAGGACAGGACTGATGAAATGTCTTTCAGAGATTTGTACACTGTATGTAAGGCAACACTTTACACAGGACTGTGTGTGTGTGTGGAGACAGAGACAGACAGCAAAGACAAGAGTTTTCAGTTAGCCAAATGTAATGAATGGAAGTGTAATACATCTCTCAAATTAAATCTATTAAAGACCTCCAATCTTTTCTATTTAGACAGAGCCGAAGCTTCACGTATTCAGCAACCAGTTCAATGTTTCCTGCAAAACCATTGATGTTGCTGACTGATTAAATTCAGAGTGGAGGAGTTCAAATAAGGAGTGATAAATCAATGGTGGAGAAATTTGGCCTCCTCCTTGCCACTGCTTCAGACATGGTTCTGATGACATGCAATACATCATCCCTCTCTCTCTCTCTCACAAACGCACACACACTCTAAGCCTTCAGCTTTCCTCATCTCTCCTAACCAGCCCAGACTTCACTAGGCATTCAGATTGAAATGTCTCCCATGAACTGAGAGATACTGTACCAGCAGGTTCAGAGTTGAGGGATTATTGGTCCATGTACACTTCCAGTTACCCATTACCTCCAGAGCTCCCCCTACAGGTTGCGATAAAAAAAATAGCAGCAACTTTGTACATTCTCACCAATCCATGTGGATTTTTTTGCAAACCAAAGTTTCACTCAGTTTCAGATTAGTTTTCAATGGCTCACGTTTTCATACTGCAAGTGCTTGTAACTGTGTAAAGCAGTGCCAGGGGCTGCCGAGAGAGCCTTCATTCACGTCATAATGAGGCCTTTAACCACTGAAGTGACTACAAAGCTGGTAAATTAACCTAAAAACAGCATAAAATGTTGTCTGGTGTCCCTTTAAATTGTGAAGGAAATCCCAAGTAATACATTATGCCGTATGTTGAAGTAATTTAATTCAAAGCTCCAGGGCACATATTTATTTCTCTTGCTACCAGTTTGTGGAGAAAATTGATTAATATTTACCCAAGACCCATCTCCTTGGCTGTGATTAGCCTGAAGACAGGGATCACACTGATAAGTGACATGCAGCAAATTTTCTATTGTTTGCTATTGTACGCTTGTAGGACTTAAGTAAACCTCCCTATCAACATTTCAATGTTTCACTTCGTGCAAAGCGGCTGAAACCGATCAACTGGCATGTGTTCGCCCCATGGTGGGCAGATACTTTCTGCTTCAACCAATCGCTACTGTTTGATGGTGACATATGTTATGTGCTGGAACGCACTGTCTGAATTCAACGTTAACACTTTTAGCCCTCCTTCTGTTCATTGACTGCCCTGTCCCAGCTCACAGACGGAATGAACCAAAGCTTACGCCTGGTTCCCTGACACTGTGGTGGAGCTAAAAGAAACTGGAAGCACTATGGGGCACTAGCCTCCTGATCCTGGCCTGGACTGCGCAGGATGACCTCTATGACACTCTGATTGGGAAGTGGAGTGGTTGATATCGCCAAACTTATCTGATTGCCATCAATCTACTCTTTAAAGGTGGCATCACACAACCAGTGACAAATGACAGGTTTTCTATTTTGCACAGCTTCTACATTTCAGTTGCATGTACATTACAATTCAAGAATTCGGACCTAGCAGTAATGCACTGGACCAATTAACTCTTTTAAGTGCACAGTTTCAATAATCTCCCAGCTCCATTCTCAACTCATCTTCCCAATTAAACTGAATCCTAGTTAGAAGACATTCAATTCTGATACAGAAATGATACCTATTCCTGGTTTTAAAAGTCTTCCCAGGTTCTCAGTGTTGGTAGAGTGGGGAAGGAAGGGAAACTGGTCTTGAGAAAATTATGTATTTGGAGATACTGAATACCCTGGACTTCTGCACAGGAAACACTGACTGGACACATTTCAGTTGAGAGCTGTTGTCTTTTATTATGCAAGGACACTTAGCACATTCTTTAACAGTTGTCTCCTCACATGCTTTTCAGAAGGACATTGCACTTTAAGATTTTTAAACTCTACCTACATAATAAATGCTCCTTGTTATGAAACTAGCTGGTACTTCGTCATTGCAAGACTACTGACAGAGAAATGGGCTTCCAGACTATAAAATCCTGTTAACTGGTGCTTTCAAACATTGCAGTTAGGTGGAAGATTCTCTCTGTATACAGAGAAACATTATAATTATTCCTTTGTTTGAGAAAAAAAAAATCTTGTACTAATTTTTCCTGAATTTCCCTCTGGGTCTCAGAACATTTTTGTACATCAAGGAGGTGAGACATGGAGAGTCTCATAAGGTTTCACCTCTTAGCATGTCTTCAGGTCAAGGCAGGTGAGAAACCAAATGTATATATAAATTGGATTATTTTGAAAAAGTCTATTCATTTCAGTAATTCAGTGTAAAAAGTGACACTCATATAATTACATTAATTGATTACACAAAAAGCCATTATTTGTGTTCATAACACAATAAGTTTCCATAAGTTTTGTGGAAGCCCAGAAAACTTAAGTTTCCATAAGTTTTATGGAAGCCCAGAACTGGTAAAGGAAAGGAATCTTAGTTCCAGTTTAATTTTTCTTTTCTCTCTCTTCTTTTCACATTTAGCTGCCAGTTCACAAATTTGACTTTTCTGCCAAATGTTCTTTTTCCAAAATGATTGGCAACCTTGAACAATAGGACTATTAGTTAAATGTGCAAGAATTTTCTTAAAGCTGTTTAGCTGTTTGTGGCCAAACAGTGTTCATTTCTTTGGAGTTGCAAACAACCTTCTACAACTTTTGTCTTACAGAGAGTTTTGGACCGGGTAGGAGAGTATTCACCTTGCCCAGATTAGGAGCAATTGATCATGTGATCTTAACTCCAGGTGTTCCAAGCCAGTATCTGTATGCACTTCACACTGATCAGTCAACTGAAAGCCCTTGCTTTTTCTCCCTTGCAACCCTCAGCCATGACAATGCCTTCTCACTGTATTGAATGTCTGGGGGCAGTTTCAGGTTTGACACAGCCGATAAGGTTGTAGATTTCTTTGGTTTCAAGTACACAATAAATGGATGGAACTCCATGTGTGCGACTTGGGATACCTCATCTGAGGAGCATATGACAGAAAACCATGTTGATTGTCAATGTAAAAATGTCAGCATTTAAAATGCTAAACATTCTAAATAATGTGTTGAGGTACAATTATGAACCTGCCTCATGTGAATACTAAGTGAAGAGTTTTGATTCTTGACTGGTCCTGTAAGGAAAACCTGACAACCACTCATTCCATGAATTTAAAAACATGTAGACATTTAGAGTGTTTCATACTTTTTTGTTTCAGATCACAGGCTGAATTGAAACTAATTTTGCAAATCTCTCTGAGTTTGTTTCATGGTCCTTGCAACATTTAGTGTGGGACAAAAATTGCAGATAAAGCTCTTCTAGGTAGTTCATTTCTTTTGCTACAAAACAGAACTTGAATGCTAGTTAGCTAGTTAGCATTCTGGGACAGAAGACCAAAAATTAATTTCAATGCTTTTTTTGTAACCAAACAACCAAACAGGAGTTTACCATCACAATTCTACCACAGTCACTTTTTCTTCACACAAAATAATTCTAGCAGTTTAGCTTTTATTTTATTTTCATGATGCAACTATTTGCTCTGAAATAAAAATGATCTCAATTTCACCAGTAGTCTTGTCACAGAAAGGCACACACTAACTAGACTTCATTCTCTAGATTAGTGTCCATTCTCTAGATTCCCTGCTGTCTCACCCTCAGCAAAGCAGGCATCATGCTACAATGATCAGTATTCTATCGCTCTTTTACCATTCAAATGCAAGTGTCTTTCCAAAGCACAGCACATACCAAAGCACATCATCTTTCCAAAGCATAGCTGTCACCCTTCTGAACTCTGTCCCCTACTGAACCTTCCTGTTCACGCTACACCATGGCATAATCTGTTCACAGTGCTTCTCTCTACTACTGTCTCTACATCCATAGAATTCATTTTCTACTACACATCTGTACATCTGTATAGACATATATTAATATATCTACACACCTGTATATTTGTCCATACTACATCTGTATGTCTGTACATCTGTATATTTGCCTTATGTATAGTACTATAAAACATTTGTATATTAACATCCTTCATCTGCACATTGCTCTTTTATAAATCAATACTAATTTATACCCATCTTTTACACTGCCCTATTTGTAAATAACTGCTCCCATAACTTATTTGTAAATAATCTGTACATCACTATTCCCACCATAATTTATTTGTACATAATCTGCACATATCTATTCCTACTTTTACACTGCCTTTGTCTGTACATAACTGCTCTTAACTGTACATACTGCACATACTGTACATATTGCACTTTCTGCTATTTGCACTTCTGATTAGATGCTAAACTGTATTTCATTACTCTGTATTCATACATGTGTAATGACAATAAAATTGAATCTAATCTAATCTAAATGTGAAGAATTTAAATGTAGTAAACACATTCACTCTGCTTTGTGACGTTTAGTCAAAGGACACAGTGAAGCAATCACATGTTGTCAGTGGCAAATGCAGAGCCTCAACTATACCTGAGTTTCCATTGTACTCTATTGACTGACAAAGCTGTGTGTGTAACGGATGCCAGCTATCTTAGCAGCATGTGGGTAAACCTAATAAACATGCTAGTGAGTGAAACTGGCAGCCTAGGATTTTAGCTCACTCGCTAGTGTGCTGGACTCCCAGTCCGTGATGCTGCTGAGTCACAGGTGTGAGCCCGGGCATGTGCAAGGCTGGACCATGCAGGATGGCATTGGTTACATGTGGCAAAGCATTTAGGTCTGTCCGTCACCTGTGTGTGCATTTTGTTTGGCACATAACATATATATCGACCTGTGAAGCCAATATTGGATGTGTATTTACCCTTTGGTTAAAGTTCAGTGTGACTGGCAAAGGTACATTATGACGATCAGGTCTTCAATTCATGCTCTGGGCCCTGCAATAACATTATGAAGAAATGATTAAACTAAGCACAAGAATAAACAAATTACATTGGTTGTCAAATGGTTGACAGATGATTATAACAAGCATGCCTGCTGTAGCCTAATTCACATGCATTGCAATTTTCTTCATCCCATCCTTAACAAAAACTCACTATATGATGCTCAGCATATCTGAATGCTCTAAAGTTAATGTTTCATGTTGTGTGAAATGCCAGCTTATACCTTTAGGACTTGACTTGAATGGGTTGTCATAGCAGATAGTGTATTCTTGTTTTGAGTATGCTTTGCCTGCTAGTAAAATACCAACATAAAGATTGTGCTTTATGCACTGTGAGAAATGATGTTCATATTTGTCTCGCTTGTCCACAGCTTGTTTCCGCGGTGGTGAGATTTCAGTGCTTGCTGTTAGTGTCTATCTGGCACGTGCACTGCTTGTCTGGGGTGTCTTTTGTCAGGCGTTGATGGATGACTGGTGCATCGTTATCAGAGGCTCTTCTCTCACCTCTCCCAGCAGTACCCTGAATCCAGGTGAACTCCATTAAAAGCATTTTGACTCCCTGGCACGCTATGCATTTTCCACTTTCTCTCCCTCTCTCTCGTTCTCTCTCTCTCTGTCACACACTTTCTTGTTTTTTTCTGTCTCTTTTTCAAATAGGGAAGACTGTTTAATCCAGGAAGAAGTAATTAGTTTCCATGAGCTGCATGCCAAAGATAAAAATGCATGGTTGACGAAAAGCACTTGAGGACTTGGGGATTGGTGGCATTTCTGCCTATATAGCAACAACACTCTTATTAGAAATGCCATTTATAAATGTAATTATAACTTAGTCTTCATCTCAAGGATCCAGGCCTTGCAAAAATGAATAGAAAATAAATTAAATCTGTTTTCATCCATCTCATTGTTGTTTTGATGAATTGCAGTGTTAGTGCTGTAAATGGGAACAGTTTTTTTCCAGAGCCCCCCCTCCCCACCTATAACACAGTAGATGCTGAATTGTTGATAATTAGGTAGCCATACACAAAGGCCCAGTTCATTCAGCTGCTCCACTTGTTCTCTTGGCCGGCGTGAGAGGACATCAGGCAAAGGCATCATAAATCTCCATAACCCCAGCCCCAAATGCCTTGGCTTGCTTTCCCCTCCACACACAGCAGTGATCAACAGGGCTGCCAGAGTGGATTTAATTTCACTGGGGAGGTTTATCACAAGGGCATCTTCCCTTATCCTTGTTTCAATTAAAGACACAAAATAAAGAACTACAGGAAAAAAAATACTGTTTTAAAAAATTACTTACAATGTACTGCCAACAGTTACATTTTCATGAACAGATTATGAGATAAAGAAGGTAGAGTGTGAACTTCATCACAGCAGGGCAGGGAGGGACAGTGTCATCTCATGGTTTCTACAACAACTTTATTTTCAATTTGCTCTCAAGGCCATATTATTCTTCTCCACAAGAATATTGTAGTTGTCATCAGCATGAATGACAGGGACAATGGGTCTCACGCAACAAACTGGTTTCATAATGAGTACATCATTCTGGTTTCTACTTTCTATTTGTTCTTATTTTAATAGTGCTCAATAATGTCAAAGAAAATTATGTAGAAATGAGTCACTGAGTGGATCTTAAAATACATGAATGTCACATTTCATAAACTTGCTGATTTAACTTATCTCATGCATCGGTGAATCATCATATTAAAATATATGTGCAAGCAGCAATGTGGTGTTCTGGCAGCAACGGTAGCATCCCCAATGGTCCTAAGATTTGGATATGTCCAAAGAATTGGGTCATGAGTCCATGTACAAAATTTTGTTTTAAAACATAGAACTGAGATATAAGCCATTTTCACAAATTATAGCACCCCCAGAGGTCAACATATTTTCTGAGCACCCTCAGGGTGGGATCAGAAGTCCATGTACCAAGACCATGTACGAAGTTGTACGTCAAAGCGTTTCTGTTTGGTGGCTTTGTTGCCAATCTCGATGTGAGGGATGAATGCTTTGGAATGTCAAAACGGCTACAAGTAGAAATTGTGGGAAAGGGCCTGAAGACAATCTATGGCAATTTTAATAAAGATTGTGCAAAATTTGCGACTGCTGAAAATTTTGTTTCACTTTCCACAAAATCCTATTTGGTGGGAAATAGCACCCCTTAGAGGTCAAAGGTCACCATATTATTGTTCCATCCTCAGAATGGGGTGATGAATCCATGTATCAAATATGGTTTCAACACATGAAAGCATTGCTGAGCTATAAACAGCTCCCCCCAAAGGTCAAAGGTCACCATATTTGCTGAGTGTCTTCAGGATGGGGTAACAAGCCAATCTACTAAGACTGAACTTGAAACATCAGCGCTTTACTTGCACACATGAAACTTGGTCAAATTAGTCAGGGTCAGACCTGTCCTACCCCAATTTGTATGCTAAAATTCACAACTTTCCTCCATTCAGTTCTATAGGCTGCCATAGACTTAAATGGGAGAAGAAATAATAAGAAGAATACATAAAAACACAATGGGGTTCTGCAGCTTCGCAATGCTATTTCATATTCAGTAGGTACCAATAGCAATCATATTGAGTGACTTATAAAGTGGCAGAGATTATGAACTGAGATTATTATCTCAATTATGATATGAATTCTGAAGTCTCGTTGGTAACATATAGCCAAAAATATGCCCAGCGTGAACAAGGACGGGTACTTTTTATGTGCTGTGCCCTTCACCAACTAACACACACACACTTTCCATCTCCCAGAACTGAACCGAATGCATCTGGCTCCAGATGAATGACGATTGATTGAGGCATCATTACATTTTGCAATCAGGACTCCCAAACATGCTCAGCCTCATGCACTGAGTCTCTACAGGCACTCTATACTTAGAGCAAGCTGCAATATTGTCTGTGGACATCTGGAACAGAACAGCCCTGAGGAGCAAACTCCATTTCCTTTAGCTTAATGCCCTGCTTACTGCACCTTTGCACAGCTTTGAACAGGTGGTGACTGAAAGGACATGGAGTGTCAACTGACTCACAAATACCTTTCCCACTGTCCTGTTCCAACCCCCACCACCACTAACCCGAACCCCACCCACCCCACGGCGCTCTTTTGAGCTCAAAGATGCTGTTATCTATGGTATGATTTTTTTGCTAGTATGTTTGCTAGCATTTAATAATTTCATTCCCTTTGTGTTAAGACTGTCAAGTTGTCCTCCCATAAAAGTCTTTTTTATCTCTCTGCAGAAGCTCAGGTTATTTTTAAATGCAGTGGCTGCCCTTTCCTTCTACAAGATAACTGTTTATGTGTATTCAATCTAATTATGACTGGCTACATAACAAAAAAAGCTTTGGAGGAAATATTAAAGAAAGGTGAAGAGGATTTGTGTTGGAGTCATTTAGTGCTGATTTGATTGATATGGTTTAAAATGCCTAAATAAGCCACATTTTCTCTGATATTTAAAATATGGAAGAGAAGGACCTGTGACCTAAATTGTCAAATGCCTTTTGAGTTTTCAACTGAGAAATTGCACAGCACACAGAATTAATACAATGGTTACCTCTTTGGCATGATTTCATTAACAACAGGTTTAATCAGTTGAAACACCCAGGGAGTAAATCTAAGTCAAAAGATTACGCTTAACTTTCTTTACCAGATCCATCAAACTAGCACATGCAGATAAACGACCCTATAGTGCATTGTTTCTTAATTGATGGGTCACAGGACCAGTGTAGGTGGGTGGTAGTAAAAAAAAAACACCACAAAAAATATAATTTAAGATCATATGATATGATTCAGTTGACTTTAATGAAAACACTCAAGCATCCACCTGTAATTAAAAATCCAGTGACAGGCATTGTGGGATGAATAGGAGATCTATAAATAGTTCACTGCTGTAGAAATTGCAGCAAATGTTTATATATATATATATAGTTTTTCTTTTCTCTCTAGTGTCTTGATCAGTCCCCTGGCAGAAGCTACTGAGGCTTGGCGGGGGCTATTACTGTTGCAATAAAGAACTCTCTAGGGATGAGAACATTTCCTCCTGCTTTCCCCTCCTCCAAAAAAGATGAAAGGAAGCAGGCCTTGTCTTCCTAGCTGTGTCCATTATCGCTTCCTCCATGATCGTGATGAGGGTTATGGGATCAGATGGAAGAAAGAGGACAGAGGGGGAGAAGGCAACAAGGATATCCTGTAATAAGCCATCACCAAGAATACTGCCTCCTTGAAATACTAAAACTTAGTATTCTTCTAGCAAAATATCGTCTGGAGGTGCATCAGGCAGGCAAAACTGAAAAAAACTTTGTTCTGCTTGAGTATACTTCTGCTGTCTGATTTCTGAGAATGTAACTTTAGCTTCTATTTATGGCGCCTGTGAGAGCAGTGTGGTGCATCAAGGATAAATTAAGTGTAACGTTTTCATTTGTGACTTATCCCAGCAAACCCATACGTAGTATATGCTTCACTGGGTCTCTGGGGAACAAGCCTTCATGGTGTCATAAGAGCAGTACATAACACCATTTAGTTGGGTGAGTTTGGTGTCTTTGAGAGTTCATGTTTTCAATTCAGCATACTGCATTTCATCATGCCATCAGCTTTCTTGTGTTTTTGCAGATGACTCAAAAACACAGAGGTGTGTACTTATCCTGAAAGATGAGCTCAGAGGTTGATTTCAGGATGTGTCAGACACACACTAAACACAGCTAGAGAGACAAGCAAGGGGTTTTATTTTCAAATAAGCCAAACAAAATTCAAACAAGGTCAACGTCAGCTAAAGATAGCCGAGGACTAATGGTATAACTATAACGCTCAGAAGTTTAAGGTAGAACTAAAACACAAACGGTAACGTAAATGAACAAAGCACAAACTTAAGCATATGGTGTAACAAGGAATTAAACAATACCCAAATAAGAGAGTCCAAGGACAAAAGACGAAGGAGCACAAGACACAAAGACTTCGTGGGAGAAGAGAAACAACACAACTGACTCAGAACTGATCCAGGAGAGGATTGACTAGGCCAGACGACAAGAGACCCGGGAGTGCTGCTTAAGTACTGTGGAGACCAGATGAAACCAATTAGTACTCAGGGGAGCGTGCACACGAACCTGGAAGTGGCTGTGAACGAGGTGACGAGCTGATTAAGGAGTTGTGGGTTTGTGAAGCAGAGTGAGGGGGCGTGGTTGTGGCCAGATCTGATGCAGACCTGACAATATGAGTTTATCTTATATCAGATAAACGAATCACTAACCAACCATGCTAGTGATGTTTTGATTGTTTTGTTTAGTGCTCATAAGACGTGGATGCAATAACATTTGACATTTTTAAACAAAACTGTTGGACTTACTTACATGTTGACAAGAACAAGTCAAATATGGAGCAACATGATACATGATACATGAGTACATCTTTTTTCTGTGTGTTTATCAGTCTGTCTCATTAGAAAAAAAGCTGAAATTTTTGGCATTGGTGTTCTAACACTGGCATGAAATATTATGTGGGCGTGACTAAAAGTCTAAATGAGTTGTCATAAAGGACAAATAGTGACACAGGGAGGGGAGCAAGTCTGCTATCTGGGTTTTCATCTAAAGACCTAAAAAGATAGAGATCTGATCTATTGCTGTGGCTCTCCACTTGCAACTAGAGGAGCTGTAACATTGGCATTGATGTCATCCCATTCCTCATACAGTATGGATCCAATATAAAGCTATATTGCTTTTTCCATTTCCATTTCAAACAGATATACTTTCAGAGGTAGGTAGTCCATGAATCGTCCATATGAAGTATTTATGAAACGATAAAAACTTTTTTCTACATATCTAATAACGGGGATTGATAAATCTGTATTTAAATTTAGTTTTCATCTGTAATCCTTATGTGGCAAATATCCACATCCTCATGTGACCATGCTATATGTTGCAAAATGTAGGCAAAAAAACATGTGTTGACTAAATCTGTCCCTTTTCAAGTTAGAACTAACTTTATCTGGCGTGGCCCATCTCTAAAATCCATGTTTAACTGTGCATCTACAGGTAGAAAATGCATTGTGCATTCAGGTACATTTTCTCTCCAGATCCCATTAAAGCACTTTCCCAAATTACCTTCCACAAAATCTCTCCACAAAAAGGTACAGCAGCTCTTCCCCGTTAGCGATGTTCCAATGTCCCTAAAGGTGGGAGAAAAAGAAGGCAAGGAGGAAGAGGCGCCTCAGGGGCAGCCGTTCCACACCCTGCGCCCGGCCACTGAGAAGGAGCTATGGGAAGAAGTCCTGTGCCAAGTCAAACTTTCTGCACATTGGTCATATCGGAGGACAAACTTCCTTAATCACTCATTAATAACTGTGAGAAAACAGTGGTGACTTTTCTTGCCGTTTGAAGGATGTTACACTGTTGCATGTTACACTGAGTGAGCATGTGTGGTAGATCAAAAGCCATCACCACACCAGTAAATCATTCATTAATTGGTGAATCAGCTCATACTTGAAGGTGTTTTTCATACTTTCATAAATAATCTTCACATTTTTGAAAAGATACTCACTTCTCTAATGGTAAAGTAATATCCTCTCTTGCAAACAAACACACTAAAAGGTCACCTTGCCCCGTAATGATCTGATTATACTGAATGTACTGGCCAGATTTCAACTTTATATGAAGAAGTGTCATCAAGACCCAGAGAGGTTCCAGAGTGTCCATGGGTGGCCTTGTTTTTGTTGATTAATTGGTATTGTTTGCATGGGTCTATTGAGTCCGCTTAAATGTCAGCATATTTTATTCATGTGTTGTGAGGTTTGGACCTGACAGTGCGGTTTCTCATTAGTCGGATCATACTGCTTTAATTGCTGCAGTATCTAGGTCGTGTCTCACTACCAAGAGCCCTGTCCCTTCTCAAATACAATCTTTTCCTCCACATTCAAAATGAACAACTTACACACACACACACACACACACACACACACACATATATATATATATATATGTTTCTTGTGAGCCCTCAATTCAGTACTGAAAGGCAGGAGGTACTCCATCCCCCAGTGCATTCAGGTAATTCAGCTAATAGGAGATTAATAGCCTAGTGAAAACAGATTTATGAATAGTCCATTATACCCATGCTGACACACAACACAGCAGTCATGGTCATGAGAAAGTACATTTTTACAGAAGTTGTATATAGAAGTTTGTTCTAGGTCAGTACTTTTCAAACTTTTTTAGTGACTGACCTACATTTTTTAAATATTTTCTGAAGGGCTTCACATACACAAATAAGTTATAACAGAGTATTTATTTATAAGATGGATGGGCTTGTCTGAACTGCATTCCACTATTCCAAAACAGCCTATGGACTTTGCAGACTGCTTAAACTCGACTGAAGCAATGCTCACTCATTTAAAATTTGAAAAATTCAAAGTGTGGGATAGTAAGCACACATCTGTCTAAAGTCTACAAAGGTCATATTAAATACATATTTAACACCTGATAGTGGCATGTCTTTAAAACCTGATCTGTTTTGACATCTTATGTAGATTCTTTAGATTTAATCTAAAATGTACAAGATGCTAGATTTGATTATTCACCCACAGTGTCCAGCTATTAGTCACTGTTCTACATACAGGCTGTTTGTGTTCAAAGGGAGTTCTCTACAAATCAACCTTAGACCCTCTCCATTCTCAACTGCAGCACTGTCCTCAGTTAACCTCCAAGATGTACCCTTACAATCAATCAATCAATCAGTCATGTGGGGCATCAACAGGTTCTCATATCTGATTTGCAGGACCAAGATGCTTCCTCTAGATTATGCACAATACACAGTCCGGTACTGAATATATATGAATCAAATGGACAGGTGATACATTTTGGCCTGTGCCTTCAAGGAAAAACTGCATCTACATATTTTATAAAGCCTATAACCTCTAAAGGTAATATAACATGTACTAAAGACATGTCCCAACTTCATCCATACCATGGTTAATGCCCAGTCCTGTCTTGTAATCAGAGAGGATTGAAGCTGAGATCTTTGTTGTAATAGATTGATTTTCAATGACTAGCTCTTCTGGGGCTGATATAGGCAGCGCATCCCAAAGATTCAATGTTAACATTAAAATTCATATTCATACTCAATATACCCAGGCTTTTGAAAAACCCACCCCTTTTCAATATGTGTACTTGTGATACTTAGACTGGTAGTGGTAAAATGCAAACAGAGCAGACCGGCTATAGTCTTACTTTTGTTAATGTTAATTAGCAGCTGCTGCACAGAGGATTAATGTAACGTAATTTAGGAATTCTCATTGGCTTGAGCTGCTGAATGTCAGCTTTCCTTCTGCTTGTTCTAAATGGCTATCAGCAAGATACATGGCTATCAGCAAGATTCATTTTCAAACATCTACAGTTATGGACTGGTGAATGGCTTCCTAAACCACTAGTATTAGCATCTATTCTGTACTTCAGCTCTCATTTGTAAGAGTTGCATGGGTAATGGACTGGAGCAATGCCTGGTAAGTCACACTTTTGATATGCCAGGCCCTCACACACCCAGACTGTGATTTTGCAGCACCAACTGTCTAATTGGAAGGGGAGAGAGAGAAGAGCATTGGACTGAAGAGAGCAAATAAGATGTAAGAAAAGAAAGGGAACAGCAACAGCATTGGAAGACAGAAAAAAAATAGCAGATGAGAAGAGGAGAAAAAGATGTGAGGAGCACATGAGCTGAGAAAAGATTTAAAAAAGAGAGATGGAAAGGCAGATGGGATCTTGAGTGACCTACGAGCTAAACACTTCCCTCCTACCCACACAGGCTGTGAAGCAGAGCAGTGGCATGTGGTGCGGGGCAGTGTGGTGCGAGGGGACCCCGTGCCCCGAGGCCTAATCTGCATACTGAGGTGGCTGGCTGAGGCAGTGTGAGCGAAGCAGAGCAGCGCAACTCTGCTCTGACTAAGCCTGCTGGCCAGACCCACCCACGCTCCACAACTGCTGGTCCCAGAAGCCCAAGCACTCAAACACTACTCACACACAGCACAGATGAGTACCAAATATGCCTTCAGTGTGTGTGTGTGTGTGTGTGCGTGTGTGGTAAACGAGTAAAGGTGCAAGTATTATTAGATGCATACATGCATTATGTCAGGTATTAGAAAACTGTTTGCGAAAAGTAGGTAAAATTACCCATGCTATGAAGATTAATATACTAGTAGTATTAGTATATTAACCAAGTATTAAATGTGATGTAATTTCCAACACCCATTACATGTAATGGAGCAAACCTTATCAGTTGCAACATCCCTATGTGGAATGAAAATGGGAAGGGTGTAAACTGTGTTGGACGCACTGGGCTCCAGTTCGATTAGCATTAGCTACAAGTTTGCTATTCCGTCTATCTTGTACCAAATTACATTCTTTTTCCTAACAACAGAAGTTGATGACCTCGGTCAACAGGGCCATATATAGACTGAAACACTCGTAATTTTTATTTAACTACTACCGTCAGAAGTTAGATGCATTCCTTTGCACAACTACAGATCACTATACTCTTTGTCATTGCATTCAAGCTGTGTAACTCTGCCTAGCCCTACCTCAAGCCCAGCCCATCTGGGTTTCCCACACTGAGAGCTCCAGCACTGGCTTGGCAGGGCAGCAGCAGTAGCTGGAAACAGGCCAGCATTGTAGTACAGGGCTCACTGATGCCAGTAGTCTCTCTCTCTCACACACACACACTCACCATAGGAGTGTTCTCAACAAGTGTTGCAGCAATGAGGGAACAACAAGGTCAAGGTGTTGCAAAGCTACCATGGACAAAAGCATCAGTCAAAAACAGTCAGAAATGTAACATCAGTGAAAGATGTAAATGATTCTTATTGTTTGGATGTTGGAAAGTGTGGCTTGTCTCAAAGCACTTCTACTGTAACAAACATGTATCTCACCAAGCACGACAGATAAGCACCATATTACCACCATTACACTCTCATTACAATGAACAGTGGTGGAAGAATTTCCATGGTATTTGCTTGTGAAGGCAGTAATTGCTGGCCTCTGGCCAACTTCATTAGAATGAGTAGGACAATCTGACGCTGCTAGCCTCATACAGTAGACCACCGTGGGCACATTCAGGAATCCCCATCAGCTCCCTCCTCCAAAGTTTCAGAGTGTTCGGAGCGTGCTTATCTGGTCACACAGTCGCCCACCCTCACTCCCTTTTAGTTCCTTCTGTCTTCAGTCTTCATCTTTGACAGACCAGGGCTGAATCTTTAATGCAAGACTGTTAAAAGGCATAATGTCTATCACCACCACAGCCAGTCTGTAAAAAATATCTGCATAATTATCTCTATGAGTCATAGGAGGTTGTTGTAGAGGGGCGGTGAGGACTATTAGCATAAGGTCCTGCCAGGTAAAGCATATTGATATCAGAAGAAGCCCTGGAATAGATTTGTTCTTTTTATTTTCCTCCAAATGCATTTCTGTCATCAGATTATGACTCACCGGTCTCAGGGAACACATGGTGCGTGTTAGAAGTTAGACAAAATACAGTGTGGAAGATTGTATAATGTAAAGTTAAGCTGGCTATTTGATTAAAATATATATTTTAAGGAATAAGTGCAATTTAGCATCCAGTTATACTAGTGACAAAATGTCACTTCATGCATCAAAAACCTTCAACATTCATCAATAATTATCACCGCTTTTAGGATTCACAAACCACTAAATGCTGGATGCTGGATCCACAAAAACAAAGATTTCTGACCCTGATTTGAACAATCAAAATCTGAGATGGCTCTATGCATAAACAAGACTATGCTTCATGCATAAGAACATTGCTTGTCGGTAGACATAACACTTTGCCTGCCATTCAAATTAGGGCCCTTAAGAGCCCATGTCCTTATACCGTTTATTTTTTTTTCGAGGTCGTCAGTGCATTTTTCACTGGTTTTCTATGAGAAAGAGCATCTGTGGCCACTTAGAGAAAAACACTGTACCCAGTGCCTTTTTTGAGAGTGTTTCACAGCTCTTGTGCCTCAGTTCTGAGTTAAAAATATTTTTCAGAAGGAGCTGCAACGTCACAATGGACTTAGGCTAGTAAAGGCTAGTTGAAAAAAAGTAACATTAACGTCAGACTGAGCTCCATAGATGCCTGAGATATATTTATTTTGCCTTTCCTCCTAATTGTTTTTACAAAGTTACCAAGAGGTTCCTATACAATCTAAAAATCTAATTTTAACCTAAGATGCTTCCTGATATTTGGAAGGTGTCTGTCAGAAAACTATCTACATTCAAGACATGAGCAAGATAATGTTCACTGCGATTGTGCTGTCAAACTACTGGTGCTTATAGAAATGAAGAGAACAACTTTTTGTGAGCTGGGCCAACTAGGCACTAAATAGACATGGCCCCTAAAACAGCAACAACATATTGCTATTACAAAAACACTGGCAAGACTGCTCATATTGATATCATTATTTCAAAAACTAACTTCAGACCGGGGTCAACAAGGAAGTACACAAGTACAACAACAAAGAGAGGCCACTATGACTTAATCTCTGAATCACTCCAGATTTCACCCAGCGCTCAACCATCGTCTCCCTCTGTCTTGCACTGCCCACCCCCTTCCCCTCTCTCTGGCTCAGTGGCTTTTCCTGGCTGCTCATAATTCCATTTCCTGTGATTTCATGCTCACGCTCACCCTCTCCTCCAACCCCATCCCTCTCCCGAGCTCACTGCTAACTGTCCAGTAAGAGGGGATAAAATGCTTCCAGTTCAGCCTCTCTTCCTGCCATTCTCCCTCCACTTCCTCCAGGAAGCATCTGCTTCGCTCCCACAAAGACCTGGACCACAAGGGCAGAATAATACAACCAGAGCGACTGGGTAGGGAACAACCCTACATTGTCCGATGAAAGACACAGAGAATAAAGGGACCTTGCTTACTAATGTCAATTGTGACACTGTTGGCACTAACAATGAGAATCTACAGTCTTTGATGTAAACTAGTCAGAATGTTACTCTGGGGTCCTGATACCAAGGATCGTGTTCACAGCTTTTTTTTCATTTTCTTCCTTCCACCTTCTTTAACCATGACATCCTGTTTGCATCAATATTTTCAACATTAAAAAAAGCCGGTGATAGTGGTGGTGAGGGTGCATGCTTTTCGGACACAGCAGGATATTTAGCCTTCTTACTTTTTCCTAAACACCAGTCCATTCCATGCTCTGTCCTTGACCATGTTTCCTCCTTTCCCATGTCCAGGCAGACCGTGAAGCAGTGAGGGCTCTCCTGAATGATGCAAAACATCAAAGGGACTGAGAGTGGTCTTTCAGAGTCAGACCCACTGCTTATCTGACCTGTTATCACGCGGCTTTATTTTTCTCCCACTACTCACTTTTGTGTTTTGCAGGACATCCATCATTAGGTCAGCGTGTGTTTGGTCGGGGAGGGTGTTGCTCTGGGCTTTTGGTTACATTGGGAGCTGATTTGCTTTAGTGCTGCTATTGTTTTTCCCGCCCCACCACCCCTTCTCTGGAGGAAATGGAAGGCTGTATCAAGTCAGAGCACGCTTCCTGTGCTTGTTGTCTTGAGAGGACCTCTTGGGGGTGGCCAAGAAAGTGGCCGGAAAGCAGTCAGCATTCGTCAGTTGGGAGTAGAGGGAAACAGAGAGGAGAGAAAACACTGACATTGGGAGAGGCGTACAACTTCTAATGTGTGCAGTGGTTACTGTGTGTGCCGTCTAAAGGATCTCAGAAAATGGAGAGCTGGATATTGTTGTTGGGGTTTTTGCAAGTTGCATCCTGCTTAGACTCTTTTCACTATGATATTCATGGAGATGCGGTGAGCTTTGAAGAGGCTAAAATAAACTGCCGCCATGAGGGAGTTCTGACCACTCTGTCCAGTCGGGAAGAGGTCCTTGCAGTAAAACAGGCCATGGCACAGCATCTTGAGTCAAGCGGGGAGTACGCATACTGGATAGGTCTATGGAGACCCAAGCCAGATTGTCTTGATCCAAAGGCGAAGTTAAAGGGGTTCAAATGGATGGATGGAGGTGACGAAGCAGAAGAAATCAAATGGAAAGGATCACCCGAACAGACATGCACACATGATCGCTGTGTATACATTTCTATCACCTATGATGGAACTTCAGTTGTGGACTGGGGATTAATGGATGATTCCTGTAAGAGAAAGCGCCCTTTCATCTGTAAAGTCGCAGGTAAGAAGAAGATTCCTGTGCCCAAAGATTGTGAAATACCCACTATCGAAGGGATGCCCACTATTGAGGGGACAGATGAACACATACACAGAGCAGGGAATCCTTCCAAACTGGCAGTGGTGTGTCAAAATAAAAAATCATACAACCTAACTTGCGCTTCTGAAACTCAGAAATGGACAACAATGGATGGGAGCACAGTGGATTTGTCAAGTATATGTGTTTCGTGCTCAGTGGGTTTTGAGAAGTCTCACTCAGGACAATGTGTGGATATTGATGAGTGTAAAAATCAGCCATGTGGACCCAACATCGAGTGTGAGAACTCAGAGGGATCATTTCATTGCAAGGGCTTAACAACGCAACCACCCAATGATCCCCACACTCGGCCAACCCAGGCCAATGCTGAGGTCCCTTTCATCAATCCAGACCAGAATGGTACTGTTGACCCAAGGAGCGTACTTGTCCATGTGACAGAGGCCAGTCCGGACTACTCCTACATCTACATCCCTGTTATCATTGCCGTCTTGGCACTGCTGCTTCTTCTGGTGGTCATCTTGGCCATAGTAGCATGCTGTCGCAGGAGGAAGAGGAAGCGTTCAAAGAACCTGGCTGGGAAGAAAGCCTCCAAGGAAACTATGGCATTCAGGGACTCGATGGAGAAGATAAATGAGAAATGACCGAGGCACATGGGTGACGACACCCAACAGTTCTTGCTCTATGTGCTCTCAGCCGTGGCAGTCTGGTTTAGTGAGGCTGCATAGTGGTCCTCAGCTAATTGACACAAATAAGCCATTTGAACAATCATTCACTCAAGGTCTTGGGTGTATGAAGTGCTGTTGTTTTGTAATGTGCCCATTGGCTCTAGCTTTCTTGCACTTTTTGTTATCAGTGGCTGTTGAAGAATGTAAGATCAAGATTTGATAAGTATTAAACATACAGAGTTCTCCAGGAAAACTCAGAAAATCTCACACAACCTGAAGTAAGGTAAATAAATACTTCAAATGTGTTTATGTGTAACTGTTAGTAATGTTTGTTCATATCTCTAATCATTTTGAAAATGTATTATAGTTTCTACAATGTTTATTGTAGTCTCATTTTTTGTATACTGTTAATAAACATGTGCAACCGCTGAACAATCATAAGATCTGAAACATTGTACAAATAGATTATGAAGCAAATAAAAGGGGTTATAAAAACATAGGTCTATAATATCTGTCAACACTGATAACTGCAGGGAACACATCAAAGACACAGGACTAAAACTCTCCTCAGTTATCAAAATGAAACAGCATTTTCATTTGTGGAAATCAAAGGGAAGGGCTGCAGAACAAGACCCACAATCCCTCAAACAAAAACACTGTGAGAGGACATTGAACAAGATAACTGAGCTGATATTGTGAGCAGGATATGGTCAGTTTGTGAACGTAAACAGTACTTTCCTGTTCCTGTCTCCTCCACCCACTCTGTCATGATATACTCATCTATAAGAAAATTTCATGCATAAACAAACTATATCATTAATGCTATTCCTGAAACAAACATTCATAGGCGGGGTTTACCACAAACGAGCAACAGTCACAGAATAAAAACTGCGGCGTCATAACATCGCTCTCCCTCTCTCTCTGGGCCAAGCACGACCTCAGCAGCAGCCCCGTAGGCTCCAATCTCCCCTCTTTAGAGTCACAGAGATCCTGTGACTTTAAT
Source organism: Tenualosa thibaudeaui (assembly GCA_027481765.1). Lineage (NCBI taxonomy): Eukaryota > Metazoa > Chordata > Actinopteri > Clupeiformes > Clupeidae > Tenualosa > Tenualosa thibaudeaui. The sequence continues at coordinate 6,417,231 of JAIFZK010000013.1, read as the reverse complement.
GGATGGTTAGGCTACTTTTAATGATGAAGCTACCAGTAGAACGTAACTTCTGTTTAACTTGGCAAAGAAAAAGGTGCTACGGGGCAATTGTGTTTTGTTCATGGATTTAAAAAGGTACACTTGAGGAACTTCATTTCCAGATACAGCTAACGCAACAAATACAGTTCTGGTATTAGCAATGAAACGGGAATGGTAGTACAAAGCTTTGTTCTGTTGACAATGTGCATGTTCCTACGCTTACAGAGTCGTAGTCCTGGAGGTACAAGTGCCATTTCTATAGGTGCTATCTGATTCCATATTGTCCGGTGGAAATTCATCTACACTGTATCCGCGACTTTTCAAGGCAGTTGCGTAGTAATCGATAGGTTCTTCGGTCGCGTTGTCCATCCAGCGCAGACATAATATTCTTTGGAACGAGCGTTTGAAATTGTCCGACAGAAATCCGTACAGTATAGGGTTGGCGCAGCTGTTAGCGTAACCTAAAATTACTGCCAGCTGGCTCAGGGTGGCATTATGTTTCTCCACAAAGACATTAACGAGTTGGACGACGTGAAAGGGCATCCAACAGATTACAAACACGGTCACCACCATCATAACCATCAGAGTGATTTTTCTCTCGGACTTTTTGCGCTGCTGCCAGCCAGCCTTTAGGGCAACCACTCGCATTTTCACTATGATCAAAATGTAGCACATACATATGGCAATTACGGGGAACAGAAAGCCCATTAGAAATGCATATACTATAAACACAGCCATCCACTGTTTCTGTGGCTCTGGCATTTGCATATTACAAGCTACTGATCCGTCCGAGTTCGGTGTTGTGCTGGAAAATATAATAATTGGCAAAATCACCAGGATGGAGAATATCCAAACTCCCAAGTTAACCATCTTGGCAATTGTAGGTCTTCGGTAACGGGCAGCTTTTATGGGATGCACTACAGCAATGTATCGGTCAATGCTCAGGACAGTCAAGCAATAAATGCTGGTGAACATATTTATAGCGTCCACACTTAGGACGAGGCGGCATAAGAAAGATCCAAATGGCCAGTGGTGAAGTAACGAGGATGTCACCAAAAACGGCACACTCAACATAAGTAACTCGTCCGCAATAGCCAAGTTCAAAATGTATATATTAGTCGCCGTCTTCATTTTAGCGTACCTAAAAATTACATAGATGACCATGGAGTTCCCACAAAGCCCGACCAAACAAACCACCGTGTAGATAAATGAGATGAGAATTGCGCTACCGTGAGACTCGCTGTGCGTCTCATTGCCGGAGGAATTCATCAGAAAAAAACTGTCCTCTAAATTAAGAAGCTTGGATGAGCTATTAGGAAGCATTCTGGTTCTTGCCCTCAAAACAGGATGTGAAAAGTGATGAACTCGCTTTTAAATAATGCGCAGGTGCATTTTCCTTTGTTTTCTTTTAAAAGTATCCCTCAGGTCGTTTTCGCGTTGCGGCGCACTTCGAGTTTCAGCACCATGGATAGCTACGCCGGCGAAGGACCCCCCTCGCACTGATTTTAGCGAGGCACGTCACACGCAACAAAATGACGTTGCCTTAAGTCTTAATCGATATATAACTGAACTGACAGATACACTCACAGAGATGCTTGTCGTAGTATAACCTCGTGTACTCCTTCGTTTGCTATGAGATCACATGATTGCAAAAGCGCAGCTGTGATATACTTCAGCTGACATTAATCACACGACTATGAAACACTGTAAAAAGTAAGTTTTTGAAAAAAAGAAGAAAATTCGTCCTATGTTTCTAAACATTTCAATCTACTTCAGACCATTACACATACATAACTGTACTGTCCAATACAGTCAGCATGTTAGCAGGTAACTTAGGTTTGGCAAAATACACTGATACGTCTGTTTTTCAAAGATAAAATCACACCTCTTCATTACACCTGCTAAAGAACAACAATAACATTAAAATATTTTTTCCATCTTTGTGTGTTTTGGTGCCATTTACATGTTATATTTCCCGAAAGGGAACTGTTGATGTTAATTCAAAATAAAATGAAAATATCAATCCGTTGGATGTCATTTGCTAACTACTATCATGTCACAAATTTCACAGTTTTCCAATTTTGTAGTACCATCTAGTGGTCGATTCCCCCTTTAAGGATACCTTTTTTCATCCGTATCCGTACAATTGAATTGAATTAATTAGGCAGCAGAGAAAGACAACAAACTTGAAAACAATAATAATAAAAAAACACCAGGTGCAAGGACATGTTGAAAATATGTCCTCAATCTGAGCAAGAAAAAGATGTCTAAATACGGACACCAAGAGAGAGACAGAGAGAGAGAGAGAGAGATGTGTTTCAATTGTAATGAGGCTGCTGGTGCAGGTGAGCCTGAAATGCATTTTCTCAGAGGGGTTTTATTCTCTGCTTATTTCTCATTAGCATCTCTACATCACTGCATGTGCAACCATACCAGCCCCCACTGCACCACATCTCATTGAAATGCGAATAATAAAGAACAAGGGACATTACTGAGGAATGCTTTGTCACTCTGGCAAATTGCTCCCTGTTTCCGTTTGTCCAACCCCATCCAAGTGCTCCCGCTTGCACAGGGAACAGTGATGGCTGCCCTTGAAAGGTAATGACTATCGGTCGGGCCACAGAAAGAGATAGCAGCGCAGATGGCTGTGTTCGCACTCTGCTCTCTCTCTCTCTCTCTCTCTCTCACTCCCCTACTTCTCTGGCTCGCTCTGGAAGAGAGCCAACATTTTCCTGGGCAGGTGTTCTGTTTTTCATAGAACTCACACCTCCCTGAGGTTAATTTTTCATACAGGACTTTCCTTCCCAGTTCTTTTCACTATACCAGTTAATACCAAAAGAGATGAACACCAAGAGACCTTCACAAAGAGCATAGTCAAAGCCTTTGAAAGGAAAGGTGATGGAAGTCAGAGGACCTCACTCTCTTTCTCTGCCTCTTTCTCCGTCTCTGTCAGAATGTGTGAGTGTTATGGAAGAATGAGAAGAAAACACAGGAAATCATAACAAGCATAACTGTAAGGACAGTAAGAAAAAGGGAACGTTTCAATGGTTGGATAAATATCAGGTTTAGAAAGAACTTATCAGAAAGTGACAAATGGAGACAGAATCCTTGTCTATGACTAACTTAACCTAAGGCTCATTTGAATTAAATTACACTCTTGCCATTTCAATCTTGCGGGTCCTGTATGCATTTCAAACAGTTTTCTATGCAGGTGCTTTCTGTTGGTCATTGCAACTCATTTGCATTTAGATTTTTTCCCCCTGACTTGACTCTCACAGCTGCAAACAGTGCTTGCATAAAGAAAACTAATATGGCCGTCCATTATAACGGCTGGACTCACTGAGCATCAATAATAATATGAATAAACAACACAGCCAGCCATTGCACCGTAAGGTACATTAAAGGCAGATTAGGGCACAGCCAGCTGAAAATGTCAAGGGAGGTGGAAAAATAAGAACTGAAATTCAAATGAGAAGTGGAGCCAAAATGGCAATGCACAAGTAGAATGTGCCCGATGAAAATGTTACTCTGGATGAGCACAAATAAGACGTGACACCAGCCTGTTCAAACCAGACCTAACAGGCATGGTGCTGCTTTAGATAAAGCATCAGCTAAATATCAGGTAATTTAACTTACCGACAAGTTTAGAGACTAATGCTGCACTTACAGCCTGTTACACATTCACAATTGTGTGTGCGACGGTGTGTGTGCCTGTACATGTTTATATTATATTTTAGAGATTAGTGTATGTTCATATAGACTACATGTAAATAACTTGCTATGAAGCTATGATGCATGATGTGCAATAAGCATCTTGTGGCTTAGATTTTGCATGTGTCTGTATGGGTATTGTATTGTTCAACAAGGTCAGCAGGGAGAGGCTCCTGACTCCTGTGCCTCCTGGAGTTCCAGTGCGGTGCCATAGTCCTGCAAGGCTTGCTGGGTAAGGCCCAGGTGACCACGCACGTCAGCACGAAGTTTATACAGCAAAGCATCATTGGGCTGCAATTCAATAGCTGCAATAAACACACAAGTACACACACACACAAACAAGCAAATACAAGATGGTGTTAGACAAAGCGTAAATATAGCGATTATATAATGCATCTACACCACATACCTTCACGTACCTTTTAACAAATATTTGTGCAACTGAAAATACCAAACTACCACCCACTGACTTTAATGACTCAAAGAATTAAGTCAAGGATTACCACATTTATACATAGTTGTAAAAACAACTAAAAAGTGGAATCTGAATAAAATAAAATTATATTGTGAGTAACTGCTGCTCATCATATGTGTCATAAAGATACAAGAAGACACAGTCTTTCTGCTTTGACACCTACACAACATAGCCTTCCAGTACAAACATGCAACCTACACATTCATCAAAAAATATATATTCTGGATGCTTTAAAATATGCTATCTGGAAAATTGTTTAGGTCCAAAGAAAAAAATGGCCTAACACCTCAGTTGCTGGGAGCTTCCTGATAAGCAATCACTGATCCAATTGCATCAAATTAGCACCTCCTCAACACACAAAACTATTTTCATAAGCAAACATGTATCTGTGTAGTTGGGTTAGCATTCTCCCTACAGACAAGACAGATACAAGAGGGTTGCACAGTCACCATAGTAACCTCATGCCTCTAATCTTTCTTAAGTACGGAGCTTCCTTGGTCACTCGACACATCCGAGAAAACATGTCCCTGTGTCTGACTAGAAACTTTAAAGACTTGAATCAAGAAAAAAGTTACATCTGATGCCAAAATGTTCACTTTGAATGGACTCATGAGGAGAGCAAAAGTTTCCTTTCAAATAGTCAGAGAAGACTTGACAGCAGGACACACAGAGTGTTGTGGTTCTCTGAGAGATAATGCTTCCCAGGACACTCACTGTTTATCTTTGACCAAGACAGCATTTAGACAGTTTAGACAGCATGATGCAATTAAAGCAGCACAGAGCTTCCAGATAAAGCTTCATTTACACGGTTGTTTAATTGCCTTTTGCTTAAGGCTAACAAAAAAGAATAGTGCATAATCTTTTCACAATGTCTGCACACACACACAAAGAAGGCTGACCTACTTTTACTATAGGCAATGGATGATGGTTATGCTGGTAGCATGTAATTGAAATTCAAGACCTATGATTCAAGGTTTTTGATCCTTCCTAATCTAGTAGACTCAATGGTCTCAGAGATATTAAGTAAATATGTATGAGCTTCTAAACAAGAAAGAAGAAACTCTTATGCATTTTGATCAATCTAGCCTGTTTTGTAAAAAAAATGCAAATTCATGAGGATGATACGTCACTTTGATTTAGCTATGTTGTTTCACTTTTTGCAAACACAGCATGATCTACCAAATCAGTTTATTATTTACGCATAAGTAATCAAAGAAAAACAAACAAAGGGTGTTCTTGTTTAACCTAACAAAGATGACTGTGGAGTCAGATAAAGGGATTTGATTTCTCATGTACACAACAGGCATCTATATCCTTCCAAATGCTGCAAGGGAATCTTTGGCTTGCATGACAATTTGAATACTGCCTTTTCAAATGAGAACATGTCTTGAGAGATTTGATTACTTACAGCTTACATCACCCCTTTCTATTTATCTCACTGTTCATGTTCAAGCACAAATCGTCATGGAAGTCATTTAGGCTTGTACTTTGGGTCTCTGTCTAGACCAGGGGTTGACATTCCTGGGCACACGTGCCACAATTTGCATGCAGAGGGATTCTCACTGGCACCCCGGCAATGGTGCTCAGCCCTTGTTTGTATACATTAAAAATAAGTTTGGCCATCTCATCTGCTGTCGAACAGCCATTAGCTTTTGTAGGGTGCGTTTTCTGAACTGTGACAGACGATAACGCACCCTGCTGGGTTTAATAATTTTTCCAGGAGATGAATCCTCACAGTTCCAACAGATCCAACAGTTCCAACAGCTCCAACAGTTTAGGAATTCGGGCATTTATCTTGAATATTATTTCAGTAACTTTTCTGCTCACAATATTTGAATATTAAGGACTGAGAGACCATCGTAGGCCTACTAAAGGGCAGGATACTAAATTCTTAAATGTTACATGTTAGATAGGAATTTGGTATCCTGCCCTTTAGTAGGTCTACTGTTATATGTTGGATATGAGAGAGGCACAATTAAAGCGCAGTGAGAATGTTGTCACTTGTAGAGCCTTGGCTATAACAAAAATCCATATTTGCACAAAATGAACACTCCCTGTTACGCAAGTAAGCCTGTAGTGACCATTTTCATAGTTTGGAATGATGAATTTTGAATTCTGATTTTTTTTAAAAATGAGATCAACATATTATTAAAGTGCTGCTTTGCATCCAGCCAGAATGGATTCAATATATTTTTTATTATTATACATGGCTAAAAACAATCAGCCTGTTGAGTGGCACGCAAGACAATATCTTATTTGCACTCCATGTCTAAAAGGTCACTGGCCCCTGGTCTAGACCTTCTACAGATCAGGTTTAAAAGGTCACTGGCCCCTGGTCTAGACCTTCTACAGATCAGGTTTAATTGAACTGTTATGTGATTACTAATTTTACATTTTACCAGGTGAAACTCAGGCTAAACAAATTAAATGAAGAGATAGTTACAGTAGTATGGCATTTATCATTCCCGACCCTGACCCTGCTGTATTATATAAACTCTTAGAGCTCAGGTGGCAGGACTGAAGCACTGAAGAAACAAGGATAGTCTGCCATACTGGAGGAGGTCACTTCAAAACATGTCAAACTGCCCTCTCGCTAGGAACATTCCTTTTTCTCCACCAGGTCATAACCTCAGCCACAATTTCCAGCACCAACAGAGAGAGGGGAGGTCACAGTTTCACTTGACCTCTATCATGTAAGAAAATATATGAAGCCTCAGTAAACACAGACATTATGTGCAGCTGGAATCATGATAGAAAGATATAGGTTTCTCAAAGTGGAGAGCAGAACACTTTGCTTAGGTCAAGGCTACTGACTTTGCAGGTGTTGAAAAGATTTATACAGGTTAAAGATCTCTACAGAGGAGTACTTTCCAACACAGAATATTGCATAGAAGAAAAGATTAAGGAAGAACTCCACAATCTGAAAGTAAGCTATAAAACAACCAATAAAGGTTTAAAAAAAACTTTAAAATGCATGAGAGAGCAGGTAGGAAGAGACAAGGAGAGTTTAACCTTGAGTGAGGTCCTGGTCTGCACTGCGGTATTTCCTCAGGGAGCAGTAGAGGTTGGCCCGGTTCAGGTAGACGTGTGAGGAGTCCGGGTTGAGCTGCAAGGCCAGGGCGAAGTCCTGCAGTGCTTCTGGAACCTTCCGCAGCAAGGTGAGCGTGATGGCTCGATTGAGCACGGCTGACTCATCCCCTGGGTCCAGCCCGATGGCCTTGCCATAGTACTCAAGGGCCTGCAGGCACAGCAGCAAGTGCAATGAGCTCTAACAAGATACAACATGCAGCCAACTACCCTACAGTCACTGTAAAAGCCATTCACACCTGCCATACATTATGCAAAAGGAACCCTATACAGCAATCCTGAATGTGTCTATTTGCTAACTTAAGTGTCTTTAATTACCAATGCATAATGAATGTTTGACATCCACGTTGGTGCTACAGGGCAATATACATTTTTTTCAAGCACACTGACACCCCGGCTCACATCAATGTACATGACAGCAAGAATATGCTCTTCAGAATGTGTGTTGGTGTATGAATATGTTACTATAAATATACAGTATACACCTCTACATGTCTAATGATTCCCTGTAAGAACATTATGGTGTGCATTGTGGTGTGCACATACCAGCAGGGGCAAGCGGCCAACTTGGATCACTAAGGGCAGCATTTACTGACAGTGCTGACCTAATCAAACGCAATTATCTCTGGGTGTGATGTTTGGTTAGGCAAACAAAGATGCGCGTTCCTGCTCTAAATCATGAACGGTAACCATGACAATGTGCACTGCTGTCATCACTGACACCTTTGTATATAAATAAATATTTTAGATTTTCTGCTATTTCCCACTAGGCTTAGAGCTAAGCTACAATGAAAGTTCTGTGGTCAACAGAGCATGCCATAACAGCACAGGTGGTGAAATTCTGTACATGATTATGCTGTTCTGCTTCAAGTGTGTATTTCGAATAACTGATTTTCACAAGAACGAACACCCCAACCCTTACATTTCTGATGCCCTCAGCTACAGCTACTACCTCTCAAGCTTTCCACAACCTCAAGCTACATATCCAGAATGCAGTGCAATCTTCTACCTGTTCAAACTGCCTGTTGAAAAAGTAGAGGTTTGCGGCATTGAAGTAAGCCAAAGAGTAGTTGGGATTCACAGATATGGCCTTCTGGTAGTCCTTCATGGCAGTGGAGTTGTCTCCCATATACTGGCTGATCACACCACGGTTGGTGAGGAGCTGGTCACACATCGGGTTGTGCTACAGGGGACACACACACACCAAAAAAAAAGAAAAATGAGACAAGAAAACTTTCAGAGCATAGCACTGACAGACACCCTCACACAGTTTCTTCAGAGTATAAATCATTTTATTGCCATTTTATTGCTGACCTGTGAACAGCAGGTGTGTGATGGCACTTGTAATTATGTCTCCTTAGGACAGGTTCAAGAAAAATGAATGCCCCCTGTGAGTGTTCTTTGAGGCCCTTTTCTGAGAGGGACTGTACGGCATGTGAAAAAGTGTGTGTGTGTGGGGGGGGGGCATAAAGCAGGCCATCCATCATTAGGATAGGTCTGACCTTCATTAGAGTGTGAAACATGGCACTAAAATAACAGAAGGTTAAATGATGTACAGCAGTGAAATCTAAGGAGCAAAGGAGTGATCATGTGACCAAGTGATTGGGAGAAAAGTCACATTTGTCATCTTACACTCCAGTTTAATGCTATACCAACCAAATGGCTGTTGGATCATTTAGCATGAAGGACAGTGTGTAGTAGCTGACATTTGTGGCTGTTATTGAAGTATAACATCTAATACAACTACACAATTCTCTAATAAGCATAGCCGGGATTACACGCACACACTGCTGCTTTTAAGGTGTACATGAGGTCAGTTTAGTATGGAGATTCCTCTCTGTGTGATCTGTGAAGTGGCCTACCCTCAGTGCTTTGCTAATGTCCTGGAAAGCAGCGTAGAGGTTCCCCATCTGCAGGTTGACGACAGCCCTGCCTTCATAGGCGGCCCAGCTCGAGGGGCTGATCTCCAAGGCGATGGTGAACTGATTCCAAGCCTTCTGAAAACATCCGAAAACCTTGTAGAGGGAGATGAGATGGAAGACAAAGGAAATCAATGGAGCTTAGTGAGAATCAATGTGATGAGGGAAAATGGGAGAAGTCAGAAACCATGCTGAGAGATATGATGCCCTTGTCGAGTGGGGAGATAGGAATAGGGTCTTTGTGTGTGTGTGTGTGTGTGTGTGTGTGTGTGTGTGTGTGTGTGTGTGTGTGTGTGTGTGCATGTGTGTGTGTGTGTGTGTGTCGTGAAGGACGTGTGATCAATCAGATATAGCAGTAAAAAGCACCTCTAATTCAGCGGTCAGCATTATCGTGGTGAAGTCAAGCTTTTCTAAAAAGAAGCAGCCATAAATGGGAAGAGAACAACAGCTTTGATGATGAAAGCCTAACTGTATTCAAAGCTATTTCATCACTATGTGTTTTATTTTAAAAGAGGAGAATTTTGTAAAAGCTGATTTTGTCTCCAAAATCCATATGTATGTGCATGTGAGTGCACACACATAAACACACAGACACACACCCGCACCCACAGAAACACACACACTCATACATGGGCACACATACAGACAAAAATACACACTCTACACAACACATCACTCTGGTCTAAAGCTTCAGCACTGCAGCTATTCAATTTAATGGCTAATAAAGAGCCTGTCACGATTTGTCAAGTTTTAACAAACCCACGGTCTCATATCCTAGCAACACGCAAACACAGCTTCATGTGGAATAGGCAGTTTTGAAACATATCAGGCTATGGTCTGCTCTAGATCAAATTTAAATGTCCATCTTTCTATATTCAAAATCATTAAGGGCAGTCTTTTTATGTCAGCCCAAGAGAAAGAGTCTATTTAGGTGTCGTGAAAAACCTCACGAAGCCTGTACATGAACAATAACAGGAACTGTACTAGTGGACTTGGCACTACAGGACCCTCCAGTCTGAAGAGACTCAAGAGATTTCTTACAAATGAGGCTCAAAAATAGCGTTTTTAAATTTAACTGTTCTACAGGCATTGTGAGAAACGAGAAACCATTTCAATGTCATAATGCTTTTCACAAAGCTTTGTGATGTTAGTAACAGAATGAAACTAGACGTCATCGCTTGTGTCAGCTAATGGCTGTAATGCCTTATTGGGTGATAATACCATACAAGCTGGAGAAATTCACCATTACATTGATTTCTGGTGGACAAATTTGTATATGGTTGTGCACTGGACACTGCAGCAAAAAGAAACAAAACAAAACAAAAAAAAACCCAAATTAACAGACTTTCCATCCTTATCTGCTCCTAAAACAATCCTCAATCCTGACTACTCTGGTCTCTATGTGCCTATCACTATACCACCTCTGGAGTGTGTAACTGCAACAGCACTAAAGGCAAATTTATCCAGATATGGTCTTTGTCCATCTTATAACCTCTATAAAAACAAAACATTCCGAGTTGAATGTATGTGCCAGAAACACCACTTGTGTATTTATTTGTGCTTTTTCGCTTTCCTTAGAAGGCTTGATACCTGTATTCGATTTTGACAATGTAACTACTGTCTATTACCTCTCATGGTTATCATGGCTGTACGGCTGCGTACTGTTGCACTGTAGGTTGTGTTACATCTTTTCATGCTGTCTTTCTAATAACAAATGGCTCTGTGCTGGCATTGTGAGATGTGAATGGCCGTTGTAAAGAATCCGTTTGAAACAACCTCATTGTGTGCTTGAGCTTCTGCAAGCTTTCAGCTGGGCACTGGCAGCAGCTTCCAATGACAATGCTTACAGTAAAAGGGAAAAAAGGCATCACAACAACAAGTAATACTAAAGGCAGAACATGCAGTGCACAAAACAACGATAAGCATTGACCTGCTATGTCTAGTATGTCATAAATGAAACAAAATGAAAGCTAGACAGCATCGGATGCTGTGCTGATATTGTAAAAGGCAGCCAAGAGACAGTCACATTTCCAAAGAGGCCTACTACTAACGCTAATCAAAAATAACAAAGAGTATATTTGGACACACTGCAATATAGAAAACTGCAAAAAAGGGCATTACTTGATTCATGTGAATTTTTTTTTTCTCCCAAATGTAGTGGCTGTTGCATTCAGAAGAGTTTTTTCCACTGCGGAACATTTCTATTTCCTTGAGTGGCACTTAGATCTTTCTTTTACTGGCAGCTTTTGACTACAGAAAAAAAACATCTAACACACACATCACTGACAATGTCAAACACTGGCTTCGGAAGTTCACACCGATTACAGCTTGCACTCTCCTGTTTAGCCCGGAGAAAACAACAGCTGTGTTCCCCAAATATTAGATGTCGAGTCAAAAACCCACACATGATTAGGCAACAACCCACTGTTCTGCTGATGCCGAGCTGGAGCTGGAATCTGTTTAGATTTGTAAAGCACTGATTTTTCGTCTCAAGATGTAGATAAATGCTCTACACACTGACAATTTCAAGATTTTTTCAGTCCATGTCAATTACACAAGGCTTTGTTTGCTACTACAGGGACAAGGGGGACTGGAGATCACAAATATGACGTGTCCCGTTATGCATCAAAATTGAAATCTTTCAGTTGTATTGCACTTGGGTTGTACTAATCACAAAGCAGTAGTATGAAAATGCTATTCAGTTTTGCCATCCACCAGGGCCTAAGTCAATTATATGCTGTACCTGAAAGTTGTATGCCAGGCATATGCGTGCACTGAGGCAGAGTGGATTGAGGTGAAGGGCAGACAGAAAGTCCCTCTGGGCCTGTTTGGACGCCTGCGCATGGCCGTAGTCCATGAAGACGCTGCCGCGGCCTACGTAGGCATCCAGGGAGAAGGGGCTGAGTCTCATGGCCTCTGTGTAGGCCTCCACAGACTGCTGCAACTGGCCCAGCCTGCACACATATATCAAATGTTCATCACGTGGGAACCCGCTACACACATTGGAGGAGAGACACTGTATATTGCATCATCCCATTTATATACACATTCATCACATACCAAATGAAGAGTTCAGATGCAAAACCAAATGAATTTTCAGAAATATATTTATATTTTGATAAACTTTATTATCAGTCCAACTCCAATTGGATTAATTTGATTGATTTGTTTTTACTTGATAGTAATATTCAAATTCCAGTTTGATAGAGATTATATGGAAATTATTATAAAACAACAGAATTCTGAACTCTTCAAATTAAATTGTTTGTTTGGGCGGTGGTAGTGTAGCGGTTAAGGAACCTGGCTAGCATGCAAGTAGCGTGAAAAGTTGTGGGTTCAAATCCTAGCTGCCACCGCTGTGCCCTTGAGCAAGGCACTTAACCCTAAGTTGCTCTAGGGGAGACTGGCCCTAAAGAATTGATAGTTGACAAATTGTAAGTCGCTTTGGATAAAAGCGTCTGCTAAATGCATAAATGGAAAATCATTGTCACAGAACTCGAGTTTGCATTTATAACCACTCTCAAACAGATCATCCTAAATTAATTATGTCGTGTCACACATTTTTATTTTATAAATTACATTGCAATGGGTAATCTCTAACAGTGTCTGCAATCCTGTAAAAACCAGAAATGAATATTTCTTAATATCATTAGCATTAATAGCTCCTACTCATAAAATCATCCCAGAGTCTTACAGTGGCACACCTGAAGAAAGCACTCCCTATCGACAGCTAAATGGCACATCACTACGTCAATCTCTCATGGCTATATAGCACCACCTGTAATCATCCATTGATTGATTGGAAGATTGAGACTTGTTGGGGTGGGCAAAGCAAATTGTGTGAACCATTTCACTATACCTCTGAGCATGTTTTATAATCCTTGTGAAGCACTTCCCTAAAAGGGTTTGCCTTGCTTATTCTCCTTCAAAGACTTCTCTCCACCCGACAGAGTTCAGAGAAGTCCAAAACTTCAGACTGTCAAGATGGTGACAGGCACATTCGTTCTTTTACACAGTAAAAGCAAGTAAGAGCTTAGTGTAAGTAAAATGATTAGCATATTATAACATGTGTCCAGCATGTGCATGAGAGGGTTACGTTTGTTATGCCTGTGTGCCTGTGTGTGTGAGAGAGAGGGAGAGAGAAAAAGAGAAAGAGATAGTCTACATTCTATTCTAATCTAGAGACCGTTTTTACGGCCTGTTTTGATTGCTTGGCCTGTGTGGGTCAGTGACCTGCATTGATTCTCCACCCCAAGCCCAGATCATGCTTAGATTAAAACAATAACCCCGAGAGTTAATTGAAAGCATCTATCATTATGCATCACAGGGCAGCATGGGTCTATGATCCATATTCTTGTCCTCTGCAGCTGTCTCCCTTCCGACTGTGGTCAAACTCTGGGGACCACAGAACAGGAGTGTAGATTCAGTGGAAGTAGACAGGACAAATAATCTTCCAGGAACAGCCAATTCATTGGGAAATGGTACTGTTTTTTACATGGATCCAATTAGTGCCTGTTGTTTCTGTAATTCAATACAACTGCTTTTGTGGAAGTATTTTATTATTACGTGGAATTATTATTTTGTGGAAGTATTTTATTATATTTATATTGGATTTGTGCACCAGGTGTTATCTGTCTCTATCTCCCTTATGCATTGTTATGTCTCTGAGAAATGAATTGTCTTCATCACCTAAATGCTTCCCACTGGGGACAATTTACATGAAAACAATGAATGAATGTAATGAAAACAATATTTGCCGGTGTGTGTGTGTGTAGTGTATGTATGGGTGTGCATGTCTGTGTTTGTGGAAATGTATGACTGAAGTGAGTTCTACTGTAGGGCACAGACCTGTGGTGGTACACTCCCAGTGCATGGTGGATGGCTGAATCCTTTGGCTTTCTTTCAGAGGCTGTTGTGAAGTCCTAATTTTGGAGAGACACACAAAGACTCACACCTAAGCCAAAATGGACAATTTTTCCACTGATTGTATGGTGATGGCAGAGGCACCAATTTGCACTGCTTCACTTGTGATTACACAAATGGCTCTCGCACTGAATAAGATGATTATGGAGGTCATGGAGGTGAATGGTAATCATTTCTGAGAGTGACATCCTAACAGACCATCAAGCTGTGACAGTAGCCTTCCACCAAAGTAATGTTTTGGGAACATGTGAATTTATGTTATCACTGTTTGACTGGTTTGAAATGGAGAACTTAATATTATTCATAAGCACAGAATGAAATACTAACAGTACAAATAATAACAATAACAAAAAATAAATCAAGGAGAACCATAATATGAATCAAATCTGTGCTGTTTAGCCTCAATCTGAGGTTACTGAAGCTTTTCTGCTGTGCCAGAGATATAATTGGGTATATTTCTCTGAGAACTTCACAAAAAAACGATTTCTGTTCTGATCTTTTAAACAGGGAGGAGATGGAGAAAATCTTCAGAGGATTTAACATCTGCAGACAGTTTTGCCCTACACTGCTTTTCTGCAATGTCTCTGAAAGCCTTCATCACTTCGTTTCTTATCCTCCGCACTCAGATACACACACACACACCGACACACACGTCGGACACACACAGCCATCTCTCTTCTCAAAATGCTGAGTGGTGAAGTGTGGCAGACACCGAAGCGAGGCTCTTGACAGTTTTACAACACGTTGAATTGGAATTTCTCCCTACCACCAAGGCATTGTGATGATCGTTAAGCTTCACATAGAGAAGGCCCCGGTTGATCAATACTTTAAGGCTGATCTCTCTCTGCTCAGGCAGAAGCAGGACAATGCTGTAGTCTCGCAGGGCCTGGCAAGAAAACACGCATGCACGCGCGCACACACACACACACACACACACACACACACACACACACACACACACACACACACACAAACATACAAACGTACACACAAGACACAGCCATGTTTGCTGCAGACATGGGGAAGTGAAATGAATATTGATGGAAAGGTTAAAGTATTGAGCATGGGAACAGCAGCACAGAAATTAGAGAGAGGGGAGAGAAACAAGAGGAGAGAGGAGAAGGGAGAGGAAAGTGTGTGTGTGTGGAGGGGGTGGGCGGGCCAGGACAGTAAAACTACCAGCTCATATTCCTTCATCTGGTGATAGCACACAGCACGGTTGTAGTAGGCAAAAGAACAGGTGTTTTCCAGTTTGATGACTGTAGTCAGGTCCTCCACGGCTCCTTTGTACACCTGTGGTGTAAAGACAACAGTGAATTATGCAAACTGTAAATAATAGTGAACTGTGCTTACAAATCACTTGTGTCTTTCCGCTTTATTTCTCTGAGTTTTGCATTTGCTTAATTGAAATGTGTGAATACACTTGCTTTAAACACCAAGCTGACACCTACCTGAAAAGCCATGATAGAAGTAACACTGAATCTGAGTATCACTGAGATTCATCCACTGTGTGGATTATTTTTTTGTTTTTATTGTTTTAAAAAATTACATTGACAGAAAATGAAAATGTTTCTAGATTTAAGATGATGAATTTGAAATCACATAATGAATAAATAAAGTGTTTCACAATATTACTGTGCACACTACACACTTTCTTCCTCTCCATCAAGGTGGTCATACAAATTATGAACAAACAAATAAAAGCATCCAAAAATAACTACCAACATGTACAAGAGTGACAGAAATTTCTGAGCTATTATACTTCACATGTCAGTATAATAGACCCAGAAAGACTGTTGTTCCTTATTCAAACCGATCACAGAGTACAACAAATCTGTGTCCACTAAATATCGCTGACACTAATAATGAATTTGCTGAAATTACAGGTCCCAACTTGGCCCATAGCTCAATTCAAACACTCCTCAGGTATTCTACAGCCAAAAGGCCACTGCCACATCCCTGAATGCCACAGGCACTGATGTGAATAAATTCATTCTACTCCCTGGTGGAGTTACATAAAGAAACACACGCTGAAGGCATGAACAGTAGAAAGGTTTATTGGTAGAGCCTGACTGGTGCTGGGCTGATGCTGACAGATCAATTTGTTTTACTCACCTTCAGGAAGTATTTGAAAGCGCCCCTGTACAGATATGCCCTCACACTGTTTGGCTGAACCTTGATAGCTTGGTTACAATTCAGAATGGCCTTTGAATATCTGGCTCTGGTCCCGTAGAAGGTTGCACGACTCAGATACACCTGTTTGGTAAGGGTTTGAAAGAGACCAGAGAGAGCGAGATCAGACAAAAGCCAGGCTGATTATGGGACAGAGAAAAGAGATAGGTTGTCTATTATTATTATTTATATCATTATAGTATTTTGTTCTGCATATTCTTAATCTGATATGAAAGAAATGCTGGAGTTGTATAGAGATGTCAGGATTTGATTCATACCACATTTTTACCATATCACAGTTCAGTATGAGTTTGATATGTTGAAAAAAAAGTGTTTGGAGTTAGTCCTGACATTCACAATGCCCTACTAAAAATTACGCGATTGGCCCAGACTCAAATATTCTTCAACTGCCACACAGTTAACACTGTGTGTTTACTGTATGCCTGCATGGATTTAACAAAAATACAACCCTATAGTAAGAAAACATTTTCTTCTTTCACATATTTATCTCTACTGTGAAGTAATTACAAGAGTTTGATGAAGCTGAGTTTGCTACTAAACACAGAGTGAAGAAATGCTTCTGTTCTGGTCAAGTACTCAAGGGATCTTTACAAAGAGCTACAAAGGATTGTTTTATTCTAGAACCACTTCTACACACTAAAAAAACAATAATTTGTGAACACATTTTGAAACCAATCCTAGAGTATACAACCAGCTATTCACAGGGGATTCGGCAAATGACTGCTCATCAGAGGGTTCTATAAAAAGCTGTTGAAGGCACAGAGCCTCGTACACACATCACAGAACATTCAAGGAGTCTAAAACCTTCCTGCTTGCTTTCCTTCCTTCCTTCCTTCCATCTTAACGGCAATAAAGGGTCACTTTCTATTGAAAATAAATGGTTGGAAAAATAGTGTTGTCTTCCTTTAGTTTAGTGCACTAATGATTATTGGAAAATATATATGTTGTGTTATGTCAGCTGTGTTGTGTTATATCAACAATACACCATCTGCACTTGAAAAAAGTAGGCCTAGACTCTAAGGTCGAACACAAGCACAGATGAAGTGAGCCTGACCTGGAAGAAGTTGGGTTTGAGGGAGAGTGCACGGTTGAGGTCTTGAACACTTTTGCTTTGTTTAAGTCGCATGCGGCACAGGCCACGCTGGTGGTAGGCTTCTGCGTAGTCTGGGTTTATCTTCAGTGCATTGCTGAACGCATCACAAGCCTTACAGGAAAGATTCAGAATACATTCAACAATACAGCAATAATCACCTGCCTCTGTAGCTCTGTATCAAATGAATTCTTTGCAAGTATCTTTTAATGAAATGTTATTATTAAAATCTGGACTCTGTGGCCTATAAACACTGCTACATTACTGTTTACTTGGAGGGCAGTTTAAGACTCAAAAGCACAGAAGTGCTCAAACAGTGCTCTGCAGCTCCTTAAAATGCGAGCTGAAACTGTGATGAAATCGGCACCTGCTGCAGGAGGTCTTGAGACATGTAGCACATCCCCTTCAGGTGGTAGATCTGTGCTGCCTCTGCTGGGATCACCTGGTGACCTTCCAGTATCAACAGAGCCCTTTTAAAGCTCTCCACTGCCTCCTGCACACAGCAGATAAAGAGCGCGGGACAAAGACACAAAGGAGTTACGACTGCGAGGGCGAAGAGACAAAAGGCAGCTGCATATTGCGCTCACAAGAAAAAGTTTAAAACCCCACATCGAAGACTGGTCTTGCCATCCCCCTGCAATTGTTCCACATCAAACACTTCTATAACTGACAGATTGTGATTACACTGACTGGTATAAGCAAAACACTGATTTGCATCTCTGCAAGTGGCTAGCAGCTTGTGTCCATATTGTGCATTTAAAAAAAGGAGAACATCATTAACAATAGCCTCCTATAGAGAGAAAAAAAACAGAGAACAGAAGGAAGTAGCAGCAGCAGCACTGAAGCAGGCTATCTAAAGAGCACAGTAATTACTGTCTGGAGAAAATAACCACTTTCCTCTAAAACGCACGTCTCAACCTCCACACTTCAAACCTCCCCACGACTTAATTGATCACAGTAAATTACTTACTTACTTAGAGGCCGCATACCTGGTCTTAAAGGTGACAATGCCATTTCCAATTAAAGACGCTCCACAATTATGGTGTACAGTGAAACGAGCTTAGATCTCACAGTCAGAAATTATGTGAGCTATGGGTACTGCATTGAGGTACAACAGGCTAAACGCTATGCATGGAATGTTATGAAGAAGAAATATTATGATTCAAACATGATCTAGAACATAATACAGTACTAAATGTTTTGACCAAGGTAGACAAGATAGACAAATGTATCACCACCAAAACACTGCATAAATTGCATGGTTACACAAAGAGAAAGGTGCACAACTATTGTCATTCATTAATACATGAATGACAATATTATGAATGACAAACTGCAAATAACACTGATATGTCTTGGAGTCAGTAAGGGTGGGCAGGGGTTGTGATGCTGCAGTGGAGGGTTAGGGGACTCACTGGGAACATGCCGGCCCTCATCTGGGTCTTCCCCAGGAGTATGATGACAGGGAGACGACTCTCACCCACAGCATGTGTAAGGCAGGTGATGGCCTTGTCGTTGTTCCCCAGGAAAGACTGCACCGCCGCCTGCTGCAGCGGGGACGAGCCCAGAGCTGGGGGCGGGGGGTTGACAAAGCGAGACTGAACATTAACAACAATTCATTCTTACAGAAATAGTTGATGTTCAAGTATTCATGTCGCTTTTGATGTTTTGGAAAACAATGTCATAATTAACTCATATAGATACATAGACAAAAGTTAATGCAAGGATAATGTGTTAGAGATACGGCATGTACTTAGATTACAAGTATTCCAAATCCAGTTTCACATCAGTGCTACAGATTCTGCAGCATCACTGTTACGTAAGGGATGGAATAGATCATGCAGCTCATATCTGACCTTGGTTCATCTCGGCTGCATACTGAATGCAGCGGGTAGCCAGGCTGAAGAGTCCCATGTCGCATAAATACTGACCCCTGTGGAAACACACGTCTTGAACTCACATCACATTCTCTCATCATGAACTCAAATCACATTCTCTCACCATGAAGTGAAGGCACCTTGGTATGACTTTGGTATAATAAAAACTAACTGGCCAAGACATTGACGATGGTTTGTATGAATTATAGATCATTCAGTGCTGAATGTAGTATGTAGTTACTGGTGCACTGCGGCATTACCTCAGTATATAGAGCTGTTGGGCATCTGGAGTCAGGTGTGTGGCACAGGACAGGTCCTGCAGTGCCCTCTTCAAGTTACCCACCTGTTCATACAGGATCAACAATCAAAAAAATTTAGCCACACCTTTCCTATGTGCTTCCCTTATTTTGTGTCCTTAGTTATCTAACCAAAAACTCAAACTTGTCCATTGTTGCAAACAGCAGCATTTAATTTTATGGACGTTTCATTATGTGGCTGTGAATGTCAAGATGCTATGGGTGCTTACAAGGTGGAAGGCCTTGGCGCGGCAGATGTAAGCTCGGCTGTAGGTGGGGTTCGCTTTCAGCGCGTTGGTGAACATCAGAATAGCCTCCAGGTGTTGGTCCATTTTCAGCATATAGATCAAGCCCTGGTTAACATGGGCCACTGCTATAGAGCTGCCAGACCCCCCAAAACAGAAATTATGTTGGGATTAATGTGTTCATGAAATGTTATGCCATTCTATAGATTGTCTACATTAAGTATATAGTGTAAGCATACACAGTTGTACAGAAAAAAAACTTATCACAAAACCACATGCATCCTGTCAATCTCAAAGTTTAATTTCACAGAAAAACATTTCGTATTGCTACATAATACATATCTATGTAGTGAAGAAGTATGTGCTATTCCTTTTAAGTGTACTGTGTTGACGTGCAGTAATTAGCTTGCCTTGCCATAAACGGTCATTATAAAATGGTCAAATGTGTTACAGAGTAGCTGAGGTGCTTTCCCTTTCATGACACTGTTGGTCTAGTGTAGTCTAGTCTAGTGGACTCTGAAAAATGTGTTGACAAAACATTTTGAGGAAATCATTTGGCAGGACACTTCCATTGTGTTTGCAATGGTTGCTTCCGAACCATGCTTCCTAGCCAAGATTAAGCTAAGCGTAGCACCTCAAGCAATGTGCCAGAGGCATGCAAAAACAAAATTCCTATAATAAATGCAAAAGTGTTTCAACTCAGATTGGTTTTGCTTGGTTTGACAGGGCCCTCATTTGAACCATATCAAGCTGCTTTGTGGAAAATTAATTTTTTGCATGCAGCTATTTTTGAAAGTAATTTGTAACTTCAAAAAACACTTTAAGTTGTTTTTTTCCTTTGTCCTGATTGTAAACAGAAGATTGATGGGCAGCAGGATAACAAGGAAATAAGAAGGGTGTGGCCTCACCTGTCGAGTTTGACAACAGCTTCAAAGTCTGCCAGTGCCGGTTTCCACAGCTTGAGATCACAGTAGATCAGGCCACGGTGAAGGAAGGCGCTAAAGTTCTCCCGAGTATCATTTATCAGCACTACAACACAAAACTCACTGATCAGCATCTTTTGTACACTGACCGCTTATGTTAGAGTGAGGCAGGACAGTGTAAATCATATCATCATTTAGGAAGAGACAGCCATCTATTTGTGCATCTTTCAACAAGCATCTTTCACTATAGCAAGCTGAAAGCAGTACACCAGCCTCTGAAATTCAGGAGTTCCATCTGTGTTGCATTGCATCTGTGTAGCTGCTAAACATTGTTGAAGTATACACTCATAATGATAACAATATAAACCTTCAAATCATAAAGCAAATCAAATGGAACAAGACTTTTCTTTTGGATTATTTTTCAATAAACAAGCTTTGTTTACAGTTTTCAGCAGGATTATTAGATGCTGTCAATGTACCGACTCTTATTCTTACCAACATTTTTTTCACCACAAATAGGCACTTCAGCAGGTCGCCCTCAATTTAAACTTTGAGTGCATGGACAATAAACAGCAACATGGAATTATTAAAGGGCTTCTGGGAAAAATCTACAGGTAGAGTACACGGTGGGTGACTCTCTGATGTGCCCCTATTGATGCATCCAGTTAGCAAGATCAAAGAAAAGGGCCGACTATTACAACAGACACTCACTTCAAGCACTAATGATAACAAAAATCCTTTGATGATCACCTATATGCATCAAGCAGAAACTATATGTGAGGCTTTCTGTGACAAGGGGGTGGGAATTGTCAAAGCCTCATCTCTCTGAGAAGAGATGGATGACAAAGGAGACCGAAGGTGAAGTGGAGCTGGTGGAGAGACGCTGAGGGGACTCGTGGCAAGGCATACAAATGATACTAATCTCAGCTGGGCAGCTGAACAGTTTCTGCTTAGAGGACGCAGAGACTGAAATTAGCTTTGGGACATTTATGGTGGTTGTGTGTGTGTGTGTGTGTGTTTTTATGTAGTGTCTTAGTGATATGCTTGCTGTATTTGTGTCTGAGCATCTTATCCATATTCATGATTTTCTATTTGTGGCCACAGCGGTGTGATTGCGTGTATAATGCATATTGCATGTTTCTACCTGAATGCACTTACTGTAGCGTTCGTACAAGTGAATGAATAAGGGTAGATGTACTTGAGAGTGTACACAGATGGTGCTTGGGTGTGATTGCTACACCTGGACTCACCTCTTCAAGATGAAGCAAGCCATTAATTCTTTGAACACAGACACATTGATGGCAAAAAGCAAAGCATCAGGCAAAGGGTTACAACATATGCTTTTACAAGTTATTGCAAATGAATAATAAGGACTCCCGAGTGAATGAAACTGTAAGGGGTTGGTCAACCTCATGATGAATCCTTCTAATTAGTTAGTCAGTTAGTCCAGTGTTAGTTAGTCCTTCTAATTTTTCATACAAAATCTCAAAGAAGCCATCAGTCTGTGCAAAAAATGACCACTCACTCAATTTTTAAATTTTACTTCCACCAAGGAGGTTAGGTTTTTGCTGCCGTTTGTCTGTCTGTCTGTCTGTTTGTGTACAAAATAACTCAAAAACTACTGCATGAATTTGGCTGAAATTTCAGACAAAATTGGTATTAGGACAAGGAACAGAAGACTACATTTTGGTGGTGATCCGAAAACACTGACTGGAGTTGGCATTGCGTCAGTGACCCTACATTGCCTTGGTGGACGTCTGCGCTCTCTGAGTGCTTTTCTAGTTTTCCCCAGGTAACAATGTTTTCCAAAATCACACCAAGCCCCTCTGAAACAAAATATGGCAATGCTTTCAGGAATAAATTTACATAGCTATACAGCTATGTACAGTATATAGCACACAAATCCCTTTATTATTAGTTTTTTACCATACATATACGTAGATACTAACAATTATGTTGGGCCCTGAAGGTGTTGTCAAACCTCTAGACTGTCATCAGAAAAAAATAATGTTGTCCCTCCTTACACCATGAGAATATTTTTCTGTTTAATTATAGACGGCCAAGTTACAAATTTAAAATTCATTATTGTTCCCTGGAATGGACCTTAAACTTCTAACTGACATCTAAGAGAACACAACAGGGAGGCTGCCCATTCCATATAATTTCCACAAGCTCAATCTCTGTTCCATTTTTTTTTTTTGCAGATAGCATCTATTCAAATACAGCCATGCTGGTAAGGAAATGAGAGGCTACATTACCACACATAGGTTCCCATATTTCCTAATCATTCATTATATTGAAAGTTTTTTTGCAGGCTACATCTTAGCTCTTCATAACATCTGAGCTCCAGAGAGACTGTCTAGATGCCTTGCTATATATATATATATATATATGCTTTCAGTACATCATAATAACATAATAACAACCTTGACAACAGTGACTCTCATCTCTGATCCCACACTGCATATGATTGCAGTGTCATTTATGAAGTCTGTATCACTCTGGCTGAGATTGCATTGGCTGTATTTAGGCCAGGGCAGGACATTACTGTACCAGATGTGCTCAGGTCTCGGAGAGCAGACTCGGGCTGTCTCTTCCGCAGCAGGCAGCCGCGGTGGTAGAAGGCCAGCCAGTCGCTGGGGTTCAGGTGCACGGCCAGGGACAAGTCCTCTATGGCATTGTAAAACTGGCCCAGCTTGGCATAGATCTGTCCCCGGTAGGTCCTGTGGCACAAAGGCAGAGTGTAAAGCGATGACAAATAAAGTGTTTGCTAGGGGGTTAAAAGACATGGGTATAAACGGATGTGACAGACATGACGCAAAGACCAAGATAGAGAGGAAGAGAGAAAGAGAGACAATGAGAAAGGGAGAGAAAAAGAAGGAAAAGACTGGAAATCACAACTATTAAAACCTTCTTTACAGACTTGACATATTATGTGTTGGATGATGCGTTCAAAATGAGTGGTTTGTTTGCACATTTCAGCGATGACACTGGCTTTCTTTAACAGAAAGTAAAATTATTGAAAAGTTCAACAATCTGTGTCAAGAAGGTCAAGGTTAACTATCACTCAGCTCTGAGCACAGGTTTTCATCTATCATATGATGGCCAAGCTACACTAGAAGCGCAACCGAAGTGAAACACTTGGGTCACACAAAAATAAAAACAATAGAACAATAGAATAGAAACAAGACTGTTCTGTCTTATATAAGCCACTGATTGGTCTAATTTTCTAATGTGATGTGCTATTTATAATGTGCATTATGTATTATTTTCTGATAAGATTCCGCACAGCTCCAAAGTAGTTCTAGTTTTCTGGATATATTACATTTGTGTATCAATTTGCCCAACTTGCTTAAATGAAGTGTCACGTTAACACAGCTTCTCCAGATTATAATTGGTACAGTTGGTATAGTGATGGTATAGTTGCAGCATAAACTCTGAACAATCAGCCTCATTTGTTCTGCCAGTGTTGCCCAATTCTGAGTCTCAAGTGCTGTCAGCACCATGGGCTGGTGCCTTGAGCCCCCCGATGCCCACCTGGCCTCAGCGAGGCCTGGCTCCTGCTGCAGCACAGCGCTGAAGTCTGTGAGTGCCACCAGCCAGTTGGAGTTTTGGAAGTAGTGCTTCCCGTGGATCATCAGAGCATCTGTCCTTTTGGGGTTTCTGGTATGTACCTACAAGTTTGGAAAACGCCATTAAAAAAACATTTGAGGGTAAACAAATAGGTCTATTTTCGTTGTAAAGTGTCTTTGAGTGCTCAGAAAAGCGCTATATAAAACCTATTTATTATTATTATTATTATTATTATTATTATTATTAAAGGTGGAATGAAAAAAAGAGAAGATTAGTGGAAAAAAAGAATTTTTTCAAAGCAGGGTGAGGTGAGGTGAGGTGTGGGGAGAGAAAAGATAATGCCCAACAACAAATAGCAACATTTACAGTAGCTCTCAAAAAAGCACTCTTCCATGGAAATCCACCACGCACCAATAACCATAATTATGAAAAGTGCATTTCAATTTAGATATAAATCACCAAAATATTACTGGCAAAAAGTAAATTTTACACAAGGCTTATTTCAAGGACTACGCTTGTGAGAAGTAAAAGTCTTGTCTCCTCTGTGCATGTCTCTGTGAGCGTACTTGCGCATGTCTTTTTTATATTTGTGTGTGTGTGTATGTGTTAGTATGTTTGTTAATGTGTATGTGTGCTCGTGTGTGAATTTGTGTGTGCATGTACTTTAGCGTAGTCCTCCATGGCTAGCAATATCTCATTAGTCTGCATGTACATCTGGGCCCTTCTAAAGTAGCTCTCATCATCTGATGGCCTGCATTTGATGGCTTGTGTGTAGTTGATGATAGCCAGATTGGGCTGTCCTCTGGCTCTGTAGATTTCTGCTCTGGACTGAAAGGCATCTGGAAAATTCAAGACACAAGCCCTAATAATTTCAGACTGAACCAATTCATTCTGAATTCAATTCAATTTATTTGCAAAACGTCAGTAACAACGGATATTGCCTAAGGCCACTGCAACTGCCTAGGGTAAGCACAATGATGTGAGCTGACAATCACATCAGAGGGACTGAAGCACTGACCCTGCAACTGATGCCTGTGCATGCTCCAACACTCATTTAGTGTTACCTAGATGGTATCAAGCTGGCCAGCTTTCTATCATTGGTGACCATTATCCAGTGTAAGCACAGGTGTTATTAATCCAATAAGGATTTGATTCTGCTACACTGAATCAGAATCTTATTGGCTGTCATTAATAACACCTGTGCTTACCCTGCAACTTTTTGGAAAAAATGGCTGCTGTCAAATGGGCCCATTATGATTCAGTACACTAATTTTCAATAAACCCTCCAAGTCACAATGATTCTGCATTGGTCATTCTCATCAGTGTCCACACATGTCTGTTCATTGACCTACCAGCATGCTTCTTATTGTGCTTGATGATAAAGTTGAGATCCTCCAGGGCACTGCTTTGGTCATTTCTGAGCAGATAAATGCTGTGTCTGTGCCAGTAGGCATCCAGTAAGCCCGGCTCCAGAGATATGGCCTTTCACAGAGACAAACAAGCATGATGAGCCATGCATCATCACAGCCAAGTGGTTGAACAAAAATACAGACCAAAGCCCTGGGCTATGCCTGTTTCGTGACTGATAAGCCCCTTTGGCCTGAGCATCTAAGAGGTCTCCAGAATGATTAAATGAGTTATTTCTAAAAATTTCTGTTGAAGTGCTGAAATTCACAGCCAAGTGTACTTATGATACAGGGACACATGAGGACAGAGAGTAGCTGTGTTCACCTGGTTGAGGTCCTCCATGGCCTGGCTGAGGAGGCCAAGCTTCTTGTAGAGCCCCCCGCGGCGGCATATGTCAAAAGCACTGGCAGTCGTTTGCTGGGCCATGGTCTCGTTTAGGGCCTCCACCTTAGCCTGTAGATTGGCCACGGTGTCCCCGTCAGAGAGTGTCTTGGATGGATCCACCTTCTCCATCTCCTGAGTCTCCTCCTCAGGGCTTTCATTCTTATCATGGCTAACATCGTGCTTGTCACTCTCCTCCTGTGGTGGGAAGACCTCATCGAACCAGATATCCCAGATGTCCCGCACCCATTCGCGCACCTTCACGTCTGGACCAATGCCCCCTCGCTTGGCTGCAAAGCTCTGGAAGTCCAGCTGGGTCGGCAAGCTGGGCCAGCGCAGGAGGATACCCCATTGTCCAGACGCTGAACCCTTTTTGTACAGGTAGCTAGCAGATTGAGTCCTGTTTAACAAAGACACATTAATACACCCATATACACATATCTAATACGTCAGCTTACTTTAATGACACCACACAAACACTCAGAGGAGAGTATCTGAATGCAGATTCATCCTCCCTACTAGAATGCTGCATTAAAACTGTGTAATAATATATATATATATATATATATATAAATATTTGTATAACATTTGATTCTTTGGGGGTATAACATCTCAAAAATCCAAAATGTGTGATTTTTGTCAAATGTGATCAAAACATTCACAAAGACATAAACAAGCATCATCCATAAGTGTGTAAACATAACACAACGTTATCGCTGATGAGACCATAGCAGCACAGAGCGATGGAGAGATGGAGACTAATGACTTCCGTGCTGTTTATTTATAGCTCAGAGATTGTTACAAAATGTGCCAAATGGTCAAACTGACAGGAGAACAGATGTAGCCATCAGCCAGCAGCCGGCTTGCTTAAAGCACTTGTGTCGGCAATCTAATGACTAATAAACATGTCTTGGTCTCCCAGGAGAAATGGAAACACGCAGTTTTCTTGTTTTGCCCAGAGCAATATCTCTAAGACAGCCCTTTTTTTTTTGGAATCCTTAAATACACTCTCTTCACTTCCCCTGTATTCTCATTGGCCTGGTTTCACTCTGCATTTTGTTCCAAAGTGAGCTAAGTGGAGATAATGCATGTTATTAATGGAGAGAGCTGTTTGCCAGTATCAGAAGGCAATTAGATTTGGTCAGGACTGCATTTTCAAACCTGCCTTCCATGCAGGTCTTAATGTTCTTCTCTGGCCATTTCTCTAATGAATGTTCACCTCATTCTTTTAATAGTTAATAATATTGCCTGTCGTGCTGTTTATTACAGGAAAAGCTGGCAAATCCCCAAACTTCTGATACCTGCTAGCATGAACCAGCCTGAACCCCCATCCATCATGCACACACACACATACCCACATACACACACACACGCACACACACTGAAAATATTCACACCTTGTTATTTCAATCTTTCACTGTTAGTCTTAAAATGAATTACTGATGATCCAGACCACATTATTGTAACAAACCATCCACCTTCTGTAGCACCGATTAAGTGTAGAATTTCCAATGAATCAGATGTAGTATGTAATTTTTACATATTTTGAATATAGACAGTTGTATGCATTTTCAACATAGATAGACAAATCAGTATCAGCAGCAGCTCTCACCTGAGCAATGCACGTCGCTTCTTCTTCAGCATGCACATAATCTCTGCCAGCTTGGCGGGTTTCAGCTTCTTCAAAGCCCTGCCCACTTTGCCCCACTTACCACGCTTGGCATCCTGCACCGACCTGCTCCGTGTGCTGAGCCGACGATGTTGGGTCTGGTGCTGCGCTTGGGCCATTTGGGTGGCTGACTCCAGCCTCTCTGCATCATACCCCTGAGAGACTTCCGCCTGCTGCGGAGCCTTGGTCTGAGCCTGGGTCTGTGAGGTGCCAGCCGGCTGGTGGTCTGGAGGAGGATCTCTTTCCTGCTGTTGCTGCTGGGCCGCTGGAGGATCATTAGTCTGCAGCCGCTGCTGCTTCAACTGGGCTTCTCTGGTGGCCTGGAAGTGTCTGCGCTGCTGCATCACCTCCAGCTCAGAGGTGATGGAGCTGAAGTCAGCCCTGATCCTGGGGCCTGCCGGGACCTCAGTGCCGGTGCTTGGGAGTGGGGCTGAGCGGGGCCGCTTTAGCTGACCACAGGGACAGGAAATGAAAAAGCATTCCATTCATATTGACATGAATTCATCTGGCTGACACTGTCATCCAGACCAAATGTAAAGTAAGGGGCAACATTCCAGCCACAGGGAAATAGGAGAGCTAAGAACAATAAGCTAACTGAGTGAGTATAAGAGTGTAGAAGAATTGAGCTGACACGAGATGAGAAACTAAAAGAAGAAAAGTGTAGCTCTGTCTTCAGTGAAAATATATATCATAAACAACACACACACAAAACATGCTGTAGTCATCATGCACACAGGACATAGCCAACACACACACAGGATATAGTTATCAACATACCTGGGAATAGGAATGTATAACATATATAGATAAAAGTGAAAGCAATAAAAGTGCTTGGTAAAAGCAATAAAGTGCATAAGCAATGAAGTGTTTGATTCACTGCAGGTAATTGCACCTGTATAGTCAACTGCACACTGGACATAGTTGCCAGCATGCCTGGAATAGAAATGTATAACTATATACTATGTATAGAAATGTAAAAAACAGTAAGAGTGCTTGGAAAAGCAGTAAAGTGCTTGAGCAATAAAGTGCTTGATTCATTGTTGGTATTTGCATATGTATGTTACATATTTCAAGGTATGATGATTGGTTTGTATAGAGGTGTTAAGAGAAAAGGTAGACAAGATTAAATGCAGATTAAGATTAAAGTGAGATGTTTTAACATAATACGTGTGGTGACCAAAACACCTCAACAGGTACACCTGATGAATCCCCTCTTGCCTTAAGAGGGAACTTATTTCATCATGGCCCAGATTAAATGCTGGACCATTCCTCAGCAATTTTGGCCAATACTGACATGAAGCTGCAGCAGATTTGTTGGCACAGTTAATGCGCAGTTAAGTGTACCTCATAAAGTGAGCAGGAAATACAAATAGAAAAGAAGTTTTACACAATATTATTTTCACCCCAGGACATAATAATATAAAGAGCAGACTCTCTTTCCCCTCCCCTTTCAACTTCAAGTGCAAAAGCAATTTAGAGGCAAAAGGGAACTGGAAAAAAGGAGATTAGCAATGAAGCTGTATGAGCCTAGTGGCAAATGGGCTGAAGTGAATATGAAAAGTGTCACCAGGTTAATGCAGCGCAGTAACAACATAAACAGAGTAGAGTGATTACGCAACCACAACAAATGAAGATGAGCAACTGTGAATGCCATTAGAGGCAGTCAGTAAATCTTGTTTCCATTTGGATGACAATAATAAATGAGTCCATGGGCCATGTGAGACAGACGGATGGATATTTGACAGAATTCTTCAAATATAAACTTCAATCTCAAAACTTTGATGTCTGGCGGACTGAGAAGACAAACTAAACAGCACCACTGAAGCCTTGTTTGATGGCTAAGCTGCATACTTTCTTGCAGTGCACTGACCTGAGCTTTAAAGGATCTCTCTTGTGCTGATTCCTTTGGCCAAAGTTCCACCATTGAGTTTGATTTCTGGCACAGCACATTTTCCTGTGTGTGTGTGTGTGTGTGAGAGAGAGAGAGAGAGTGAGAGAAGGAGAGAGAGAGAGAGAGAGAGAGAGAGAAAGAAATATTCTATTGTACACAAACAATACCATGTTTTGCATGATCATTTCATAAAGTACTCCAAACAAATACAGAGCCCTGAACTGGGTGACAATTAGATAGTTTGTGCTAATTTACACAGATTAAAAGAAGAATACTTGCAAAGCCTGCATGCTTTTTACAGCAATTGGTGAAGACAACCAATAATTTTTTTTGGAACAGAGAAATAGTTAAAGTGACTAGTGATTTAAATGTGTGAGTGTGGACGGTTTAGCTGGACTTAGGTGGATGACTGACCACATTTGTGTCGAGCTGCTCTGCAGTGTGGATGATGCCTGTAGAAGCCTCCGCCAACTCCTCCAGCTCACACATAAACTCATCACCACACAGTCCTGACCGGGCTTCCTGAGAGCACACACACACACACACACACACACACGCACTCTAGTTCAGTTTTGTTTTGAACTTGGTGTTTGTCATGCTTGATTAAACATTGAAAATCAATTCTAGGAAGAAAAAGAAAACAGTGTGCTACTAATGCACACACACTGAAGCACACACACACACACACACAAAGAAAAAGAAACAATACCACAATATAAATAACATAATATAATAATATTCTACATGGAAGCAAAGCAGTCTAAAATAAGGCGTAAATTACTAGGATTTCCAAAGCACGTGTCTGTGCTGTACTCAGGGTTCTGTACTACCAACCTATTCATTAGCTAGTGCTAAAGGAATAAACTGAACCAGTTCAGTGACAGGGCACCACTACCCAGCCGTGGAAAACACACTCACTTTTGATCAATCTAGACAAAAAGGTGGTTATACAACGCACTACATTACCTTCTCCCAGTGCTATTATTGACTCTTACAGCAACAACAACAAAATGGCCATCACATATGGAGCAGTTCTCTGACTGACAACACTGGTGCCGAGAGTGAAATAACAGGCCCACCCGGCCTGCTGACCAAAACAGCAGAGCACAGATGGAGGTAGATGGTTTTGTATTTGGCTGCTAGTGCTTCTGTCAGCCATTCTAGCAAACAATGTTGTGTATGTGTGTGTGTGTGTGTGTGTATGCGTGTGTGCTTGATGATGGTAGTAGTGGTGGTTGATGGGGGGTGGTTGAGCATGCATCCATCTGTTTGATTAGAGTGGAGCAGTGCATCGTGGGTCTCCTCGCTATGGGTTGCTACACCACCTGGTATTTGGGGAAGAGCTTGTCCTTCAAGAGGTTGGGTGCACAGCTGAACTTGGCTGGAGCTGGGCTCCAGAACATTTTCGTCTCCCGGTCGCACAGCGGAGTCTGTGAACGGAGACACACAAGAGGTGAGCCTGTAGGAGAGATTATGCTCCCTCTGGCAAATTGACTTGATGGTAAGGCATGAGGAAATGGATGAAATCTTTCTCTAATGCATCTAGATTGTTCCTTCTCAGTACATCAGTGTTTGCAGGGACAAAATGCGTATGTTTCTGCTGCCATCTAGTGTTCACTTTCTTATTAAGCAAACTGGACTCTGTGTGTGTGTGTCTGTGTGTGTTCTTACAGCCCGTCCGTGCATCAGGATGCGGGGTTTCTCTACGTAATATTCAGCGATGCGTTTCCAGTCAGCCAGAGCCAGTGAGTTCTCTGGCGACAGGTGAGAAACACAGTCCTCCTGGTCTGTGTCTGGGATGGCCTCGGCTGGAACACCGTCACTCACAATCCTGAAGTAAGCATCAAAACCCTCATTGTCCAATGAGAAAATTCCAGCCACCTTGGCCATCATTTACAGAATACTGTGTGTACACTTATTCCCATGCAAAACTTGGTATTTATCACTCTGAACGTGAGCTAGAATGAGCCAAATTTACTCTCAAATCCACGTCAAGTCATGGTGTACACATCATTTCAAGTCAAGGGATTGTAGCACATGTGAGTCATATTTGTGAAATATAGCGTACAGTATATTGGACAAAACTACTCGTACATTTAGAACATCTACATCAATCCTACATTATTACATTTACCACCTTTCCTATACTTAGCCTATTATTACTGATAGTCTTTTATCCATCATTGAACTAATCATTTTGAAAGTGCAACAGTGCTTTCTTACGCTGATATTTGAGAAATGCGAACTGTTTCATAAATGACACATGAACGTAAGATTCCTGCACTCAAACTTGTGCTGGTTTCCACGTTCATTTCATAAATGAGGGCCACTGACACAAAATGTAGTAAATGTACTGTAATATAATGCAACAACAACAAAATGTGCAGGAGACAGAATTATAACAGGCTGTACTTAGGAACACAAATAAGATCCAATCCAAGGCAAAGACACCCTAAACCCATCTTAAAATTAGAAAGGATGCAGTGACGCAAAATAAAAGTCAGTTTGTTTCCACCTGTGCACGTCCAACTGCTCTGAGCATGGGTCCAAGGCTGCCCTCTGCTGGAGAATGTGAGGTACTGCACTGAGCTGGCTGAAGGTGTGACACACCCTGGACACCAGCTGCAGTTCCACAGGCAGGACCTGGCTGGCTGGAGTGGTGCACAGGTGGTGGATGGTCTTATACTCCTCCATGCTGAGACAAAACAGAGATACATATAAACATAAAAACACTGAAGATGTGTACAGCTATTGCCAGGCCCTGTCTCGCCCCAAATTACATACTCTTCTGAAGATTCAATTCAATTGAATTCAAAGATTTTTTTCCGTCAAGAACCAGGATCAATAGATCCTTCTATGTCTTATTCTTGTATACTGTGACTTGAGGCCCTGTCATATGTTTAGATAACCATGAAGCTATATTTCACACATTCAGCCTCCCTTCCTTTCCTTGCACCCTTGCACCAGCAACATGTTGTTATGAAAAACATACATCAAAAACTTATATTCACACTTAAAAAGCTAAAAAGAAATACGTTTGCAATAAGGCAAACAGAAAATTCATGCTTACTCAAGGCCAACACTATCAGATTTAATTATGATTTTCAATTCACATTTAAAGTTGTGGAGCCGTGGAGAACAGAACTGTGCAGCCATATTGAAGTGTTCAGATGTGAAAACACAGGACTCATAATAGTGAAAGGACATCTATGTGTTTGGACCAGTAGTATGATTGAGGTCAGGGGGTGTTTTTGTATCAGAGGGGAGAATGCCTCAGAGGTTTCACAGAAGAGCCGCAGGTTTATTTGCTCAGGTCTGCTCTGCCATAACTTCTCACTGCTCTTTGAACCGGCGAGACAGAGCCAAAAAAATAAAGAAAGAAGATATAACAGGCAGGGAGAGGAGAGAGGTGGGTGAAAGAGAGGGAGAGAAAGAAAAAGGGGAGAATGGGATGAATAACAGAGTGAGAGAGAAAGAAAAGAAGGAGAGAGAGAGATGGATAGGGGAAGAAAGAGAATGAGAGACATTAGCACTGTGTGTGGCCTGCATGCAGTGGTTCACAGCAGACAGTCAGCTGGAAATGGAAAAGTCTCTCTTTCTCTCCCTCACTTTGTCTCTCTCTCTCGCTCTCTTTCTCTCAGTGACTGACTCGCTGCCGCACCTCTGTGTCATGCTCCAGGTCTGACAGGAACGATTTATGGCGACTGTTCAGTTCATCATGGCCTGTCAGCCCACAGATTTATCACTTCGCTCTGGGCGGAGATAAACCCTGGCGACAGACCTGGAAGGTCACCCCAAAGTCATCTGCTCAGCTTCTGAAAAGGAGACACATTCCTCCACGGCCGAGCAGAGTGGGGAGCGCCACAGTCCCACCATGCTCCCCCTAACCATCTAGCCAGAGTTGGGGTGGCGGGGGCTTCTGAAACCCCTAAACCGTGACGTAGAGAGCACTCTCGATGACCCCTGAAGCTCTGTAAAGGTACTAATTAAAAAGCACTTGTGGTTTGAAACCATGCCGAGAGACAAGAGGAAGAGAGATAGAGATAATGAGGGGGAGAGAGAGAGAGAGAGAGAGAAAAAAAAACAATGAAGACGTGTAGGAAGAGATGAGTGGGAGAAGGAGTGGCAGTGCAGTTGAGAGTGGCAGGAGTCCAGAGTCGTCACAGGTGGTAAATCTGCCCCGTTGACAAGTGAGCCACGCAGGCTGAGAGCATCAGGCGGCGTAGGAGGAGAAG
The DNA here is from genome assembly GCA_027481765.1 of Tenualosa thibaudeaui. Lineage (NCBI taxonomy): Eukaryota > Metazoa > Chordata > Actinopteri > Clupeiformes > Clupeidae > Tenualosa > Tenualosa thibaudeaui. Next base: position 6,383,318 of record JAIFZK010000013.1, on the reverse strand, counting down.
AAGAATGAAAGAGTGGGGAGGAGGTGCGTGGGCATGCTGGCTCCAGACGGTATGGCAGCCCATGGAGTTGGACGTGACGAGTAGGGGGTGGGGTGGGGGTAATTAACTTGTGGTGTGTCACTGAGGCTCTTCAACACAAGGTGAGGGCAGGGGGCTGATTAGAGAGCCCAGGGGCCTTCACACAGCTCACCTGTAACTCTGAGGCAGGAACCACACTGACAATAGTAAAGCAGCAGAGGCAAAGCCTAAGGCAGATTCAAACTAATACACTTTCACGCTTTGAATTCAATTGTTTCTCTACTGATGTTATGCACCTCACGTTGTATATGAGCGAGGCTCATGATGAAAAGGAGGCAAGGCACCTAAAAACGCAAGGCACTCAAAGCTAAAAATAGTTCTGCTTTTGAGGTTGCATTTTCTTCAACAATGCGTCGTTGCTTAGCTGCCAGCCAAAGCTAAGTCAGTGAGTTAGCTGTTTAGCATCAATTTCCGCCTTCCATGTTTTGGTCGCTTAGAACACTTGCAGTTTTGGAACTGGAAACCATGTTCGGTCTGAACAGCACCTAATGCAACTCTCAGACCATAATAATCCCATTAATTGAAATACCGTTTAATCTCGTTGCCAAGTGATGTGAGGTACTCATTACTGTACAGCAGAGGGAAACATCCTGCCCTTGTAATTACTGTTAATGGTTTAATTGGTCAGAATGCTTCAAATGTTCCTAGGGATGGTGAGGGTGATCTGCTTGTGTAGAGAGAGGGTGAGACAGAGAGAGCGATAGAGGGTGAGACTGAGTAAGAGAGAGAGAGAGAGAGAAACAGAGATCCAGCGATAGTAAGTTGAAAGGGTCGCTGAAAGAGGTGAGTGGTTTAGCTCAGGTAAGGTGACACAGGGAAGGACTCTGGATAGGCTTAAGCAAACAGTGATGTAAACAATACAAACTGTCCTGGTACAACATGAGTCAAAATCTTTCTGTGCATTCACTGTGCTATGTTGAAATAGACTGTGCAACAGAACATGTTTTTAGAGCTAGTTAGTATTGATACCATACAAATAATGTGGACCTTTCAAGACACAATAATACATTTGCAAGATATCAAGAACACAAGCAGGTCCAAGTACAGTACATAAACATACATTTTAAAAATTGCTTATAAGCTCTTGCTTGCAAATATCGATCTAATGTCATTCTCCAACTCCCAGCACCAGTATCCCATCACCCAACATAGTTTTAAGTTAAAATGTTGTTTTTTCACTGTGGTTACTGTTACAGTTTTCTGCAAGTCCCCTAGGTCTGCTATTTTCATGTAGGCCTATTAATTGTTCCTTTGTGTGTGGCTGTTAAGTTTTGAGTATAGGCCATTTCTCATCAATAAAGAAAGGCAATCATAAAGAAGCACACACAAGAATAAAGTTCCTCCCATTTATCGCACCCCACCTGTCATGTCTCTATTACCGACAAGTGGGGCCCATCCCACACTTGAAAACCACCCACACTAATCAGAAAGGTATGTTCTGTGCTGTCCACATGGCAGCAGTCCACAACCCAATATTTGTGTACTTGTAAGACATACATTCTCACTCACTCTGTTTTGGGAGCCCAGGTTGCCAGATGAGCGAGACCCTGAATATTGCTGGGGAACAATGGAACCCTTGGACGCCTCTTCACCAATGGAATGGTCGCTCCTTGAGCTTCTAGTCTGCCCATGCAGATGTCCTTTAACAGCAACATTAATGGAAACAGTTTGCAAACCTTTGTGTAGATATTTTCAACACAACCCTGCATTTGCAAAAATCAAAGGTGATAGTATAGATGAATAGAGTATTTGTGCCTTGCTCTCTGCTGTTAAAATAGAATGCATTCAACTTTGATCAAAAATAAGTTGCAGATTGCAGATGCAATTTTATAAGCCCCATTACAACCTTATTTTTGGATGGGGATTGAAATGGTTGACTAAATGGCACCTTCTTTGGTAAGCACAGGCGAGTTGATTTCCCAACTGTTTCACTACAGTTGGACTGTTCATAGCATCTCTGTGGCCTTGCACAGTCTTCCTAATTTAATAAAGCCAAAGTAAACTGTTTTTTTCAGCATCACTTTTAATAATCACTTTGGTTGCTGACACATCAACTTTTTAAAAATGTCTTTGTAAATGGGACACTGTGTTTAACAACAACAACAGTATCAGCATCTCATTAGATAGTTCTCTTTGAAAGAGTACATGTAGTACTTGCCTCTGTGAGTTTAAAATCAGGCTGTTCAGGTGCATCATCCATCTTAAAGACTCCCTTGGATACAAGATGAGCTGAAGTGTGTGTTCTAGGGGGACTCCTCTGGACTGGCCCAAATTCCATGGGTGGTGAGCTAGGGCTATACTTCACATGAGAATCAGACAGAAATAAAACACACAGAAATTGACAAAAATGCAACAACATCTTATTCAGCCCAATATCACTGTTATCACCATATACCACCTATAATCATTCTAGCTAGCCTATGAACAAGGATTAAAGAGAAAATGAGGTGAAATAAATGATTTCATGATTTCTCTATCATCCGCGTCAGGTACTACAACTATAAAGTAATTTGTCATTGTGCTAAACCCTCCGCTGTGACACATTCCAAGCCCAGCTGGAAGCCCTTTGTCCCAGCTCCACTTGAATGTTAACAAGGCCATGAGAACAGTCTTGTTCTCCAGTCGAGGTATTTATGACACTTGTAAGTCATCTCAGCTTGAACAGCTTAAGTGAGTATGATAAGGACCTGTGAAAAGGAACAACACTGCACCGATTTTCATACAGATACAGAAGGCCCTCAGATACCACACAATAAGATCATACCAATGGCTCTACGGGAGGTTCAGGAGGTACAGGTGTGCCACTCTTTCCCCCTTCATTAGCTTCATATGTTGGTGATTCTTCCTGCAAGTATAATTCAATGATAAAGAGCAAAGCATCTACACACAAAGTGAAAATGCCATTGAAGGCTGTCACAAAAACTACTTTTTCTGGACAATGTATTATCCCAGAAAATATTGCAATAATTATATTTTCAACCTCTGTTTTGCTAAATGCTCAGTAATACAGGTAAAATGCAATTCTGCAAATTCCTTGTATATTCCAAGCTCAGAAAAAATCTGACTGTGGTGTTACACATGAACTTCGTTGAATTTACTGTAGTGGAAGTGTATGCTTCCTTACTGTCCATGTTTCAGGACTTTTCCTTTAAATCTGTTATAGGTTACCAATGAAATATGATGAAATCCATCTTTTTAAAACATGTTTCTGGATGAGAGTTGTGAAAACAGCAAAAACAATATTATTTTCATTGCTCTGGGCAGTAGATAATATCTCATATAGGTATTACATAACATTTGCAGCCTTGTTATACAAGAAAACTTGCAACATTGAAAATATTGTAGTAATATAAAACAGGATGAGCAATAAAAGTTCTGCTAAGATGTTGTGTCACATTGCATCACGCACCCCTGGTACACTCAGTTAAGACAATGATAATAAAGTATTCTACAGGGTTCCCACTGTCAAACTTAAAATTCCCTGACTTTTCCATGACTTTCCCTGACAGAAACAAGACATTTCCATGACCCTCTCCAAGTCCCACACCTAAGCTAGCGGAGCGAATTGTTCATTTTGGTCAACGATTCCTGGCACATCGAACCACCAGGCCAAGTGAAACTCAGTGGGCATGTAGATCCACTTGAGTTTTAATGTATAATAGGTTTTGGTTCCGGGTGGGGGTACTACACATATTGTAGTTGTACAAAATACCGTTTGGTTTCGAAAACCACAACATCTCAAGTAAGGCATGAGAGAAGTTAATACTCAGTAAAGACCAAAAAGGAAGCATGGAAATAAATTGATCACATTTTGGGGACAACTACATGCTGTTATCAAAATTCCCTGATATCCCCTGACTATGTACACAAAAAAATCCATTCCCTAATTTTCCATGTCTGGAACAGGCTGTATTGATTTTGACGCTAATGTTAGGACACAGTATTAAAAATCTACAGAGTAGGCCACATATTCCAAGGAAATGCAAAGTCTAACCATACACCATTACCTGTGGGGTTCTCCAAAGGTCAGTCCTTGGCCCCATACTTTTCATCTTACACACCCTCCCCTTAGCCATGTCATCAGTCGCCATGGAATGTTGCAGGTGGCATAAAGGCTATGCAGGTGACACAAAATTATACACAAAAACAAAAAAACAAAAAGCTGCCATGCCACCATAGTGGTCGCTATCATATTTATCCTCCTTATCATCATCTTAATCATCATCATGAAGACTCACCATCAATCTGGAAGAACACAGCTCTTCCAGTTGAACAGTTCCACAGCTGAAGCAATCCTAGATGGAACCCCCACTAACCTCAACACGATCCCTCCACTCACAGTGTTCGAATTTTGTGGGAGTCAGAGGAAGCTGGGCTCCCACAGAGTGAGGACATGAAAGCAGCAAAATCAACAATCTGTGGGGGTCTTTCAAATGTGGCACTGTATTGCAATCATAAAAAAACTTATTTCCTATCCCTGTGCAGTTCTATCGTTATGTTAAATTGCCTTGAAATGTTGGCTAATAAGCATCATAGAACGCAGCACGGCTGCACTACACCACCGCAGCACAAGTGCAAACATAAAGGATTAACTTTTACAAAAGCATCTTTGAGTCGAGTACGCCTAGGCTACGTATGTATGTATGTATGTATGTATGTATGTATGTATGTATGTATGTATGTATGTATGTATTTATTTATTTATGCATTTATTTATTTATTTGTTTGCTTGTTTGCGATAGAGACCCCTCTAGAGATGAAATGATGACTTAACTCCTGGCTCCAATCCACACACAAATCTGCCCAGGGCAGAAACTCTGCATCCAGAGTGATGATGCACTCTGTTCTACTTGCCTCATCTGTGTAATGCTCGCCCTGACATTCTGAGGGCACCAGTGTACAGACAGTTTTGAATGAGAGCTTAAAACGATTCTTTACAGCAGAACATATTATTTACAATATTTGAGACATGAAATACAGATCTACAACAAATATGCCTACAGCCTACAGTGCCTACAGCCTACAGTGCCTGCAGCCTACAGTGTCTAATTCCACAGTCTCCCACTGTCCCAGTTATACAATATAGTGCAAAAGTCACATAGCAATTGTTGTTTCAGCAACTGGACTGGAAGCAAAAAAAATGTAAATGAGAACTACAACCTAGGTCCTAATAGCTAATGCAAAAATGTTAGGTGCTTAAGACTTGCAAAGGATTGTAGCATCTGAATACATTTTTAACACATTTATGGCAATCAGTAGTAGCCTAATGTTCATAGGCAGAGCAAATACATTCAAAGAAACAAAGAAAATATTTCACAATAAATGAAAAGGGAATAAACTGTAGCATCATATCTCATACACTGGGCTTACCTCATTGTCTGCAATGTAGCCATCACCAAGTATCTGTTTCATCAGCTCCTTGATCATATCATCAGAGGCAGAGAAGGAAACAGTCCCACTCTGCAAGGAGGCTATGATTTCATCCACCGTCCGGTGACCAGTCCGCACCAAACTTTTGGCTGCAGCCATCGTGGCCTCAGCCTCCTGGCTTTCAGTCTCTCTGCCAGCAATGTTCCTGGCCTCCTCCAGAAGCTCTGTAGCAGATTTCACATTGTGGAAGATGATGGGTGTACTTGTCTGCTGACCCAGGGGGGGTTTGGCCAACACTGGTGGATGCACTGGTCGTGCTCTCCTTCTTTTTCTCCTCCTTACCTTGCTCTGGCCACAGGCGGACCAATCAGAGTCCGAATCATCACTACTGTTGCTCTCACTGGAGCTGTCATAGGGCCTCAGTGAGGGACTACTGCCCCGGAGTGGACCATGCAATTGTACATCAGCCTCTGCTACACTGATCCTGTGGGCCGGGGACTGCACAGAGCGGATGCGTGTCTTACGCACCTTGGACCCTGTTGGGGGCCTCTCTGATCGGGGTTTTGGTGGAGGCTGTGGCCTCTGTGACATTGACACAGTTTTGGTGGTGCCAGTAAGCGAAGCTATGGCGGGCTTGTAGACAACAGGGCTGGGAACGCTCACAGGTAGGTTTCTAGATGTTCTCTTTTCAGCAGGGCTCTGAAGGACGCTCTCTTGACTGTGTGTGACGGAGATCTGCTCATCAGGGGGAAGAACAGAGGATGGGGGAGACTGCAAAAGATCAGCTCGGAACTCTATTAAACTGTGTGACGTTAAAGTCTCTGGTTCTTGTGGTGTCAATAACAAATGGTCTGCACCTCCAGACACCACAGGTAACTGGCCAGTTGATCCCTGCCGGTGACAGCGGTCTGATGGTGAAGTAAGGCTGATACTTTTTTCTTGTGACCGCTTGGCCCTCAGTTGATCGTATTCCAGCTTAGATTTCAGGAGAAGTGCTTCTACTTCCCTCTTCATCCTCGCCTCATCACAGGGCTTCAAAATACCCTTCTTACTAGGCATATTTCTCTTAATTAGCTTCATTTTAATGTGTGTGTGTGTGTGTGTGTGTGTGTGTGTTTGAGAGAGAGAGAGAGAGAGAGAGAAAGAAAGAAAGAAAAGTTTACAAAGAAATGCAGAATTTATCACCAACTTTTAAAAATTACATGATATTACTGATATAAGTTATTCTTTTTTTCCCCAGATTTGTTTGGAATAGGGAGAAGTGTTCGTTACTAAGTGCTTGGTCAGTGCTGATATGTGCTGACATTCTCCTTGCCATTTGTTGAAACTACCACATTAAAATATATCAATCACTTTAACTAAACCAAACTGAGTTTAGGCCTACAACGAAATTCTAGGATTGTTATTAGTAAAATATTAGCTATGTCGAAGGCTACAATGTATGACCTCTCCGTTCTGCGGGAGCTTAACAGTTAATAGTTCATGTTTTGCACCACCGCAGCTGTGACGACGGGTTTTGAAATGAATGAATGCGTAAAATTGTGAACACGTTAAACAGCTCCCTTACCTGTGAAGAAATGTTGGCCAAGCGTTTTATAAAGCTGGTTTCGTCCAGAAAGGTAGGCCAAGCTGATAAATAATCTCAGTTGGGCTATTGTTGGTAAACCGCAGGGCAGGATAACTTTCAACGAGCGGCCTGCATCTCCTAGCAACCAAAGCACACAAGCGCAAGGCTAAAGAACTTAGGGAAAAGTGTAACCTTGCGCGTGTGAGGATGGTCAACTACGCGAACATTTAACATGTTAATTTGACGGTGTAAGTGATTGTTTTTCTCTCATAGTGTTTTTGTCTAGGCCTAGATTCAAAGAGCTTTTGTTACACATGACAGATAATATGTTTGGGTTGGGGGCTCCTGAGGGGTTGGATGAATGTAAAACATATGCCAGATGCAATTAAATCATGTTCTAATACTAGGCCCAGTGACTATACACTCTGCTATGCCTGTATGGGATAAAAACTGGAAAAAAATACTCAGACGAGAAAATGACTGCTAGGAGAAACAAATGGCTAGGCTATTTAAATACTAGGTTTAAATATTTTAATCAACGCATTGTCAAACGTCGTCAAATATATTTAGAGATGTACTGAAACAAATAGGTATAAGAACACTTGGGAATGGGAGTAATATTGTTGAAGAGGTAAGTCAGGGTCCTATTTAACTGAGCCATTTCAGTGTTTATGGGCTTTTGGGGAGGGTCGTGGGAGACCTGTGAGCATCCTTGTGAGCGAATAGTACGACCATGCTTAATTTCCCTTGCTTCACACTTCGAGCAAATCGATTTGTCCGCTCTAATGGTACTAGAGATCACTGGGAGATAATCCCGTGGAAGTGGATAATTATCGATGTCATTCGCTCATTAACAGGTTTACAGGTTGGGTAACTGTAAATCCATGTCAGCAACAGCAAGCGACTAGGGAGAGGAGTCTCTCTTTCCCTCTCTCTGTATATACAGTGAATTAGTGCAGATCTTTGGGCCTGTTATTATGTCAGTTGTCATATTTCGTTCAGTAATAAACGTAAGCCGAAGGCCCATGCTAAAACCGCATAATAGTCTAATGACAATATGATGTTATATATATATATATATATATATATATATATATATATATATATATATGTTTTACTAAAATCTCATCTAATGGAACGTAGCCATTCCCCTTTAAAACGGTGTCTATAGGCTTACCCTGGGTAGTTTCCTAGAACGTCTATTCTTATTCATGGGTAACTCACCTGCTTCCTGCTTCCCTGACGTCACTGTGAAAAATTATGTTGATTTTCTTTAACAGATAATAATAATAATAATAATAATAATAATAATAATAATAATAATGCACTTAGACCTACAATCTGAGGGCGAGATACAGGACAGCACAGTTTATTCTGTTTTTCTCTTTTTTAGCCGCTTTTACATGTGTAAATAAATTATTAAAAAAAATAAAAATGTGTACAGTAAAAAACTGAATTGTTCTTACAAATTGTACCGTGATTGCATTTTTATTTAACAAAACTTTCGGGTCACTAGTAAGGTAAACATTTTTATTATAGGCCTTTAAGTCAGCAGCTTGGTTTAATGACTAAATTAAAATTCATGGTCAAAGGCAATTATTGCTGCCAGGTTGTCCGTCACTGTCACCATTGTTGAAAATGTGTTGCAGACTCATGCAGCAGTTGCAAAACGCATGTAGGTGTCACCACAGCGACCCAAACGAACTGGGGAAAGTGGGATGTGCCGTTTTCTACGTAACAGCTAGGGGGAAGATCTTCGAACACTGCTCTCAAGTCACCGTGCATTCAACATTTCCTCACTTTGACGAACCCCTTCAAGCCACATCCCGCTGGTGACAGTGCACCAATAAGCTGGGACACATATTTCTCTGAAAACTTGGGTCTGGGAACTGCATGTTGACCATCTGCGGATTTCCACCATAATGTTGGGCACTGTGAAGATGGAAGGTCACGAAACCCCCGACTGGAGCAGCTATTACAATGACGCGCAGGAGGTTTGTGATAACTTTTAACGTGTTTTCCTTGACTTCTTTTATAAAAAGTCTTACCTTTATCTACAAAGCAAAGGGTCACTTTAATACATTAAATGTATTGTTTTGAGGCGGATGTTGAATTTAGGAATGCATTCCTTATAAATTCGGAGGTCCATTTTTAATTAAAAAAGAGAGGTAGAATCTGAACGCATCTAAGCGATCCATTTGAGAGTATGGGTCTGTTGAACTCGCTTGGGGGCAGCACTGATCTCGTCAGTTGGCCTACCACAAGCCGTTACTGTGCCAGTCATGAAAGTGGGCACAGAGCGCTTACTTGCCGCCTCTCTAGTGCCAGAAGAGAATTTTATTAGTAACATTTCTATTGTTACTAACCGTGTAACCTACCTATTTCTTCCAATTAGCAGTAACCCATTTTATCATATAGTCAAGTCTCATTGACCAACTATAATGAGATAAAAATGATTACGATCCAACATTGGATATCCTATGTTCAAACAATACATAAAACAAATATTTTACGTATTTACATTTTTTCGTATGCAAGGCGCAGGCTAACTTGCATAACTACACCGACAGTCAACTTAGGTCCATGTGTGTAAGTGTTCAAGTTATTTTGTAATACGCATTCAGTAACCCATCAAGTTTCATCTTATTTATGCGTTATTCGTTCTCGTCATTTTGGAGACGGGAGAGGCTCTAATTGAATAACGATAGGCTAATTATAACTGATTAATCAAAATAAATTATAAGTAGAATCTAGATATGGATGGACGGGTAAACCTCTCATATCAGTTGGGGCCTATGGTCATGGCATGTTAATGTTGGAAATTCATATTATAGTCATGAAGTGTTAAAACATTGTTATTCCAGGTATATTCACCCATGACCAACACCAGCATGAACGCAGGACTGGGCTCTGTGAACAGCATGAACAGTTACATGAGCATGTCCACCAGTGGGAATATGACCTCCAGTTCTTTCAACATGTCTTATGCCAACACCGGTTTGGGAGCGGGACTTAGCCCAGGAACCATGGCAGGGATGCCGACTGCCACCAGCGCCATGAATGGAATAAGCGGTGGAGTACCACCGATGGGCACCGCGTTGAGTCCCACAAATATGAACGCTATGTCTGCTCAGCAAGCTTCCATGAGTGCACTGAATCCTTACTCTAGTATGAGCCCCACTATGAGTCCAATGACCTATGCCCAAACTAACCTCAACAGGGCAAGAGATAACAAGACCTTCAGAAGAAGTTACCCTCATGCCAAGCCCCCTTACTCGTACATTTCGCTTATTACTATGGCTATCCAGCAGTCACCCAGCAAAATGCTCACTCTGAGTGAAATCTATCAATGGATCATGGATCTCTTCCCTTACTACCGCCAAAATCAACAAAGGTGGCAAAATTCTATCAGACACTCGCTGTCTTTTAATGACTGCTTCGTCAAAGTCTCCAGATCACCGGATAAGCCAGGCAAAGGTTCATACTGGACATTGCATCCCGATTCTGGAAATATGTTTGAGAACGGCTGTTACCTCCGCAGACAGAAGCGCTTTAAGTGTGAGAAAAAGTTGTCTACATCTAAGGGAGCCGATGGAAGGAAAGATCAGAGAGGCGGTTCTGTCTCTCCCGCGCACGAGAGTGGCAACTCCAAACCTGGACACATGGACACAAGCTCGATTTCCAGCTCCAACCAGTCCTCTAGCCCGCACAGCCTGGACAGAAGCGGTAACCCCACTTCTGAACTAAAGAGCAGCGGGCCACCCCTGCATCCCGCAGCCAGCTCAGCCACTTCTCTGTCATCAATACCGTTGCCCCCACATTCTATGGGCCATGAGACCCAGCTGCACCTTAAAGGAGACCCCCATTACTCATTCAACCACCCGTTTTCCATTAATAATTTAATGTCCTCATCGGAGCAACAACACAAACTGGACATGAAAGCCTACGAACAAGCACTGCAATATTCATCCTATGGGTCAGGGATGTCTTCCAGCTTGCCCCTCGGCAGTGCATCTATGGCCGGGAGAGCCACTATGGACCCTTCGGCAATAGAGGCGTCCTACTACCAAGGTGTGTATTCCAGACCGGTCCTAAACACATCTTAGTAGCTTCTTATTTTTGCTGATCTGAGGACCGACAAAATCTTTTTATTTTATCTTATATTTTATTATTATTTTTTGCATGCACACAGTGCAAAGGACTGTTACTTTCAAATGTAAGAATGTGTATGTGTATTATAAACTATTCTGTAAACGTGTTCCCATGAAAGATTGTATACCCCAGATGTAAATCATCGCAAGTGTATTTAAACCAACAATTTTGAACCTGTAAAATAATGTTGTATTCCCCAAACTTGTAGTCTCTAACGACGAATGTGTCCGTGTGTTACAATGTGCATGAATGAAGGTCAATGTGGTGTTGTGGAACGCGTGTTGCAGGTTAAAAAAATACAAAACCAACATGAAATCAAAACGAAAGTGATTTTTATGTTGTTAGCATATTTTACATTTTCGTTTTATTTACCATTTTGACGAAAACGTTTCATTCCCAATCTTGTATCAAAATAACTTTATTCCAACTTGGAACTGCATTAGAAATAATAAAAATATGTATTTCTTTATGAAGCAAATACTTTCAGTGGTTGGTCACATCTTTACGAAGACAGGTTGAATCTTCACTGAAGAATTAAGGAGGCCTCTCACGATTTTGCTTCTACCTGTTCTCTTTGCATGTGATTAAATTATTTCGTTCAAATAAAATCTGATCACGGTATTCTCAGTGTTGTAATTTTTCAAATTAGGCTACACTATCGGCGCCATGCGTCTATGCAGTGGCCTTATCGCCATGGTTTAGGGCACTCTAGTACCTTTTAGTCTCCTTTTCTTTTGAAAATCCTTTAATATCGCCTAATCGAAATAATAACAAAAAATCAAAAAACAAAAACAAGTGCAATCAAAACGTGCACATTTTATTTCTAGTTAAATAACCTCATTTTCAATGTTTATATCGCAATTCTAGTGTGTATGTGTGTTTGAGTGTGGGTGTTTTATATAAAACATGTGGTCCACGTTTTGCCTCAGTCGTTATTGGTAGGTGACCAAGAGAAAATCCAATCTTAACCAATGTAGAGCCTCAAAGACCTGTGTGATAAAAGATCGGATCGCGTTTTAAATGGGATTTTTAACAATATCATAGGGAGGCCAAATCATCTTTTTGTGAACCGTAACCTACACGAGGGGCTCCTGAACCTGAACAGATTTGACTTTGATCATGGTATTTTGTAGACACACATTTTGGCTGAGTAACCGTGAAATTCGTTTAATTATCATGTAATTGCCCCCTGACGCGTAAATAAAATGGAGAAGCGCAACTGAGCATCATGAAATCACATGGAAGGCCAAGATGACAGCATTTTCTCCGTTCGGGCACGAAGTCTTTCAGCCTGTAATTAACCTTAAATCATTTAAAATTATTTTACACATTTTATATTTATGGGTGTAATTACAACCGTTCATTTTATGAAAAGTGCAAAATTGGATAGTTATGCATAGCCTAAATACATAGGCTACGCGCCTTACGCATCTATATTTTGAAACTGAACAAACATATAGGTGAAAATATCCTGGCTGCTTATTGAAATTTTACTTCAATAATATATTTCACTGGATAGTCATTATCATAGACTAGGGTAGGCCCAGACCTATCAAATGATGTAGCATAAATGGTGAAACTCCTTTGGAACAATTTCAAAATATTAATCAAAAATCTCAAATCACATTTTGTTTGTAAGTTTGTTTATTGATGTATTTATTGTATTACATGAGCCACGTAGTCTATTCTTTAGAATTTTGAGGATATCCATTTAGCAAATAATTGAGAATTATATGTAAAAACAATAGGCTCCATTTATTTTAGTTAGAAAAAACTCGCGATCAGATGTTTTCTGATCACAGTCGAATATAAATTATTGTTTTGAAAATATATTTGGACTCAATAACGCTAACGCTAACAGAGTCCTTAAGGTGGGCATGTTCTACGCCAGATATATGTCTATATAGTCCTACATAAATAATAACAAGTAATGACTTCGACATGTCATCAGCATGGGAAAACGTGATCTCTGATAGGCTATAGTCGAGTATAACTCAGGCCCGTGAGACCAAGCGGTGGTCATTCCATTCCTCACTTGAGACTGCAGGCGTAATTGCAAGGGTTTAATTGACAAGAGGGACAAGTATGTGTTGAAAAAAGTTCTCCTGTCAGAGAAAAGTTGTTTGCTTGAGAAATCTTTTAACTTCACACGGATCGTGTCCATTAGTTTGCCCAGCTGTTGAAAAAGACTTGCATTTGCGTTGCTCCTCAAAAAGTCAAAAGTGAAATGGTGTGGGGCAGAGCGCAATAAATGTGCATTATTAATTTGCACAGATTTCACACCATTTTGTCATAGCCTATAGCCTACCGCTTTCAACACACTATTTTGTTCAATGCAAATACCATTTGATTATTTTTTGCTACTCTGGATGCCGTACAAAAATGTTTAATAACCCGTAGCGCCCTTCCACAGAGTAATGTAGGGTATCCATGTATTTATTATTACTATTATTATTAACAACAACAACAACAACAACAACAATAATAATAATAATAATAATAATAATAATAATAATAATAATAATAATAGTAATGATATTTGCTTGATTCTTGTTTGTATTCTATTTTGGGGCTAAACATGTGTCATCACTTCTCAGCAGCATCTGCGCACACTGAAGTCCACCAGCCTTTATTAATTCGTAACATATGTTATCAGCGGGCAATGTCCAGCGTCGAGATTTCACTAGAGCCTTGTCTTCCAACTTATGTGGTATTTCTCGTAAGGCCATCAAAAGAACTGGCGCTTTCTTCAGCCTTATGGACAAAAATTTCTACAACAATGCGCCAACTCCTTTACTTCAAAAGCGACCATCAGCAAGCCTACCCGTAGATCTTTCTTCTCTGTCTTTTCATTCTGTGGTTTTAGAAAGCCACTACAGGACCAAGGCGCTCCTAATACCTTTTGATGGGGATTGAATTAATTATCTCCAATAACACAATTGTGCTCGGGCAACGAAAAGAGCAAAGCAATACCCCTTCAAAATCACACGCGAAAGAAAGGGGGCTTTCAAAAGGGTGAGGGAGAGAAGAGGGAGAGATCTCTATCCGAAATCAGCTTTAGAAGCAGCTGGTTTTCCATTAAAAATTATACGGAAGAAGTTTATTAAGGCTTTGTCCCCTCCTAATATGCGCCGACTATGTCAGGTTGGTGGTCTCCTCGCCTGCCTGCTTGTATCCTCGTGTTTTTCGTCTTTATTATATCATTTGAGATGCGTACAACAGGATCACACTTGATCACACATTTTATTTAGAGAGGAACAAGAATAGAAGTAGACTACGTTAGACTGGATGCAGCGCAACAAATTACACTAGCCTATGTTGAGTGAAGAGCATAGAACTGGGCCTAGTAGCAATACAAAACAATCCTATTTAGTTCAGTTATTCGGTTATTGAGGGTCAAAATTAGCCACTAAACTGAATCTATGCAATCCGAATGTAGCCATAAGGTTATTTTTTTTTATAAGCGGGACCCTGTTTAGGAACTCCTCCTTCATGGATAGCCTGGGTGTGATTTGCAACGTCCTCCAATTTCAGGCTCACAGTAGCCAAGTGCAGTATTCTCTGTAAATGTGTGGATGGACGGTACAACGTGAAAAGGCTTGGAAATAGTTGGTGTCGTTATAGCAACAGGATCAGTCACGCTTTTCTCTAAGGGTCATTCAGCACTGAGGCTGCTGGAACGCGTTTTTAATTAAAGCGTATAAAAACTTGTTTTGTAGTCATGTCATCGTGCGATTGGTTCTCAAAATGGATAATCAGGATCCCCTCTTTTGATGCCCCGGCGCACCACTGCGCGGGCCTCGATCGAGACGGAGTCCCCAAAACCTGCAGCACCAAGTCTGCTGCAAAGCATCCCTCTCGATATATGCAAGTCAATGGGGCAAATGAAGCACTAGGCCTATAACAAAGGTTTAAAAATAAAATTGAAAATAAATTAAGAAAAACACAAAAATCAATATCTCTTCAGAGCAGGTGCCTTTTGAAACCCTGTCGTACAGACGTCCACTAGGAAAGTTTAACTTGTTTAACAAGTAGGATTATCCAACAGATCAACCTACACAGAGACCTCGTGGATTAAAAAGTGGGGGACACCCAGGTTGTGCGATCTCCACGGTTACCAATGGAGGAAAAATCGACAAGCTTGTCTTGGTGTCAAGCATTATCTAAGGGGAGGGCAACTCAGCAGCATGTCCCGCCTTGCCAACGCCCCCCTTTCTTCCCGCCACAACTTTCAGGGCGACCAGTGCGCCCATCCAACATATTTCTGAGTACATAATCGATCATGTTCGGGTACACAAATCACTGCGCTACCCCCTTTTAGCAAAGGACACTGGGAGGGGGACAGGACTCGGGAGGGTCAACTCATCAATATGAGGAAAGGAAACGTAAACGATGCGGATATAATTGGTTGGTATACAGTCCTCAGCAAAGGTCATCTGATCTCTTTGGCACTCTCATGTTTGGGAATTATCAACATGCAAAATCGCTTCTTGAGATTACCGACCAGTGGCTGCAAATAGGCCTGAAAAACTGTTTAATAGTTTAAGGTGGGCCACGCATTTGAAAGTAGCCCTGTCCAAGAACGCGTGCACAGTCAGCCACTCAAGTGAAATCGAATAGAAGCAGCACATTAACAGTCTTTAAACCAATTAACATTATTAGCCAAAATCTCAATGTAACTATACTGGTGAAGGTGGAGAGAATGAATTTTGCCATGTCTCCCTGTAGATTTACTTCCATTATTGGGCATTGTTATTGAATTACATGGCAATAGCAATGCCCACAATTATTACAAGGTTCAGTAGCCTATGTTTTCATTTAGTCTACTTACAGCACGTTTCTGAAAAGTAGTTTTGAATGAAACAGGACTCCATAGGTCACACTCTTCTTAATACAAAACACGCTTTGACATATTTTAGCTGGAGGGACTTCGCATTTGCAGGATCTGAAAGTATAGTTTTCATTTGTTCTGTCTGTTCTAACCCGTCTAAAACGGAATATCTTCCTCTTATTAAGGAAGTAATAAGAAGATAAAAAACAGCGTAATATTCACCCTCTTCATAAAAGTATTTTACTGAATTAATATCCGAGGGATGATGCAGGACTACTCTCTCCCGCCCAAAGATCTGTCCCAAATTAGTACCTTTTGAGAACTGAACCTTGGATAAATACAGGTAGTCAAACAGACAGCGTTATCTTTAATTTGAAGGTAATAGCCTACTGGTGACTAAACACATTAGCTAATGACAGAGTTTAGGAAGCATTAGCTAGTAAATCATTTGGCATGAACTGAGGTACAACTCACAAAATTACTGAAGTTGCTGTGTACATTATAAATCAATTAAAGTAACCTATGTAACAATTAAATAAACGTTAATTGATATAGAAACAGTCGGTATTAAAATAATTTCAATGACTTTATTTTATACTTTAATACATATGTTCTCATAGACATACCGTTGATGGTACTGATACTGACGGTTAATGTTTGAAAAAATAAAGTGAGAGATAAAACACTGATCAAGTCAGTCTATCTATTACAATGCTTTAAAAATAGTAACAGATTGTATTTTCTTACAAAAGTCCCTTTTCTGAGGTAAACAGAACACACAAACAAAAATAATACTTGTAATATTACTGAGCACCAGTTTTTGATAGAAGAAACCTGCTCTTGACATTTTAAGACCTTACTGTTGGTAGAGTCTGAACCATATAACACAGTGTGAGAGTAGCCTTATTTCCCTTCTCCTGACCAGACTTCCACATCAACACAAACAGTGATGCTAAAAAATCAATACTGTGACTCCAATAATAAAAAAGGAAAGATTTTCAACAGAAGATGAAATGAAATGGAGATAGCTGTAACCCATGGCAGTAACAACGAAGTGGTTAAACATTTACAATTGTGCTTTTTTATTTTCTCTCTTTCTCTTTCTCTCCCCCTCTCTTTTGGGAGCGAGGTTTGGAATGAGGCTTTTTTTGTGTGCGAGTGCTCCACTTCTAACAACTGTTTGCCCAGTCAAGGCTGTGGCTGTGTTTACTCAGTGCTAAACGCCACTGCCTGGTCACCAGATGTGGCTGGCCGGCCGGTCAGTCAGCGGGTCAGCCCTTTCGCCTGGTGGAGACTCCGGGAGTCAGATCACCGTCCTCACGCTCCCTGTGCCCACTTTCTTCCTCAACACCTCCACCAGACGCTCCAACCTGTACACACAGCGGGAGCGGGAGAGAGAGAGAGAAAGAGAAAGAGAGAGAGAGAGAGATGGATAAAGGGAAAAACAGGAAAAATGTCAGACAGAGTAGAATATGTGCTCTTCTCCTGAGTCACTTTTAAACACAAGGGAACATTTCAAGAGGAGTGATGGACAGCAATGGAAAAAGATAAAAGAAAAAAAACTCTCTCTCACATACACGTACTTCATCAAGTGGGCAAAAACATCATACCGAGACCCACATCTCATTCGCTTAAAATATCCTCCCCCAGAAGTATCCCGTTTATTTTTTAATCTGATGAATTGACAGGGTCTTGGGTTCTGCTCAAGAGGAGAAGAAAAAAAAAAGAGAGGAGAATGTTCCTGTGTCCTGCCTCAGACCAACCGGACAAGTGTGTGTGAGACGAGAAGAGACAAGCTGAAATGATGGGTGGATGGAATTAGTTTTTTCACTATTTGTCTGGGTGTCAGAGCTCCCAAGTTAAAAAAGGGTCTGAGAGCAAACAGCCAGAAGGTCGCTTGTTGTGCGTTTACAGCTGTGGAGGGGCACGGAGAGTTGTAAAACCTGAGGGGGAAATAATGACAAAAATAAGGAAGAATTTCAATGCAATGACGTCAATCAAAGAAATATAATGAATGAGCTTTGGGCTTCAAACTATAAGATAAGAAAGAAAATGGCACAAAAAATCAAAACAAATAATAAACATTAATCATTTGAACACAGTAGTGTGGAATTTTCTATCATGGCACTGGATATAGTAGCATGAACAATTGCTTGCAGAGGCTGCAAGAGCTGCCTTCATTGAACAACTTGAACAAACTGAAAACTGGAGATGTCAAAGACGACCATCATGACCACTGAGCTTTTAAATTAAATTGAAGATCCCAGTTTGAGTCTTGGAAAACGCACTGGGATTTGTCCCATAAAGTGAGGATTTCCGCAGCATTTCGAGTCATCCTATACCGTGGATCCTTCCACACTTAAGCATATGGAAATCAAAACCTTCCCACAGACAAGCTCATTTTCTGTGAAGACTCTGCTGCGTTGTCACTGAATAACAATACAATGAGTCTATTGTTTCTAATGAGTCTACTGTTTACTATGCAGCGTATCCAAACACTACCACTTATTCTAATAATTCAGATTTCTGGTGGCTGAGGAATTCTTGCTCAGATACATGGGAAAAAAGGAAGAAGACTAAAGATCAGTTACAGTTAATAAGTACATTATTAGAATTGTTTTTAAAATTATTATCATAAATAAATGACTGTGGTTAACATTTTGGCCAATTTAGATTGTATCAACAGCATTGTACAATCACATGTTATCAACAAATCCTTGTGATCAGATTTAAAATAAAGAAATAAATAAATAGTCCATAAGCTGACTGGAATCAGATGCTATAAAATGCTATAAATATATAATGAATAAAAATGCTTTTTAAAATAGCTTGTTTTCATATATCACATTTTATACAATACAATATGAATTTATTGTACAATATACAATAAATTCTATATTCTATAATTCTATAACAACAATAAAACCCTATTTTCTGTTTTTAAAGAGCAAGTGAACAAGTAAGCATTTGTTGGTGGAGAGGAGATGGCACAAGAGCGAGGAAACAGCCTAGAGCACAAACATGCCATTGGTTCACCGGTCGGAGTGTCCCTTGGCTACGCTGTGGCATCTGGGAGCGTACTGACCCGTCTCCACCTGTTTTTCTGCTTGCCGAGATCTGTGCCAGCCAACGCTGCCATATGTGTTTCACTGTGTCTGAACTCCCTGAGTGTGAGCGTGTGTGTGTGTGTGTGTGTGTGTGTGTGTGTGTCTGACGGTGTGTTTTTCTAGACACACACTCACACTCACAGCAAGAGTCTGTGTAACGTCAACTTGTAGTGGAGAGGGAATGAGTGTGTACACTATGTATAGAGGAGAAGTAGAGAGACAGAAAGGGAGAGCGGTAAGAAGGGAAGAAAGAGAGAGAGAGATTGAGAGAGAGAGAGAGAGAGAGAGAAGAGACTCAGACAGAAAGGAAACGAAAAAAAAAAAAAAGGGGGGGAGAGGAAGCCTGAAAAGGTACACTAATATTTAGAAAAGGTCGTTGTCGCTAAACACTCAGGGCCAAGCACATAGACCGCAGACATCCCCTGCGCACACACGCACACAAACACCTCACACACTTGTTCTGCTTGCTTTACAAATACATATACACAAACACCTTGTCCCGCTCGTGTGCCAGAGTTGGGTCCTCCCACGAACCCCTTCCTCCTCCTCTTCTTCACCCCTGGCATTTTAAATATATTTATCAGTCCCTCCGTCACGTTTGCACAATTAGCGGGTGTGAGGCGGACCAGTGGGGACGTCTAAGGTGGACCGGTGTGCAGAGGGGATTTGGAAAGAAGGGACGTGTTTGCCCAGGGTGGCCGGTAAACCCAAACATACACGCAAGGGAGGAGCCGCGCAAAAGTATAAATCCCGATTAAGAATTCACAGTGTCGCAAAACCAACAATTATAGCTGGAAGGAGGCAGAGTAAACAAGCGACCGTTGCATACATTTTTTTTTCCCCCCAAACAGCCGCATTTTGGGCCCGTTTTATCAGGGGTGGGGGTGTGATGTGTGTGTGTGTGTGAGAGAGAGAAAGGGGAAGGATGGAGGGTTATGTGGGTGTTGTATCCTATAGGTTGCGAGAACATTTTGGTGTTTTTTTTTATGAAATCCATACTTCTTAGCCTGCAGGGATTGGGCAGACAAAAGCCGCCCCCCCATTGATTTATTTGAGGTGTCTTTCCTATTTCCTAAGTCGTCTTTTCAAATTTTCTTTCTTCTTGTATTTATTTTTTCAGTTAAACGGACACTGATCTTACAATACTTTTGGCATAGTCACCATGCACAAACAAACAAATGCCAACTAGTCTAAGTCTAAAAGAAAAACAAAACAAAACCAAAACAAGGCCCAAACAAAAGTGACGCTACGGAGGGGGCAGAGGGCCAGAAACCTGCTGGCTCCACACGAGCGCCACAGACACCGTGGCACGGTGGGAGGCGGCAGTCGGCCTGAAGCGTCAACGTGTTGCCCTCCTGAGCCTCCCCAACTTCTGCCTCCCTCCCCCCCTCGGTCGCGGCCCTCCCCGAATGAAAAGCCCTCTTTGTGTGGATCCCCTCTCGGCCAAGTTTGATTCAGAAGGCCATTAGACATCCAGCTGACCTCTCCTTCACTTCTCTCACCGTCTTTCTCTCTCTCTCTCTCTCTCTCTCTCCATCTACCCATCCATCTATCTATCCATCCCCCGTTTCTTCTGCCTTCCATTCCGTCAATGGAGGGCTCAGAGGTCCGGCACTCAGGTGCCACATTCTGGGCCGTCTCACGGCTTCCTCTGGGATGGGGGCGCTGGGGGCTGCCCACCTCACCCCTGCATTTTTCGCACCACGTTGCAACAGGGGCTCCACGTCAGAGTGGCTTCCCACAGCAGCTCTCCTCTACCCCATCACCACCAGGCCCTCTCTGACGTGCACACACACACACACACGCACACACACACACACACACACACATACACACACACAGGGCCTGGCTACTGAGGGCATCAATCTAGGTGTCACCTAACAGTCAAGTGCGAGAGCCTTAGATCCCCGTTGTCCGCCCTGGGCACCCTGGTGTGCTCAAGACAGTGTCTCACGCAGATGCACACAAATGTTCCACACATATGCAGTATAGACCACAATCAGAATACATGCACACACATAACTTACAGGAACATAAAAGACACACACACACACACAGAAAAGGTTTACATGGCACAAAGACATTCAAAGACACTACAGAAAAATCACTCCTTTTAACAAATGTATACAAACACATGTATTGGTATTCTCTCGCTCGCTCACACACTCACACACAGACACAGACACAGACACAGACACACAAGGCTGCCAACTCCCCCAAACTTCATCAGGAGGCCTCTTCCTGGGAAAAAAGGCTCTGGGAAAAACATCAGTCCTGGGGTACGGCCCCACTCCTACTTACTCAGTAGCCTGACATGGTCAATATTAGACACTTAGGCTTTCTGGCACTGAATCAGGCCATGGTGCCATAAATTACATGAGAATTCTCAGAACACCCTGCGCTGTGGTGCTCTCCTATGCTGGAGCTTCCATTTTCTCTGTCTGAAAAAAAAATGTACAAAAAAATGAGTGTGTCTGAGTGTAAGTATTAGAAAGGTTCATGTATCTACTTTGGTTAATGAAGGTGCTAAAGATCCACACATAGGTGTGCACACGCTCACACACACACACACAGACACAGACACAGACAAAACGCAACACAAAAGAAATACAACATTGCCTAATGCCAATAGTTAATGAAAAACCCTGTGGTCATGAAACTCCAAAATGTGTCCTCTGAAAAATAACCCTAGGTAAATGAGTCTATGTTGTAATGTTACAGAATTTAAATGCTTTTATCAGTTGGGGGCACACAACAAAAACAAACAAACAAAAAAAACTGAAAAAATAATGGTGTGATAATGTCAAATTGAAAACAAAACACAACCAACAACTGGAGAAGCCCAAAAGTTATCAGATGAGAGGGCTGCTGAAAGAGGCCAGGGAGAGGCTGAGAGCATCAGTGACCTCTCATGACCCCTCCTGCCCCATCTAAGCTCCTCAAGACGCCTCGTTTAAATACAATACCCAATGTTCCATCTGCGCTGTGCTGTCAGTGCCCTCTTATGCGGTGCTAGCAGCCCATCAGTAGAGGGGAAAGGAGATGGTGTGTGTGTGTGTGTGTGGAGGGGATGCGGGGGGTGTCTTCCCAGGATTCTCTCCCTCCCCATCTCTCTCTCTCTCTCGTTCTTGCCTCTCCCCCCATTAAAACCCATCCCCCTGTTAATTCATCGTGCAAATAGATGAGTAGGGTGAGAACTGTTTGCATTGCATGGGGAGCCCATGTGTGTGTGGGAGAAAGGAGGCGAGAGTGAGAGAGAGGATGGGAGGGCCTCACACACAAATGCGTGAGTAAGAATGTGCAGGCAGGCAGGCAGGCAGGCACACACACACACACACACACGCACACACACACACACACACACGCCTCCCCCTATACACACATGAAGACACTGCAACATGCTCTTACGAATGGGAATATGTGTCTGTATGTGGCGCATGGGTGTGGGGCATAAAGGAGCTCAGTTCTAATGCTGCTTTACAAAGTTGGCAAGTAAGTTACAGGTTTTACAAGATCTGCTGAGTGTGGAATTAATTGGGTCGGGATCTGGCTGTGGTTCTCTCCACTGATACTCAAGTCTAAGGTCAGTGACAGTTCCTAAACAGTTGCTGGGATGACTGTGTGTGGGACCAGACCGTGTTATACTTACTTCTGGACCTTTTCGCTGGCCTCCCGCTCTGCATCCTGGGAGCAGCGCAGCTGGGCCTGGAGGCTCTGGTGTTCACTGGCCAGCAGCTGTAGACGGGCCACCAAGACCTGGTTCTGGTTCCCCTTGGTCTCGGAGGTCAAAGGTGAAGCTGGTGTGGGAGTATCTTGTTCCTTCACCCCAGTCTCCTCAGCTTGCATGACATTCTGACTGTAAAAGAGGTCAAATCACATGTTCATGTAATGGTTTCATGTTGTATAAAAGGCACTGGATCATACGGCTACTATTTAGATTTTATCTAAAATGTCTTGACCAGATAGAAACCACACAGACACATTTCCTTACAGTCCTAATCTCAAATGAAAGTGACTGATGGCCAGTTGGCCAATCTTTTGAGGTGAAAGTGGACCAAGTCTTCCACAAGTCTTCCACCAAATGACACCATGAGGAGAGGCTTTATTCAGCTGTTGCTCCGGCTCAGTGTCCACCGCACAAACTGATGGATGTCTGTCTGGCTGCCAGCGAAACCCACTGCACTATTTGAACTAGATGAGCCACATGCCAGGAACCGATGAGTGATAGCCCTCATCTTAGTCTGGGGCAGCTCAGCACAGCACAGCATCAATGCTCCTCTGCTCCGTCCGAGACACCTGGAAAATGCCAATGGGCCAATGGACAAATTTGGACATAAATATAAGCACAGACACACATACACACCCACACACAGAGGCACACACACAGTTTCTATTTCGTAGAAGTTGGACCAGGGCGAGCAGATGACCTGATGCATGTGGCATCATCTGCAAGTTATGACCTGATGTGTGTGGCCATGTTTTGTATTCAAGCTAAAATGTTTCCAAAGGAGGGGACTGAGTAGAATGTCAGGAGGAATACATTAGCAGGCCTGCAGGCAGGTAGCACACCATCACCACACCACCCTCCAGGTGAATGTCACACAGATGTGTCTCAATGAGATGCATAGGATTTAACAGAGGATTTAACAGAAAGAGAAAGAGAAGAGAAAGTAAGACAGAGAGAGAGAGAGAAAACAAGAAGAAGGGACACAAAGAAATCAGAGACGAGATAAACATCTTGAGGGACAAAAATAATCTCTCCTGGCTTACAAAGATGTGTAGAGATTTTAATTAAGAAAAGAAACTCAACTGTTTTGTGTAGAGGGAACCCAAAACAAACTGACCTCATGCCTTTGCACTATAAAATCATTCCAACTCCTCAGTCTATAGCAGACTTTGGCAGAGTAAGAAAAACACTTCTGATGCAAACACCTGATATACAAGCAAACAAATTAAGAGCATCCCTCTATTGCTGTGTTTGCACAGCGCGTGCTATACAATGACAATGATTATAAGACATGTTATTCAGACAACACACACATTCTCACATCACTCTCCAGCTCCTACCCCTCCAACACACACAGACAAATACCTGTTTATTCTAATGCACAATCGGTTGGTCACTGCTTATCACTCATCTTTCCAAAAAGGGTGGAATGCCAAATGTGTTGTGGTTTAATAAAACCACCCAGCCTTTCCCAGGAAGAGGAGCAGGTGAGCTCTACACCCTCTCATCAAACACTCGCTGCCACACACCTTCCCGTCAGGTTCCTGGGCAGGTGGGGACCTTCAAATATGAGGTGTCACAAATGGCAATTGCGAGGCAGCACTGAGGTGCTGCTCTCAGCAGACACAATATCCTGAGCGATGGGCCTCGCCTGAAAAACAGCACCAATAATGCCTCTCAGTATTCCCCCCCCACCCCAAACACACACACACACACACACAAGTCCCCTGTCCCCTCGGCTCGAGTGCCATACAAACGCAGTCCAATTCCTGACAGATGGAGCCTGATGGATGGTCACCAGTCTTTGTCTGTCGAGGGGGAGCCGGGCAGTGTGCTTATTGCCTTAAACTGATATTAGTCACTCTGGCCTCTTGTCCCTGGTTTAATTAGTTTCAGGGAGACGTCAGGCTTCAGACCAGTCCCCCTCTCCCTCTTTCTCCCCCTATCCCTCATTTCTGCCTATGGACTTGTTTTTTTCTCTCCTCCTCCTCTTCTAGAAAGGGAACGTAATCAATTGTAATGTGATATTGATAGCCAAGCGAGCGATGTAAACTTGTGTGTTTTGTTTAATTAAATGCAAACATATTGGGTCCGAAGGTCCAGTGGCAGTGACAAACAAGGGCGCGAGCACGTTGCCTTGCCATGGATTATCTTATCTATAGCTCCCACCCCCATGCCCCGGTCCGGATCCATCTCCCAAATATGCCCCCGACACGGACCTAGGGGGCTGAAGGAGAGGAATCAGTGACTGATGTCCACTGCCCGTGTCTGCATCAGTTTGCCCAAGCTGAGCTGATGCTTTGTGGAAACGTGACGGTGAATACGGAGACGAATCCAATGTATGCCAGAAAGGGCGATTAGATAAAGGATACGTAGGTGTCTAGTTTGGCAAATTGGGAGGTAATATACTGTATATTATCAGTTTTGACCTTTTCTCATTGACATGTATAGTTACGTTATCGAGACCTTTTTTTTCTTGCCTGATACTTCAGTTGTAAATACAGTCAAACCCAGTCCACTGTTTTTAGGCAGATCAGAAGATAACCATAACCAGTGGCTAAAGCTTTTCTTTGTAATGTGCTATCAGGGACCTCTTGCGTAAGTATGACCCCTTTCTGTGTTACTTTGTGTACAAACTGCCCCAGTTTCTGAGAGAGACTGAAAGAGAGAGAGAGAGAGAGAGAGAGAGCATGAAAGCAACATAGGAAACAAATGACAGATATCTACATCCTTTTGGAAGACATGGGGAGATAGATCTCAATAGATTGAGAGCAGATATACAGATTAATGAGATATAAAGCTAGAGAGAGAGAGAGAGAGAGAGAGAGAGAGAGAGAGAGAGAGAGAATACAGAAAGACTGAAAATGAAAAGCATGTCTGGGCATAGGTGTTAATCATTAACCGTTGTAAGCAGATAGCTAATCAAGGGAACTGGTTCCCAACGTACCTGGCCTCTGATTCTGCACAAGGTTTAATGGTTAACCAAAGCAGGGGCGTGCTATCGGGAATATGTAAAATAACCTTTTAATAGAGACTTATCTCTGGCCCTCATGGCAAACAGGCAGGTCAAAACATGAGGGGGAAGCCATACCAATCACACACTCACACACACACACACACACACACACACACACACACACACACACACACACACACACACACACACACAGACACAGACACAGACACACACAGAATCTCCACAGCAACCTTTTAGTGGGTGAGTAAACAAGACAACCACGCCTCAACAGGACTGTTCCTTACACAAATCAATCACCCCTAGTCCAGACTGACAGGTCTGAGTCTTTGCCTCCTTTCCTCCCTCCCTCTCTGTAAACTCACTCCATCTTCTCTTTTCTCTTTCGTTCTTTGCCTGCATCAGTGTACAGACATGACGGTTACCTACAGGGTGTTCCTGTGCAGAAAACGATTTAGGCAAGGGGGGGGGGGGGGCAGGGGATAAAATTGGGCTGGGGGGTGGCGTGTGTGTTTGTTGCCAGGACACTGCCATGCGTTTTGAATTGCCCCCCTCCATGTAGCTCCATGCTGTTCTGTGAATCTGGCTTGCTGCGTGGGTTTGCCGACAATCCGCCAAATGTATTTTGTAGCACAGATTGCAAGGCCGAGACTGAGACTGATCTGCCGGGTGAACCCGGGTTTATTGGTGGCCGGCACGCTGTTTTGGTGGCGACAGCGGCTGTGTGTGGAACACAGCTAGTGTGTTGTGCCTGTGACTGGATGCCAGGTGTCATGGTGCCGCTTCCTGGTCACCTGACTTTATCTTGGCAAACAAACACTCTAATAACCATATCTCAGCCATTACCCCAGTTCCACTGACGTTGCTAAGGGAGATTATCTACTAGCGCATTTTCAAAAGACTTGCCAGCTTAGAGACATTTGAAAGTGCAGAAACAATAACAGCATTTTTTAAAAACATGATGATGACAAAATAAAGAGCTTTGGAGCTTTCCAATTTACAGGGTGAGGTAAAAAAATGGATTAAAAGTTTTAAAATCAAATAACTTGTATACAAATGATTCTGGAACAGGCAAAATTCATACAAAATCCAATCATGTGGCTAGATAGCAACTCACTCGCTGCCAAGCCTCTCTTAAAAAAAGGAAGTGAATCAGTCTTCGGTAAACCCTTTAGCTGGGCTCAGTCACCTGAATGGCAGCCAAGCCTAATGTCTCTTAATGACTATTGAATTTCAGGTGTTAAGTGTGAGGCCAGGCGTGATAATGAGAGATGAGGTGAATGGTGGGGCAAAGGGGAAAGGGGGTGGGGGTTATGAGGGGGGAGTTCTCCCAGGGGAGGGAGGGTGAGATTGAGGCTGGGCCACGGCCTGGGCCCTGAGTGGTGTGAAGGACAGAGTCTGTGATTCTAATCTATACTTTTGAATTCAGCTAATTGCTGCTCACTGTCACCTAGCTGTGTTTGTATGTATGTGTGTGTGTGTGTGTGTGTGTGTGTACATTCAAGACGTAGATGTGGTAGCAGAACTCTCAATAATATTAGCCAATCATTACCCTACTTCATGAGGACAGAGGAGGATTTCAATTTCCTTGCCTTTGAGTGCAAGTATCAGCACCCTTTGGCCAGAACGGCAGACTGCACCTCTAATGTGCAGGGGTCTGTCTGTCTGTCTGGCTCTGTGACTCCCCCTTTCCCTGCTCTGGCTCCTGCTCAAACAAAGCACCGTCTGCACCGCGCCATGGACCTCTGGCCAATCCCAACTCATTAAAACAGCTGGTCGACAGTCAGAGAAAGTTCTAGAACGTTTATTCGTCTTTTTTTACCTTCTCCTTGAGATTTGTTGCTATTTCATGTCTACGGGGTGCCTGTCTACGTGCAGCATGAGGGAATCTGAAAAGGGGACCAGTCCAGTTTCTCAGACCCCACCCCCTTCTCCTTTCCCCCACCATCCTCCAGTTCACTTCTCATTCTCTCTGTTTTTCTCTCTTTTTCTCTCTTTTCCCACTCCCTCTCTCTCTCTCTCTAATGTCTGTTTCGCCTCTTTCATCTGACTGAGCTTGTCTGTTATCCTGAGGACACAATGCAGATTGGGGGGGTGGGGGGTGGAATCCTCGGAGCAAACACAGAGAGGCATCTTCTGAGCTTTGTTAAGGCTGGAAGGATTCCCTCATCTGAAGGTCCAGCTCCACAGGCATCCTGATAGCCACCCCGGCTGGGCATCCCACAATGCAAATGCATATATATATGTGTGTGTGTGTTGTGTGTGTGGGCGAATACAATGCATGTCTTTGCCTATTTGGGGGTATAGATAGGTTCTGGGGTGTTGGGGATATGGTGGGGAGTATGGTGGCAGTATTGATAATGGTGAGAGATTCCCAACCCCCCGATTCTCAAACACGGGATCTTTACGTGGGAGACAGAAAGAGAGCATGTGTGTGTGTGTGTGTTTGTGTGTGTTTTTTCCAGGACACCAACAGTCAAACAGACTAAGTAGATAAGGATGACTGGAAGAAAGCCTCAGAAAAGGATACAACTCCATCTCAAAACGGATCCATGCAACCAAACCAGAATGGCTGGTTTCAGTGCCAAGCGTATTTGCACAATCTAATCCATCAACCTGCGGTTTGGGGTAAGGGAGGCCAAACAATACATGTATCCAGCACAGGCAAAGAGGTAACAGCTATGCATACTAATACCAATGTTTAGAAATGGGTAAAAGTCTGATTCCTATAATAGCCAATCTGTGGCTTCCATCAATGTAGGCCAAATGATCTGATAACAAATACTACCATTGCAACAAAGCAATAACGTGACAAGATACCCCACCACATTTCCTGGAATAATTCTGAATCATTGCCCTAAAGAACACATTGAGAGCTTTAGTGGCATCTCTCCATCACTCTCCCTTTTTTCTACGATGTATTTCATTTTTTAATATTAACTATTTATGACAACATCATTATTGCTTCCTGCAGACATTTCTGACTTTGCCTATTTCCGTCCTCCGAATTGGCGCGAATAAAAGTGGGAAAAGTCGTTTTTAGAAGTTAATATGAGCTCGGCGGGCGAGCGGTTGGACGGGTGGGTTGGGTACGCCGTGGCATGTTTGGCGGTTTTAATAAGAGGCGTGTAATGATGACTGAAGAGAGGATGAGAGCTGCGGCAGCAGCAGCACGGGCACTGTTATTAAGAAAGTTCAAACGGAACAGCAGAGAGGGGGAATGGGCGCTGTGAGCCAACGTGGTTTTTGGGGGGGTGGGTGAATGATGCTCTACACTACTGTTTGACTGACTGCTTGCTATTTTAACTATGATCAATAGCAGAATTTACAGTTATGTTGTGTTGCAAAATGCAAATGCAGGTAAAATCCTAACGATTTATGCCAGTGTTCTGAGCCATGACTTCACATGTATCCAGTACCACTGGGCTCACTGATGTTTCCTGGTTTAATCAGATCTTTATCACAGATCATCTTTCTGTGTGTAGGCGTTGTTATACAAAGCAGTGTGGGTTTGTATTTGCTGCAACATGTCTATGTGTACGTTTGGGAGTTATTGTGTGTGGTGTGTGTTCGTACACATACTCGTGTGAGTATATTTGTACGTGTGTGTATGCGTGTGTGTTTAGCAGCGCAGTCTGTGTGTGTGTGTGTACATTCACTTTGTCAAGTCATGTGGGTGTGTCTGAGCATGTGTATCTTAGGGGTCTCTGTGTGTGTGTGTGTGTGTGTGTGTGTGTGTGTGTGAAATTTGGAGATGGTGGGAATCTGGCTATGCTTGCATGGTGTGTGTGTGTTAACTTTGGAGAGGGTGGGAGTCTGGCTATGCTTGCATGGTTTGTGTGTGTGAGTGTGTGTGTGTGTGTGTGTGTGTGTATGTGTCTGTCTGTCTGTGTGTGTGTGTGTGTGTGTGTGTGTGTGTCTCAATCTCCTGATCCAGCTTTTGCATGTGCAGGATGGGGTTTTACAGCCACATGCAGTGGCACAACAGACAGAAACAACACCACCCCCTGCTCCACCTATCTCTCCCCCAATCAATCTATCCTTACCCCCAAAAGTTGGAGGTTCTGTCATCTTTGCTTAAAGTACTATGTATAATGTGTAATGTATAGTCCAAGAGGTGTGAACATTAAGGTACCCAGTATTGTGTGTGTGCATGACTTAATGCATTGGGCTGTGAAATGAATGTGTTCTGCATCCCTGTGTGCAGATGTACAGAATGGTGTGTGTGTGTGCGTGTTTGTGTGTGTTTGTGTGGTGCACTCACCTGTGAAACAGGCGTAGAGTCTGAAGCTCCTCCTCCAGCTTCTGGCAAAGTTCCAGGGCTTTATCTCGGTCTCTCTGACTCACCTCTAACTCCTCCTGCAAACACAAACACACACACACACAAACACACACACACAAACACACACAGGAAAACAAATTGTGACTCATCACTTGATTTATGAATTGTTATAATTGGTAAAGGGGGTTTATCTCACTTCTACAACATATATCATTCAATACATATAAAAAATAAAGAAATATATGCACACATAATCTGCAAGTCATATTAAATAAAACTAAACTCTAATTATTTTGGTTATATGTGAAATAATGATGAAATGCTCGTCACAAAAGGACCTCAAAATCAAATAGCATAATCTATAACTACATCTGGTGGCCATCAACACAGTACACAGAGACACAGAGATATTCTCCGCTATCAGTGCAATCAACCATAACCACATAGCCACAATTTATGACCTGACAGATCAACAGCACTCTCCAACATTACTGTACCTACAACATCATTATCACACACTCAGACACATCAAGGTCCCATCCAAGCTTTTTTTTTTTTTTAAGTAATATCATGGACTTTTGCCTTTATGTAGCTAGGATAGAGGGAGGGATGGGAAAGAAGTGAGAGAGAGAGAGATGGGGGGGGGGGGGGGATGGGGGGTCTGATTCCCTATGGTCACATAGACCTCAGTGTGGTAGGGGTCCTGCAGCCTGTGCCACAGCACCCGAGAATCTGTCCTCTTTTAAAGCACTGAGATCCCCACATCCTGCAGCACTATCACTAACACACCAGCCACCAGTCATCCCTGCCAATGGGGTGAAGGAAACGGAAAAAACAAAAACCATACAAAGACGAAAAGGCTTTGGAGCTCAGGCCATTGTCTGCATGACTAGCATTTAGTGAGGATGAGTGGAGATGAGAAGAAGAGAGGGGGAAAGAGGGAAAAGGGAGAGCGATGAAGTGAGAGAAGGGGAGAGAGCGAGTGCTCGGGAAGGCAGAGAAGGAAAGAAAGAGAGAGAGGAGGTAAAAACAAAAGAGGTAGAGAGTGAGGGATGAAAGCGAGGAAGCTTTGTTGTACTTAATGCTGGAGAGGGCTTGGTAAACACTATCTGAGCAGATTCTGTCCTGCTCTCTTCCTCTCTTCAGTAAGACCTGGGACAAGCAGACACTCACACCACACACAGACACACACACCACACACACACTCTGGCACAGAGTCTCTTTCTCTTCCTACACACACACACACACACATGCTCTGTCTCTCTCTCTCTCTTTCTCTCTCTCACACACACACACACACTCCCACAGCTAATAAGCAGCCGTTGAAACAGATGTATTGATCGTTCCCGTCTCTCAACAGCTGGGAAAGGGCGCAGAGAAACAATGAAGGCAGTCTAAGCAAACAGCGTGTCTGCCCCGACTGTAAATGCCTGCAATCTACAGGCCCACATGATAAGAGACGCAGGGAGAGAAAGACACAATGGGAGATTCTCAATTGTTATTCACACACACACAGAGACAGAGACACAGACACAGACACACACACACATAGATTCAGCAAGAGACTGCAAAAGAGAAAAAACTGGATAAATGAGAAAGACAGCATGCATGAAAGAATTAAAAATAGAGAAAACATTTAATACCAATAAGAATAAAACAGTCTAAAAAAGTCTCTTTTCATTGTAGAAGCATGCTTCTGTGTGTGTGTGTGTGTGTGTGTGTACAGTAGTTTATGCAAGTTGGTGAGCGGTCCAGATCACATGTTTGACTGTAAGGTCAGGCCATCTCATGGCCATCTCTTTCATGAACCTGATGAATGGACCTCCATTCGTGGCTTATCAAACAGCACAGGGTGGAGACTAGCGCACCGAGCCACGTGTGTGATAACAGCTCCCCTACACACACAAAAAATACAAAAAGACGTAGCCAACAATCCCTCACCTTACCATTCAGCCACCCTCTTGTCACTCAGGTAACCGGCCAATACATCTGTCAACAAGTCCCAGTCATTTACACATGGCCCCCGTAGATACAGCACCTGATACAGGAGCAAAGCTAGCTTCCCTACTGTTACATCCCCACAGGTCATGAAGCCTAAAGCACAGGTAAATGTGAAGTTAAGATAAAGGTAGGTGGTAGTTACATATTTGAACATTTGGCATAAACTGATTTGATTTTTTTCAGAAGGAGGGTTATTATCAGCACTTTCGAGGGACTGCCAAGAGTTTTCAGAAATGTTCTATTCTTCATTCATGTTTTCTCCAACAAGTAAAATATTTATTCACACCCTAAGACAAACCTTTTCTGTGCACAGCTGGAACTCCCATGAGTGTTGGAGACATTCTTTTAATGTAATCATTATCAAATCAAGTCAAAAACCCCAGAAGAGCTACTTGTACCTCCATTGATAAACCATGATGTT
Source organism: Tenualosa thibaudeaui (assembly GCA_027481765.1). NCBI lineage: Eukaryota > Metazoa > Chordata > Actinopteri > Clupeiformes > Clupeidae > Tenualosa > Tenualosa thibaudeaui. The sequence goes on along the minus strand of JAIFZK010000013.1, from coordinate 6,350,808 downwards.
TAACACTTGGTTATAGTGAGGAGTTGTGTGTATGTTTGATGTGCAGAAATAAACCAGTACAAACATGCAGTAACAGAACAATAGCAGTGTGTTGCCCTCAGTGTTGTCAGTGTATAATGACTTATCACTTTAAATTCCATAAAAGCCAATTCGGTAGAATCCTGTGAGAAAAAGAAAGGATTTGGGACAGTAACTATCTGTCTCCCCTTTCCTCAATTTGGATTCATCAGATTGGGAGGAGGGAGATTAAAAGAATGCGAGCTCCCACCCCCGTGCCCTCTGCCCAGGGAGATATAGACAGAGAGAGAGGTAGAGAGTGAGGGAGAGAAAGAGAGAGAAAGAGAGAGAAAGTGGGAGAGAGAGGGCAGCCCTATCAGCCCCTGGGGCACTAGCTTCATCAGGACCTTTGGCCCAAAGTACATGCAGCCACCCTGTGTGCGAGTGAGTGCGGGCGCCTGAAAATCATTCTAATTACGGCCGCGCGGGCCTTGCAAGTCAAAGAGCACATCAAAAAGAGGCTAACCTCTTAAGTCAATATGTGCTTTTCTCCAGCCGCGAGCTCCAGTGGAAGACTTCAAAGCCCCCCGCGCCTTTTAATCATATGTATTTCGCCCGGCATTCATTACAATATTATCCAAATCATGGCCGTCAGAGAGAGAGAGAGAGAGAGAGAGAGAGTCGGCGCTGACCCGTTGTGATTAAACCTGGGTGAAAGGGGAGAGCACAAGCCTTAACCTTTGGCTAAGGACGTTTGGCAGCAGAGAGAGGAAGGGGAGAGGAAGAGGAGAGGGGCTGTGCAGGAAGCGGATGGCCTTTCATACCCAGTTGGGGCATAGGGAGAGCGAGAGGGCTGCTGCATCTGGTGCCACTGGAAGCTCTAATCATTACTCAACAACAAGACTGTGTCAATACTCCATTGAATTGAATACATTTCATTTGCGAACGCCTAAATATTTAAATTTTTTTGTGTAAGAATAGACAACTATGGCAACTCAATTATAACCTGTGAAAGACTGATATCCTATAGTGACTGAACCATTACACTGGCAGATATAAATATATACATAAATGTGAGTATGCATCATAAGTAACTGATTTGGCAAAACAGGCCAATGAATCTGCTAATGTTTGAGTGTTTGATTCCATACAAAGACTGAACGAACCATGGGCCATGAATGAAACATATGAGTTTTGAATATAATACTTTATTCATTAGTAATTATTTGTTTTAAAATGATCCTGACAGGTTGGAGTGTGTCTCTTGAAGTTCCATTCAGGTTGAACTAAGACATAGGGACATAGAACCTAGGTTAATAATTGAACTCTTTTTATTTAATGATTTCATACGAGCCAAATTCAAAAACCACACATTTCCTTACATGTTAACTCCCAGCGATTTCCTTGTTAGCACGGCTTAGTTAGCCTCCATTACATCTCAAGGCCAAACACTCTTAATGGCTGCCATGTTCCCAGTCCCCAGCTCATCCGAGGCCATCAATCAATCACTCACTCACTGCTCACTACCCAAGGTGATATGGCAGACGTGCTCCCTTCCTGGTAACAAAGCACTCCACCAGCCTCTCACTATGATGAGCTAATAACCGTCAACCCTTATGGTGGCTGTTCAACCCACATGGCTGCCTGACCCAACAAATAGACTCACAGTGGGAGTGAGTGTGAGGGAGAGAGGCAGAGAGGGGCACAGAGAGAGTGAGAGAGAAAGATGTGAGTGCTGAATGTCAGAAGAATCTCGAGGAGCAATAACCAACCGAGGTGGCTTGTGTGGGTGAGTGAGGCTATACGTGTGTGCTTGCATTTGTAGGTGCGCAAGCTCCTGTTTGCATAAGTGTGTGTGTGTGTGTATGTGCATGCATACGAGCGTGCACGTGTGTGTGTGTGTGTATACGTGTGTGTGAGCTGAACGGCAAACACCGAAGCCAAAGAGTCTGAGAGTGTCTGTGTACGAGTGTCCAAGTGTAGGTGTATGTGTGTGTTTGTGGATTGTGATGGGTTAAGTTGAACAGCTACTATTGTGGGAACTGTAAGTGTGTGTGTGTGTGTGTGTGTATACACATGTGGACATGTGAATATATTTGTATATAAGTGTGTGTGTTTGTGTGAATGTAGGACTGTCTTTTTTGTATGTGTATGTACGAGTGTATGTGCTAGTGCAACTGCATATGTGTGTGAAAGTATATTTGTGTGTGTATGTGTGTGTGTGTGTGTGTATGCATGAGCTAACGGTGGGCGTCGGGGCCATCCCGTTTGTGTGATCCCTGTGAGAGGGCTGTCAAGGGTGCTGAAAGCAAAGCTGCAGAGCAAACACAGGTGGTTCAGGGCCGGGGCAGACCCCTCTGCTCAAGAACAGCCTGCTGCAGATGACCCCAGTATTATCAACCCATCCACCCCTAACACATACACACACACACACACACACACACACACACACACACACACACACACACACACACACACACAAAAAGTCATACATGCAGAAACTTGCAACCACATATGGCCACTCATATTCACTCTCTCTCTCTCTGAAATGCCCTTGAGCAAGGCACCTAACCCCTCACAGCTGCCCAGGTTCCTGCTATAGTGGGCAGCCAACTGCTCTGGGTTAGTGTGTACTTCACTTCACTGTGTGCTGTATGTGTTTCACTAATTCACGATTGGGTTAAATGCAGAGACGGGATCAAAAGAGTCTAGATTATTATTACATACAATAGATTACATAGATTACATAACATCTAATGTAGAGATGTAGTCTTACTGCCTTGCTTTCATATACTTTAAAAAATTTTTTTACTGCCACTTTAGCTCAGCTCCTCTGAACCCAAATGTCAATCTGTGAGTCAAAGTCCTGTTCATTTTTAAATTGTTTTGAGGATCTGTTCCAGGCACTGTTGACTAATTTTACGACAGCTGTTCCCGGTTCATTTTAAATTAAAAACCCAGCTCTGTAATCCCAGGAGTCAATCTATAATTAAGGGGATTTATAGCAAAACCAAGTGCTACATTAATAACAAAATTTAATATATTTCTTAATAAGCCATCTTCCCAGCCCATTCAAGAGCAGAGAAAAAAGGCAGAAATGTTTTAAGTCTTTTAAAATCGCTGGAACGCACTGCCCGTTCTTTTTGAATAAGTGGCAATAATAATTTTTATGCTATGCTATTCTTCTCAGCCAATGGCCATTTGAAAAGGTACAATGTTGGTCATAAAACATCCTGAATCCTCCTCTATCAAACCTTTTTAGTTCTCATCAACAGTACAAATTTACCTAAACCTGATATTCAAGTTAGTGGTAACAGCCTTCAAGGTGTCCCAATATAGGAAAATGATGGATGGGGTGGTAGCAAATGACTATTATTTCCCTATATTGGGACACCTCGAAGGCAGTCGCAACTCATGTGTATAGACAATGAGCGTACATTCAAAACATTAAAGAAATGTGCGGTTTAGTTTTAAAGTAAGCTGACATGTTCGGTTGTTGTACTATATTTATTGGTTACTGACAACTGTGAGCTTGTAAACAGCTGGTTCCATTGTTGCTCACTAGTTCAACAGTCATTTACTGTGGTTGTTACAGCTATGGTTCAAATGAGTAGTAATATGGAACGGTGATTAAACCTTTTTTTTTTTTTTTAAATCAGATCTACTTCATAGGTATTCCACTACTGGGGAATAATACACACCCGGTCAGCCATCAGTAAAACAGTATTTAATTTCTCTGTGTAATTATGTTAGATTTACACATGAAAAATCTGGTATGGTTACAAGCACAGAGAAATCTGATTAAAGCTGAATCTGATCAGAGTATTCAAAATTCTGAAATATCTCAATTTACATGCTAAAAGAAATCTGATTTCTTTGATTCCATGTCTCCCTTCATAAATTCCAACTATAATCGGAGTATGAGTTACATGACAGAAATAATCAGATCCCAATCAGATACTCCAGTATATTTAATCCGATTTCTTAAAATTCTTAAAAATCTGGATTTCTCAAGTTGAATGACAATGTCTAATTGGAGTAAGGTGAATAATCAGACTGACATCCAATTATTTGTTTGCATGTAACCACACTGAAGGTGCTGTGCATCAGCACGTAAGGACCGCTGACATCCTGCCCCACTGCAAGCTGTCGACTAGCCATCCATATTCACTGGCTTCAGCTGTGATGGCAGACAGTCAAGAGTAAAATGGCAGTCAAAACACTAGAACAAACAAGTGTGTGCATAGACAATCCCTCTGACACAACCACATCTATGCACAAACATACACACACGCACACACCCCAGGTGCTGTAAACAGTCCGTCGCCACTCACTGATTCACAAAATCTTCCTCTCTATTGGCTGGCCTTGCACTTGAGGCACTCGTGCCCTATAACCTCCAGTGCCTTCAGTTCAGCCACCTTATTTCCACTCTCATCATCTCCACTTACTGCATGCTTTGCTGTTGACTCTGCATGGGATCAAAGCACCAGGTTGACCTCTCTCTGCATTTTATGCTGATTGAGGCACGGGGGTTGATCTGATAAATTCAGCGAGCCAGGCTGGGGGGCTTTTGTTTACCCTGGCCCTTACTACCATGACGACTACAACAGCGGCTGCAGCATCACCCCTGAACGACTCCCCTCCACCCACAGGTTACTGTCGCCTTCAGTGTAGTTTGACTAAACAGCCCCTTCCCCCCTCCTATGCGCACGGTCAGCTAACAATCCCATGGTTACCTGTCGACAGGAAACAAAAGGGGCCCACCATGGGCCTGTGTGGACTAATAAATGAAACATACGTTTCTGGGGTGGGTGGGAGTTGGGGGATGGGGCTGGTTGGGGTGCTTGTCTAAGGAGCCCCCACCACCCCAGCCCAGCCCTCATGTCGGGTGGGGGAGTTTTGAAAGACAACACTGTTGGCAAACAACCACCCCAGCGTGCTGGGCGACAGTGTACACAGCACAGATATTCCAGGAGAGACAGGGGACAGAGGGGAACTTGGAGAGCATCGGCCCTCCCTCATTTATAAAATGCAGACGGATGGTGGAGAAGGAGCATGAGAAACCGGGGGAGGAGGTGGAGGCACAGGCGTGAGAGGTTAAGGAGGAGATTCTTCTCGGCAAGAGGGACATTTACCTTGCGGATGTGCTCCTGATTGTTGTCAGCGTGCAGGTGTTGGGCGTTATTTGCTGAGGTCTGGCTCTGCTCTCGCGCGTGGTGAAGTTCCTGTTCCAGTCGCTTGCACTGAGGAAAGCAGAGAGAATAAGAGAGAAAGGTGCAGGGAGAAAGAGGGGGGGGGGGGAGAGGGAGGGAGGGAGAGAGAGAGGATAGAAAAACAGTAGTGAGAGCGCATTCACAACGGACAGTGGAACTGTCCAACCATCGTGTCTCTCTCTCTCTTTTTCTCTGCCATTGCTTCAGCTGAGAGCGTCTTTGACACACACATGCACAGCAGACTGGCAGAGGGTGATTACTAAGAGCACCATCTCAACAGTACTTGAGAAAACACAGTCATCAGTGTTGAGAAGTAGAGCTTTATTCAAAGTCATTATTTGTACAGTCTCTTCTAATAATACTGTAACTTACACACCTTCATATACACTACACACCAATCACATTACACTAAATGTCCTTGTTTCAACATTGTTCTGAAAGATAATTATTTGCTCAAGACGTCATCATTTTGTACACAAAGCACTGAGATATATTATGTTTGTAGATTCCCATATTCCACTAGTGTACATTTACCTCACCTTAAAAGCACTTGTGGGCCCTGAATCCCCGGGAAAAGTTCAGGAGAACAGGATAAAAGAGAGTCTCTACAAGGTCTACAAAGAGCCTTCGAACTAATGTTTTTCAACAGACAGCCTGAACTACGATTTTTTAATTTAAAGAGCTGTATTTTTGCTTTTTAGGAAGCATGATTGATTTCCACAGTTTCTATATGACTTCGATATGTGGTGCATTTGCATCACCACAGCCAACCTCCATCATTCAAAGACCCAGGTTGAGTAAAAATTAAGAAAATTTAAGGCTTGCGAAAAGAGGACAATGTGACGGGTAGCGTGTGTTTAAATAATGCTGAATCATTCAGCGGCTGCACCATCTCCTCCTGTGGCTCTCGCACGTCATGTTTTCTTTCCTCCCCCTCTCTTCTCCTTTCTTTCTCTTTTTCCCTCCATTCCTATACCTCCACAGAGTAGCAGCTTGCACTGACAGACGGACCGTGACACTGACAGGCAGGCAGGCAGACACTACAAACACACCAATGGCTACTCGGATGCTGCCTTGGCCCGGGTCTGGCCGAGGGTATTATTCTAAGGGCCAGGGGATGTTTTGGACCAGTCCATATGTGTGGCGGGTCTTCTCCATGTGCACATTCCATGCCGAGAGGACACTCATCGGGAATGTAAACTATTCCCCCCCCTTCCTCCACCCACTCACCCATCCACCAGCCATTCTGCCGAACCCTGTCCTTGGTCTCGTGGCTTGACGAGAGAGCGAGTGAGCCCACTGAATGTTCCGATGTCCAGCTGCCTGCCCCGACTCTCCAGCTTTGCTCACGCAAACACAACACACACACACAGACTCGCATGCCCATGCAAATACAACACATGCACACGCACATATACACACACACACACAGACACAAACTTGCAGGGGCCCGGCAGGCCCCCGCTTCCCAACTCCTGTCCCTTTCCTCTGCAGACTAAAATAATACGGCCGGCCTCCAGACAAAACACACAGCTCCTCTTTAGTGTCAGCCTGAGTTATGGCCTTCAGGCAACAGATGTTTGGGAGAGAGAGAACACGAGTCGTCCACCATCGGCGAATGAGAGCCACGCTGCTATGTGCACTGTGCCCATCGCCAAGCCCCACTGCAGTCAATCCCCACTCTCGCCGACACCCCCATCCACCACACACACACCCTCCCCATGCCGCACCACCCTCCAAACCCACCCACACACACCACCCTGTCCAAACCCCAAAATAGTGTCGGCCGGGAAGTGAAATGGGGTGTGAAGACACGCAGACACATTAGCCTAGTTCAGCTTTATGATCCTTGCCGTCGTGAGTGAGCCTGTCAATCAAGTCGAACTGAAAAATCACAGGGGTTTGGCATAATTAAGATGTGGCGCATGAGGCCAAATGAATTTTTCACTGTGGAAATCCAGAGGAAAGCATACTTCCTGAAAAAAACGAAGAGAGCGCAAATTAAAAAAAGAGGAAAAAAAGATGATGAGGAAGAAGAAGAGAGAAATCTCGACGACAATTGGAGCTGTAATTCAGTCAGAAATGACTGACTTCATTTTCTGCTCCGCTTCAACATCGCCTGCACTCTATCAAGATCGAGGAGGGAAAGAAATTCAATAATGCGTGTTGGATGAGTGCAAAGAATGAGCGTTGAATCCCCCCCCCCAGTCTTGGAGCATAAAAGAAAGGGAGAGAGGCAGAGAATTAGAGAGAGAAAAAAAGGGAAGGAGAGAGGGAGAGAGGAAAAGATTTATGTCTCCCGACACTTATCCAGCTTTTCATATTCCAGCAGCCGGTTGGATGTAGCAGCCCTCTGCCTGCCACAGCAGGCTAATCCCTTTGAGATGAAGAGAGGGAGAGGGGGATAGATGAAGAGAGGGAGAGAGAAGGAGAGATGAAGCGATGGAGAGAGAGGGATAGTGGGAGCGGCAGGGGAGGGGAAGAAATCCTTAAGGATAGAAGTGCGGAACGAGCCGGGCCTGGGAGGGATTAGGCTGCCAAGCGCAACACTCTTCCCAAATTACCCCCGGAGTCGGCGCGCGTTTGCCCTCCACCGAAAGCAGGGGCCACATTTGTGCTGAGCTCGTGTCAGGCCTTGTGGCTTTGGAGAGCCAGGGCATTGGAGATAGAGCTGTGCTTGGACCTGACTGCTTTCAATCACAGGGTGTCAGCTGAGGTGTTTTCCCCACACCTGGCAAGCCATTTTCATTTTTATCCCAACTATTGTTTTGATTTTGATTCTGCGATTTTTTTATACTGCTATACTCATTTCTCTACCCTGGTGGAGAAGGATATGAGTGGGTGTTGATATCTCGTGATTTGTGTATCAGCATCCAATATATATATATTGACATAAGCAGACGCAGTTATCAATTTATCTCTCAAACTGGAGGCGCCTCAAGTCTAAATTGAGTCTGGACATAAGGCTAAAGCTTTCTCAACTGGCGAGTGGATCACAAACCTGCAACTACAACCTGAAATTAAACAGCGTCCTGGAGCTCCACCTGCTAGGGGGAACCAAGTAACCCCCCCTCAGGAGACTGTTTGCACTTGCAGGGAAGTCTCAAATTCAAGTCAGGTCCCTAATAAGTCATCCCTCCCCGCTTTGCAGCATCTGAGGGAGATTCATCCATATGTGCATGCTTCTACCCTACATCAGCCTGTGGTGCAAGGCATGAGAGAGAGGGAGATAGATAGATAGAGCGAGAGAAAGAAAGTGAGAGAGGGAGGGAGAGGGAGAGAGAGAAGGGGGGGAGAGAGAAAAGAAACAGCTGCCTCTTTTTTTCCAAAGAGGTGCAGCCACCGACACAGTGAGCAGTCCATGTAGGCGCATTTGTTCAGAGCTCGCTCCGTCTGCTGTGTGGTCTTTCTTCTCCGCACGTCTTCTGCCTGCCTTTTCATTCCCGCCGCGCTCCGCCGGAAAAGGACCCGGGCCCGTTGCCCGCAGGGTGGCCGACGGTGGTGATGGTGGCGGTGGCCGCAGCGACGACAGCTAGAAAGGGATCCCAATCATAAATATTCCTGCAAATCCGGCCGCACAGAAAAAAAATCTATCAGACTAGAGGAAAACAGTTTGCGCCTTTAGTCGGCGACCACCTACACAGATGAATTTCCTCCCCACCATGAATCTGGGGCTCTTTTAGCCACTGGGCTCCTCTCTGATTGACATTCTTGCCACATTTCTGTGAATGTGATAATTCTCTGACTCCATGTAATTGGATTACACAGAAAGCCACAATGCTACAAAAAAAAGACTGGAACATACAAAAAAGCACAAAAGGTATTATAGTTAACTAAAAATTTTAAAGGATCCTATTCAAGTAGAAAACATGTCTGACATGGATATCAACACAGACAAGACATTTGCCAATTGCAAAGAAGTAGAGAAGGTCTTTTGTATTATCCAAGTAGATTAATGACTTGGATGTATGGTTGTCTGTGATATGTCTGCTGCATATCACTGATCATATACTGCTCTCTGTGCTGGGTTTTAAAGGATCCTATTCAAGTAGAAAACATGTCTGACATGAATATCAACACAGACAAGACATTTGCAAATTTTCCTCACAAATACTCACAAAAATGGCTTTGTACTGCTACATCCCAAACAACTGAAATAAATTATTACAACCTCATTTGTAAAATTTGATTTTTGATTTTTGAGTGTCCAGGAACAGTGGAGAAAAAAAATGGCAGCTATCAGCCACTGAGCAGAGTATTACGCTCACACACAAACTCCATGATGTAATGCACAGTCTATTTATCAACAGAGAAATCCCAGACAAACACATCCACTGGCCTGCTATTGAACTCGATGATGTTGTATAATATCTGGATGTCAATATTTGGTTACCCACCTGTTTGTTTTCATTTCGCTCAAAATATGTGTGTAAGGAAGGTATATCAAATATTTGAGGTTGCACAGTAGTGTATGTATCAACACACGATTTAAGTAGTTTGTCTATTTATTCAATGATTTAAATCATGATTTAAGAATAAACACAGATGTATGTAATTTTGCGGACAGTTAACCAAAGACGCCTTGTATGGAAAGAGCACATGCAGCAGGGAAGAGAGGCAGGAGAAACACTGACAGAGAAAGAGAGACACAGCTAGAATGCGACAATGAGGTGGAGGGGAGTGAAAGAGAGAGAAAGAGAGAGAGAGATGTAGTACAAGTCAATATTTAAAGAGATGTGTTTGATATTTTTTCCACCTGTGGTGGAATCGGGCTCTTGACTTGGTACACAACAATGGTGTGTTAAGTGTTGGCTGCCTGTGAGTGTTAGGATTGACCCTTTCCAGACGAGGTGCTGTGCTAAGAGCGGCGCTAACAGCCCCTGCCACATAGCAGGATGCGACGGGAGCGGGAGAGTGCCCGCTTGTCTGCCAGCCAAACTCTGGCGCAACCTGGCGACTTGTACCCTCAGACAGGTGGTAGAGGTGGCAAACTTTAGCCTCATGAAGCAAAAAAAAGTAAAGATATTTTGCTCTGCTACCGCTAGATTATTATACTCAGTTTTTTTTCCAGAGATAAACTGATAAGTTAGAACTGGATAGGACCAAGTAACATTCTTATCAATACTCTGAGGTAATCTCTGCTTTGGACACAGTGAAATACAAACAAATATTCATTATTCAACACACAAATATATACCATTGCATTTTCGCACTAATTTAATTCAGTGCGCTCATGCAGATGAGCACATAACATACTATATTAATATGAGCCATATAATACATCATGTCATACAATATCATACTGCAAACACGTTACCCTTGCATCATGGTCTAGTGGAGAGTGAGAGGTTAGCACAAAGACATGGGAGGAGAGATATCAACAGCATTTTTTCTTGATTGATTGTGGAGCAGAGTTATTGTCTGCAATACCCCGAGATGACATCTGATAAGCATGTTTTGTATTGTTTCTTGATCAAAATGTATCTCTTTTGAAGTCCTCCACGGCTGCTTTATTTCAACTGTGTGTGTGATAGAATGATATAATTTGATTGTAGGCAGAGAGCCAGAGAAAAGTGCTGCATGCCAGATTCCAGACACATGTTTCAGATTTGGTCAGTTTTATGACAATAAGAGGCATAGCATATGATTTTTGCAGACTGGTGATGCACCTATGCGCTATTCGCAAATCTTAGTACATCAGTGTTTTTTAGGGAAGCAATTACAAGGGTGAATCATGCAACTAATTCTGCACGAATAGTTTAAAGCTTACTGTGCTCCAATTTGGTTCTTTTATTCTTAATTACTATTGATGAAAATAACACAAAAGTACCACTGCCTACCCTCAAACACAAATGCCAAATCCTGATCATGTTGTTGATTCTAGCCTTTGATAAGAGTATCTCCTCCTTTTTTCAGCAGACAAGTGTTAGATGTTCTAAGAAGTGCTATACTGTGTTAGTGAACCCATGAGTTTGTCAAAGACATAAATCTATCTGTACAGGCCATAAAGGTGTGTGTGTTTTGGACATTGTTGTGGGTCTTGAGACCTAAGCCTGAATGTAACAAAATTGTGGGTAGAAGACTCTTCTCTGACCATCTTGTCTGTTTTTACATACTTTTGAATCCTGACAAATTATGAAAAAGGCTGAAAATTCTATCCCGATAGAATTAGAAGTAGAGAAGGTCTTTTGTATTATCCACGTAGATTAATGACTTGGATGTATGGTTTACATGCTCACGTTCTCAAAATATATAAATGTCCATTGCAGAAAGATTGTAATTTACTGTGCCTTATAACCAATAGGACCAATATGTTTTAGGATCAATAAAGTGCCTTAGTGCTGTGCACTACTTTGTTCTGCTGTTTCTGCATTTGAAAAATGAGCATTGCACAACTTACATTAGCAGGTCACCTTGTCTTAGAGTGGCAAGGGAGCTAAAATGAAGCTAGTGCTGTGAGTGTATATTTCTATGGCTATGCTGCTTCTGGAAGCCTTACCCTGGCTAGAGCACCATCTCTCTCCTCCATCACCGTCCTCATCTCCTCTGCTGTTATCTTTGCCCTCCGCTCCTTGGCCTTCTGCAACCGCTCCAAGATGGTCGCTCCACTGCGCTCAATGCCCAGGCCAGAGTCTGCACTGTTCACCCGATTTAGCAGCTCCTCCAGGTCCTGAAGTCCCAAATGCACACGGAACACATATAAACTTTGAAGTTTGCAACTGAAAGTCAGTCAAAGTGAATAAGAAACACTGAAAAGAAATCAAACAAGTTATATGACATACACACATATGTGCATGCAGTGGCAGATTAAACTTAGAAGTGCCAAGGTCTCATTCCCTTTAAAAATAAACGCGGCACTGTTTAAGTTCTGTATAAATTAAAATAAGGAGATGCTGAGTGTTATAGTGAACATACACACCCACTCAATGCAGTCAATAAATATTTCACAGTTAAAAATAAAACACTGTGGGCCCCATAATTATATAAAATACATATGAAGTTCCTTCAAAGCACTGAAGTGAAGTTAGAATCAAGAATCTCCAATGACAAGTGCTTGGAATGCAGTGTTCTCAATTTGCCTCTGTGAAAGTAGCCATTTTACAGTCCGTTCCCAGTCACGTAAAGTCAAGCAGAACTGGAGACATGGCAAAGAGAGTCACTCACCAGATCATTTCAGAACAGAACATATATTATTTACTTCTCACTGTTGTGCTATGGGATTTATTTTCTGTGTCACTGTGTTCAAACTATATAAAAGGGATTACGAATCTCTGTTAACATGGTCAGGAAATCCTTTCTTTCCTTTTGTCTACTGTTCTGAGAATCGGCCGATTTAAGACTTATGAGATGGGACATAAAACAAAGGTGAGACCACATGAATTCTCTAAAGATCTGAGTGGAGCTTACCATATCACTTTCTTCTGGGTTTATACTCTCCAGCCTAAACAACAGACAGAGAGACAGAAGGAAGGAAGGGAGGGAGGGAGGGAAGAGGAGAGGGAGTGAGAGAAAAGGACAGAGCGACGACACTGCCATCAGTTACCTTGCCTGTACTAGTGCAAAATGAGCTCTGCTTCCTAAATCTTCTCCAACAACCCAGTTTAAATTCCATTCTGTCCGTTTTGCACAGCTGGAGCACGAGTTGCTCCTGCCATATTAAAAATCACCAGGCCCCAGGCATTCACAGTAATGACTCCACCACCACCAACACACATACACGCACGTGCGCACACACACACACACACACACACACACACACACACACACACACACACACACACACACACACACGCGACACTGGAGGACCAACAGTTAAGTTATTAAAGTTTACTAGTATATATGACTGCTGGGATCAGATGTTCATATGTGCCAATATGAGGGTACGGGAGAGTGTGGCTGGCTCAATCATTGGTGCAGTCCAGCCTGCACAGGGGGAGCCACTGTTACTGTAATTACAGGAGGTTTCTCCCGAGACTGCTGGAGAAAACCACTGGATTTTACAGTTTGTCATTTGTGTCATCTGCTGCTGTAGTATCTGAGCACCTGTGAACCCCCATGTGAAAAAGATAGGTGGAGATTTTTGTTTCTCATTTTACACTGATTTCTTTCTCTTTTACTTCTCTACTGCATATAAAATGGTGATTGTGGTGAGACATGATTATGCTGTCGGTATGAGAAAGTGTTAAATGAAATTATATTTTGGTTATAACATTATTGTGGATAACGGGACACATCAAGAGGAGTTATGAGGGAAAAAAACCCATCTCTATTATCATGGGGGTGTTTCAGCCTACACGGAAGCACACACAAACACACATCTAACCCTTTACTAGAGTCGTGATGAGCAGTTCTTCCCCCCTCTAGTCAAGTGTGAGTGAGTGAGTGAGTGAGTGAGTGAGCATTGGTGTGTCATCTTGTGTCGTTCTCCTCTTTAAATCGCAAATCTGCTTTCCGCAGCCTCACTCACGGAGGAAAAAAAACAACAACTCCTGATCTCATTTACAAAGGCATTACACAAGGATCACCTCCCATTATAAAAGTACATACTCCACCACCCAGGGCCGAGGAGAGGCCCTCGGGAGAGAGTGAGGGAATAGAAGAGGAGGAGGAATAGCGGTTTAGAACTCGTCTGTGTTCCAGGGAAAAGATAATGGGGTTCCGGAAGACTGTCAATTACCCTTGTTTTAGGGGGTGCAGCCGAAATGCGCTTGCGTTCAGATCGAGGCTGACAGGGATATCTTCCCTGTAATGAGATGTGCGTGTGCAGAGGGGGGATATTTGGCATGCGCCTGACCTGGTAGGAATTGGCTTCATGTCCTGCCATAATTCCACCTCATTTACACGAAATCTGAATATTAATTAATAAATAATGCATGGGATCGGTTGAATTAACAAATGAGGGTTCAAGGGGAAAAATACTCCATTGCAGAGTAAAGTCAATGAATAATAAAAAAAAACTACATAATTTAATATGAGACCTTATTTTTACTCCTATTTTGTTATAACATGGTGTTCATTTAGTTACACAGATGGCTTACTGAAATATAGATTTCCCTCCCATAATATCAAGTTATATTCCCCATGTGGAAATGTAATTAGTACCTTATGTGGCCACCCAATATTGCCTGGCCAATTCAATGAGCGGACAATTCAAGAGGCATACTTAAGGAGAGTGAGAGTACCTCACAACGCGCGCGCGCCCGCGCACACACACACACACACACACACACACACACACACACACACACACACACACAGACACACACACACACTAATTAGTGTCCCTCAGACAGGCCGGTAAATATCTATTGCACTGAAGGACTGGATTGATTTCCTATACAGTGCAACTCTTGACTGACAAGCTTGCAGCACAGGAGAGGGTACTCTTATGAAATGTCACATCCCTCCGATATATTTCCAAACCAGTCGATACTGGACCTCTCCCCTGCCAAGTCCTTTGCTGCTTATGAGCAGCAGGTTCACCTTGTCTGCCAGTGGGAAGAACAAAGCAAAGAGAGAGAAAGACAGAGAGAGAGGGAGAGGGAGAGAGAGAGAGAGAAAGAGAGAGAGAGACGCTGCCCTCAAAAATAAAACTGTGGTCAGCAAAAGCTCACTGTCGTGAGGGGGGCAGGCTGGAGCTAGAATGCTTGATTAGTCTTTAATGCTGATGAGGCAAGTAGCCTAAAGCCGCTTCATGAACAATGTCAGGTTCATGTACAACGTGAGAGGTTGACAGGGCAGACTACGCTTACCACACCATCTTTCTCGTTATTTATCTGTCATTTACCTTACTATTTATTTCACACATTATTATGTTCCTTCACATGACTGTACTGTAACTTCATTTGTCTTGACAAAGGTGTGAACTTCTGTATTGATAAAGGTGTGAACATGTAAATCCAATGTGAGTATGATTTTTTGCAACTTTTGAGTAAATAGGTCTTCACACTAGAATGGCACCTTGACTTTGTGCATATACTGTTCCTATGCTAGAGGAGTGAACATTTATTTAACATGCGATTTAACATTTAATGAGGCTTTCTTTGATTAAGCATGTAGTTTGAGAGAAGTGAGCTTGCAGAATCAAATTGTCACGCTAAAATTTGAGGGGGTAATTTGCTAATACCAGCCGACAAATAGCTGATAACAAGTGTGACATTTGAGCGGCGTGCGGCATGGAGAAGGCCTGTGGAGTATGCACAAAGCCCTGGGGGATGTGTGAGTAATCGGAGTGGGGTGAGAGCGAATGTGGTGAAGTGAAGCTCACTCACTCCAAGGCGGCCTGCTGTAGCTTCTTGGCACGGAGAAGGGCCTCGTCTCGCTCTTCATTGGCCAGTCGGAGCCGAGCCATCACGGCCTGGTCCCGCTCCCTCTGGGCCTTGTAGATCTCCTCCACCAGAGCTGCGTGGAGAATGAGAAAGACAATTATGTTGCCTGTGCACATTCTATGCATACAACTCTGTGTATGTACCCAGACCCTTGTGTTTGTAATGTCACCTATGTCCTGAAATCTTTATGTAACAATTTATGTGGCAATACAAATGTATTACTTGTAATATTTATCACACCAATAAAACAATTTTGAATTAGAGAGAGAGAGAGAGAGAGGTATGAGATGAGAAGAACAATACTGAACAAAGAGAAGATGGTCAGAATGCATTAAAAAAGAATTAAACAATGGAAGAATAATGAAGACCATGAGGAAGAGAGGAAAGCCAAAAGAGACAATGGATTTGTGTCAGGAAAGACAAACTGACATTCAGAGAGACAGAAAGAGAGAGAGAGAGAGAGAGAGAAGCAAGAGAGAGAAAGAGGAGAAGGGGGATAAGAGAGAGAAAGAGAGTGGAAAAAATGGTTATTACTCTCAATTTAAGTGAGGTGGCAATGGCAACTTGGCAACACAATAACACGCCTAAGCTTCTCCAGTGGAAGGTTATTGCAGCAGAAACACAGTGGCATAGGTATTAACCAAGGGAGAGAGAGAGAGAGAGAGAGAGAGAGAGATGGAGAATCAAAGAGGGATAGAGAGGGAGGGGAGAGAACGGGGGGAGAGAGAAAGGAAAAGAGAGAAGGAGAGAAGAGACATAGGGAGGAAGAGAAGGTGGCGGAGCAAGATGGACTCATTTTGAGGTGCTGGGTCTCTCCTGAGGGTGGCCATGACATGTGCCCAGAGCAATAAAGCACGGGTGCACCTCAGCACAGACACGTCTCTCTGGTGTGCCAAGAAATGGGAATATTACTGGTGAGGGTCCAAAAAATGAAGGAAGGAAGAAATGAAAAAAAAAAAAGAAAAAAAGAAAAAAATGTGGAGAGTGTGGCATGAAATTGCACAGGGATTGAGGTTTGTACTTTACAATTCAGGGTGAAGGAAGGGTGCCACTGAGTTTGAAAGGGTTTGAACTTCCAGGTAGTGAACAGTTAAACGGCAGATTTCTTTTCAATGCACCTTTGCAAATTTCAGTGCTACAATGATTTAGAATGTTAGAGACTGAGACAACCATAGATTTTAGAGACAATGATTAGATATTAGAAGTTTGCACAGATAATTATTCAAACAACTAACAAACTCATTCCATAAGGTGAATTCAGCCCCATGAAAGAAGAATCTCATCGACCATAATGGCAAACCAAGCTGTTGGCTGCCAATACCCTCACTATCCCTTTCTTCCATTTCCTGTCTGATTTACATTCTGTATTCGTTGCTGGCCACCTGACCCTCAAGCCCCAACTTGGGGGCCACACGGCGGAGCAGAGCGGAGCGCCGGCTGGCTAAAACCCACAAGATTTCGGAGATTACTAAACTGTCTGCGGCTCCGCTGCTAATCTCGCCGAACGGGGGACGCGCGGATCCATCAGCGTCTAATTCCACCTCCCCCTTCTCCTCCTCACCCTCCTCTGGCGGTGGGGGGGTGGAGGAATGATAAACAGGGGAACGCTGAGCTAAGCCACGACAAAGTTCACTAAGAAAATCAATATTGCATTTTAGCTGGAATTTGCTCATGAAACGCCTCCCCTTCTCCTCCTCTCGTCACCTCACTTCATGGCACCATGCTAATCATATTAAAATGAGAATGGCTAACCAAATACATGTATCTGCTTTTTTTATTGTTTAACGAACAATTAATGGACTAATTGTGCCTCATATATGTCTTGTAGTTTTCTTTTTAATTACCAAGTTGGAAACTAAAATGAAAAAAAGAGAAGTAATTACCAAGAAGATCCCCTGTACAAAATTTAAATATTTGTACGGGGCTCGATGGGTGCTGTTAAATTATATTCACAAATACTATTACCTACTGTGTAAGCAAGTTCATTTTGACCATAAACTTGTAGGCAAGACAAACTGATAATTGTTTACAATATTGCTAAGACACTTGAATATTTATTTAAAGGACCTGTTTGGATACAGTTAACTCATCACTCATGTGCAATCAGCAGAAATACACTGAGTACAAAAGAGGAGCAAAAAAAAAAAGTACAAAAGAGGAGCAAAAAAAAAAAAAGCATCCTTTCTTGCTCTCTCCCTCTCTTTGTCTCTCTCTCTCTCACACACGCAAAAAAACAGTGGACTGAATGGAAAGCAAATTGTTTTGTAGACATGAGCTTATGAATCCTGGCTTCTCAGCTCTGCAACTTTGTCTATCGTCTCTCGAATATTCATATGAGCCTCGGGGTTTACACATGGCATCACATGTCCCAGTGGGGGGACATGCCCACTTCCCAGTGCTCTGCTCATACCTCCAGCTCGCTCACAGGCTTGGGCCTCCATCTGACTCTCCTGCAGCTGAGCATCCAGCAGCTTAGTCTCCAGCTCCTTCTCTCGAAGTGCTAGTTTGTCCTGGAGCTGATGACACCGAGGCAGGGAGAGAGGGAGAGAGAGGAAGAGTGTGTGATAAAGTGAAATTAGTGTGAGACACAGAAAGAAAATGAATGAAAATAGATGAAATTCCCACCACTTAAGTCATCCCCAGTCAGCGCTTCATTAACAAATATATACATACGAACGAGAACCAAAACAAGAGTATTAGCCAATGGACTGCAACATGCCGGGCACTACATTCTCTGGCAGTGAATATCAGAAAATAGAATATCACAATTATTCAACTGAATCACAGACCCTCACTGTGGCTGAGACACAATCCTATCCATTACCCTGATTTCAAGACAATAAAGAAAAAAACATAACAACTATAATACAAAACAAATATATGATAAAAAAATTGCCATGGGGTCCTCTATAAATCTAGCCCAGAGTGATATTTTACAGGCGTTAATGATAGATTTAACCTCCTGTCTAGAATATTTTGCCAGGGCGCTTGTGTCTTTTTCTCCCCCCTTAACACTTTGAAAACATGCGCCAGTGTGAGTCCTCTCAAGGCTGTGCCAGGACAAACATGCTCTTGGGACATGTTCCTGCCTTTCAGTCAGGAGTCGCAGCCGCTCGCGAAGCCCGGGGCATCAATTACGCTGCTTTTCAGTGCACGGCCCCTGCCGACTCTGGGCGAGCAAGCCAGAGATCGTCTCGCGGGCAGTGGCGCTGCAACCGGGAGATGTCCAGACCAAACAGCGGAACATCCATATTATTCATCCAGGCGACCATTTTCTTTTCAAACACACAGTGTTCAGGGTAAATGTTTTTCGGGGGCTTGTGTGTGTGCCTGGAGGGCTTGTTTGATGGCTTGTGGGTAGCTTTTAGGAGGAGAGGAAAAAAGCAAAGATGTTTAAGGTTGATGAAATGGAGCGTGTTTGAAAATGAGGAAATTTTTCATCTCAAGAAGAACAGACAGAGATGAGTTTTTTTTATGAAGTGTCAGGTTGAACTGCATTCTGTGAGTAATCGTAGGTTACAAATCCATCTTTTACAGGGAGAGAGAAAAAACAACCTCTGAAAGCACAATGAGGAAAATTTATCATTGCAACAGGGACTTCCTGTTGACACTGTTGCCATGGCTACCTGTCTACTGCGGTCCTCAAACCATCTTTCCCTACTAGTTACCAGATGAACCCCATTGCAAACTAAATACACACTCCAACCTGAGAGCAGAATATCAGAACATAGTCAATCATACCACAGGCCTTTGGAGGAAAAAAAAAACATAGAGGAAAAGCAACTATGCCAACCACAAAAGAGTTTTTTTACCCTCTCTGGAAACCAGATAATTCAATAACACAATCCAGTGACAAGTCAGTCACTGTCATGACTACTATGAATCTTATTGAGACTCCAGTTAAGTGCACATCTCCCAAGACACCCAAATATAAATATCATATTTTAAAAAGGCCAGACAATACAAGGTCAGAGTTGTAAGTGTCTGCTTGAAGAAGACTGATGTGACAGAGTGTATTAGTTGTGTTTGGACTAGACTTTTTCGTTGAGAGGTGTGTGTACACTGTTGAAATCACAATTCCAGTGTTAATGCCTTTGAACCATTAAAAAGAAAAGTCTCTCCAAATTCAGTAATCTGGAACTATATCTATGAAGTATAGCCACTCTCATCTCTAAACACACACACAAACACATTTGGTTAAAGCTGCAGAGGGGACACTCTGTCTCACACTGTATTTACCTTTTTATTGAGGTCTCGCAGAGAATCCAGCTCTTTGAGCAGGAAGGCAATGTTCTTCTCTTTGTCCAGGGCCGGGACGTGCCGCGCCAAGTCACCTGAGCTGACAACTTTCACACTTTGCGGGTCCTCCAGGGAGCCCCTAAAGTTCAAAAAGACAAACACTTCATTACAGCAGTTCCCATATTAAAGCCCAGAATGGGACGATACAAATGAATCATGCTCACACCATGGCATGCGTTTATCTAATACACAAGGGATGCAATTTCACTCTTTCCCTGCATATTACAGTGCCTTATTTACTTTGTAATATTAGGCAAATCATACAGTTGACCTTTAAGGTAATATTGAGGTATTACTGAGGTGTATTGCTAGGTAAATTACTTTCCTCTTGTAGCCAGTAATTTGATTCATTTCTTATTAAAAGATATGTAGAGAATGCAAAGGCTCATATATTTATAAGAGGACTATTGAGCGCTTTGCGGGGTTACCTTATTTAAACCTGACTTACAATGACCTGGGGCCAATGGGAGGTTCTAGTGGAGTTAAAATAGACATGTGACATTTGTGACACAGTTTTCCTGCCGGGCTGCAATGGAGGCAAGCTGGACTAGATTATGCTGTTGCATTCTTTCGCTCTAACAGTGGCCCTCATTTAAAATAACTACTTCCTGCTTCCCTTAGACAACAGAGAAAGCTTGACCCACATTATTTATTTGAAATAGTAATTTGTAATGATTTGAGTGATTTGCATTTATTGAAATAAACACGGAACCTACTTCATATTCATATGAATAATTTAAATTTAATTTAAGCTTATGATATATAGGGGTGATAATTCCTTTTGGAAGTTACTAAGACCAATACTGATATATCTATTGTTTTATTAGCATAAAGATTTATTAGCTTAAAGAGCAACCTGTGTCTTGGCTTACCTGTGGGGAAGTAGCATGCTTGGCACCTCCAGTATACTGAGTGGATGTCTGTGGGAAGGGCTCTCACTGTTGCCCTCTGTGCCAGGTGGACTACCCTGGACCTCTGAATTCCTAACTATGGTGGTAGTGGGCCTATCCTGGTCCATAGGTCTGCCCGCGTCAAGGGACCTGTCCCGGGGTTGGGGAGATTGTCCTCTGCTTGAGGTCTTTGGAGGTTTGGGTGGTGGAGGAGGGACTGCAAGGTCACATCCAAACACAGTGGTGAATTTACACCTCCAAAAATGACATGTTCTATTTAATATACACACACAGATTTCAAATTAGATTAACACCAACATCACACATTTGTGTCTGACCTGTTATACATGACCATTATTCCACATCAGTTCAACTGTGCATGATGCAACATCTTCAGACATATTTGAAAGAGCAGGAAAGTGCACCACTAGCACACCAGACAACAGTATTTCTGCAAAGCGGCTGGCCAGTAACTGCGCTGAGTGCAGGTGAACACACACACGCACACACTCACACACACACACACACACACACACACACACACACACACACACACACACACACACACACACACACACACACACACACACACACACACACACACACACACCTTGCTCTTCATGAAAGGTCATGAGTGGAACAAACAATTCCAACATAAATCTTTCCCTACCAACCTGTCCTGGCACCAAATCACCCAATGATTGCTTCAACACTTTCTTAAATGTTGATCATGGACAATAACAGTGGCAATGCATTTCCAGTACAGTGGCCATCACTGTGTGGATCAGAAAAGAGAGAGGAAGAATAAAAGAAACGTGTGTGAGCCACACGTGGCGGGGGAAATTTTTGGGATAGCTGGTGGCTGGGGTGAGCATTCCCCTTGAACTCCGTCAGTCGTGCTTTTGAAATTTTCCAAAGGGGGTGGAAGAGGGTGATGGCAGCGAGTCCTGCTCAGGAGTGAGAGTGAGGTGCCCACAGCGACGGGACGGAATGGATAGGTTCAAACACCGCTTGACAAAGAAACAATCCAGTCTCTCCCTCTGATTATTTTAATGCATTAAAGAAATGCATTAAAGGAAAGAAGTAAAAAAAAAAAAAGTAACAAAATAAAAACAAAAAACAAAAAGTAAGACCTTGATTAATCAGTGCAATGACATCAATGCAATTCAGACGGAGTTCAGATTCAAACATGTAACTGCTCTGAATGACCTATTAACGCTACAAAAGCAAACCCTTGAGCAAAACAAAATGTGGCAGGTAAAAAAAATGGAAGAGAAAAGAAGGGATGAAAAAAGGAGGGAGAGATATTTGCATTAATAAGTGCAATGTGGCATTGGGGCCACAACAGCATGGCTACCTCAACGGCCAAAAGCAGCGGCTTAGCGCTGACAATAACGCTGCTGAAAGGTCAGGGTTTGAAGTCGAGATCGGGGAGGTCTGCCTCCTAGCTTTGTTGCTAAGGCCTTGCTCTCAGGATTGTGGGCAGAGACAGTTATTAGTATTCCCCCGGAAGAGCCACCAGAGCAAACACCGAACTCAAACCATGAATAATAACGCGAAGCGCGCTTATATAACCCCCCATCCCACCCCTCCACCACTGCCGCCTTCTTTTGTTACACTGCAAATATGCGACTTTTTGGATACATTGTCCCCCTTTAACCTGGGTTGCCCACTTTCATTTTTCCTTTGAGCTCAACTTTCACAAAGGTAACTAGCGACGCCCTCCCTTCCGTCTCTCTTCCTCTTCCAATGACATATGAGTGTGTGTTTAAACTAGCGTTTTGCAATGAGCCAGCATTTAAGCTTTGGAATGGAGAGGCTGGCTTTTCTATGGAAAAAAAAAGCTCAGGGGAGGACAACCTCTATACAGGCTCCATGGTAGAAAACAAAAAAAGAACTTACACTCGATTAAACAGGGATATGTTGTGTTAAAACAAAAACAAAAAAAACAAACAACCTCGCAAAAAGTCAAGATGTGGCTGCTCAATCCCTCTCTCTCCCTCACGATCTCTTCAAACATCTCTCCAGTTTTTAGCTGTCATCCTCACATCAGCACCCAAAACCCCATAATGCACGCATCATTAGTAGCCACACAGGCATCATTACAATCTGTTTAGCTAGAAGCAGAGGCTTCGAGTACTTCTGCATTGATGCACCCCCCCAAATGTATATTTGAGCAGAAGGGATGGATGTATTTACATATCAGGAGCGTTAGGTGAAGGCCTGGGTAAATACATTGTATATCTCTCATTGTTATGCCAACAAGTTTATCTAAATGGTGTCAACGGAGGCACAGGCATCGGCCCCAAGGTAAGGTTATTACGCAAAGAGTGCCAGAGGCTGCCAGTGATTTGCACATGTAAATAAACATTTATGTACTGTTCTGGTGTAGTGTCGCGCGGGGTACACAGGCAGCCTCTTTTACAAAAATCTTCCTCCATTTACACAGAGTGCCAAAAAGCTCACATGATGATGAAGAAGAAAATATACAGACACGTGCATGTGTGCACACACACACACACACACACAACAACTGATGATTTACACAAGAGACAACAGAAAACGGCTGACTACGAGTAAGCAGTGAGGATCAGAGTACAAGGTGCTTGCAATACTACCGCTAGAGGCTAAATAATCACTGTCATACTAAAATAAAACTGTGTGCACTGTAATTGTGTAACACATAAAAATAGTTGATTAGACTGAATTATTCTTGTCTGCCTGCAAATATGAAACAGAATTGCCAGACAATAACAGATTAAAATTTCCACAAAAAAGTTTCTCTAATTCTTGCAAAGTTTGAGAAGAAGACAACTCGTCTTACCTTGTGGTAGATCCTTATCGAACGCCTCTGATGCACTTTGAGATGGTTCAGATAGCGCAGGGGACTTAGGGAAGCTGAAACCAGGCGACACATGGTGCAAAGTTAGAAGAGAGAAATTACACAGATAACCCCTGTTGTAGCTCTGACATTAAACTGCATGTTTACTGCTTATATAACTAAAGCGACATCCTGAAACATTTTTTCTCATTTGTGCTACACGACACAACAGGCAACTCACAAGAGACTTATGTGGTGCTGGTATATGCAGACATCACACAAGATCCTGTTATGTTTCATCATGGAATGTGCGTCAACACTTCACATTCTGATTTCAATTACATATACACACACACACACACATATATATATATATATATATATATAATGACAATAAATGTTGCATGCACAGCATGGCAGTAGTCTAATGATAAGAGTAGTATCTGTGTTCAGTAGGATTTAAAGGAGCTGAGCAGTAAAGAAAAGCGGTCGAAGCTAAGATCAGAGGGACAGATGTAGTGGGCCTGTGTTTGGCCGGCCTCTTAAATGACCTTTATCTGTCAGCAAGCGGTTTCCTGGAGGCAGGCATCACAGAGACGAGAGAAAATCCTGTGGCCACAGGGAGCTGTCTGCTGCTCACTAGGCCAATCATAAACAGCCCCCCTCACATGGATGAATGAACCTGATCACAAGTTACCGACAGCCAGAAACAAACTAACTGGTGCTTTAAGCACATGCCATTGGAAATCAGTGCCTGCATTCCATTAAGGGCTTTGTGTGAAATCAGTATATGTTTTAAAAAAATGACTGGCATCATGACCAATACGTGCATAATATTACGAATGAAATTTGATGTTAGTTCTTGTCAAAAACATGTTGGGTGCTACAAGTGAAGAGTTAGAGTGTAGGGTTGTGTCTGTGTACTGTGCACAGTGTACAAGATATAGCGTGAACTCATATGTAATTTCAACCTGCATTCCACTCCAGATGAGTAAATTCAATCACCAGCTGGTTTTTAAACATTGTAACAACGCTTTCACATTCCGACAAACGATCCCAACAAAGAGATCATTACTACTGTGCAATCACCAGCCCCATGACACACACTAACAAACACCCTCACATATTAAACTAAAGGAAAATCATTCTTAATTGTTACATGTTGGTATAAGCCCTCCACAAACAGTGCAGAGAGTGAGAGTGTGAGAGAGTGAGAGAAAGAGAGAGAGAGAGAGAGAGGGGGAGAGAAAGAAAAAAAGGAGAGCAGAAGCATCTTTACCCAAGTTGTGATGTGGTCTCTACACAGAGGGTCCTTATTGGGGAGGGCAGCCTTTGTTTCAGTTCCTCATTGACTTTGGGATTAGCTGAAAATAAATGGGGGGAGGGAGTGAAATTGGGGGGGAGTGAATCATTTCATAGAAGTGGGAAGAAATGCTTTTCATCTCCGGCAGTCACTTTCTACTCAGACTCGGAAAGGTTATTATTAATTATGGCCTGTCAATATGATCTTGGGGTTAGTTGGCTAGATGAATGATCTTTAATAACCTCTAGAGAGTGTCGGGAAGGGGGAGAGAGAG
Source organism: Tenualosa thibaudeaui (assembly GCA_027481765.1). Lineage (NCBI taxonomy): Eukaryota > Metazoa > Chordata > Actinopteri > Clupeiformes > Clupeidae > Tenualosa > Tenualosa thibaudeaui. The sequence continues at coordinate 6,325,680 of JAIFZK010000013.1, read as the reverse complement.
TGTGTTAGAGAAAAAGAGAGAGGGAGAGAGAAAGAGGGAGCGAGAGGGGAAAAAAGCCTGGGCAGCTTTAATTTGCAGGTTGAGAATCATGCTTTAAGTCATCTTATCCCCCCTTTTCTTTCAGTCGAACGCACCAAGCTGCAGTTTATGAGCGGAGGACTAATGAACGACAGCAATTAACAAACTATAATCCTGCCGCACAGTCAATCTAATGCTTTTAGCTATCAGGAAAGTAAACAGCCGTTTAATGCTGCACAAGCCCTGTATCAGATCCCACTGCTGGAACGGCCAATTAAAGTTTAGCTCCTCAGGTATAATTTAATGATGGTGAGGAGGGAAATGGGGGGTGGGAGGGCTGGGGATAACGCTGGTCCATAAATGCACATTAATTCATATGCAAGCAACAAATAGATGGCTGGCAATTAGGAGGAAAACACTGACATTCAGAGGATGAAAGGTCGTGGAGAAGCCTGTTGCTCAAGGTTTCTATGCGTGTGTGGGGAAGGCACGTGCAGTGAAGGGCTTCCCCCTAGTGGTGAAGCTGGTAAAACAGGACGTCCTTCATACAGGAGAAAGAGAGAGAGGGAGAGAAAGAGAGAAAGAAAGAGGCCTCTTTATTCCTCTGCTCTTTTTCTTCTCCTTCCCACCCTCCCTTCTTTGCTCTCTCTATCCGGGAGCCATCTGGGAAGCAGAGGCTGGATTACCCAGAAAAGATCAGCTCTGGATATTTTTGAATGTTTTCTATGGAAACTGTTCATTCAGTCATCTACTTGCACTGTGCTATTTAGACTCACTTTAAAAAATTCTCACTCAAGTTTTTATTCACTCATTCCTTGCAACCTCTCTCTTCCTTTAGCTGAATCTCATGCTTATGGTAGAAATACATCTTCTTTACCAAATAGAGCTGCATTACACAGTGAGGATTTCATAAGGTATACACACCTCAAAGCATCACCATTTAGGGGAAAACATAATCTCGCTTAAAAAAAAAAAAAATAAAAAAAAAAAACACTTTTCAAAACAGTCAGTCAAAATGCGTTTCTGTTCAGATGTGCATTCATCTCTAAACATATCTGTGAATACAAACGTTAGGAAGGAAGCCCAAATCATACACAGTGACTGTATGTGACTGTGACAGTATGGTCTTCCTATCCTACAAAAAAGAAAGAGGGTGACAGAGAGAGAGAGAGGACTCGGAGTCTCTGACAAAGATGGACACCAAGCCAAGGAGTGTGATAAATGGGAAGAGTGTAAGTAAGTGGGAAAGAAAGGAGGCAAAGAAAGCCAGGAGAAAAGAGAGGTCAGAAAGGGAGGAACGGTGAGAGATGGGAGAAAGAGTGAGGGAGGTAAATGAGGGTCTAAACATATTAGAGAACACAATGGAGAAGAAAGATAATTGAGGGAGGAATGAGAGTGAGTGAGTGAGTGAGTGTGTGTGTGTGTGTGTGTGTGTGTGTGTGTGTGTGTGTGTGTGTGTGAGAGAGAGAGAGAGAGAGAGAGGAGCAAGAGAAACAGAAGACAGAACAATTCTGAAGGAGAAAGACAGAGTTGATGAGAAAGAGAGAAGCCAAGAGAGAGAGTGAAAGAGAGGAGAGAAGAAGAGCGAGGGGGGAGGCAGAGGGAGAAAGACCTCTTGGGAGGTTAGGGTGCGAGGCGGGTGGCTGACCCCTGGGGCAGATGCCAGCGGAGCGTTATCCCTGCGTTGTACGCCAGCACACACCGCACACACACACACAGCGCTCGCATGCTATTCAGCTGCAACACAGCAAGCCGTGAACCGACAACTGGCTTTTTGTGGGAGAAACCACGGGGTACCATTAATCCTAGTTATAGACTCCAAGCCCAGGCAGGCCTTTTTTTATCCACTTTCTGTTGGAGGGGAGGTGGAGAAGCCGCTTGAGTTAGTAGGTATGGCTCAGGAGATTGGTAATCCTTTAACTCGAACAGGAGAAAAGTAGCTTTGCGGAGGGAGAATAGAAAAACATAGAGCATACAAACCTGACCTTTTGATATTCTCATAATTTTCTGCCAGGCACATGCGGTGAGGAGCAATGAAAAGGGCGCTTTGCCAAATAAGATGTGATTGATCTGCTGATTGACACGCTTTCTGCTGAGAATCTCCCAAAAAAGACCCGGCTGAAATGAGTATTTTCCAATAATCCCATATTACAAAGCAGCAATGCATAGCCTTTATTTTAATAAGAGTTTCAGAATGAATTCATTCTGCAAGACAGAACAGTCCTGGAATTGTGGAAAATGATTAAAAGTGCAACGCCTCTTGGAATCTCACTGGTTTCATTGCATGAAGCACATGTAAAGGGCATAGGGGTTGAAACTGTATGATGTCTCTGTATCAAGCTTATTAATTGCTGCTTCTGTTTATACTCGAAAAGATGACCCATAACCGACGCCTATAAATGAGTGTGACTCAAATTTTGCATAAATGCATAAAAAAAATACATTTCCAGGACTTGGATAGTCATGTATTACACTTTTCTCATGAAACAGCACAACTATACTTGTCTGTGAGAGGCCTAAGCGCAAAAAAACATGGCTACAAAATCAGAAAAGCACTAATACATTGTCATTTTACATTTCATTAGAAATAACTTTTTAAAGAGGATAAATACCAGTGTGCTGGCAAAGCATCTTGAGAATTATTTACTGCTGTGGAGAATAAAAGATACATCAAAACGATGTAAGAGAAGCAAGAGGAAGAAAGAGGAATAAGATAATATCTGCCTGTAGTTCCTAAAGCCACTTTATCCCTCATTTCAAACTTCTCTCACTTTTCTTTGTCCTTCATTGCCTTCCCTGTGATCTTCATTTTCTTGCCTTGTAGACTTTGAGCTAATTGCCTCAGTGGGCTACTTATTATTCATGTACAATTATTGCAGTGTAATGTCTTTAAATCCTTTTAAATGACCATTCATGCGTCGCATTCATTGAGACTGCCTTTGATGTCCATCAAAGATAGAATTCTTCAAAAAGAAATATCTAAGCCCAATTTCCCTCAAACCAATACGGGTTTTGCATTCGCCCCCAGTATAAACTCAATTCCATTAATTTTTTAAGCTGCGTTTAATACATTTTTTTCCGTAGCAAAAAAGTTTCCAGATTTCACAGGCTGTCATTTGTATTCCAGCTGACTTTATGAATATTAATGGCAGTGTTATCCTGATTAAATGGGCTTCATGCAAAATCCCTGTGAATCCGCTAGCTCTGCATTCACATCTTCCCGATTCTTTATGAATTTTGATATGGACATTAATCTTGAGAGAAACTTAAAGCAGGTTTAATTGTACAGCATGCTTGCGGTTTTTCCAAGTGAAAATGCCGACATGAATTCATCTTATGTGTGTAAACAGATGACTTACATGGGATGGAACACTGTTGCACCTGGGGGGAGGTGGTGGTGGGTGGGGGGTGCAGAGGAGGGGTTGGTGCCTGCTGTTAAATTTTGATTGTCACAGGCTTTTGTACAACACCGAATGGACTTGACTTTGAAGGGATCAAGAGATTTTGTGGCCGTGTTCCTCCCTTTCCATAAAACTACCAGTGGATACTGTTGTATTTCTCAAGAAACAGATCAATGGCCTTACCAAGTCAAATAATATTTCTCTTTCAGAGATGCATGAGGTGATCGCGGTTGCATTTTCGAGGAATACTCAAGATCCTGCAAGATGCTTTTCATTGGAAATCACACTCCGATGATGAGCATTATGGTTGCAGGTCCTCGACACCTTTATCTTTTTAGGGTTGAGATACATAAAAATAAAAGTCATCTCAAATACATTCTCAGAGGGGAAAAAATGGTGACTTATTTTGTGATGAGGTGGTGGTCCCATTATCTAAGACCAGGCCCATTTCAGTCAAAATCTACAGTCTTTAAATAACAATTTTGGTCTCACTTGACATGTAACGCTGATTAAGCGTAAATCTTTCTGTCTTAGTTTATGATATAAGTGTTCAACTCAACCTGTAAAGATTCAACAAGGTTCATTCAACACTGTGAGATGACAGTGAGGCCACAAGAGGAAATGAAGGAGAAGAAGAAGAAATGTATGAATGAGAAAACAGAAATCTGGCCCTATTCACCAACGTACACACTAATTGAACCTTTGAACATTTCTGAGGCCGCTGAACTTTGCACACCGTTCAACTCCATATTGCAGAACACATCGAAACTGTCAAAATATAAAGAGCGAGTCAGAAATAATGGCCAATTCACAGACCTTTTCAAGTACAAATATTGATCTGAGCACATAGAACATTAACCACCTCGAAAAGAAAAATGAGCTAAAGAAGAGAGGTGGACTGTGGATTAGGTGATCAAAGTGGAGACACAAAGGAGTCACAGAGGGTGATGTGGACTGGAATCTGCTGGGTATGATCTTCACGCTGCTCAGCAAAAGAATGGGCCCTTTTTTGTTTCAGAGAGCTATCAATCAAAAAATAAGCCACCTCACATCCGAGGCTTGTTGAGAGCATTCTCAAAGGGCCCATATTTAGCTAGCAATCCACAGCACTTGATTTGGGTCTCCCGCCCCATCCACCCCAAAAAGTTGCCTAACCTGTTTTACCAGGTTCTCTGATCTTGTGTTAGTTAAGAGGTTCAACCATGGGGACCAGTTTGACACTGGAATGACACCATGGTGGTTCGCTGGGTGTTCCCATCCATCTTGGCAAAGCTGAATACTTTATCTCTTTGCACACTATGCAGGGCATCCAAACAGCTTTGGTATTCAATCGCTGCGAGTGATTGATTAAATTTCTTCCATGCGCCAGCCCACTGGCAGTGTTAGTGACTGCTGATTAATCCTTCAGAGTAGGCAGTAATGGTTAATCAATGGGCATTACTTGACAAACTCTGAAGTTGGGGGGAAAGCGCAGAGAGGGCTCCTGAGGCACGCTGAGTTTTTCCTGTGATTGAAATTTGAGATGGAGGAGGCGAATAAAGAGATTTGAGTTCTCGTCCCTTCTGAGACTCAATCTCTGCATAGGCACAGGGTGATAATTGAATTGAGGCTGGACGTGTGGGTGGAAAATGGAGAAGCCAATGTGTGTGTGTATGTATGTATGTGTGTGTGTGTGTGTGTGTGTGTGTGTGTGTGTCGGGGGCGGCGGAGCGCTAAGATCCCCATGATGGATCCATCCTTGGGGGGTGTCTTGTAGGCCAGGACGCACTGATCCTACTGAATTAAGTGCTCAGGTTTGGTAGAGTGACCTGCAAAATCGACTGGGATGAGTGGCTCTTCTTCCAAAGATCCAGCTAATTTGGGTGAGAAGAACTGGGAAGCCATCCACTGAAGCAACTGGGTACCCCTCCCCCATTTTCATGCATATGAGGGCTGCCTGTTTTCACCGGCAATGTTTTTTCTTTGTGCCACACTTGTAGGCCTTCCGCGATAGGTCTTGAATGGCAGACCAACCTTCCTAAAAAAAATTACATTTAGTAAAAACAGCACTTAGGTAAAGATAATGCTGTTGAAGACCTAGTGGGTGTTTCTTTCCAGTCATTTTATTCAGAATGACATATTTCCAGTCATTATTTATAACCGAATTATCTTTTGAAATGTTTAAGTAGCCGGCCCATGCCTAAATTCGTAAATGCCTAAACAAGAAATAGTGCCAGAGAATTTTAGGTCCTGTATTCCCATTCCCCTTGTATGATAATTTTTGTCATAACAAACAAGACAGCTGTGTATCATTGTCTGAGAACATAGCAATGGGCAAACATAAGCCAAAGGATAAAAGATCAGTGTACAGAGCTAGGACACATAAAACATACTTTGTTTGCACTGCTCTTCATTCAGTTCATATGTACTCATCCTCTGCAAAGCAGCCTCAACTCTGAAAAGTCAACCAGATGAGTAGAAACACATCTCACTCGCAAAAGTCCTGTGTAGACTGTGCTGTGTGACAGGCTTGTTTAAAATTCTAATACTGTTGGACGAACAGGGACAAATCTTTCTTATCGGCAAAGCTAACAAGTCAGCAAATACGGCACAGATAATCTGATATATAATTAACGTCACTCAAATCGCATACGATTATTTGAATTACTCCGTGCGTAATTACATCCCAGGTCCAAACATTAACAGTTGTGCCCTCTCTCTGACTACAAGGATGAATAATGATCATATCAGTTGTCAGATGATAACCATTACAATTGGAATCTTAAATTCTCCACTATCAGCAAAGTTAGGAAACTACATTCATCTTGCATTCACAATAGAATACTGAATGAGTAGATGCCTGGAAGAAGAGGGTGTTCTCCTCTGTGGCAGTCGGAATGGCCTTGTGTATTTGTCTGCATCTCACCTAAATGATTGCACAGCTAGAGGTTGATACCGATATTATTGTAATGTCTTCCGCAACCCTCTACTGATACAGCCACTGTTGGAAAGCACACAGCAGCCATTTAAAGATGTGAAGGTATGCCCCGAGTGGTCAACTGCCAAAGCAAGACTTACTGCTCGAAGACAAACACAGGCCAACCTCACTGACACTGTGTGAGCCTGATACCGAACTGTGTCAATAACGGAAATAGGCAAAGCAAATTTAACAAGTGAGAGGGACAGGAATAAAGCCCGCAGGTCTGATTTAAGAAATGTTTAATGATCTCATTTTGTTGATGGTGAAACACTTAACAGACTAACTTATTTGTTTAATGGCCTTTCTGATGCCTAGTGTGAAAATCTCAATGATCCTCCATTTTTTCCCCTCCTCCCTCAACTGCAAGTCACCTCTAATATTTCTGAGCAAATAACCTCTAAGCTCAGATTTGCATTCATACACATTTGGGAGAGAGAGCAAGAGAGAAGAGAGAGAGAAAGAGAGTGTGTGTGAGAGAGAAAGAGAGAGAGGTGAGCTATTTGAGGATGAGCTTAGTACGGTGCGGTGTAAGAGAGACAAATTTTCGTTTATTTTTTAGAATTTTATGGGACATGCTAGAACATCATTATTAAACATTACACTTCCTCTGGACCTTGAGTTGGACAAGTATGGGCCTACATTACATTACAAACATTACCCACTTTTTTAACCAATCACAAGAAAAAGGAAAAAAGCTATAATATACAGTCATCGGAAATAATAAACAATGACTCTTCGGAGGTGAATAATAAATATGTCATCAAAACGTTAAAAGCCTAACTTCTGGATAGTGAGTGGGTGTACGAACAATATAATTAGCATGAAGAACAGAAGCATTACTAGACCTAAACAAAGAGAGCTTGTGAGAGAGGGATATTGTGAAATCCATGCTAGGTAACGTCTTCTGCCCGGAGCTGTTATTAGTCACTCTTTGGAGGTAAGTGGGGTGGGGCACTCCGGCAGGAGTCAACAGCAGGTCAGCTGGCTCTTGTGTGAGAGACCAGCGCTGCTGAGGGCTTCACCTCTCGCTCACCTCTACTCGGACGGGAAACTTACGGCTGGGCGCCAGGAGTTTCGTCAACAACCCTCACACACCTAACCTAAATGCACTTCTCTTGTGTGGCGCCTGAGATCATAAAAAAATACTAGTGGGTGGAGAGTAGTGCTGTCAATCTAATCAGGACATTTAAACTATTTTTTAGCTAACTAATAAGGCTAACAATAATAACACTACACCATATTTTCCAAATGTGACCATTTATGAACATGCATTTTTAGATACTTGCACTGAGGGCTTTTTTTTATCTTCAAACAACTTGTGATATTTAAAGAACCTAAAATACTGTGAGACTACAAGTCATTTGAAAGGCTAACAAAGCTTTCTTTCTATTAGTCCTAAAACGCAAAACAATATAATGATAAATATATAAATAAATGATACTATAAAAATAAAAGAACAATAAACGGATAATGAATGTCTAAACAAAATCAATATTTTGTGGTTTGAATTTATTTTACTGTGTTGGAATGGTATACCAGAGAGTTTGCATAACTTCATAAGTGATATTCCTTTTGAACCTCTGCCAGTAAAAGTAGCCTTTTCTAATTCAGTGGCTCTTGATGGTGAACACTTCCGGGACAAGAGGGCCTGAACTCTGCCGACCTCACAGAGGCTTATTATCTGTCAAATTTGAGAACTGATGAATGAAACCGTTCTTTTGTAGCTGCCTCGTTAAGATAACATTCAACCCCACAATGCATTTTTTTTGACAAGAGTTTACCATTCTGACCAAAAGGCTTACACTAGAGAGTACAAACGCCCCATGGTATGAGGATCCTCCACAAACATATCTTCCTTTGTTTAGAAAATCCCTTCTCCAACATGCTTGGCCGAGTTGAACTTTTTTTTTTCCTTTTGCAAGGCATGCACAGGCTGAATCCAAATACGAGAGTTTCTTTCTCTCTTCTCCAGAGAATGACTGATTCTTGTGCATCGACCTGTCCTTCACTTGGCCCTGAAGTAAATCAGCGGGGGACTGAAGTGCTGAAGTAAGAGAGTCAACAGTCTGGAACTTTCTGTGATTCTTTCATCGACTGATGTGAACATTTGAAACAGACAAAGATTGATAAAATAAATAACTGTAATTTTTTCTGCTGTGTTACTGTCTCTTCTGCTGTCTGTACTCCCATTTTGATTCTAAATTCTGATCCTATAGGTGTCATGGTATTTAATGTATGTGCAGCCTAATTCTACAACCAAAAGCCTTGTTTTATTTTAGTAGTAATAAGACGTTTAGAAGGTTTTTTGGTAATAAAGTATCTAGTATATACTTTATTTATATCATTTGTCAAAGCTTATGATAAGACTCAATTTCAATGATGTCACATATTTTAATGTGAATCAGGAGCCTAAAACTAAATTAAATAAAAAATAAAATAAAATAAAATAAAAGTAAGAACTCGGTAGAAAGGTACAGAGAAGTAATTTGCGAATATGTGCGAAGATATGCATATGTGAGAAAAAACACAGAAAAAATAGATTGATGTTAGAGAGAGAGCGAGAGCGAGAGAGAGAGAGAAACAGGGATACACAAACGACACCGTCCTCATCAGCACTTGATGTTTGAGCGCTGGGTACCACGGGAGAAAGTGTTCACGGCGCGCCCCTGTTCAAACATTTCCCTGGCCTCTGCACTGGAGCGATGACTAGCCAGTCACCCTGTTTGTTTTGCTCTCTTCGGTTCAGGAGGCTGCTATCAGGTTGCCCAAAATCCCTCCTCACCCCCCACCCCCTGCTCACGAGTGGCCGACTCACAAACTATGCAGCGCTGCACACATTAGCGCCCAGTAACCGTGCTAATGTGTGACAATAAGAAAACTAAACACAGCAGCTTGTGTATCAACGTCTGGAGGAGGTGCACCCCGACAGCCCACCCCTGAGCTGCTCAGACCCAGCTTGTCTGCGGAGCCCTCTAATTTTTATGCACTGCAAAACAAAAAGAATCACTTTTTAACAAGAGGGGAAAATATATGCTGTATCCAATCAGTCAAAATCATTGAACTCAACAAGAATTATTTGTGGGGTCTCTCAATTTTTGAGGCCCTCTGGTTCTTTAAGAAAGGAGAGAAAAAAATCTTCTTAGAATTAGACTGCTTCTATTTGCTAAAGCTATAATTTCACACTAGGTGACCGGAATTACTACTCACTGCGACTGTATCCTCTTAGGGCTGATTCATTTGAGCTTAACCATCTTATCCAGTCTTTTGCATCTTAAATACCCAACAATAATAACGATTACATTGCTTGGATTAAAACAGGTTCCCTGCCATTCCTGGACCGATGTTTCACAACGAATTTCTGGTTTTGTGTGTATATGTGTGTGTGGATATTTGAGGAGAAGAAAAAGCGAGAGACAACTTCATGCAGTGGTGGATGGGGGATAATCATCCCCACGAAAGTTTCACCAGTGCCCACCCTGTGTCTATTCCTTAAACCAACATGCGAAGACAAAAGGAGGGGAGCTAAGGGGCCGGGAGGCCCGAGGAATCTCTCTGTGTGTGTGTGTGTGTGTGTGTGTGTGTGTGTGTGTGTGTGAGAGTGTGTCTGCTAGCCTGGAGATCCACGGTAGTACTGGTGGCGGCTCCAGCCTCTGAGACCACCCACTTAGGGAGTGTGATGGCCAGAAAGGCCACACGGCACTCAATTCCCGGGATTTTGAACTTCAATGGGACCCACATGGAAGCCTGGACAAAGTACCGCTCGTGCACAACCACCCCCTTCTCTAACACCATCAACAACAACCAGCCTGGCCACCTCCTCCCTACACCCATAGCATCACACCATATCCCCTCCCCACACACACCCAACCCCCATGAACCCCCAAAAGTTCTCACTTTCTCTTTCTGTGAGGTGATGCACAGGAATGGAAGAGAATATCACGCATTGTGGTGAGTGTCAAGAAGAGAGAACTGAGATCAAGCAAGAAAGAGTAGGAGAGATAGAAGGAGCCAAAAAGAGAGATACAGAGAAAAGGATGAGTATGCAGGGTGTGTGTATGTGTGTGTGGGGGGGGATTTGGGATGAGGGGCATAGAGACCACACCACGGTCTCCGCACCTCAACCAGCTGCGCCTCGCATCACTGAGCTCACACGACCTTACTGCAGACTTCCTGCCCAGACGAAGCGTCCCCTGGGTAAGGGTGAGAGGTCAAGGCAGAGGTCCAACAGAGGTGTAACACTTTCCCACTCATGCCCATTCAACTCCATAGGAACCCTCCAATGTTTGTTATTTGGGGAGTAGATGGCTTCTGTGTGTGGCTTCAGTTTTGAGTTGTCAGTTTACAGGCCGAGGAACCATCCAGCCTTGGCATCCCAACTTAGCTGGCAAATTTTGTGTTGCATCAATAAAATGCTCTTCAATAAAAATAATAAAACTATAAACATTTGGAATGGATTGATTCATAATTTGTTCATGACAATATCAACTAATTTTAATTTTATATATAGGGTCTTTTCAAAGTTCATTTTTCAAAACTTTGACTGTATTTCTTTTCCTACACAAGCTGAATAGAACATAAAGTGACTGACATCATAGAAGCAAAGCGTTTCTTGTTTTAGAACGTATTAGGGATTTACCAAAGCAGACCCACCACTACCTAATGGCTGCCAGTGAGATCTACTGGCTCGTTGGTGCCTGTCTTTTAACACACACACGCACACACAAGCACACACACACAGCTCTTCTGTGGTAAAGGTTAATAACCATGCATTAGATTAACCCACAAGCCAGATTAAGGTCTTGATTGGGACGACTTGATACCGTACAGAATTTTGAACAGGAGGAGAATGTGAGCAGGTACAATATTACATGTTCAGTGTCTGTCAGGCACCACTAAGCGGTAGCATCCAAACAGGCAGCCCATATCATATGCCAAAGTCATGCTTATTCAGTTACAGGACCTGAGGCAGGTCACATCCTGCTTCAGCCGCACAGCATCCGCCCTACCAGTAGGATGTGGTGGAGAGGGGCGAGCCTCAGCAGGATGTGCTACGGTTGGACGGTGACCTCAAGTGTGGCATTAACATGAATCAGGAGCACGCGCCCAAACAGTCAGCTGACCAAGTGTACACACAATGTGAAAAAAAGTGATACACTAGCTACCTGTTGACCTGGATTTATACTGAGTAATGATGTTTCAGGGAAGGACACAATGAACTAAATTCCTAAATTGACATTCAGTAAAGAAGACCTGAATGACAAAGAATGGCAAAACAGTTACAAGTTAGCACAACATTAGGATTTCTTGAATGATTTTCCCCCACCACACCACATAAATCTAAAATAACATGGTAAATGCACAGGCTATGATATTGCCATCTGGAACCTGTCCCTGTGACCCTCACTGTAGCTGTCCACCTGTCTGGCCTTGTAACTGAAAGCTCATCATATAATATCACTCCTTCCCAGGGGACTAATGTGTTTATTGCTGTGCTTTGTCTATTTCAATAGGTTAAACAAACAGTGACAAGAGAACAGGAATTGCCCCCATTATAAAGATAAGTGCCCTACCAATTCATTTAGCATTGTGCTATGCTTGTGATTTATGGGGTCTGTTGGAGGGATTAAACATGCTTCTCTAAAGGTGCTGGACATCAGAGACTGAGACAAGTAAGACTCAAAAATGCTTGAGACACGCTTCCGGTAAACACTGCAAAATAACCTACACCTATTAGCAATATCACAAGTGAAAATGATGAAATTATTGGTATGCATAAAAACTTTGTACATTGTGACCTACTTATCCAATTTGTTAGCCAGGAAAAGCAGTGACACAGAAATACAGAAGCTTATTTCAGTTTATCCAAATAGTTATAAATGTGCAGCTGGCCATTTCCAACTACATCATAAATAAATACTAATCATACATAAATAAATTGCTCCTTGTGCACTACACATTCTGTAGCTGCTGCAAGTGACCCACTCAGTGAGCAACACTACATGACACAGCTCAACCTCTTACGCAACCTTTAAGAACAGAGCCATACATATGGCTCTTTTAATGACATGGTGAGGCTGCCCTCTAGTGTCAGATCGAGACAGTATTTATATTTCTTCATGTTTTGTACCCAAATGTTTATTGAAAATCTGTATATGAATATTTGTAGTGTGACAAATTGCTTTGTTTAGAAGAAGTGTTTCCTGTGGGTTCCATGTTATGGCACACATATGAACGAGGAATATACATTCAAGATCAAAAGTATGTGAAAACCTTCTAAACCTACATGTAACTACACTTACATTTAGCAAATCTCATGCACTGCACTACCTCTGACATCCATTCCAACTCAACTTACAAACTTACCTCACTAAAAGGCACTTATAATTGTTTGTAATTAATGTCAAAGGTATCACGTATTTGCTTAGATGGCTGGGTTGAAGTCATCATTTACAAAAGACTTACACAGGATGGAATTAAAACGAAGTAAGACTCACCGCAGTCTTGGGCAACACTTACTAGTTCCCAACTAGGCCTACTCGATTAATCCACTAACAATTTATAGTGCATAAAATATCGTGGCAAAAATATAGAGCAGAACATGACAGAAAAGAAAACATCATAACTCAGTGTAGCTGAAAATTACCTTTGTACATGTCAACAAGAGAGTCTTTGAGTTCTGGTTTGTGGGTCCATGACAAAGAATGTGGGTCCTCTTCACTCTCTGAACAGCTTTCCCTGTAAAATGATAAATGACCAACTCGGGTTACGTTAGAACATTCTACTTTAGTTGCTGAATAGCCTATAGGAAACCTGCAGACTTTGGCCCCTTCTCTAAAGACCCATGGAACAAAACACTGAAATCTGGTCATATGCCTTTTCCTGCCACTCGGCATGGGTCACGCTAATCTCCACCACAATGTACACACAGCTGAAGGGGCCATCACATCACCAACGTCTTTACACAGTCATGGGGGAAATGCTGTGATATTTAGCACCACAGCCATTTAATCTAGGAGTAAGATGAATAGCTTTGGTATTGTGCAAAGAAATGATGAGAAATAAAAATGAAAACAATGCATCATGGATGTGTTTCACTGTACAATCATTCTACATTCTACAAAAAGGTTTTTGAATAAATTTTCACATGTGAAGTGGCCTGTTTGTAGCCTCTGACTATCCTCTGACAGTTAACTATAGGCTCTCCCCACACTGATAAGGGCAGGCTGCAGTAAAGAACAGTTACTAGGCACCTGGCACTGGAGAGGGGTTGTATCATGTTTCCCTGTGTGCACTGTAAGATCAGCCAACAACTAACGTTCCAACATAACTGCTTTCTTGTACTGCTTTTTAGAATCAGAGGATTCACAAAAGAGCACTAAGTAGCCTAGTGTAGACTAGACCTACTCTATTCTCATGTGATGCAAAGACTCTGCTCTCCTCTGGGACAGAAAACACCTAAAGTCACTGACCACCATAATTTTATTTCATGCAATAGATGAAACAATCTTTGCATTCAATTTACTGAATCGAATGTTGACCATACATGCAACAATAACGCTGAACCATAACAGCATCCATAACCTACTGATAGAATGCCTAATCCTAATCTAAGGATTAAAAGCATGTGCATACTTGGGCTACTACGTACCTCACAGAAAGCTCATGTTCCAAGTTTGATATTTTGTTTTTTGCCCGCTGGAGTGCATTTTTCACATCATTTGCTCTGCTTCTGCTTTCCATGGTCATGGACATGGAGAACTAATGACATTACCAGCAATACAAGAGAGCCAACATGGTAGCCTATCTCTAAGGATGTCAGAGTATCTCATTTGAAATTCGAGCCATAACCAAGACAACAAAAGACGCCTAAACATAGTGTCGTCCCAACTCACGTGCTGATTAACCTCACAATCAAACACCCATCTTATTTCAGGAATAAGTCTATCCATGAATGTCTCAGGTGTTTCCAGCGGAGCAATACACTGACTAGCACAGCTCACCTAGATTTTCGCGATGCTGCAGCACAGAACACATCGGCTGATACTACACAGTTGTGAAATGACAAACATCGGTATCAGAGACATTAATAACATATAGCCAAACAAATCTGTCACGTCCATCTGCAAGTTTAGCACTATAACTCACATATAATTGCCATCTAAAAATGTAATTGTGTTTTATATTACAATGAATACGAATTTATTCGAGACCCCTGAGTGCACAAAAACTTTCAAGAGAGTTTGAAGAATTCTACAAGTCAGATTTAGCCAGGAATGTTTGTGGTGAAAAGACTCTGCATTCTATTGTCGAATCGAGAAAACACATTTCTGTCACACAGTACTCACCTAAAGAAACTTTCCACAGGAGCGCTTTTAACGCTTCTAAAAACTTATAATATTTTTAATGTTTGGGTCAACCTACTTCTTCAACCCTTGGCTAGCTAGCTTAGCATTACTCATTCCCTTTGGAAAACCGGGGAAAACGTTAAGGAAGTGAACTGAGAAGTCATGTTACACTTCTTACCCGCTAGAGAGCAGTAGATGATAAATAATTAACAAATTTGCCCTCACAAACTATACAGGCGTTATTCCACACCACCTAAGAGTCTGACACTGCTACTGTAGGGTGGAAGCTTGGATTAATTGTTAGGTTCACTTTCACTTTATATGGTATTTAAAATAACCTGGTCCTAGGTATCATAATAATAATTATCATAAAATGTATAATAATAATAATGATCATCGTCGAATGCTAAATATTAATTGTGATTGTGAATATCAGATAATGATTATCTAATAAACATTCTAAAGAATGTAAAATTATCTTTCTATTTAAATCTGACGCAGGCTTACCTGGTTGGGGCCTTTGCAAGCTGTTTCTTTTATTCAGAACAATACACGTTCTGATTCGACGTTGAAACCGACCAATCAGAGGCCTCTTTGTTGTGAGGTCAGAGAGGGAGAAGTGATGTGGTGAGGAGTTACGTTTTGCAGGGTCTGTAAAGTATTGAGTGACTTGGGTTACAAAATGAGCTCGATTGGAACTGGGGTGAGTGGTATGATTACATGTGCATAGAAATGTGTTTTTATGTGGACAGTTGTTTGATACGGTTAACTCCAAGATGTAATTGTTAGAAAGGCTTGTAAGCTTGCTACGAAGCTTACCGGACTAGCGTTGAATTTCATCGAGGCCTGTTAGGATGGCTGAGCTTTCTCAACAGCCAAGTAATTGTATCTGCCAGTGGTCTTCTATGGAAATATTTTGATAGCGTAAATATTTGGTAACTTTGAAGCGCTACTGTATTTGTGAATCTCCCTTTCTATCTTAAACGAAACATCACGACACTGTTTCACTTTTGCATCTCCAACCGGCTACCTAGCCAGCTATGCTAACGTTAACATGTACAGGACTATGCGTTGTGATTAGCAGCAGGCTAACTCTGTGCTGAGTCACATACAATGAATGGCCTCAGAGTAAGCGAATTAGCTAGCTAAAATGCTAACTGAATCGAAAGTAACTTGAAGTTTGAGTTCTAATGGTAAAAACTCTAAACTGCATTCCGGTTACATTAGCAATTGAATAAGATACCTTTATAAATATTTAATATGTGCCTTCCATCAAGATCAGTTATCATACCGGTAGTTTGGACCCTTAATTTTCAGGCATTCAGCTCATGCTTCACACTAAAGGAACCATATTATTATGCTGCCAAGTGTAGGTGGGGACGATAATTTTTACTTCAGGAGCTCGCTGTACTCTTTGTCCTCTATCCTTAAAACAGTGTTTACTGTTCAATTTGTAAGCTGTCACACTGGGCCAAACTGTTACCTCTGGTTTCTTTCAACAGTATGACTTGTCAGCCTCGACCTTCTCACCTGATGGTAGAGTGTTTCAGGTTGAGTATGCAATGAAAGCAGTAGAAAACAGCAGGTAAGAACAATTTAGGAACTTGTATTTATTCAAATTAAATGGTGAATCAAATAATTTCATTAGGACTGTTTCAGTGTAGCCTCTAGTGTATTTTACTTGTATTCTACAGCACAGCGATTGGTATTCGGTGCAAGGACGGCATTGTATTTGGTGTTGAGAAGCTGGTCCTCTCAAAACTATATGAAGAGGGATCCAACAAGCGCATCTTCAACATTGACCGGCATGTTGGAATGGTAAGAACACTCCACTCACACAGTAAATGCTAATGATAATAATAATAACTAGAGAATGTGTTTGCAATTACCAATGCATGAAAATTCAAACTGTAGTTGCTTGATGTGGATTTTGTGGCAAGTAATTGAATTATGATATTGGTAGCTAAGTAATGGGATATGGTTATGGTTAATGATAGTGGTTATGGTAACTGGAGTGGTTGCTATGCTGCGTACTATCATGTTGGTTGCTAGGTAACTGTGGAAACTAGACTGTTGCTAGGGTATTTGAGATGGTTGCTGTAGTAATGTAAGTGGTTGCTATGCTGGTTGCTTGGGTAATTATGTTGGTTGCTATGTTTTTTGCTAGGTTGTCATTATGGAAGTGATTGTTAGGTTGTTACTAGGGCACTTGAGGTGGTTGCTATGCTGGTTGCTAGGTTAAGTATGTTGGTTGCTAGGGTAAGACTGAAAGTGGTTGCTGGGCTGTTGCTAGGGTACTTGAGGTCATTGCTAGGGTATCCAGGGTGGCTACTATTCAAAGTGAAGAAGTTGCTGTAGTGGTTGGTTGTATAATTATGTTGATTGATATGGAAACGCACATAGATGCTTTATTTCAGTGGTTGCTATGTTGGTTGTTAGGTACGAGGTGGTTTAATATAGTTGGCTGGAGAACTTGTTGATGACAACTGACAGTTTGAATGGCTGAACAGTTAAATAGTTGAATAGTTTAAATAGTGAAATTAGTTAATAGCGAATTATTGTAGTGAGTTTTTTTTTGGTTGTAGGCAGAGGAAACAGTTGGTGGGAGTCATAACTGATGGCAATTGACAGTTAGAATGGCTGAACAGTTAAATAGCTTAGCAGTTTAAATAGTTAAATTATTTGATAGTGAACTAGAAAAGCTCTCGGAGAGCAGACAAGGCAGTATTGGATCACTGACCCAATACAAATTTTAGGCGGTGTTCCGATCATCACCAAAGTTTCATCTGTTCCTTGGCTTGATACCCAGATTGTCCAAAAATTTCATCCAAATCCATGCAGTACTTTTTAAGTTATCTTGTTCACAGATAGACAGACAAACTTATAATTAATAATAATTAATAATTACTGTAGTGAGGATAAAGTAAACTAGCCACATCCCAATCTGCAAAAAGCAATTTCAGGAAGGTATTCCAACTGATCAAGATGCTGTGCCAGTTATTCACTCGCATCACATCTGTCTCGTTCTATCTAGTTCTCCCATTTTGTAGAACTACAAGTTTGCATGTCAAACTTAAAGAGGCTCTATGCAACTATTTTATCTTAACTTTAACAGGAAAAGAGATACTGATACAGGTAACAGGTTTAATATAACAGGCAAAGAGACACTGTGCTGCTGTTGTAACACTTTATGGGTGGCTGTTTTGACTCCCCCAGTTTCTCTTTGCGGAGATAGGGAAAATGCAACATTCGGACAGCGAGCTGCGGACGAATCTCAAGGAAGTCTCAGGTCTTAGGAAGTAACAAATTGCTTTACGGCACTACACACAAACACACTCCCAGATGGACCCCAATAGGCACCGGCTAGCTATAAACACAACATAGAGTAGGAGTCTCAAACATTCATCATGGAACTGCCAAAGAAAAAGAACAGAGAAAGAGAAATGGCATTGTTGTGAAATACCTAGTCTGAAACTGTAGGGGGTGCTCTGTAGAGAAAAATCTGAGCACAAATCAAGAAAACGGAGAAGGCATGGCATTAAGGCATTAATAGGCAGCGCACTTCATGCTAATTTCATATTATTTCCGATGTACAGGAGGCCGAAACGTCGGAAATGGTAAACTAGTCTAGTACGTGTACTTGTTTTTTGTACTGTATAGATGAAGTGTTTATTAGTTTTGTTTAATCTCCATTTTGTTATTGTAAAGTTGTGTATCATGTACTCTAAAGTTGTGTATCATGTCTGATCTTGTAGACTGAGTGCAGTGGTGTAGGAAAAGATTGTTGTGTGTGTCTTGCTCAGAGTGTATTCATGAGGATCTGTTGTCTGTCCCTCCCATAGGCTGTGGCAGGACTTCTGGCTGATGCTCGTTCTCTTGCCGAGGTGGCCAGGGAAGAGGCTGCAAACTTTCGCTCCAACTATGGTCACGACATCCCCCTGAAAGTAAGACATTAAAACCTGCTTCACACACTGCCGCTTTGTCAAAGATATACTGAACAGAGATGTAAATGTAACATGTTGAAGTAAAGGATAGAAGATTTCTTCCCATACACACTGAATGTGTATTTTGAGATCCGAAATTCTGTAAAATCAATATTGGTGTGCACTCCACCTTTACTTTCATTTCATAGGCAACGTTCCAATTGCACATACACGCCCAAATATATTGTGAATTTAGAGGCCTCGCCCCTAGAATTTACAACATGAAGGTGCATAATATGCTCAAAATCAGACATTTCTTTTCTAAACCAGAGATACCCCCGTGAAATGCAGCTCCAGCTGAGCCATCTGGGTTTGACAGGCAGCATCAAAGGAAGGCGCAAAAGTTTAGGATAAACTTTATTTTTTATATTCTCTGACTAGAATGCTGCGCTGTGTTGCGTTCCCCCAAATTAAAATTGTGCGTACACCATGTCCAGACTTTACGTGGATTTCAGTGTAAATACTGCTCATGCTAGTTCACGGTCAGATTGATAAATACCAAGTTTTGCATGGGAATGAGTGTACGCATAGATTTCTGTTGTACGATTGTTTTGTAAATGAGGGACATGGTGTGTGTCTGTTATGCATTCTGGGGTGAAAGCCCTTTCGTATTCTCATCCAATTGGTTATTTTTGGCGTTTTCAACTCAGAATGTATTGCTAACTGCAAGTTGGCTGTCGTCGGCTCGATAAAGTCAGGTGAGGTTGAATCTGCCTATTGTATTGTTCTCACTTGAGAAATGAGAAGTCAAGAGATGCATTTATATTTTTGCTCAGTATATTTGTGATGTTTATCTTGTTTGTATAAGAGATATACAGCATATACTGTAGTGATCCAAGGAATCTGGTGTGTGTGTGTGTGTGTGTGTGTGTTTTGTAGTGATGCAAATGAAAATGTATATTCTTTTTTGCTGGCCCTGACTCATTTTCTGTAATGTTCATGATGGCATGTCTAATGAGTTCTCTTTCTAACAGCATCTTTCGGACAGAGTGGCCATGTATGTCCATGCTTATACGTTATATAGTGCTGTGCGTCCATTCGGCTGCAGGTAAGTCATGATGGACACTAATGAACCATTATTAGCAGGGAGATTGTTAAAGTGGGGTCATTCTAATTGCAGGTTCACTGATATACATGTGTTTGACTAAAAGTTGATCAGCATGTGCTTATTTCATAATGGTCTGTTCCCTTTATATTCCTAAATAGCTGTGAAGAGATTACAGACTTGGATGGCTAGTTTAAAAGTTTTAGAGCATGAATTATTCCACATTTCTGTTATATGATGTTTAAGCATAGTTCTATACATGGCATAGCTTGTCAAATGTACAGTACTGTGCAAAATGCTTGAACCTTCCTATATTTTGCTTCAGGAATGCTGTACATATGTATTTCTAATTATCTGTATGAAAACATGACAGAATAAAACAAAGCACTTATGCAAAGACAGTATTAAATACATAAAGGGTAGCTTTTGTTTTGATTTCATCCTGATTTCCGTCCCAAGCCACCATTGGATTTGTGATTTAAGTAGCTCTATAATGACCAATCAGACGGGGGAGAAGTGCATGATGGTACTGTCATTCTCCACTTAAAGAACTGCCTTGATCACCAGAAGCTGCTAGCAGATCCAGCTGTGGCAGGGGTCTTAAGTTCAGTTGTTGACCTGGCTCACCCGAAAACTGGGGACATTGTGATGCCCAGAGCATTTTGACAAGGTGCAATGAGGAAGGGTCACTTGAAATCTGTTGTATACCTCTGGCAATCCTCTTCAATGTACACCTAAGAAGTCATGCCTCTTATTTCAGCAAAGCCGTAAACTCTAGCTGTATTTCCTTCAGCAAGGTCTTAGATCTGTCCAGTTGTCGTCCTGTCCTTCCTGCTTATGTTACCAATGTGTCACCCAGAACTAGGACCATTTGGCCCCTCTCAAGATGGTTCATTATTACCCTGCTGAAAACAAGAGATCTAATGGGTGCCCAAGATTAGAACCAGGAGTACATTGTTTTATTTCCCCTTCCTTGTGATTGCACTGTTATATAGAGGATTTCAGTATGACTAAAACAACACATTTAATGGTAGCTCAAAACTTTTGCACTGTAACAACCTACCTGTTAAAGCGTCTTTAATATCACTGCTATGAAAATCTGCAATCAGAAATTGGACCCTTTATCTTCTCTCAGTTTCATCCTGGGATCACATGATGAGGATGATGGCCCACAGCTGTACATGGTAGACCCTTCAGGGATTTCATACGTAAGATTTCTTTGACACATTTTTATTCATTCACCACCAATGAGTTGCTCTGAACTCTAAGCTTCTGTACTTGTTATGTATACTGGTGGATTCAGAGACTACACAAGTTATCTGTGTACTGCTGACACCCATATCTTTTGTAGTCTACTTATCCTATGTGGACAGGGTGTTTCTATTAGAAACATTTCTTGCCACTATTGCTTGCATCATGTCACAGAAAGTTGGACAACACACTTTGCTATTCAAGGATGTGTCTAAACTCCCCTGCATGGGCTTAGAGGCAGTACTTAAGTCTGCCTTTGTTATTTAGTTATCTGTGTTGGCAGTGGAAATAAATGCTTTGTATGTCATACAATGAATAAGACGAAGGTGTTAGAAAAGTGTCTGCTTTACGTGTGTGTTGTGCTATTTTTTCAGGGTTACTGGGGATGTGCCATTGGAAAGGCTAAACAGGCAGCCAAGACAGAAATCGAAAAACTTCAGGTGAACAATTTCTTCAGAAATAAATAAGCCAAAGAGGAGGATCTCATTTAGATTTTCTGATTTTATTTGGGTTATTCCTTTTTTAATTGTGTTTAAATAATTAATGAAATGTAATATCAAATGGATGTTTTTCTCTTTCTGTTTAGATGAAAGATATGACCTGTCGGGAGCTGGTGAAGGAGGTGGCCAAAATGTAAGTCTGATTTTATATATGTGTACGTGTATGTATGTGGACAGCATTGCACACAAGGGGGCAGCATTGTCATTTTGTAATTTAGGTGTGTTGCTGTCTCGGTTCCAGAATCGTATTTGACTACACATAATTCACGTAGCCCAGTAACAATAAAGCACTCAGAGATATTTAAAAAAGAGGGTGTGGAATTTGTATGGATGACATGCTATGCAACCTCATACAACTGGTATGATTACAATAAACAGTGAGCAGTTTGCTGAGATTTTCTACATGAAAACGCATACATTATGTTAGACATTGCATTGCAGTATATTTACCCTATTTATGTTTAAACACTATTTATGCTTGCTGGTTAGATGTGAATCTGCATTTCATTGTATTGGTACCTTTTACTTTTGCAGTGACAAGTTGAATCTGATCTAATTTAAAGTATAACTAACATTTTTTTTTCAAATGTAAATCTAATATGATATACTGGCTACTTGACATTTACAGAAAGTTTGTTTGAACACTTGACATAAATGTCACACCTTTAATTTTACCCCCCAAACCTTCAACTTCATAGAAATGCCGTTTGAGTCCGAAGGTAAATGTCAGAGTGACCACATTGTTCAGCAGCACCATTGCAACAAAGTGGGAATCCTTGTACAGTATTTTGCATCTTTGAAAAGGTTATGCTGAGAAGTTTTCTGAACAGTCTAACCTGACCACCTGGTAGTAAAGCAAACCATTGTTAGAGAGAATAATGTATGAGTGAAGAAATCTTTTTTTTCAGCCATAAAATGATTTCATAAAACTAATTTTGTCTGTACGCAAATGTGGAACTGAAAGAGTGGCAGCTGTCATTGCTACCTCAGGCCTGTAATGCCTGGTACTGCACTATGCACCTTTGTGGGACCATGCAAGAATGTGACCTTTTTCATTCACTTCTGAAGCACTTGGTACCCTTTAAGCAGAATATGTAAAAAGATAAAAAATATGCTCAGTTTGTTGAAAATTTATGTCAGTGAGTTAGAGAAATCTGTCTTTGTACTGTATTAAGTAAATGCATTCAGCTATGCCATGCATCACAGGTTTAAGTGGAAAAAGGTTAAGGAGCTAACTGTGAGTCTAGATTACTTCTTTTGTCAAATTCATGCAGTAGCTTAAAGTCCTGTAGAGTCCTATAGAGTTTGATTGGTAGATGAACTAAAATATCCTTTAGCCTTTAGCCAGACTTGTGGATTGCATGTTTATGGCAGTGGTACAACTAAATGTCATGAACAGGCGACTGGATGTAAACTTACTTCTGGATAACTTATCTTATCTCTCATAATTCATTGTCTTCCTGCAGAATCTACATTGTGCATGATGAAGTCAAAGACAAAGCTTTTGAATTGGAGCTCAGCTGGGTAGGAGAAGGTAAGACATTTGCACACAATGTTGGAAACATGTTGAACATTATCTTAGATGGCAAGAAATTATTCATATTATGGCCACAAGTACACAGACGTTACTGTGCGAAGTGACAGCGCAGCTTGAATCCGGTTCGTTTGGTACGTTTCCATCAATTCCCATGTTTACACACGTCATTGGGTCAAATCGGGAAAATTTGATGCACACACTTTGCTATGCCAGTATGCATCATGGCCTCCTTGCGTTCGCATTTGTGTATGCTTGCGTAGACGAATCTGCCTAAGTAGGCCATCACATATTCTTATGGTATACATATTGGTGTCTCATTCTTTCAAATCCACACATTCATATGAGATCCTGTCTTGCAGTTCTTCAAGATTGCAGACAGACAAGTGTTTTTATTTGTGTGTAGTGTGTGTGCAGCACATGAATGCATGCATGTAGTGGCAGGAATGTTTAGGTCTGCGAAGAGGTGTACGTGAACACTTTCTCCAGCACCCTGTTATGAATGTTGTTGTAGCCTTTATTGGTGTCTCAATATTGCCTTACTCTGTTGGCTTTCCATTTTGTCTCGCTAAAAGAACTTGGCTGGTCTTATGTAGGTCAGAGGTTTTGCTGGCTATTTCTAGTGGTCTTTCTCTTGGAAAGGATCATAAGGAAACATTTTTGTAGACATGATGCCACGATAGCGAAAGGAACACTTATTCTGAGCCTTGCTGCTTTTGAACCTTGGTGTTTGTTCCAAATCATATTCTGTCTTAAAAGTGATCAGGTTGTGTTTGTGGTGGTTGTGCTGTTCAACATACAGAGTTTGGTGTGGAACTAAACTGGCCTCATTTGTCTTTGCCTCCTTCTGCAGTGACTAAAGGAAGACATGAGATGGTCCCCAAAGATATCAGAGAAGAGGCAGAGAAGTATGCTAAGGTAAGCTCCAGTCCTGTTGTAAACATGGTGCACATTTTGGGATGCATTACCTGTTTCAGCCCCATGAACAGCTGTCCATTGGAAATCAATTTATTTGGAAGTAACACGCCTCCGTTTTACTATTTTCTTCCCTAGACTTAGAGGAGTTGACGCCAACCTCAGTTGTCTTAGTGTGTGCACTCAAACCATCTGGGGTTCGTTGTTGCTGTTAGCTTTATCTTAGGGCTCATTCATTCATCTTCAGGGTAGATAGATCTAAGTAGATACAAATGAACGATAATAAAAGCAGAAATGGTGCACTTAGACCTTAGACTTTGGTGCACTTAGACCTCAGAGCGCAGTGACCATTCAAGCTGATATTACTGTTACACACAGATGATATTACTGTGTTGATGTGGAAGTGCTTCCAGGTTCTTCTGCTACACATTATAGTTACTCATTTATATCCACAGGACATAACCACATCTTATTCTTGTCCAGTGATCTGACTTGAGTAGAACACAAGATGGATTAGGAGTTCTATGAACTACAAATTACTTTTTTTCTTTGGTGGTTGAGTGATGTATTATAATTCTTGCATGTTCAATAATTAACCTGTTGCATTCTATGCCCATTTTCCGTACCCACGTTTGTTCAATACCCACACTAGTTATCAGTACAGTGTTCTCTACCCAGTCCATTTTTTTAGGACTGTGATAAATTATGAAATATTTCACATCTGTTAATGTCTACAAAAATATCATAGGCAGTTTTAACAATCAGGAAGGAAATACTAGTTACAAAACTATGTGTGCCAATTTTGTCTTTCAGAAAGATAAGACATTGAATGGGTTTCAATCCATTTCCCCTTTAATGCCTGGAATAATTTATACTCTGGGGGGGGGGGGGGGGTCATAAGGATCTGGCAGTATTGGATGTTAGTTTGATTAAACAACAGAATACAGGTGTCATCCATTAGCAAGATGGGTGTGTGTGTGTGTATGTGTGTGTGTGTTAATCATGTAATACAGTATTGTGCAGTGAAGTGCCAAAGTTACCCTTGATTAAGCTGAAATGCCTTAGATACAGTATCCTTATTGATATCCTCTCATTGCTTTCTCTTTTCTCATAGGATGCCTTGGAAGAGGAGGACGACTCTGATGAGGACAACATGTAAAGCCCTTTTGACCTGGCAACAACACGTGCATTTACATCTTCAGACTACTGTCATACCCACTATTCTCTAGTCCTCATCAGACTACCCCAGATGCACAGGGCAGATTTTTTGTATGTTTTATATAGCATTGGACCATTACATTTTTGTTTGTTTTCTTTAAATTCTGTCTATGATGGATTTTGGACATCATAAAAAATCAGAAAACAAGAGCTGTGAATTTGTTTTCAATACCACTATGCGCATTGAATTATGTATTCAATGAATCTTTAGTCTCATCCAAACAAATTTAATGCCTGTATTCAAGATAAGCTCACTACTATAAATGGCCTGAATAGCTCTTTGAAATCACATGCTAAAATCTCATTCGCACCTTTGATCTTAGTGCTCATAATGAATGGGAATAGAGAGACTTGTGTAGTAAGTAAACATTGAAATCCACAAGTTGCAACAGGATTAAATAATTTAAGCTCTGCACACGATACCTTAATAAGTTAATGCACCCTTAGAATGCTTCACTTCAGCCAGTGTACCCTTCAGCCTGCAGTACAGAAAATTAGTTAACCAGAAAGGATGGTGTTTAAACTGTCAGTTAGGTATGAATGAGCTTCAGCTATAAGTTATTGTGTTGGGTTCCAGTACAGCAGAATGTTCTTTGTGATTAGCTACACTGCAAGGACTTGAACCTTGTGCTACAATTGAGCAGTGCCATCCACCAGTGTACATAGCACAAAACAGCCTTGCTGCACGCTACCTGATGTGTAGGGAATGGCATAAGCAATAAATCTACACTGAAGCATACCCTGCTGTACCCCTCATCTCAACTCAGTCTGACGACATTCTCTGCAGAGATCACACCACATCATCAAGTCTACACCACAAGACAATACCAAGACACCAATATTACATTTAGAGCTACTGTATGTGTGCCTTATGGGAGGTTTTACCACATGAAGGAGATGTTCAATGTCTGCGGCACAGACGACTTCTGACAAAAAGCCAACTGCAAGCGGCTAATTAATTTCATTAGATCTACCTCTTGTGAGCTGAGCTTACCACCACGAGGGACACGTGACTGCCTAATGAGGCCATAGTTCAGAATGCAGATCCATAGCTTTAAAGTATATATATATATATATATATATATATTTTTTTTTTTTTTTTTTTTTGTTCAAGCACAGACTCATCAGACTTTTCTCAGCTTTGTAAGGAGCACCATGGTTGAAATGATGAGGTTCTGTGTAAAGTCTGCAGTCTAAACAATGGCCTTGTGTATCATTGGAATGGGCTTATAACGTGACATTATAGGTTAAATTGCTTACAGTTAATGGCACCTGGGACCACAAGAACAATTGGATCCCTAGTTCACTTTTTAGTGCATGTCTACAGTCCTGAAGCAGAGGGCATGTGGAGGTACGTTTGACCAAATGACCTTTATGTCCAAATGACCTTTATGTCCAAATGACCTTTAACTGGTGAGTGGAATTATAATACCACATAAACTTCAGTCCAACAAACTTCAGACAAGTCCTGTTCCACAATTTTAGCCTGGTGCAAGTAAACAGGTTAGACCTCATGTTAACAAATGTGAAGTTAAACACTATCACTTCTCAGCTTCTAAACTAAACCCCACTTAGAGCACTTTCTTGATCGTGATCATTAACCACTACATATGCTGATTTTCTTGAACTGAGCTGTGTCCAATGCAGTCCGCAAACACCAATGGACAAGTGGCAATCAGCTGCTGCACGAACATGTGAGCAGGCCTGCGTGGCAAACTGTGGGGGTTGGAGTCAGGAGGCTTCCATTATGCCTGGTTAATTACTCAGCAAACAAGGAACCTACCACAAGCCCATCGGATACAACATACAGCACCCAAGGCCCTGTATGTGTATGTGATGCAGACTGGTTAACCTTAATTTAAGGTTAATTTCGAGGATAGTAGCTAAAACCACAAGTGACCACAAAGGGACTTTTTTATGGCTCAGCAACATTATGTCCAATAATGACATGGATCACCGTATTTCAGATAATTTGAAGTGTGGTAATGCACACATGAAATCAACCCTGCGGTGCTCCCTGACAGAAGGCTCTTGCTCTCTGCGCTGTCAGTGCTAGCTCTAACATTTCGAGACACTGTATGTCATTGCCAGTACAGTATGTTAAATGGATGTCAGATTATTATTTAATTTTCCTCCATCATGAAAATGAAAATTAAATAACCATTCATTAAACAGCAAATATTCTTACAATTACATCTGAAATCCCCAAACCTTTCTACATTGCTGCTACAGTTCTTGTGGACCACTTCTACTCAACAACTGAGTTTGTATCTGGCTAATTAACCTCATTGTACACCAAACACCACTCTGACACCACCATCTCGTTTACTTCCCTCTTTCTTTTGGTCTTCCGGTTACGTAATCGCTAAGCCGATCGAGAGGTTTCTGACGTCCCAAAGAAATAAAAGGGACGCCATTGCTCTACTCATAGCCTTCAGTTGACCTTTTCTACATAAGGCATGTAAAATGCTTCATTAAATGTGACATATGAAATACCATACTGTGTGGTTATAGTTGTTCGACTATCTTCCTGTTATTGTAAATTATCCATATTCAACTACGAACGCCAACTTACAGATCGCCGCACTGTTGTCTTCAAGCCCGCGTTCGAAATGGAAAATAAATGCAATTAGAACAAAATGGCGTATGGTGGCTACGAGTAGACATGCGCAAAATGAAAACGGGGCTATTTTTCCTTTCTGAAATGAATTCTGCTCCGTTTCTGTAACACAATGGAACCAATGGGCAAAGAATGTGGGACGTCTTAAAGCACATCTATCCAATAACTATAAAGGATAGCCTTGGGCCTGCAGAGTACGGCCAATTGTATTTCTATGCTGAATGCCCCTAATTGTATGGAAGCCAAAAAAGATATAACCAATGAAAAAAATAGATTTGTAGCGCCGCTTTCATATCAACCAACCATACCTGGAAATAAAGTATGTCCTATAGAATTCGAAGCCTACATGAACCAATCATAACGCGCTAAGCCCAGCCACTGTTGTCGTTCCAACCAATAGGGTCTCGAGAAACACAACCTTGGCTCAACAGCTTGTTATTTCGTTTATTGCTTTGCAACCCTGGCAAGTGGTGAGCAGTCACATCGGAGCATGTAAGTGAAGTTGTATACATTTCATTTATAGAAACTAACAACTTTTCCCAAACTCAATCGATTAACATTCGTACGTAGTGTTAGCGGGTAGTATCCAACGATGTTTTACGCGTTTTCTTGTAGTTTCGGGCGAGAGTACTTACCTAGCTGACGAGGAATTGAATGGCACTGACCAGTCGGCTTGTTTTCGCAGTGAAGACATGTAGCTAGATGGTTAACGTTATGCGCCCTTTGTGGAACTGAGAAGATTGGTTTATGAAATAAATAATGAATGTTTTCGATCCTTACCCTTTTTGGTTGAGGGTTAAAGTATCAGTTTGACCTTGTTTAGGTGGACAGTACTGGATATTCTTCCGGACCTACTTGTTCTGCTAAGTATCTAACTAGCAAGCTAGCTTCCTTGCTACCGAGGCGGTTTAAATCGCCATAACGAGGAACAGTTTAGCAAGGTTAGTTAGCAGGCTAGCTATATTTAGCCCTTGAGTTGTAGAATTAATCGCTCTCGGTGATTCCTTAACCGTGGTGTTTTGGTTTACTGTTTTTGTTAAATACTGATACTGACACGTATTGGATCATGGAAATGTGTGACATTCCTCCCCAACCATCTCCACTGTACTTTAGTAGAAGATAGTAATGCAAGCTTCTGACATGGTGCAGCACGGTGAGCTATGATGGCGACGTGACATAGTCAGATTGGGAGTAAAGCGGGAAGCAACACGCACTATTCTGTTTGTCCCTGTACAGTCTCCGGATTATACCTCATTCCCCAGTTTTCTGTCATCTTGGACATTTTGTACACCAACAAAGACACGAATGTTTTTTTGTCAGATGTTTTGAATAGACAGCTACCTTGCTGGGAGCTTGCTTCACATTTTTGCCAGTGTGAAGGGAGGGGGGGCTGCATCGAGCTTGAAAAGAATGCGTTAGAAGTAGCTAGCCTTTTAGCTAGCTTGTTAGCACATTATCTTTTAAAACGACGTTTTACTGGATATCACGGGAGTATCCCATATTTGGGCTAAAACACAACCTCTGTTTTTGTGTTTTGTCTTTTAGCTATCAACATCCATCGAGCTGGACTCCCTCAAATAGCCATTACAATGAAGGTAAGTCACTGAAACCTCTTAGTTGATAACACCACTGTGGCGACGCCTCTCTTGCTGTAGTCAGATGAACTGCTGTTGAGGCACTTATTTAGCAACACACGTGTGATTGTTTGTTAACGTACACAGTGGTAAACACAGCTGATTTGTGTTAGTTTTTCTTTAATCTCTGTGATAATTGCATGTCTTTCTTTTTCTTGC
The DNA here is from genome assembly GCA_027481765.1 of Tenualosa thibaudeaui. Lineage (NCBI taxonomy): Eukaryota > Metazoa > Chordata > Actinopteri > Clupeiformes > Clupeidae > Tenualosa > Tenualosa thibaudeaui. The sequence continues at coordinate 6,296,098 of JAIFZK010000013.1, read as the reverse complement.
ACTTCAGTTAGTCAAGTGAAATAAGTGAAATATGGTCTCAACGTGCAAATTAGTCCCAGTGTAGGGGAATGAATGGTACAGATTGCATTCCTCTTTGTTGGTGTAGTGTTGTAATAGCATAACACTAATAGTTATAATAAACACAGAAAGTGTGCCAAAAGTATTCATGTAATGGACTCCTTGTTGTACCCTCAACAGGCTTAGATTATGGCTGATCTGCAACCCATCACCCAATGAAACTTGTCTAAACAACCATCTTAGCTGGTTTCAAATCGCAATGTTATTTAAGTTTATGCAGTTCAGCCAACAGCTCTCCTAAGACTGCCTGTGACCCACTGTCATGTCCATCCTCGACAGTAACATTGCACAGAATGCCGTAGGAAGACGATTGATATGCTGTCATGTCATATCATGTCATGTAATGATTTCTCTTCTTAGGCAGCGGATGAGCCTGCCTACCTGACTGTGGGAACTGATGTTAGCGCAAAGTACCGCGGTGCCTTCTGTGAGGCAAAAATTAAGACTGTCAAACGGATGGTCAAGGTTAAGGTAAGAGCACCTTCACCTTAATCTAAGTGTTGGTTGAAACAGTAGACTTTATCTCTCCCATTAGTGTCTCTTCCCTCTTGTTTGGCATGTTCAACTATAATTGCACATGCATAAGAAAATATGAACTGAGTTGACAGCCTGAGTTCAAATGCCATACATTTTTAGTAGAAAATACTCACAATATCACTACACATACATCATGCCCTAATTACCACAGACAGTATGTATTATGGATTATTGGATCCTGAGTCTGAAACGTTTAGGATACTTTTATGAAAGTATCAGTGCCCTCTCTGTGTGTTTTCCTAAACAGGAGAACTTATTCATTCATGAATGTCTGGGCTCCTGAAGATGTCACACAAATTTGACTAACATGTCTGAGATGACTCATGCACCAGCTTGCTCTCCAAGAGAGTGATTCCTCTATTGGCTCGGAGCCATAATTCCACTACTCTTTGACTCAGTTTCAAAGCATACATGCTGTCAAATATGGCGTCACATATCAAGCAATTTGACATGTTTGACACCAAACTAAAAAAAGTGTTTTTGCCGATGATGGTGATTTGAATGATCATGTCAGACAGTTTGAGTTGTATCCCCAAATTGCTAATATGGCCTTGGCCTCTGGTAAAGGACCTTAAAAACCTATTCACTGCCGAGCTCAAGTAGATGCCATTGTCCTTTTTCACATCAGATAACTTATTGCTTTATGCATAACCTAGGGCTCCAGCCTCCAGGTAGAGAAGAAACACTCAGCTCTGCTTTTTTCTTGTATGGCTGCGGTTAGGCTCATGAGCCGGCCCTGTTAAATCTCTCCACGCCGAGCCAGGGGATGCTGTTGGGGCACCACGTGCTGTCCTGTGAGAGGGACGCTTACCCACAATCCTCTTGGAGACAGATCGTGATCTGCAGTGTGTGTGTGTGTGTGTGTGTGTGTGTGTGTTTGTGTTACACAACCAGATTACTTCACCTTAACTGAACCTCTGTACTTTCTCCTTCTCTCACTCTTTTCTCTCTTTCTCTCTCCCTCACTCCTTCTTCCTTGTGCCCTTTTGACTGCCAGGTGGTGCTCAAAGGAGACAGTACTTCCCAGGTAGTCCAGGATGACCAGGTTAAAGGTCCTTTGAGGGTAAGTTTCTCCATCTTTTCAGCAAGCACTACCAGGTCACCCTTCCCCACCTCCGAGGTGACCCTTTCAACTAGGGAATGCAGGGATGGTTTTGCAAATGTACTGTCTGTGCATGAGACTAAGAGTCTGTGGCCTGTGGGTTCAGTTGTTGATGAGTTTGTGCTTTTCAGAGGTCCATGGATGTACTGAAGAGTATCTGTGTCATGCTGAAGAGGAGAGGCCTTGTTCAGTGATTGTTTGGTTATGGTGATTCCCTTAGTCTGTGATCAGGACTGGGTTAGACAGGCTGTCACATAGGCAGATAGTGTTGCAATTGCCGTTAGTGCAGCGTGTTGGCGGGAGACATTTAGACAGAATATTTGAGATTGATTGCCTGTTTTGCCACAGATTAGGGAGCAAGCTGTGCCTAGTTGCAAGGTTGACGACATTTAAAAAGTGTGTGTGTGTGTGTGTGTATATATCTATATATATATATATATATATATATATATATATATATATATATATATATATATTTTTTTTTTTTTTTTATTGTGTATATATATAATATATATTTATATATATATTTTTTAATTGAGAAGCGCTCTTATTTTTGGAGGTTTGAGATTTAGGAGAAAATTTGCTAAATACCCATTAAATATTTTATTTCCATATTAATAAAGCAGTTAAAGTCCAGTTTGTAAAACCACTTTGGTACTTAGTGTTATGTTTTAGATTCAGCAAAAACGGCTTTGCTCTGGAATATAAGGGCAAGCGTTTCTTGAGTTAAAATAGTTAAGGATGTAGATGCAGGAGAGCCTTATGCCGTGGGTTGGAGTGGTTCAGACATAATTTCCAAATTTGCTGCCATCTTAGGCAGGTGTAGACTCTGCTTGATCTGGCTTTGTTCTGTGCATCAAACTGTGTTGCTGCTTGATTTGAGAAGAGACAACACTTAATGTTTAGTTCAGGTTGACCAAGCTATTGGTACCTGCAGTAATTTGCACTGTGTTACACGGCTATGACTCAGGTGATGTACATGAATAAAGGCACAGACTAGCCTTAAAACGGACAATAGCAAAGTGTCAGTTAATCAGGAATAAACAAGGCCAGTCTATCTGAGCCTGTGTACACACACCTAATGTGTATCTGTGCGTAACATCTATCTGTTGGTATGGCACAGAGAGACTTGGAGGCTATTTGATGCGTGAACATTTGCTGCATGTACCCATGCACGCATGAATGCATCCTTGTACCTTAAAAACATGAAAGTCCCTTACCCGTCCCTGCTGCAGTGTGTTTTCTGTGCTGGGCTGTGTTGTGACTGCTTTGTACTCTTGCTCATCGTCCTCTTCTTTCTCGGCAGGTGGGCTCTACAGTTGAGGTGAAGAGCCCAGAGGGAGTCCTGAGTGAGGCCGTCATCAGCAAACTCACAGACGCCAGCTGGTACACCGTGGGTAAGTGCTGGCTCCCTCTGGACCTCTGGCTGTCACAGCAGCCCTGCCCTGACCAAACTCTGTGTGTGTGTGTGTAGCCTTGCGGTGTAGCTAGTGCTAACAGAACCTCAGAACAAAAGGCAGTGGCTCCGCACAGCCGGATAAGAACCCAAACCAGTAGTGTTAAATAATTGAGCAGAACTGCTGGCGCCATGTGCCGCTGTCGGTCTTTGGCCATGATTGCTAAATGATGTGCACTTCTCAAGGAAGGAATTCTTTGGTTGAAGGGACGGGCGATTGACCAGAACAGTTTTTGATTCTAAGCTGCCATCTCTGTACTTTTTTGTAAGTTTTGAAAGATCTCTACCTTCTCAGTGTGAGTGTGTAGAAATTTTTCTGTCTTTATTTATATATTAATATACATTTTTGTTTTTTGTTTTTTTTTGTTTCTTTTCAGTGTTTGATGACGGAGATGAGAAAACACTGAGAAGGACGTCACTGTGCCTGAAAGGCGAGAGACATTTTGCTGAAAGCGAGGTGTGTACCCCTCCACCTGCCCTGCCATCCACCCACCCACCTACCTACCTGCTCCCTCCATTGCTGTGTGTGCATTCATTAAGCCCTGTTCATGTTTTTCATTCATCTGACATTAATTAACCTCCTGCTCTCACGTAGACTTTGGACCAACTGCCCCTCACCAATCCGGAGCACTTTGGCACTCCCGTCATCGGGAAGAAGACAAACCGTGGCCGCAGGACCTCCCAGGCTGTGTGAGTGTCAACACCTCTGCCTCCGTCCTTAGAATGTCTCAGAATTGCATTTAGAATCTGCTAATGAATAACACTCTCTTTGCCCAGAATATCTCTTGTGCTGTTTGTTAGCAAACACTGAAGCCCGAATGCTGTTCGTTTCATTTTCTCTATTGGGAGCATTTTCTCATGACCGTATGGGAAAAGTTATCAGTGTAGACAAGTTTTGGAAGTGGGCGTACACTAGCTGAACACACTGGAGCTTTGACGTTTATGCATGATCCAGCATGCTTCTTCCAGTTTTGTATTGCTGTAGATCAGAATAATCTCTTCACAGTTGTCAATAAGTTTGTTTTTGAAAAGCTTTTTAGGAATTACTTTTTTAAAAAAAATCTTTTTTCCTCTTCTGAAGGCTGTACTGTCTTTACTTTGTCCAAAGGAATGTCAACCCCAAAATGATTTATTGTCTGGTTGGAGAAATTCAGTTTGTTGTAGTTGTACGTGCTTCAAATTAAGCGAGCTGTGTGCCAACTTTCCTCTTGAAGCTGTAGATGATCGTTCTAGCCCAGTTGCATGTGGTGGTGTTGGTGCTGCTGTTAGTTTTGTTGTGGTTGTATATGTATACACACCAGCGTGTGGGTGTCTTTTGGAGAGAAACTTCTGTTCATGGTCTCAGTATCTTTCCTGAACTTCAATGCTGACACTTTTCATCAGATATTCAGCCTGCATTCTCTTCATTTACCCTAAGGCTGGCCAGTTGACCTTTGCTCTCCATTTGCTTTGCACAGTGCGGATGAGGAGAAGGAGTCTTCGTCGAGTGAGGAAGAGGAGGACGACCGGCGGCGGCTGAGCGATGAGCTCCTGGGGAAGGTGGCTAGTGTGCACAGCGGCTCCTCCTCCTATCTGGCGCTGGTGAGTAGGAACCAGCTTCACAGAACTACTGGTCTCTAACACTAGTCTAGTTTAGTTTAACTATTGTGAAGCTAATTTTGTCAATTGTTTTTTTTTGTCAGTCAAATTTATTTGTTATTTTTTAATTTGTTGTCTGTGTGATTATTTTGGATGTCTGTTTTGATAATCTTACTTCTAATTTGCTTTGTTTGTGTTTAAAGGGATGTGGTGGTGTTGGTAGTAAGCATTAATTAATACCCCTGAGCACTGCCACCATATGCATATTGCATGGAGTCTGTACATTGCATGTAACCATTAGCACAGATCCAAGAAGATGAGAGGTTGTTTGAACGAGGGTGTGTTTTAAGTGTGTTTTTCCTCTACTCCCATCTCAAGGTTATATCGCCCAGCTGCAATGATGACGTGACTGTCAAAAAGGACCAATGTTTAGTGAGATCTTTCGGTGATTCCAAATTGTAAGTACCTGACGAGTCGGTTCAACAATATTCCAGTTTTCCTTTGTATTTCCTGTGTGTTACTATAGTGCTAGTTTGTCAGATCAGCATGCAGTTTGTTCCAGTGTTTCTTTATTAATTGGCTGTGATGGACTTGCAAACCATATTTTGTTGCTTCTCCGTCTCTTTGTGTTTTTAGTCACACCGTGGCAAGAAAAGACATCCATCAGCTGAACATAGACAGCATATCGAAGTCGGAGTACTCCTCTAAGAAAGGTAAGCTTGGTTGGCCGTCTGCTCCGAGATAAAAAAATACTAATTACTCTGGAACACCCAAAAGATGGATGACACTGTAACGCCTTAATTATGCATAACTGTAAGGCCGCGATGCGAGTTGGGCCTGGGAGATGCTGATCTAGTGTTCCAGGCGATTTCTGACCTTCCTCGTCAGATACGAAAAAGAATTAGTTTTTCATCAGCGCTTCTTGGCCTGCACTAAATTTCCAAGTGCTGTGTCATTAGCAGCCTATTGTTCAACTCTCAAGTCAGCACTCCAGCTGTGACGAGTGTTCCAAGTGCTACTACTGAATCCTAGAGACTTAAAATACTATGGGATTCTAAATATATCTAAAGTGCTGTACTATCGTGCAGTGCGACACTACTTCATTTTCTGTTTACACTGAAGTTTGTTTTGCATCTCTGGCCTGCCAGTTGATGTGAGAGACTTTCATCGTTAAACATACACACATGTACGTGAACACGTCTCCCTGTCAGATATACAATACGCAGTTGTACACAGCTCAGTATTCAGCTCAGAATTATATTGTGTTTGGACTGTTTGTTTTTGTGGGACTTGTGGGATGTGTATTGAAAGGGGGTTACTGACCATGTGCACACCCTGTGACAGGGCTGGAGGGCGCCCTGCACTTCCTGAAGACTAAGGAGGTCCCAGAGAGCTGGAAGATGGACATGAGCGAGATCCTGGAGTCGTCCAGCAGCGACGAGGACGACGAGGACCGAGGCAAAGAGAGCGAGGAAGAGGAAAAAGAGGCCGAAGCTGACCAGGTGAGACTGGGGACTTATGATCGCTCTACACAAGAGATCAGCTGTTCCAATGAGAAGTTGTAACCCTTGCTGACACAATAGAGGTTTCTTTTCTGGGTTAGTAGATTGGACACGTGGAGAGGCAATGAAGTACTACTGGCCATATAATCCTTTGAATTGGAGCTGATGGTCACCAGAGAACCATGCTGGTCAAATGTGCTGTAAAATTTTATGCAGCGTCCTTGCAGCGAGTTTGTAGTTGGTAGTTTGTCTCGCCACTTGGCAGGTAGTAGTGTTTCAGGTCACCAAATCCCTTCTATTTCCTCATTTGTTGTTGTGTTCTGGGATTGTATTCTAAGTCACAGAAGCTGAGCCAGGCCTGCAGTCTGAGAGCTTTCTGTTCACACGCTCAGCCCAGCCCCGCGCGCACCAACCCCCATCCTACCCACCCCCCCTCCCTGTCGCTCAGCCATGTGAAGGCATGGGAATCCCTGCTCCAGTCAGTCAGAGAGCCCCCTAGCCAGCCCACAACCAACCCCAGCCAGGAATGTAAATACAGCCTCGGGCCGCCGAGAGGCGATAAGAAGGACAGCAGTCATTCCTGCCCTCTCTCTTTACAGCACCCCCCCTCCCTCTTTCTCTCTCGCTTGCTCGCTCTCTTGCTCTGCTTCATGTCCACTGGCCAAAGCACCTTGAATGGGTCTCCTGAATGGCCAAACAGCATGTGGGGACCCCCCCCCCCCGTCTCCGCACAAAACAATGCCCCATTCTTCCTGCTCCCGGGCCAACTTGGACAAATGGCCATTTGTTTGGGTTTTTCTGACTTGGTCGTCATGGCTACGGTGACTTCCTATCACAGGCTTGGAGGAGGAGGGGTTGGCTGGTGGCCAGTGGAAGGCGGGCCAGCTTGACCCAGGGGCTGGACCAGTGTTAGTTTTTTTGCTGCATGTGTCACTTACACACACACACACACACACACACACACACACTGAAAGAGAGAGGAGCTTAAGTTACCCCCACCTGTGCGTGGCTCTGCGGCTCATGAGCGTGGGCGCAGAGGGCTTTTGGCTGTCTATGTGAGCAGGAAGCTGCACTGGGGTAGGATGGAGGGGCTTGGGCCTGTTTGCACCATCAGGCTCCACTCCCAAAGCCTCAGAGGGATACGGCTAACCTGAGCATCAGAGCTTTAGTTAAGAGATGCCCCAACGCTTGGATAAAGATAAAAGACGCTTGGATGACCTAACGCTTGCAAGAGACGGTGTGCAAAGAGTATTACAGCCGACGAGAAATACTGTGGACTGTGTTTTGTGAACTGTTAGTCATTGTTTTGCCTCTTTCTGTCTCATTTATAACAGTGGAGGAAAGCGTTTGAACTTATTTCCTCTGCCTGCTCGGTTGTAATACTAGCATGGCATGCCATTGTCTTTGCAAGTGACGCAAGTACAGGTTTAGCCTGTATGTGCCTATTAAAGAGACCCAAGACTAAAGGGGTTTCTTTTTCTGTCCTCTGGGTGTGACCCTTCACGGATATGCGGGGATTAGAATTCGAGCATTAACATTATCCCCCACCCACCCTTACCCTTACACAAGCCAGTCTAGCACTGTTGCAGTGCTGACAGCAAGATTTCACTCTCAAGCACCGGTAGTGGTGGTGCTGCTCGTCGGCTGTCGTTTGGACTCTTTAATTGACGTTGGAGGAAGGCAGCCGGAGATCAGTGTTTAGAGTAACTTAACTGCCCCACTGCGTTCCTCAGTGTCTTTGCAGGGGCAGCGGCAGCGGCAGCAGCAGGAGGAATCTCAGCTGGACTGTGCAACCATGTAAGGGCCCATGCTCCGTTTCCAGCTCTGTAGTAAAAAACTGACGGACGGAGCATTCTGTTCATGCCCGGCATTTTTCTCCAGGTTTTTTTGCCGTTTAGCTTCAAGCTTAAGGCTGTGGACAAGGAAAAGGAGCAACATCTGAAGTGTTGTAGTGTCTAAACGAAGGAGATTAAAATGATGATGCCTGAGAATGGTTTCGCTTTTCTGGCTGATTTCCGGTGATGCCACGATTCTCTTGGCTATCTGATGAACTCCTGATAGCTGCTGATTCAGTGCATTTGGTTCTGATCGAGAGCACCTGTCCTCTTGACATTGAGCCAATGCTAATGAGGACTCAGACACTGCATTAGAGGATCTGTTAGACACATCAAGTTTAACCTTTTGACACTAAAAACACACTTGATGACTCGATACCTAGTCTGTGACCATCTTTGATGATTAGCTGTCCTCTAACTGTGTTTGTGTGTGTGTGTGTGTGTGTGTGTGTGCGTGTGTGTATGTGTGTGTTTGCAGCCTGACGACGAGCCAGACCCTGAGGAGAGGGACCACTTCCTACAGCAGCTGTACAAATTTATGGAAGACAGAGGTGTGTAACCCGGACACAACAACTCACAAAATTAACCCTTAAAGAAAACATCCAGTCACCAAACCAGTGGCATCACACCCAATAACAAAGCTGCGGTTGTCTGTGAAAGTGCTGCTTGTCTGTTGGGCCGCGTAGTTTTTCCCACACCACAGATTTGGCAGTGCTCTTTGATATGCCCCATGACTGCATTTATTGATCTCTCTCTGTCTCTTTCTCTCTCTCTGCCCCCTCTCTCTCCCCACAGGGACTCCTATAAACAAGCCTCCTGTGCTGGGCTACAAGGATCTCAACCTCTTCAAGCTCTTCAGGCTGGTCCATCAGCATGGAGGCTGTGACAATGTGAGTCTTTCTTTCTTTCTCTGCTGCCTTTTGTCATTTTTCTCTCCACTTTTCTAGCATTTTCTATGCTCATTCTCTTTCTGCTTTTCTATATCTCTTGTTTAAACTCTACTAGCTCCACTTTTCCCCATTTTGTCTCTTTTCTCCCCCCTTTCTGTTTTTTGTTTTTTTTTCCTTCCTCCAACCCACTCAACATCTCCCCCTATCTCAACAGATGAGCGTAAGCATCTCATCTGGTGGAGGAGAGTGCTGCCTGTCTGTGTGCTCTGGCTTTAGACCATAGTGGTGCCTTCTCAGAGTCTCTGATGTTAGCTGAGTGACAGCAGGAGGCAGGGGATGATGCAGAGAGAGAGAGAAAGAAAGAAACGGAGCGTTTTCACTTTCTTCACTTGACGCCACCTGACGTCAGGCCTTTGCCGTTCTCTGATCAGCCGCGCCTGTCAAGAGCAGCCTGTGTGTTTGCACTGACACTTCCCAAAAAAAAAAGGAAGTCTTTCTTTGTTAGACTGTAAATTCTTCAACAGTGTTCTTTGACTGTTAGGCTATAAATCGCATGTAAAATAGATCAAGTATGCAATATATCTGTAAAAGCTGTTCTTTTACAGATTAGCTGTCAACACACATAGCAAAGAAAGTATAATGTTTTCATTAATGTGTACACACAGTATATAGTATGTCTGGTCAGGCGCTATTGTGTTGTTGACAGATTAGACACTGTAGTCATTCCTGCTTCACCTGCTGCTTCAGATAGAAGTGAGTCTGTTTAAAAAGCTATGGCCTTCACATGTGTAGCCACGCACTATTTTGGTACTTCCTCATAACACACTTGTTTTTACTAGTGGATTTACTGCCAAAGTAGTAATTACATCTCAGTTGCTGTTTTAAGTCCAGACTGAATAGGCTTGAGCGCCTGTGGTGTGGTGTTCAGTTGTACTGAAGCCAGAGGTGCTTACGCAATCCCCCGTTTGTGTTTTGGGACAGATTGAAAGCGGCTCCGTGTGGAAACAGATCTACATGGACCTGGGGATTCCCGTCCTCAACTCTGCCGCCTCCTACAATGTCAAGACGGCCTACAGAAAGTAAGTGTGTGTGTGTCTGCGTGCGTACGTGCGTGCGTCACTGTCTGCTGTCAGCCTCAGGCACGGTCCCACAAGCAATCAGTTCTGCTTGTTGACGCCTGCCCTGGGATATTTAGTTACTTGTATTTTAGCAGTCCAACCACAGATTTCACAAGCAATATGTCAGACCCCAACAAACCTGGGAGACATGCTGATTGCATCACCAGATTATTCTTTAGCTCTGTGCTTGCACACCGACAGATGGTGGGGTTGTGCGTTCAACACAAACACGCAAGTAAAGAAATAAACACTAAAGGAGACGGTGTGGCCTTGTAGCTTGTTTTTGTGGGGGATGTGCCGCTTGAGAGGCAGTTGGTGGCAGAGCCTGCTGCAGAGCCAGCCTGTTCCCAGCGTGCAGCACCACGTCTGCGAGGTGTTAAGCACGACCGGGCTAGAACAGCTGTCTCTGTGGTCGACTGCAGGAAGCATACCTGACGAGCTGAGCTGAGCTGAGCTTAGCTTTGCTTAGTTCAGTTCAGCGGGGGAAGTCTGCACAAACACAGCGGGATGCAGTCAGCTGGGTTGACTGTAAACACAAGGTGACGAGGCGAATGTGATGATGCCTGAGAACGGTTTCGCTTTTCCTGGCTGATGTCTTGTGATGCCACGATTCTCTTGGCTATCTGATTCGACCCTTTTGAACTGCAAAATACAATAAAGTAGTTAAGAATGTCAACTCATAGAGACTTCAGTTGAGTATCCTTTCCAAATTAAAAGTGCAGTAAAGTATTGGTTATTATATGAGTAAATAAAACCCTCTTCCAAAAATAGAATAGTGTTACTGTCCATGTTCATATTCAAGTAATGTCTTCCATTGTCCTCCTCATTCATTTTCTGTGTGTGTGTGTGTGTCAGGTACCTGTATGGCTTTGAGGAGTACTGCCGGTCTGCCGGCATCACTTTCCGCACTGTCCATCACAATGACCCGCGCCCTACCACAACTCCCAGCGAGCCACAGAAGCCTGTGAAGCAGGAGCCCGCTGACACTCGCGAGCAGCCCCATCCGGCTGTAGCCAGCGACAACAAGCAGGCCGCTGACGAGGACGACTCCGAGGCCGAGAGCGAAAAAGCCCACAAAGGAGTCTCCTCACCTAGGGTAAGACGACGAATGTTTCCCAAAGACCTAATTTTTGTTTGTTTACCTACCTTACACTTTTTCCACTTGTTTTATTTTTGTCCCACTTTTTTATTTATTTATTTTTAAGAAGAAAAAACTATTTCTGTTTGTAGAATATATGGTCTCTGAGGCTATAGAACCATGAATGAGGCAAATATTGGTGTCAGTCCCGGTTAAGAATGGAGCAAATACTGTGTGTGACGTGATTGGATGTGACTGATCTTGTGGTGTGCGTTACGAGCGCTTTTGGGTCCTGTAAGCGCAGCATCTGCCCTACTAACGGCTCATTATGTTTGCCAAGCTTTTCTCATGAATGCAACATGAACCTAGAGTTTGTTTGGTTTAACGTGTTCTTTTAGTGGGTCATTGTACTGTTGTGTCTGTGTAGGCATGTGAGTGTTTGCATTGAAGGATTATGTTGCTGAGGGTGTGTTGTATTGTGCAAATATTGGTGTCTGGAGTGGTCTAGTAATTGCTTGCTAAGCTCCATTCTGAAGTCCTTCCCTTTACATCGCTTGTTACAATAACACAGTGATGTTGCAACTTGGAGATGGGCCCTACTTATCTCAGTATCTTGTGAAAACGACAAGCTGTAGCTCTCGGAAGTCGATAGGGTATTGAGAGAAACACAAGTGTAGACATAGTAAAATGAAGCGGAAATATTAAATTTATTTATATTTAAATTAAGTTTAATGGCCATATTGCTGTTTTGGCCATATGTAGCCTAAATCATGTTTTGTATGTCTAAATCATGTTTTATGCCAAATGGGGACCGTAATGTGATGATGCTTGAGAATGGTTTCGCTTTCTGGACTGATGTCTTGTGATGCTACAATTCTCTTGGCTGTCTGATTCATCCCCAGGGCCATCTAAAGAAACTTGAAGTCTGTACTCTAGTGTTGCGTGGCTCATGTACTGAATGAATATGATATCAGAATGTGTGTCAGTTAATACCTGCAGAGGGCTTCACACCAGTTTTCCCCTATTCTATGCTCCTCCTTCTAAGAAAAGCATGTGTCAACATGTAAAGAGACACCCAAGCAGTTCAGATGCACTGCATGAAGACATCAAGTGTTGTTCTCCCTCCCTTTCCCTGACAGAGTAGTGATACAGTAGCTATTCTTTGTACTTGTAAATAAAAGGACTGAACAAGATTAGAACAAGCCGTCTCATTTGGGAGGACGCTGTGGGCCTGTTCTGAAGCCAAAATGTTCCAAACTGAATGTTTTTCTTACTTTCTTTTTTTCTCATGTCATTTTATCTGCACTTCTTTTCTCCAGGCTTGGTTACTCACTTTCTGTCTGTTTGCATAGTCTTGACCTGCTGTCAAACATTTGTGGTCTCTGCGTTTCTGCCAATCGTCTCTCTCAGGGTCGACGGCGCTGCACGCTGACTCCGGTGAAGGTGGAGCCCAAGGAGCCCATGCGACAGGAGCGCCAGCAGCAGCAGAAGGAGGAACAGAAAGAACCGAAGGAGCAACAGCAGCAGCAGCAACAAAGGCGGAAAGAGGAGCGCGAGAGGGAGGCCAGCGAGGAGAAGGAGAAGGAGAAGGAGGAGGAGAAGCAGCAGCAGCAGCAGCAGCAGCAGGCCCAGAGGGACAGGAAGGAGCAGGAGGGAGACGGCCGGCCCGAGCCCCCCAGCAAGAGACGCAGCCGCCGCTTCGAGGAGTCCGACAAGGAGTCGGAGGATGAGGAGCAAGAGGAGGAGGAAGATGAGGAAGAAGATGACGGAGACAGGTCCAGAACCCGGGAAAGGTATGCATCATCGGAGCTGATGTGAGTGAGAATACAGCAAGAATAAAAAGCCAGCAGCCTCCTGATTGAGTTTTTCATTGAAATAACAGATGCATAACACTTTCACGCTTTCGGAGTGTGAAATTGAATGCAGTGGAATTAGCCTGGTCCATTCCTGCTACATATTTATTCCAGCCATGCGCAAATCGGCTGATCCCACCCTTGAGCAGTCCACACGAGTCTGTTGTGTCCTTTTAATGCTGGCGTCATGCATTGTGCATCCATGATTACGGCAAGGGTGTGTTTGAGTCTAGCTGACGTAAATTTGGTTGTTGAGGCTCCATGTGGATGTCTGCCCCCTCTGGTTTATTGTGATGCACCGCAATGGCACCAGCTGACAAGAAAGTAGTGTAGTAGCTTTGCATTTGGGATGTGCGATGCTGTTTGTGTGTGTGTGTGTATAAGAGAATAATATGTGCAGCCAGTGGTTTCCTACTTAAGTGGTTGACATGCCTTTTCTTGCTGCTTGTTTTTTGTGTGTGTGTGTGTGTTTTGGGGCTTATTCAGAGTCAGACAGTGTGATGCATTGTCGTAAACATCATCACACTCAGACGTGACGCATGAAGTACAAGAACAAGAGCATTACCAGACACAGGGCTAACTGGTATTGTGTGACACTGAACCCAGGATTTGACATTGGCATGTCTCTGCATATACATTTGAATTTATATATTTAGCAGACGCTTTTATCCAAAGTTAGTTAAATTTTGTCAACCATCAGGGCCAGTGTCCCCTAGAGCAACTTGGGGTTAAGTGCTGAAGGGCAGACCAGTGGCAGCTAGGATTCAAACCCACAATTTCCAGGCTACTAGCATGCTAGCCAGGTTCCTTAACCACCGCGCTGCTACCGCTCAAATGTTCTGAAAGTCATTGAACCGACAAATCATACACCCTTCCCTCTGACACAGTTCAGTTGGCTACAAACACAAGGAATCCGACTTTCCAAACACCTCACGCTAAAAGCTTTATAACTGTCAGAGCATTCCCAAGGAGCTGTGGTTGGTGCTGCACACAATTGCCTGCTCTCGACGAGGATTTTTAAAAAACCCTGACCCACGAGCACGCCTTGAAACATTAGGTGCATTTTTATACTGTACGTGAAATGCGATGCCCACAGATCTTGTTTTTGTAGTTGTGGCTGAGGCAGTGTTTCTGTCTTGTTTGTGGCCATGAACTGCATCTGTAAGCAGCCTTGTATTGTTGACTGTGCAGCGCAGCAAGTTTACTTTGCTCATTATAAATATGATGTCTATTTTTAAAAGCCCGGGCACAAGTCGGGGATCATTTCTGCACCATGTGCAGTGGAAAGGCTGCTATTCCTCTTGGAGCCATCAATCACACGCTGCTGTAACACACACTCTAAACATCTAAAGTGTGTCAGATGCACACAGCTTCAGTAAGGATACTGTATGGGTCGGGAGGGGGAACACACTGAAAAGCATAAGGGGGCTGAACGTGATGATGCCTGAGAATGGTTTCGCTTTATGGGCTGATGTCTTGTGATGCCACGATTCTCTTGGCTATCTGATTCACCCCAGTCTGAACTCCCTTTACTGAACTCCCATCCAGTTAGAAAGTCGGCTACTTTTTAAACTGTCTGAGTGTCTGACTCTATAGTTGTTATACTTTATTTAAATATCAAAGGCTGTATCCATCCTAAATACATATGACATTGTTCTTGGAATCCTAATAGAAGTGTTATTGGAAGACTGCCATCTGCATATGGTGTTGGAATGGCAAACCTCTACCTGTTGTGTACAGTTTGCATTTTATACTTCCTAGTTCTTTTAGATGAGTTTTATTGAGGGCATAGATTATGGGGACAGCAATGTTAATTGCTTTTTGTTCTTGGATGCTTGTAAAGTTTTTTTATTTTTAATTTTTTTTTTAAAGCTTCTGTGTTGTTCTTCAGGGTAAGGTCACTAGAGTGTACTTAACCCTGCTTGTCTGTGTGTGACTGCGGTAGGGGTGAGAATGAAGAGGATGAGGACTCGGAGCACTCGGTCACCGGGACAAAGGTGCGGGTGAAGTATGGGCGGGGAAAGACGCAGAAGATCTACGAGGCCAACATCAAAAACACGGAGACGGATGACGGAGAGGTGCTTTACCTGGTGCACTACTACGGCTGGAATGTCCGGTGAGTCGAGACGCCATTTTCATGTGGAGGCAATATCGGTAAACTATATCTTCTAAACAAATTGCGATGTTTGGTACTGAAATAAGGAAATACAAAATAGATTTTTTTAGCCGTAGTGTATGTGTTGCTATGGAGAAACAATACATTTAATTAGTTCATGTAAATTGGTCTTTGTGATTGATGTGGCTCCACAGACATGTCACCATGGAGACGTCCACATGACAGATGGGTCTTAATGAAATGGACAGTGACAAGAATTCGCTCGAGTTCTGCATGACGGGCCAATACTTTTAGAGGCCGTGTAAATCCTTAGAAGTGACAAGCTGCTAAAGTCTCTTCTGTGTGTGTGTGTGTGTGTGCGTGTGTGTGCGCGCACGTTTGTGTGTCTTTTTTTATGTGCCAGCTATGATGAGTGGGTGAAAGCAGACAGGATAATCTGGCCCGTTGACAAAGGAGGAACAAAGAGGAAACAGAAAAAGAAAGTCAAGGTGGGTTCTCTCTCTTTTGTTCGCTCCTGGCTGCCTCAACATGCCTCCTGCATTACACCTAACACAGAGATCTCTCGCTGTTCCTTGTCTGTTTAGTTCTCGCTAGAAACTGAATAGTCCTGGGTCTGGGGCTAAAGCAAAGCCCAGCAGAGCAACATGATGATACCAGAGAACGGTTTCGCTTTTTCTCCACTGATGTCATCTGATGTCACGTTTCTCTTGGCTATCTGATCTGTCTGACGGGGCCCATTGAGCACACTTGTGTCTAGTTCTTTCCCATCAGGGCTAGCGTTTACAGCTAGACTCTTAATGGATTTCCCAGACCAGAATTAAATCGAAGACATGCACCAGGGGTGTCTTCTCTGTTCTTCAGCTGACTTTGAGCGATGTTGCTATTGTTGTTCTGGCACCTTCCCATTGAAGAACTATGGTCATTAGATGGAAAGTGCTTATGATAATCAGAACACATGGAACCCGTTACGTAGCTCCCTAGCGACACTGGGTAGAAGTTAGTCATATATCACCTGGAGATGTCAATAAAACAAAAAGGCAGAACAAAGAATAAAATACAAAATTCAAAAAAGAATAGATAATGAAATAATACTTCTTAATATTACTTAATAAAATTTTATTTATCCCCCCACCCCATATTACATCTGAATCAATTTGGGTGCCAGTCACCCAAACCCATATGCTTGTTACCTCTGTGCAGATGTTATTTGTGGAATCACGATGTCTGATTGATGTCAACCCATCCCAAGTCTTGTTATTAAAGTCCTCCTGTTTTGTTGTCTGTGACTTTAAGTTGTCCCAGTCGTGCTATAACATTGCATGCTCTGCTTTGCCCCGGGTCCCATGTCCTGTGTCTCCATGCAGAATAAAGAAGATGCGGAGAAGGAGGACGACAAACAGGCCAAGATGGGGCCGAAGAGAGGCCGGCCCCCACTCAAGTCCACACCGCCCAGCGCCTCGCGCAGCGCCTCCAAGACCCCCAGCAACGAGAGCCGCTCAGGCAGCAAGAGCTCCCGTCACTCGGACCCCTCAGCTCTGCCTAACGGAGATGGTAAGGACACTGCTCTAACTGTGTAGGGTCTTAGTCAGTGCTGGGCCTGGTGTACTGGCCTCTACTGCTGGAATGTGTTATGTAAAGGTAACATATGTCAGTCAGTTATTGATTAGTCTTACCTGGTCTCATACTTTTGTATACTTAGTGTTTTAGTGCTATGCCATGGTTATGATTTTTACATCGGCCTTGAATCTATAGCATGCTGAGTACCGTTTCTGTCAGTATTTTGAATTACATGCCAGCTATACAAGGCATTTTGCATACAATTATTTTTTTATTTTTTTAAATAAAAGAGGCACACTGGTGGTGGGGGTGCACTGTAATAAGGGGATGGCTTGTGGTGCTGCTGTGTAGGCTGGGTAGACACCCCCCCCCCCCCCATTTTAAATGCTTTATGTAACGGTGCAGCGTTGGCTGTCTACTCAGCTCCAGCCTTACGTACTGTAGGTACATTTCATAGACAGTATGGAGGGAAAAAAAAGTTTCTTTCTAAACTTGCTACAAAAAAGGTAGTTGTGTTTGTAGATAGGTTGCATGTGTATTGTCAAGATTTAATAGAAGGGTCTGTGTCAGTAAATGACTATTGTAATGGAAAGTAAGTATACTGGCTAACTTTTAAAGTTGTAGTCATGTGCATGACATGGCAAATATTCAACAACAGCACTAGTGTTTGGTCCCAGCTCTCCTGCTGAAGTTAAAGCATCTTCATACTCCCTTTGATGACGCTCGGACTGCTGTGCTCTACTGTGCTATGCCCCGAAAGGTGGGATGAACGTGTGGCTTTAATGTGATCCGTGTGTCCCATACAGGAACTCCCCGGAGACGCACCCGGAGGACTTCAGGGATGTATGACTCAGACCGAGGATCAAATGGTAAGTAGTTCCTCTTCAGTCGCAGCTGCCACCACTCTCATACATCAGGCCCGAACATTCTGTCCCATAATGTAGAAATGACGGTGGAGAAGGAGGGATGTCTGCAGAACCTAGTGCGCTAGTAATTGTGCAACTGCATAGTCGCAGGGTTGGGTGTGGATAATATATTGAGATAGATAGAAACCAAACCAAAGGAACCAAATGATTTAGTTCTTGGAAAGCTGTTAGTTAATGTTCAATCTGAAGGTCACTCAAAGTTTGTGTGCTTGCAGATTCAGGGAACTCTTCTGAGGACAGCGAGAGCGAAGACCAGTCGGAGAAGAAGCCGGACTGGTCCGAGGGGCTGGAAAAGGCTGTGACGGCCAAGCAGCAGCAGCAGCAGCAGCAGGAGGAGGAGGAGGAGGAGGACGACGACGAAGAAGAAGAGGAGGAGGAGGAGGAAAAGGAGCCAGCAGCGGCAGCAGAAGGAAGTGCCTCTGAAGCAGCGCCCACAGCAGCTACCGCGGTGACGACGACGAAGACAGCGGTGCCAGTCATAGCAGCGGATGTTGCAACTCCCAGCAGCCCCACAGAGAAGCCCAAGGCCCCTGAGACGCATGAAAGCAGCGACAAAGCAGAGGATGAGCCTGTGGTGGCTAACCTCACTACAACAATAGTAGCGGCAGCCTCTTCAATGGCAACAACGGCTACGACAACAACATCGACTCCAACACAGTCATCAGTGCCCGTGACCCCTGAGCCAGAGGAGAAGTTGACCCCCAGGTCCAAAGCGCGCAGGGGCCGCTCCAAAGAGCCTGGTTCCGAGACCCCCACCCAGCCGGCTGTCGCGGCGGCCCCCACGTCCACCCCAGCCACCCCCGCTGTGCTTCCCGAGGGCGACACTCCCGGAAGCCTCCCGCCACGGCCCGCTAAGAAGCCTCAGGAGCCCGTCCCAGCATCCCCAAAGCTCGTCCAGAGCGAGCGGGAGAGGCCCCGTGAGCCGGCCGATTCGGACACAGATTCGGCCACCGAGGAAGTGGACGCTGAAGAGCACAGCGTTAGCGCAAGCCCCATCAGCAGCAGCAGTGTGTCCAAGCGCAAGGCCACGGAGCAGCGCTCACCGGACAAACGGGCACGCATAGAGCCCCCTGCCAAAACCCTGTCACCCGAGAAGAGGGCCCCCGAGACGGAGAGAAGGAGCGAGGGAGCATCCAAAGGAGGAGTGGAGCACCTCGCTCCGTCCACAGCAGCGGCGGTGGCGGTGGTGCCCCCAACAGTACCGTCGGCGCAGGCAATCAAAGAAGTGGAGGTGAAGATTGAGATGCCTTCACTGACCAGAGAAGTTCAGACTAAGACGGAGGTAGGCGTGCCCAACTCTGCACCCCCCCAAGTGGAGCCCTCGTCGGGCAGGGATGAGGAGATGATGCCCCAGATTGGGCCCGAGGAGCTGGTTTGCCACGAGGTGGATCTAGACGACCTGGACGAGAAGGAGAAGCCCGCCAGTGACCTGCTCCTGCCCGCCAGCAGAGGCGGAGAGATGAAAAGCCAGCCCCTGCCCTCATCCTCGTCTTCCTCCTCGTCTTCCTCGTGCACGTTGTCATCGTCCTCCCCCTCGATATCCTCCCACGTCCCGCTCGGCACCACCGCAGTGGGTCCTCAGCAGCGACCGTCGGCCACCTTGTCCTCCGCGTCTCCGCCGACCTCGGCCGCTAGCCCGGAGTCGCACAGCACAAAGAGCGAGAGCGACGTGACCATCGAGGTGGACGGCGAGTCGCAGGAGGGCCTGGTCGAGTCGATGCATGGCTTTGATGCCAGCGCCAGCTCCAGTAACTCCAGCCTCTCGCTTCAGGAGCGTGACACCAAGGACAGAGGTAAGCACCCAGTGAACTTTCTACCTTCTTGCCAAGTTAAATTGTGGACCATTGCTGGCTGCATTTAATAAGAATAAGCCTGAGCCTTTAAAATAGATAGTACTTAAGTGCTAATCTACAGTAAGTCACTCTACCCAGTGGAATCCTTCTAGAAAAAGGAGAGGCACTGGAGTGTATTTGGTGTGTGGCTTTGTTAGCTCTGTTTTCTATTTGGCAATAGACTTCCTCTTGATGAATGAATTGTTAATTACATTGTACATGCAGTGTAGACAATTATAGTCCTTCCATTCTTCATAACGGTCCTGTTTAAATGTAACATTTTCTAAGCTAGAAGAAGTGTTTGCCTGAGCCCACAAGTTTTGAGAACGCCAGAGTCCTTTGTGCATGTGTGCACGTGTGCCAAATGTTTATTGTTCTTCCTCTCCTCAGGTCAGAAGAGGTTGACTGACAGCAACAGCAGCTCTGCTTCCAAGAAGGTGAAGCGCAACCAGAAGCGCTCCAGCACTACGGCCAAGACTGAAAAGAACGGAACAGGTGGGGAAGCCTGGTGGTCACAGCCTTTTTGAAGTTATTCTTAGAATCTCTCACGCATGTCTTCTGAAGGCTCCATGTGAAATCTGTTGAAGTTTAGACCTGGAACCTATTTTCACATGACTTGACTTCTGTTTGAGCGCTTCGTGAAGGCTGCGTTTGCACCCGTTGCTACTCGCAGATTTGCATGGAAGTTCTTTTGTAAAGATGCATTGAGTGCATAAGAAAGCACCATTGATGCTGTATTCCTACTGAGGGTGTTTCAGAGTATTAACTCGTCTGTGCCTACTTTTTCAGGTCACAGCAGCGACAGCGAGGACCTTCCGGTCACAGACCCCTCCAATAAGCTGACCCCTATCAAGCACTCCAGTATAGGAAAGGCTCAGAAGCGCTCGCCGGGCACCGTGTCCCCCAACAGCAAAGAGCTGGACAAGGACAAGCACAAGGACAAGCAATCCTTCCCTTCCCCACGCACATACAAGTGGACATTCCAGCACAGTGAGTAGCCTTCACAGCCAGCCAGTCCACTTTGTGCACTACTAGTGGTCATGATATCTCAAATCCACTTTCAGGTTATGGCTGATTTAATTTCCTGGCCAGGGGAAGGCTGATTTAGGTGGGTTTAATTAGTCTTGCTCGGTAGGAGAAGAGAACATTTATTCGGCTTTCACAAAAGCAAGTAGGTTCGTCATGTCTGACTGTTGATGCAGCTGCAAGTGAGACTGGTGTGGTAATAAATACCTTATTGTTTTCTTCTGCAGCTGAGCTGGACAACATGACGAGCGCAGAACGGATCGCCTTTCTCCAGGACAAGCTGCAGGAGATCAGGAAGTACTACATGTCCCTCAAGTCTGAGGTGGCCTCCATCGACCGCCGACGCAAGAGGTTAAAAAAGAAAGAAAGAGAGGGTAAGTTTTTCTGCATGCCAACTTCTCAGGACACCTTACTCACATGTGATGTTTAACAAAAGTAAGTGTGTCAAACTCAGGGGTTCACTATATAAATCATATCACACTGACTGCAGCACTTTTTCATGATGTACACTTAATGAATAAGTGCCTTGTAAATTTAGGTATATTTCAGAAACCTGGCACTGGAAACTGTCCTCATATGTATGAAAATAGATTTTTATTTGAATGCTGTACATATTTACCGTAGAAATTGTTAATTGTTGCAGAATCATCAATAATACAACACCGTCATCAGTATTACAAGTTGACGGTTAAAATTTTTACCATGGTGAGGAGTTAGTCTAATATTCAGTCACATTTCTGACTCTGTAATGTTTGTTTTCATGAAGTGTGGTGGTTGTTGACCTATGTATTAATAAACTCCCCTTAATATTTTTTCTCTGTAGTGTCCCACACCACAGCTTCCACTTCCTCTTCCTCCGACACGGGCATGAGTCCCTCGTCGGCGTCACCCACTCAGAACACAGTTGCCGTGGAGTGCAGGTGATGACACGCCAGTGGTGGCCCCTCCTACCCAGCCTGACCCTCCCTCCCCCAGACCTCTGCCTTGTCAGCGATGTGCTGCCTACCCCCTGCAGTCACACCAAACGCTGGGCCAGAGCCAGCGGCCAATAGCACTCGACTGCCCCCCCTCCTTTCCATCACCACATGGCCACTCCCACTTCCTGCACTTTGTAAAAAGAAAGAAAGAAAAGACTGATCCTGCCTCTCTCATTCTCTCTTTCTCTCTCTCTTGCTTTCTCTCCCCCTCACTTTCTCACTCTCTTTGAGCTCTCAACCAGTTGCAGCATCAGGAGAAAGGATTGCATACAAGACCAGAATGTAAGAGTAGCACACATGCACGCACACATGGCTACACGAACACAACCCTTTGTGCATGCAGAGTACACACACACACACACACACACACACACACACACACACACACACACACAGACACACACAGCTACACCCTAGCCATAACGCCTCTTACTCAGCAGCTTCCAGAGTACACACACACACCTCACACCACTGTCCAGAGTACACAGAATACAAGGCACTTTCTCCTCCATCCTCTCCGCTTCCCCCTCTACCGCTACGCCCTCACTTCCCTTATTCAGAGATCTACTTGTGGGGCTGGTATGGATGCAGTAACAAACGACACAAAGAAAGCAAAGAAATCCTCCTTGTCCCTTGAGCAGGAGAGGGTTAGTTCATGGCATCACACTAGTTCAGGCGCTACCTGTTGTGGTTACCTAACCAGCTGGACATGGTTATTCAAAGAAAGACAATTGAAAAAGGTCAAATTTTTTCTTTGCTTGCTCCGTCAGAACTGCCAAAGTACATGTGTTACAGCAGAGTGCCCTATTTTGGAAAAAAAATGAGGACAAAGTCAGTTGCAAAGGGGAATGTAGTATACTGAAAACTGTAGCTGCTGTCTTCCACTCTTTGTAAAACAAGTGTGTGAGCACAGATTCTAAGTATGCAAAAGTTATTTTTGTCATCCCTTTTAATAGAAAAACGATTCTACAGAAAAACAAAAAAAGCCGAAGAGGACGACCATGTTTACAGTGGAATGCAGGACAAAAGATGTTTTCAGTGGACTAATTTCCTTTTGCGAGTGTCTTTTGTCATTTTATATGTAATTGCAGAGTTTTTATTTTAGTACAGGAAAAAAAAAGAAAATTTCAAAAAAGTATATATGTCAGCCATGAAGTTATTTAAATTAAATATTTCTAGTGCTGGCATTTCTTTTCTTTTGTGTAAAATAAAAGGTATTATTTGCAACTTGTTAAATATATTTATTCAGTCCATAGAAGCGCAGTCTTTTTTTTTTCCCCTCCCTCCTTTGGAACAATATTGAGATATTGGCACCTCCACTCTCATCAGTTGAGTCCTTGAGATGGTTTGATGCTTGGATGAATGTTACGGACTCGACTGAAGGCAAGCTTTGACTGTGATGTCACAACTGGATAACTACTGTGCAGTTAAGTATTGCTATGACCCACCCACACACCCTTCCATGCATACATGCACCTGTCTTTATTGTCATTGAGCCCTACACTCTCCCTTCACTTTTCTCTAGGAGCTAACTTTAGAAAAGCCACTCTTTGTTGGCAGTTCTTTTTTTTTTTTTTTCTTCCCCTTCCCTATTTGGACTCCCTTCTCCCCAATTTTGTTCTCATTTCCTGGTACTTGTATTTGTAATTATTTAATTTTTTTCCCCTCCTTCTCTCCAGTATGAATTCTGACCAATTCAATAAAACTGTTGCTTATTGAACATGTACGTATTAGCCCAGGGGTTCTTACTATGATTGTTTCTTTTGTACATAGATCTTCCAGAACCATGTATTTGAAAAATACATTTTACACAAACTGTAAAGAATGATTTATATTATTTTTTAAAAACAAAACATCTTTGTATATGAAATACCTTTTCTTTTTTTTTCTATGTCAAGTTGGTAGAAGCATTAGCATCACACATCTTTAAACTGTATATAATCAGTCATTGGTCTTCAGTGAGAGCTTTTGAGCCAAGACTGCCTAGATTGGTGGTGAAAATGTTGAGTACACCAGAACATGTTTGTGTTTGGGGCATCTCTTCATTCAATTCAATGGAAAAAAACTCTTCCAATGACAATTTCTCTTTGGATTTCCTGTATGAAGGATAAACAAGGTATTAGGTTCTCTTGAGCAAAGCCATTGTATCTTTATGTAAAATAAGCAGAGCTCTCTTCATTTCTAATAAAGTTTTGAAATATAGTTTTTGTTTTTCTTCAGTACAATGTCCCCTCCCCCCTCCCGAAAGTCATGCCACCAATATCACCATATGTAGTTGTGACATCGTTTCCAAAGTAAGGCAGATTAAACAGCTAAAGAACCATTACAGGAAGTTTTCTGCAGGGTACTTTGGGAACAAGCCCCACGATAACTTTGTTCTTTCATTTTCCCCTACTTAGCAACAACTCGGTTGAGACTTGATCACTACAATTCAGTCAATATACTTAGCTAAGGAGAAACCAGAAACTGCTAAACACAACAGACCATCATTTTGTGGTTGGCAAAAGGACAATTTTTAATTTTGATATCCATAACACAGTTAATCTAGTTGACCAGTTTACCCCCATGTCCACCCACCTCTTAAGACATTTATAGTCTTAATATGATACCAATATGTATTCAAAAAAAGAAAATCAGTGCACAGTACATGGCCTTTGGTAAAAGTAACTCAGATGAACTTTGTTGTTTGAAGTTCATCTATCATCAGGCATGTTTTCAGCCAGTGAAACATAATTAAAACAACTGGTGTTGACATTTATTTGCTCACATTTTTTTAAAGAATGGAATTTGTATGCATTTCACAATATCCCTTAACATGACCACGACACCCGCTGGTCTGGAGTCAAGCCACAAAGCACTTTTCTGAACCACAGCACTTCAGAGAAAGAAATCTTAAGTCCCTCCAATTGGTGAGCTTCAGCCATCGGAGCTGAGGTAGGAGCAAGAACACTTCTGACCTGCTTCTGGCATGTTCTGGCCTCACTGAGCATCTAGGAGAATCACTCCTCTGAAAATGCTTAAGAGGCCATGGTGTGTTCGGCTGCAGATGTTAAGGCTCTGGAGTCTTTGTCAGAGGAGATGGTCTCCTCTATCGTGGCTGTCCAAGTAAACCAGCTTTCGCAGCCAGGGCTTCGTTCTGCTGGATGTGGTACTCCTGGAAACGCATGGAGATCCGCTGCGTCATCTTCAGGTACTTCTGTAGGCAGCTTTCAGAGCAAGTTGTCTAGGGAACCATAATTATAAAAACTGATTGAAATAGGCTTACATTC
Organism: Tenualosa thibaudeaui; assembly: GCA_027481765.1. Classification (NCBI taxonomy): domain Eukaryota; kingdom Metazoa; phylum Chordata; class Actinopteri; order Clupeiformes; family Clupeidae; genus Tenualosa; species Tenualosa thibaudeaui. The sequence continues at coordinate 6,271,368 of JAIFZK010000013.1, read as the reverse complement.
GCCAGGAACAAAGATAGTCTGACTTGTACATCATTGTACATGTTTTATCTCTACGGAACTGCTTACAGATCATACCAGGTGGACAGTTCCCATTGCCACTAGTATTTCACCGAGGTACAAAGAACCTTACCTCCTCTGGTTTCACCTCTCTGGTCGTGAAGTCTTTTACGCAGTCCATGAAGCAATTTTCTGTTAGCTTGTTGTAAGTTCCCAGGAATTCCCGAAACTGGCAGGAAATCGGGCAGGATAGTATCAGAAACAGGCACGAGATTTTAGGGGCAAAAACAGGACATGATCCTAGACAGACTTACCTGTTTCATCTGGTCTGCCTCTGTGACTGGAGCTGCCATCGTTACAGACTTTTATTTCACACAGGGAGGGAACTGATTTCGTGGTAACGTTCAAGTCTAAAAAGGAACAAAATGTTATTAGCGAGCCATCAGGAAAGGATTACCAGGGAACATAACTACATGGTAGCCTGTGTATACGGATAATAAACTGAATAAATGCTAAGTATTCTATAACATGTTGTTGACAAGGTAGCCACCCCAACTAGGTTAACCTTCTGTCAGCTATACGGCCAGCGTTACTAAAGGGCCCTCATGTTCTCCAGCAACATCAAGCAAATCTGGATGTTAAGGAAACCAGGCGCATGGACACATTTACATTGGATTAGCCATTGCAAATATGAGGAGAGGAGAGGAGATCACATAATACTTACAGTACTACATAAACACGTGCAAATAAAAATAAGATCACCTTCTTTCAAGCGTCGCGAACTCACACGTTAAAGCTGATCACCTAAAGATTCCGAAGGACATGCATGTGATGTCAAATGTAGACAGACCAGACAATTTCCTGGAAACGCAGTTTCAACAAATGTCCTGGTAGCATTAGTCCATCGTGTTTAAATTGCGTGTAACATTAAGTTTGTTTGTTTATTATATTTACAATGTATTTTCTGCTTGAAGACAAAGAAATGTACGTCGTATTAAAACGGCAGATTAGAAATACTCTAATGTCGAAAGTACAAACCCCTAAATACAAATAGTTATTCGAAATGTGTCACCTTCTAAACTCTTCCGATGTTGCACAACGTCCAATTTTTTAAATATTCCTAACATAATAACAATTTAACATGGCCATGGAGGTGTCAGAATTTAATTCAGTGATATCTACCAATAGTACAAATTTCTGTCAACAAACTGTGTACTGTTAATTCATTTTCTTAGGACAACACGGGATACGATGGTGCCTTTTACTCCAAAACACTAGGGCGCGGTCTCTGTGTTGGCTACATTGCTGTTACCAACGAACAAGTTCGGCTAGTATTGTTGTCAGCAACAGTTGCTGTGCTGCACAGTTGTTACTTGCAACATAATCATGTTTACTCATGTTTTCTACCTCTGAAACATTCAAAAAGTATTTAAAGTTCGATGGACTCGTTGCTGGCGTGCCATGCCGCCTGGACTAACCAGGTAAAGTTAGCAGTTTGGGCTTTTGCTTGTCCGATGATGTCTGGCCTGCCAACGTCAAGTAGTTAACAATTTGTCATCTAACGTTACCTAGCTAGCGGCGGGAAATTTAAACACTTCAAAACAAGTACCTTGCTCATATTAGAAGGATATGTTTTGATTCCATATGTCAGTCGAGGTCAGAATACATCACATTCGTTATAATGAACAAATAGAGAATAATTTGTCATCAGTTTATTCATTGTTGAAAAAATGTTGGCTAACATTAGCATGGTTAAATGTCAGAGACTGTAGGCTAAGCGATGGTGTTTTTCATGTTCCACAATATGCGTAGCTGATGCTGTGAAGATGACATCGAGAAAACTAGACTTTAATGATTCAACGTCAAGTTCAGATGCTGGAGACATTTTAATCCGTTCGACTAGAGTTGGCCTACAAGAAGAAAACGGGCGTATTTCAAGAACAACACATGAGAATAAGTCTATGTCAAGTTCGGCAAGCCAACAAATTAAGATTTCTGTGAGAAAACTTGATGACTTCTTCCAGTCCTATTCAAATGATGAAACATCGAACTCTGGATCCTGTGGACAGCCGTTACTGTCCGAAGATCTCCAGGCAAATCGGCAACCAGGTGTTGCTTTGACAGGTGATGAGCTGTTTATCACCTGTGTTACATTTGGTTCTATGTTTATTAGGTTAGGTGATGCAAGTCTAGTTTGCCTACCATGTCGCATTTGTTGCACCGTTGACAGAATGTACAAGTTGTACAGACAACCTTGCACAAAAAAAAAGACAAAATCTATATGCTCTGTTCTGCTTTTATTTTGTAGAGATGAGAAGGCAGGCTGCGAGAAAAGAATCTCAAGTAAGTTTGTTTACCTTTTGCACAGTTAGCTCTTATTATTGTGTTGTAAGATGTTTTGATGTGTGAGATTATAGGTCTTGAGAGAAAATTATTTCATGTCAGCCCCTTTAATGTACAATTGTAGGTTCCAAGGAATGAGATCCCTAAAGTGCAAACACTTGTTAGCCAGGCAGGGGGCAGTGGACACAAAGGTAAACCACACAGATGGAAAAATCACAATGCTGTTGTCATTTACTAAGACAGATGTTGGTTACAGATGCATTTTGTTAAAATATGTTTGTCAGCGGCAAGACCTGATGTAGTGATATCTACTTTTGCTGCTGGTGGCAAGGAGGCAGTTCGAGCAGCCATGAAACAGAGGTGACGCTGAAACAGACCCATGTTAACATTACATAATCACAAACAAATTATGTGTGGACAGACATGATCCCAACATGATCTGTTGTTTGGGCCCCTCACAACAATTGCTTAACTTTAAACTGTTTTTAATCATCTCTCCATGTCAGATCTCAGAGTGCCCCAGTGAAGCGGCAGGTGAAAGTGAAGCTGCTAGATAAGAGTGCAGCACTGCAGAGCGATCAGCAGCCCCAGCCCCAGCCCCAGCCCCAGCCCCAGCCCAGCCACGTCCTGCCGCCTGCCACTGGGGACCAGCACACTGCAACCACCGCTGCAGTCACTGCTGCTGCTATCGCTGCCACTGCTCCCATCATGAAGGTACAGTAGTAAACCTCTCCCCCCTTATCTTGTCAGATTTTTTTTGTCTGCCTTTAGTATTATTTACCATTATTGGTACCATCTCACAGTTGCTGAAACATTCACTGTTGGACCCTTTTCTGGAACGCATTTTGCAGTTGACTGAGAACTTAGAGCGTGCTCACACCCACCCTTTCTTGTAGGCACAAAGTGACCTGGAGGCGATAATGGTGCAGGTTTCATCCGAGCTGAGGCGGCTGCAGGAAGCAGGCGGTGTCGGCCGGATGCAGGAAGGGGGCGCCACTGAGCGGGTGGCCCAGCTGGAGCAGCAGCTAAATGCCTTCACCCAACAGAGACTGCAGCACCTGGAGCTCATTCAGAACCAACAGCTGGAGCTGCAGGTACTGGTGCTGTGGACTGCAAGGGCATGTACTGCTCCAACAGACACTACACAAGTGGCCACCTTAAAGGGATACACCCACTTAGCTCATTAGTTTATGCGCTGTCTCCTCCAGAGTTGCACAGCCTTCTCATCTCTGCAACTCAATCTGACACCCCTACTGTTAACTTAGCTTAGTACAATTCATTGAAGTGGCAGGGACCAAGCAGCCAGTAGCTCACAAAAATTGCTAAAACTCCAAAATTGTCCTAAGTTTTGATTTGTCATTACAATGTCAACAAACAGCCATTTAAAATGCGCATAGCAGCTGCATAGTGTTATGTATGTTATGTATTACATAGCAGCTGCATAGTGTTGGCATATATCCCTTTATGTTGCAGGACAATTGTGTAATAGCCTAGTGGTTATTATGCTGGTTGATGCTTCACACTGTTGAGCTTTCTTTTTCTATTGTGTCCTGAAGAACCGTCTCCTGGGTTCGGCTCTGGATGTTGTCACCGGCCGCTCCGCCGCTCCTGCCCTGCGTCCACAGGCTGTTAGTGCTCCCCCTGTGATGGTCAACCCACCCCAAATACACACCAGTTCCAGCATGGACAAACTAACCCCTGACAAAGCCTTTAGGGGTATGTCAGCCATTTGAACCCTTTGACTGTATCAGCTAATGAATTAGACTTCCAGTTTTCATGGGTGCATCAGCTATGGAGAAGATTGTTACTTACTTATGAGTGACTTGCAGTGACACTTCAGAAGTGCGTTAATGCAGCACAGGCAGTGAAATGAGCCTGGTGCACAGGAGCCTTTGGGAATCCATGGCCCCATTAAGCACTGCCTTCCCCAACAAACAAAGGAGAAAAATAAAACTCCACAGAGTAGCTACAATAGAGGTTCAGCCCATATAGATGTGAATCTCTTGAATTCTTCATCCACCTCCTCTGAAGTGTTGTCGTATTTTAAGTGTATTCAAAAAATATACGCTAATAATTGAAAGAGCCTTGATGGTGCAATCCTACTAATTAAATATTTCTTTACAGTGCTGTTTTTATTTTTCATGCTCATGTTTTCCTCAAGCTTCAGGCAGTCAATTGAGGGATCAAAGAGACAGAAGCGGGAACGCTCTGGAAATACCAGCCCCCCGCAAGGTGGTTCCCAAACCCGTCCACTGGAACAGTGGAGTGCAGAGCCCAAAGCAGCATGCACCCAAAGTATCAAAGCAGTCACGTCCAGAGAAAGGTTAGTCATGGCATCGCGTGCTATCTGCAGGCTCGCTCACGTCTTTGTTTGCGCACTTCAAAGGGTAGCATTATACGGGTGCGAGCGGAGATATTTTTCTTATCCCTGTTACATAATGAACAGTACTGTGAATACCAATGTGAGAAAAATAAGGGCGCAGCATTCAACACTCAAGTATTGAGAGATTTTACAGTGGAACACAAGGGGGCAGTAGCGTAACTCTTTAGCTTTCCCAAAACAAAACAAAGGCAAGGCAGACATGAGTGAGGTACAATGCAGGGAAAAATAACTTTATTTCGATTTTCTGTGTAGTACAGACGTTTTAAGAAATGATTGCGAACATACGCCTTCATTTTATTTTGAAAGAAAATAATAAGAGTGCTTAAATGGATTTTGGCATGCTGTCCCAGGAACAGGCAGTGCCTGGAGAGAGAGCGAGTCCATTGGATGTTGCAAATACTTCAGTTAGGCCACATGCTTGCCGTGTGATGAAATGATAATCTACTTTTGTGACATGCTCATGTTCAATATATATTTTCCCATCTGGTCACTTCACAGTGTATATTTTACTAGAATTTTGTGAAGAAAAGGCATTCAAAATACTCTAGACATGCTCCTCAGTCTTACTGAGTAACAATAAGAGTGTGTGTGTGTGTGCGTGCGTGTATGCGTGCGTGTGTCTGTGTATATTTTTCTGTGTGGAAAACGAGCACAAATGTGGGCTTTATCAGAGGGGTAGTCTGGCTAGCTATTATATTGGTTTTAGCAATGGAAATGACGGCTTATTTTGTCCTTCATTGTAACAAGTCATTGTCCTTTTGTTTCACACCCTCTTTACGTTGTGCCTAAACACTGCCTTGTTGGCGTGGATTGTGACTGTACGCCTCTGGCTGTCTGTGGAGATAATTAAGGTTCAAGCCAAAACAGTGGAAAGCTGCATCTCAAGCACACAGCTGTGTAAACGCGGGTTTAAGCGAAACTCATTAAAGTCATGCTATTTGTTTTCGTTTCTTCCTCAAACGGGTTCAATAAAGGTGTCCACCAGCGTGGAATAACATAAGATGGCGGCATCATTTAGTTTGAGAGCCAAAAAGAAAAAGGAGGGGTTGCTTGGGGTAGGGGGTGGGGATCTCACATGCCACGAGTGGCCTAGAATTGGAAACAGACTCCACAACAATGCGAGACACTGCTTCACAGCAGCCATGGGGACAAAGCCTGCCGTGGAGATTTCTTTTGGCATTTTCTACATCATCCTGTTTGTGCAACCACCCCCAACCCCATCTACCCTGACGGCTCCTTTCCTCTTCCTTTGGTTGCCCAGGGCGGGAGGTTTAATTAAGGGGCATTGCTCACTGCTTCAGGGTGAAAGGTCACTGATGGTATCCCCCACCCCCAGCTCCACCTCCACTCTCCTCCTCGCTCCCAGTCATCTTTAGGCACAAACACATCTCTTCTCATCAGGTGACTACACAGTGGATAGCTCAACCCATCGCAACACAAAAATAGCACTCATCTCTCTCATCTCGTGAAAGGAGCACACACCTTTTCTTTATTCATCCACTTCACCACCACCATGTCCCTCCATCACCTATCACTGACCCTTTCATCTTCTACACCCCCCACGTCCACCCACCTATCCTTTTACACCCGTTTTGCCTGCCTCCCTGGGGTGGTGCACTACGGCCGGTCTCCTGCAGTAGGCTTGAGTGCCGCCGCTGTGCATTCCCAGAGGTGCCCGGCCGTAGCTGCCTCTGCCGCCGTCCGCTCACCCACCCGTCAACCACCACTGTAGGATGACAAATGTGTGTGGGAGTGCACAGAGTTAATTACAGCTTCGCCTGCAACCTCGGCAGCTCCTTTCTCTCTCGTGTGTGTGTGTGTGTGTGTGTGTGTGTGTGTGTGTTCACAGTCCGGGTGTATTTTTAGGCGCAACGAGGGAGTGTGTCTGACAAAAGCTTGAGATGAGATAGGCTTATAAAAACATCCTTTGTGTATCTTTCAAACTGAATGCATGAATTATCTTAGTTACATGGGCAATTTTTAAAATTAATTGGAAAGCAGAGACTTTTGATATTTTAATGTTGTTGATGAAAACATCATTCGTGATGTAGGTATTTATGTGCATGGCACAGATACAGAAAATGGCAGTGGCCAATATTTTTGTTTGTGTGTGGGTACGTTTGGGTGGGGGCGTGCTTCAGCATAACAAAAAAAAAAAAACGCATGCAGAGCAAAACAAGGAAAAATTTCTGCCTAAGATGTCTGGGGCTCCATTTTGTCGCTAGTGTGCTTCAGAGTGGTTGTCATGGCAACCCTGCTATTTCTGCCACGGTCTGTGTTTCTCTCTCTCTCTCCCCCTTTCTCCCCCACTCCTTCTCCCTCTCGTGCTCTCTGTCTCTCTCCAGGGCTGCCAGACTGATCTCTTTTGGGGATAGGTTATTTTTAGTGCCCATGCTGTTGTTTCTCAAGCACATCAAAGCCACATTAAGTCCATGTAACAGACAGACACACGGATAGGCACGACACCTAGGCTGGGTTGGGTGCCCGCTGAATGGATTTGTGCCCACAGTTCTCTGTTTGAGAATATTGGTTAAATATCTGGTTGGGAACCGACATTGTCGGTACAAGTATAGATAGCTGTCGAGCTAACCGCCTTGCAATCTTGTGAAGATAGACAGATCACACTAAAGCTCTTGTCACATTTGCAGATTCAGCTAAATTTCACTATTACTGGTGAACTGAGATTTATAGTGTATCTCAGTGTTTAGTCTACTCCAGGCATTGCTATAATCCTTGTCTGGGAAAAGGCATGTTTCGAGCATTAATGTCCATTTCAGCTGGCACAGTCTAAGTCTGTGAGGCTGCGTCTGCGTGCCCACCTTGCCATCTCCTCCCACCCTACCCTGCCACCCCTCCATGCTCAGACACTCCGGCGAGTGGGAGATGTGTCTGGTGCCAAGCTGAAGTGGGCTCAGGGCGGCTGTCTGACACTCATGTGTATGGGCATCTTCATGCTCGACGCCACCCCTGCACCCTCCATCCATCCATCCACAACCCTCCCACACACACACGCTGCACACTATGTAGTCCAACACTCCGGACAAAGCGAAAGCTAGTCCTCACTGCCATCCACCACCACCACCCCCCTGACCACCAGGCACAGCTGGGGTGGGAGGGATTTTGAAAGAGGAGCTCACTCTGGGAGAGCAATACTGGGATTGTTTCTCCCCTCTGTCCCCCCACCCCCCGGCAGTCGGTGGAATTCCTGTGGCCTCTCCTCCTCATTAAGGGTGAAGGCCAAAGAATGTCAGTGGGAGACCCAAAACCTGAGCTCAGCTCAGACACACACTGCCCTCCCAACGCACCTCCTTATCTCCACAGCCATGAGGTCATGCTCAGGCAGCCTGCAACTGTTAGTTATGTTTGCTCCTGCATACACACACACACACACACGCGCGCACACACACACACACACACACACACACACATACTGAAACACACACACACACACACACACACACACACGCGCGCACACACACACACACACACACACACACTGCTAAGGAGTGATTCACCTGTCATTGGGATCAAAGCATTTCTAAATCTTCCAAACTGGGTGTGGGAGAATCCCTCTATAGCCCATAAGATAATTAGCTTTAAAACATTTGTTTGGTCTGACTTAGGACTTTGGCTGTCAACGATCAAATGGAGCAAGGTTTTCCAGAGTGCACACAACTACATGTGAATGCAGAATCTCGTTTGTTGTTTCTACCAAAAGCCCCCCCCCCCCCCCCTTTTCTTTTCGCTCTTCATTTTCCTTTGAAAGGCAAAGCTAGCGGAGCACCTGCAAGGGTAGTGAACCTTTGGGGAGTGATTTGATTCCCCATCTGCCTGAGTCACTGAGGTGATGCCGATCCAGGGTGCCCGGTCCCCGCGGTGATGCCCTTTCTGAAATAAATGGCAGTCTTTATTATTAACCAGCATCTTGACCTGCCAAGAGAGCCCTGTGAGTGTGTGTGTGGTTAGCCATGTATTACCTTGTAATGAATGGTGGCAAGCCTTTTATTTCAGGGCCCGAACACATATTTACAGCAGTTTTCTCATCTCCTTAGAAACTGTGAGAGCTTTATCGGGCGAGCCTCCCTTCGCTAATGTGCCCGGTGATGAATGGCACACCGTTGGCCACTCGTCGCTCGCTGCTCTGGTCTATTTCTGTTTACAAGCGTCGTTCAGTGTCACATGCGTAACATCCATTTAGACATCGTTTTATCTGTGTCCTGTTTTAAGTCTGCCTCTGTGTTGGGTAACCAATAGCAACAATTCCAGACATGTGCGTATTTGTATAACTGAGAAAGGCATTTCAGCTGGAGTCATTTTTTTTGTTTTATTTTGAGTTGCTCTCTTCCCTTCTGCTGGATCTGTGTTCAGAGCCCCCCCACCTCCTTCAAAAACGTGTCCAGGCTAGACTGATCATCTTGCCTGTGGGGGGAAAACCCTGAACCAAAACAAAGAGAAAAGCAGTCGTCCCTACTGATGTTTCCCAGATGTAAACACTGCTCACTTGACGTCAGGCAGCAGCTGAAAAAGCCGTTTCAGTTGTTGTGTGTGACAAGCAACAGTCGTGTACAAGCAGAGTCGTGCACTTCCACAATGAGGAAACCACTCAGTGTTTGTGCACTGTGCAACAGACTATCAGACAACTGGAGTGATTTTCAGCAGTCCTTGCTTAGATTTATATCTTTGTCATTGTTCGTTGGTTGTGAATGGCTTGACGGAATGTGCACATACTGTTGGGCTTATTTTGTGTTGAAGACTGTTTGGAGTGTGTGAGTGAGATCTAACCATCTAACCATAGCTGGCCAGTGAAAAGAAAAGTCCACTGCATCTTGAAACCAAATTAGGCTAAATCATACGTCTGAGAGACAGGGTCGCTACATACCAGGCGTGCAGATGTTGTTATGTTGCTGCACTCTAGTCTCAAGTTAACCACTTTCCTCCCTTGGCCTGGGCCAAAAACACATGCCTTTGGCGAGCCAGCTTTCTCTCGACCTCAGCAACTTGGTTTGAAACGTCATCTGCAGTGTATGTAATTATAACCAAAACAATTTATGTTTTGTTAGCGATTTACTGGAAGCGTTTAGAAGAGTCGTTAGGAGCGGAGACACGAAACTTGTCAGGCCTGTGTAACACTAGTGTCAGCCTCCTGGGCCCCTTATCCGAGTGTATGTATACGTTGATGAGGACGGCCAGCGTATTTCCTCAACCTGACATTTCCTGGACCCTCATAGTCGTTTGTCAAGGACTTGAGGCGAGTGGAAAAATGGGCCTGAGCGATACTGCAGAGCGGTGTTGTTTTAGAGGGAGGAGGCCCTTCTTGCTGACAACCCTCCTGATTTTGCAGGAAATGATTTTGTTGAGGATCTCCCCTTGGCAGTTAGGGCGGTTGAGTGAGAAGTATAAAGGTAGGGGTGGGAGTGGGGATGGGGGTGGGTGGTGTTTTTGGTAGAATAGCGAGTTTGCTCTAGTCTGCATTCCTGCGGCGCTGTAGGGAGGCATTCTTCCGAGCCCAGGCGTCCTGCACGTCTCTGGTTTGAATGGCTTCTGGAAGCCTGGGGAATAGGGATCTCTCTGGCCTGCCTGCATAAACATGCTGGTGTTGGGCTATTCTTTCTTAGTGCAGCCTGATCCTAGAGTCTTTGGAAGATGCCTTAAGTGTGCACAGCAGCTTGTCTCACCCCCTCATGTGTGGGAACACACACATACATGGTCTACCATGGTTGTTTGTGTTCCTGTGAAAATAGGTTCTTATTTTAAATTGGAAACACTGAAAACTTGTCAAAGAGGAAAACCGATATTGTCTGTTGATATTTGCACCCATCAGAATGTTTGACTAATTGTAGGAAATGAATAATTGTATTACTGTAGAGTAGTTCCATGTCAGAAGGGCACCTACTTTTTTCCACATAAGGAACACACACACACTGTTATGTTTAATAGACTGTTAGAGAGGTCACTTCTCTTCTCTGACGGCCAAAGATGAACTGCTGACTGAAGCAGGTATCTGAAGCTGATTGCCAATGTGTGTGTGTGTGATTGTGTATGCCTTTTTTTCACAGGAAATGGCAGACTCCTGGAAGACATCCTTAACAACCAGCGATCTCCCAGGAGGAACACACGGTCTGTTGGGGGAAAGCAGGTTGCTATGACAACAGCAGAGCACCAAACAGACAAAAACAGGTAATAATAAGTCACCAGTTTTTTTTTCTCTATATTCGTTTGGTTTTGTTTTACATTTTTTTTTAAAAAACTGTGCCTAATCTTTGTCTTTTCCTGCAGCACAGACAGAGCCGATAATATATATTTTTCCAAATCATTTGACATTCACATTCTGTCAGAGGGGTGACACCTGCGCATGAAAAACCTTCATAGTATAGTGATGGTTGACATGAGAAAAGCAGACTGAGCCCATTGCTGGTAGAAATCTCGATGACAAAAATGACTTTGTTCCGTACACAAATGACGGCCCTCAGATGGCTACATTCCCTAACTGTTTCCACTGGTGCTTATGACAGTGCTACTGACAGCAGCAGTGTGTGTGTGCTAAAGCCAGCCCTCTCTCTAACATATACTGCTCATATTATCTTTCACAACATTGTCTCTCTTTGAGCCTGTGAAATTACTAATTGTATTAATAATTAATAATTGTAGTACATAATAATAATAATAATAATAATAATAATAATAATAATAATAATGTTTACTGACCTAAGCAGCAGCATATCAAGCCATAACTGTAACTGATGTCCGCTAAAACAGTATGTGATCCAGAGCGGATGTTTTTCTACATGGAGGTCGTCCTCACTGCTCCTTGTTTAGCATGATGCACTCATTTGCTCTCGATTGATTTACAAACAGCGCGCATCGCCTATACCCATGGCATTTATATACATCAGCAGGAAGCAATCTGTACTTGTCACTGCCGTTTCGGTGTGATTCTCGTTTACAGCTTGCTGACCTGATTTCCCTTTACCGTTGAGACCAAATACGGTTAAAACATGTTGGCTGGCTGTCGACTGAAAGGGGTTAACACATTTCGTTATCCCCACAGGTACAAAAACAGCTGAGGGAGGCAGAGGCAGGGAGACGCGGGGAGAGTGAAGGGGGGACGGGGATGTGGGGTAGAAGCAGCAAGCCATACATATGCAGTTTCATCAAGAGGCCGGGCTTGGCTCGGCACGAGGGATATCAACATATAAGGAGACGCGAGAGGAAAGACAGGGCAGTAATTCACAAGGCCACTCTTATCCCCATGGCAACCGCGATGGCATTTATCAGCTCCATCTTGGGGAGAGAGGGAGGGAATGAAGGAGGGATGGAGAAAGAGAGAAGGAAGGAGAGAAGGAGGGAGGAAGAGAAAGAGAGTAGGGGGGCTAAAGTAAATCTGCATGCATATGGCAGCTTGCCAGCGTCTCAAATGAAAGAGCACTTTGAACCGCTGCCAGAGGGAGAGGAGGAGAGGCACTGTCAGGCCTGCTTAATGTTGGCAGTTTGTACTTGGCAAGCCGCACCGCTTCCCAGCATGCCTTGCGCTGGCAGCCTGCCAAGCGCTTAGCGGAAGCTAAAAAGTTAACCCTTTGCGAACGAGCGTCTGGGAGGAATGGGGGTATTTTTCAGCTCAACAGCTAGAAGAGAGGGGGGTGCTCACAGGGCAGTAGGGAGTTGTTTTTCTTCCTGTAATGACAGAATCTTTCCTTGCATTGTACTACGTTAAGCCCAGCGAATTGAGACTCAAGATGGCACTATTTCTTTCCACACAAGAGGCTCGTAATGTCATTAGTTAGTTCTGTGTGACTTTCATTGTCCAATTAGATATAAGAATGGCAGCACTGTATTACTTGTGAGCCAAATGGTGGTTTCCTCGCAGTTATGAGTGTTTGCTCGCCTCCGAGACACTCCTTACTTAAACCAAGTCCACATGTGCAGAGCTCCTGAGCACTGGGCCTCTCTGCAGGACTCCACTGAAAAGCCTTTCATTTGCGAGGCCAAATACAAGTCAAGTGACATTCTATTATTAGTATGGGCATAGTTGGCACAAACATCCCTTTTCTCTTTCTCTCTCTCGCTCTCTCTCTCACACACACACATACACACAGACTTTTTTTTTCTTCCCCTTCTTCCACACTGCGTTAATTCTGTGCCCCGACAAAAAGGGTGTCTGCTTCATTTTCCTGCTGGAGTCACAAGCTTGGACGGTGAATAGAGGGGGGATTGTCTGCAGACTTAGCTGACTCCATGCCCTGCAGACTGACCAGTCCTCCACTGACGCTGAAACACAAAATGTAACCACTTACCCCATTTTTGAAAATTATTTTTATATATCTAATACTGTGAAACTGGAAATAGTCAGTGTCAGTCAGTTTACATACAGACACTACTGAATGCCAAGGTTTTCAGCACAGATCAAAAAAAATCTTGCCATGATCTGTTCCAGAGTCAGCCACTCTGTGGATTCCCCAGATGCTTCCTGCAGATTTGCAAAAAGGAAGAGAACGTGTTTAGCGAGGGCCAGGCTAAGCGCTCTGTGAAATATCATTGATGTTTAATCTGCATAGCAGGCGGTTGTGAGATGGTGTTGGTGTCTGTGCAAATCTGTGGCAGCTACATTTCAAAACTGTGGACTCCTCACTGGTGCATTGAATGCGACATTGTTTAAGCATGGATCGAACAGGGTGGGGGGTGGAGAGGAGATTGGGGTGGGTTGGGGTGGGGGCAGACTTGGCCAGCACCAGGCAGTGCTCTCTCAACTGACTCTCCGTCCCTCGCTCACTCCCTCCCTCCCTTCCTCTCTTGCTCTCTCCCTGCTTGGATAGAGCACACAGCAGAGCTCAGAGCCAGTGGTATGTGGAGACTGCAATAAATGGCTTTCCTTACCCTCGCTTTCTCTTGCACCCCCCCCCCTCCCCCTCTTCTCCCTGGCCCTGTTTTTCCACCCGTTCTCAGTTGTATAACAGGAGAATTTGGCTCTGCCCACAAGGTGTTGTTAATCAGAGTGTGTGTGTGTGTGTGGGGGGGGGTGTTGGATGGTGGTGTCGTCAGTCTGAGAGGGTGGTGGGGTGGGATGTGAGAGGGAGGGAGGGGGTAGGGCTGAGGGCTTTCAGCTCTTTGCTTTGGATAAACATTCTGCAAGACGGTGAACCCTTCCTCTCTGCACAACCCCCGCTCCCAAGAATGACTGGTTAGGTTTATTGACGGCTTGTCATTTTGATGGTGCCCTGTTTGCAAATTTAAGAGTTGTGAAATGTTCAACGTGTTCTTAGTATTACATAACTGATGATGATTTAAAACATTATACTGATGTGTAAGATTATATTTTTAATTTTGTTATCCACATTTTCATTTTATCTGTCTTTATATTTGAAGCCATGAGAAAAAAAGTAGATGTAGAAATGAGGATGTGAAGAATAGGCCTAAATTAGTTCAGTATGAAACTTGAAAATATTGCTGATGTAAGCAAAATTAATGTTCATGACGCTTACCAAAATGCATACGTCGGTAAAATAGTTGTTCGTGCTTCAGGCGTGTAATATAACACCACATGAAGCTGCGTCCGTTTGACACTGCAAAATATGTATCCCCTCGCATGGACTGCTGTGTGTGTGTGTGTGTGTGTGTGTACGCGTACGCGCACGGTGTAGTCTTCGTGTGTGTATTTTCGGTGTGAAACGTGGTCAACGTGGTGCGTGTTGCTCGGTCCATTCAAAAGATTGGAAGGGAGTGGTTGGAGCATGCGCTCTTGGAGAGCAACAAGTGGCATGTCAGAAAGGAACTGCGGAACGTGGTGCCTACGTCATTGCTTCAACCAGGTGGCATTCCGAGGGGAGACAGGAGACGTGGAGGCACAATCAAAATTTCAACTCAGACAGGAACAGAATGTGAGCCGCGCGTAATGTAGGCAAAATTAATCATTCAAACCGATTCAGCATCTGCGCCTATTGCACGCGTTCGAAGAGAGAGGAGAAAACAGATTGTCTTTGTGTGCGGCGCTTCTAACCGGAGAGCGGGCTTTCCTTTAGAATAACGTGGATAGAGGATTCGCGAGAGGAGCATTCAACATGTCTTCTGCACAAGTCTCCTCGTCGAGGAGGCAGTCTTGTTATCTGTGTGATTTGCCCCGCATGCCGTGGGCTATGATTTGGGATTTTACGGAGCCGGTCTGCAGAGGTTGCGTAAATTATGAAGGTGCGGATCGGATCGAGTTTGTTATTGAGACTGCGCGGCATCTCAAGCGAGCTCATGGCTTCCAGGAGGGGAGATCCCCGGGACCAGCGCCACCGCCTACGGTGAAGACTCAAGCGGCTATGTCAGCTAAGGAAACAGTGCAGCTGAACCATGTGGACGGCTCATCTAAACAGCAAGCAGGGCTGGATCGCTATTCTCTGAGTTCAGAGAGATCACGTTTCGATTATTCCAGCATAAGCACCCATGCTGGACGACTCCCGAATGGGTTGAGTGGACCTAATGGCTTTCCAAAGCAAGACGACGGACCTCCTGAACTGAACAGACAGAGCCCGAACTCGCGTCGGAACCATGGGCTTGTGGCCGTCCCCAGTCAGATGAACGTGCCTCCCAACCTTCTCCCGCAAACCATGCTGAACGGGCCCCCTTCGGCTGCGGCCATAGCTCAGCACAACCTGGCCGGCAGAGCCCCACCGCCGTCCAGTATTGGGACCGCGCTGTCCATGTCGTCCCAGTCCATGTCAGAACAAGGTAGGAGACCTGGCTCTGTTTCCAGTACTGATCAAGAGAGAGAACTCAAGGAGAAGCAACGCAACGCTGAGGCTCTGGCGGAACTTAGTGAAAGTTTGAGGAACAGAGCCGAAGAATGGGCCAACAAACCCAAGATAGTGCGAGAGACTTTGATCACACTCTCAAACAGTACTCCTTTCGACGTAAGGTTCAAAAAGGATCACTCGCTCCTGGGCAGGGTGTTTGCATTTGATGCTGTTTCCAAACCCGGGATGGACTATGAGCTAAAGATATTCATTGAATACCCCACTGGATCTGGTAACGTGTTTTCAAGTGCATCTGGAGTTGCCAAACAAATGTACCAGGACTGCATGAAAGACTTCGGCAGGGGCTTATCCTCGGGCTTTAAGTATCTGGAGTATGAGAAAAAGCATGGCTCCGGTGACTGGCGACTTCTGGGCGATTTGTTGCCGGAGTCTGTGCGCTTTTTCAAGGAGGGGTTGGGTGCGGAAATGTTGCCACAACCCTACATTGATGCTAGCTGCCCGTTGTTACCCTCTGCACTGGTAAACATCCCCCGTGCCTTGCCATCAGCAAGTGCGCCCAGGACAGGCATGCGTAAGCGCAAAGCTTCCCCAGAACCGGACTCTGCTGAGGGGGCTCTTAAATTAACTGACGAGCAGCAGAGGCAACAGTGGATGGCTAGCCAGAGCGAGGCTATGAAACTTACAATGGCATCAGGATCATTCACTGCCTCGCACGGCGGTCCACCCCCTCTCGGACCGGGGCACTCAGTTCACTCAAGTCGAGCGACACCGCCCGAGTCCGCACCTCAGAACGGACAGTCACCCATGGCTGCGCTCATGTCGGTCGCAGACACTTTAGGAAACGCACACTCTCCAAAAGAAAACAACTCTGTTCATTCCACCACGTCTACTAGACACAACAGTAGTAGCCCAGTGTCCCCCGCCTCTGTGTCAGGACAACGTCGATTGGCATCCCGCAATGGGGACATTAATTTGGCCGGAGCGCCCTCTCAATCCAGTGCCCACCCAGGCATGGAACAGGTCCACCCTCAAAACATTCCAGATTCACCCATGGCAAATAACGGACCATTGTGCTGTACCATTTGTCACGAACGTTTAGAAGATACTCACTTTGTTCAGTGTCCGTCCGTCCCTAACCATAAATTCTGTTTCCCTTGCTCTCGAGAGAGCATCAAAGCACAGGGAGCAACTGGCGAGGTGTATTGCCCCAGTGGAGAGAAATGCCCCCTGGTAGGTTCAAATGTGCCTTGGGCTTTCATGCAAGGTGAGATAGCAACCATTTTAGCCGGGGACGTGAAAGTAAAAAAAGAAAGAGATCCTTAGATAGGCTTCTACTTCCTCTCTGAACGTGAATTGAGTCGAGTATATTATTACATGTTGTGAATATTCAAACTGAGAAAATAAGTCCAGTGTACAGAGGCATTTCTTTCCTCCATGTATTTCAGTGTTTTGAAACAAAGGTACAGTAGGCTATGTGATGTCACAGCTAATTTGAAGGCGGAGGTTGTGTTGGTGAATATGTTGACTGGGTAACGTTACTGCATAGCGTATGTTTTGACGGCAGTGTGTCTAGGTACGGAGTGAAAGCACTTTGCAATCACCGCTGCAGAATATCTTTATCCTTCCCTCCCTTCTCGTTTAGTTTTACTCAATATCATGCACTTCTCTTTATAGATGAATCACAACCTCACACGTGTGTTAAACGATTAACTTAACAAACGAATCCAGTTAATGGTGATACGTAAAAAATTACAAGGAACGTTCGTCAAAAATTGATTTTGTTCACCAGACGAACAGGGAACATTGTTTATGTTAATTTGAACTCTTCATATTTTGATATGTTATTTACTAAGGCGATGTTTCATTTCTATCTTGTGGTCTGAAAAAAACAACTATATTTTACTACGTGTTTTTTCATTATCTCCTTCCTTTTTTGCTTTGATGATGCACGGATGCTTAAAGGTAGAGCTAAAATACTGTACATGAACGTAAAAAGCTCTGTTTGTTTATACATTTCTGTAGTTAACAGAAGACTTGTAATGTGCCTTGGAGCTGAGTAAATTGTAATAAATCCATTGATATCACTTTTGTCAGCTTTCAATTTGTTCTAAATTGGTACTATTTTTAAACATTTTACAACCAGCAACAAGAAGTGTGTCAGTGTAGGCTCTGAACATGCATACTTGTCATTCTCTTAAGGACACAGGCAGTGATATAACCAGACATAGAATCATAGTCAGCAACTATTCGTATGTGTTACCCGAGACTTCGTTCAGACACCAAAATAAACAACAGACTGACAATACATGGTTTATTAATGTTGTGCCAACACTACACAAAGGTTTGTTTACCTTGATCAGACTTAAGTATACTTTTGTAAACATTTAGACCAAAACACTATTCCTAATGCAGAGTTTAAACATGTTTAATCTCTGATTAGATGAAGTCATATCGGCCATTCTCCTATTCCAGTGTAATCTGGGATTGTATGGCTTTCTCTAGCTCAGTCCCTCAGTGAAAGAACTGAAGCAGATTGAATCACGTGAGCTGGAGCGTTATTGTGTTGTGTTAAAATGTAAACCTTTTCCTCCCTTCCTCCCCAAATGTTGAATCACCTTTTCAAATGAATGACAGGCTTTTTATGTCAATATTTGCATACACATCAGAGCCCATCTTGACACCGTGGCCGGCGCTGTAATGGAAAACAATTACTTTCACCATGTGCAAGATCACGTTTCTGGGGAAAATCTAAGCACTTGTATTTTTCCAGGGAGAACACGAACACAAACAAGCCACAAAAAGGTGTCTCTCAGCAAGGAAACAATAGAGTATCAGTAGCTCAGCAAGCCAAATAAAAGACCATTGATTTCAGCATCTGTGAAATCAGACTGGTGATTGATCACAGCAGTTTGTTTGATCTTTTAAGGTGTGATGTTTTTATTTGTGTGAAGTGTGAAGCTTATTAAAAAGGAACATTTTCTACATGGCTTACTACAGTGATCAACCATGTGTAAATGCTAAGTCGGAGTTGTATAAATTAGGTTGAACAATAGCAATTATTTTTAATCAGTTTACACCTCTGTGTGTGCCTGTATGGAAGTGAAGCATAATAGTAGTTTTGATGAGCTGTAGAAAGATTACAACACAGTAAAGTCAAGTAGCTCACTGGCATTTTTCTGCCGTTGTGCATGTGTTATACTAGGACTCTGAGAGAGTGAAAATACATAGCAATCCACATTTAGATGTCGTCACATGACTGAACGCTTACTGCTATTGGTTGCTGCTGGCTGTGGGTGTCGGGGTGATGGTGGTGGAGCTACACAGCCGTTTACTGCATGCGTGTTGCCGTAAGTCAAGCTAATGTTTCCCTGGTCCCTGGGGCCGGCGAGACAAATGGCTGGTGGTGTAAGTCTCTCATGGCGGGGAGCCACACAAGGCCTCGGGACCTAATAACAAGGGAGTTTTAAGGTCAGAGACCGGTCCTGGTGCCAGGCTGTTACACACCCTCAGGCTTCAGTCCTACACCACACTTATCAGATTGGCTTTACATGCACACACACACACACACACACACACACACAGAGCGAGGACGCCAGGCATCTGCAATTGTCAGTCTCCTGCAGTGATTACATTCTCACCCCCCACACACACATCGTACTCTTTGTTTTGTAATTCAGCGTGTATTTTTTTCACGGCAGACCGTCCACACGTCGACTTAAGCAGCAGATGAATATCGGAGGTGCTGCACTGTATTGTTTGGCCAGGGCTTTTATAACGTTCCATGCCCATGTCTGTTGTCACATGGTGCTGTTAGCGTGGTGCTTTCCGCAGTTGCTCCCACCCTAAATGGAAACACAGGCAAAGAGACTCCGTCTGGTTGTTATCAATACGAAGGCTGGAATCCACCCCTTCTGTCCAGCACCACACTGGATGCCTTTCTTTCTCCCTCTTCGCCCCTTTTACCGCCATACTTAGAGGGCGGGTTGGGGTGGGGGGGGCATAGTGTTAGGGGCTTCAGGGGTAACTCGAGACTACAGCGTTCTCCCTGGTTTCACAAGAGTCCGTCGGAAGAATCGGGGCTCTGTGTCGAGGCTTTACTGCCTGTCTTTCAGCGTGGGATTTTTGCACTGCTGAGGGAATGTAATGGCTTGGTTAGAGTAATTGAGCTCACATCAGAGAACGATAGAGGGGTGAACAAGAGGCAGTGAGCGAGAGGTAGAGAGTAAGAGTGAGAGATTAGATTCAGTGCAGAAGTGCTGAGTCTGTGCGGAGGACTCATTTCTCCTGTCAGTCTGATGGCTCCTGGCGCTGGCCGAGGCCCGGATGGCTTGGCCCACAGAAATAAGCACCCTCACCACACACACACACACACACCACGCCCCTCCTCTAGGCACAGTATTGGCTTGAATATTTTTTTTTTCTAGTGCTCCCATTGCCTTGATTTGCGTAATGCTCAAATAATCCATTCCTGAAGCATGAAGCCGTATCACCTGCTTTGTTAATGTTTTTACTGTCAACCTCAATCGTCCTCTTGTGTCCTCTGTAAACGGGTCTTTGTAGTCGATGGGGCAAGCATTTCAGTAAATCGCCTGGAGATGTTGGTCAGCAGAAACATGATAATGGTTAGCAAGGGAGTGGCGTCGACGGCTGCGTGTTGTCAGAAAAGCCAGGTGTTGCCTTTGGACTGCTCTTGTTTGTTGTTTTTTTGCTTTCCAACTGAGACGGCTGCTATTGTCATGCTAAAAGAAGACAATGGTTAAGGTGCCCTTGGCTAGCTCGGTGCTCCGTCCGGGTTTCAGGTTGCAGCCTGAATGCTAAAGAGTCTCGTAGACACCCCTGAGAAAGCACTTTGGGAAGGGGGGGGGGGTGGAGAAGAGGAGGATGGGGTGGAGGGAGGGTGCTTTTTCTTCCTGTTTATTCCCCCATCCCTCCGATCCCTCTCTCATTCTCCTGTTTGCGTGCTCGGAATGCGAATCCCACACATCCGTCACACCCTCCTCCTCCCTCTCCTCCACTGGCGAGCCTTGGGGTGGGGTGGCGGTGGGTATCTTTGCTTTAACGAGCCTGAGGCTGACACTACTCGGAGCAGCAACGGTCGCCACTTTAACACTGCAGGAGGTGATCTTATGAGTGTCTGGATCGGTCTGCCTTGTGCTGGTGAGCTGCAGGTCATGGCCGATAACTCTTAATGGGGCTCTAGTACTCACTCCTGTGTTGTGGGAATGGGGGGTGGAGAGGGATCAGATGGCATTTACTGCTGTCACATGCCATCAAAGGAGGGGAAAAAAATGGAAGAACGAGAGCAGAGTAAAGGGAGGAGGTAGAAACACTGCCTGCTGCTCTGGGGAACACATGGAGCTGTAACCTGAGCCGGGTGACAGAGGAGGGTTCACCTACTTAGTGATCATAGCACAGACTTTGTGTTTTTGTTTGTAAATATCTGTAAATGTGTACAAAGCAACCACATTCATTGTTCCTACTCTGGAAACAGTCCCCTGTTAGAGGAGATGTGTTGTGAGGACAGTGGTGAAACATGTGACCTCATTTGACACACTAGTTTCTCTTCCTGTTTGATTTATCTCCTAGACTGTAACAGACCAATTCAGGCCGTAACAGTTCAGCATTCTTGTGTCCACTTTTACCACACAAGCGGGACACGCACCGACATAAACAGAAGCTTGTACCAGCGGAGTCGCTGTTGCAGTTAAATCACTGCAGTCAGCCTGCTATCCCTGTTCCTCTTCCCCTTCCCCTTTCCCACTGGCCAGGGGAAGCCACCTCCGCCACTACCACTACCCCACCACACACACACACACACACACCCCGCACCCCTCCCTCTCCTCCCTCGCTCCCACCCTCTCTCTTTCTCTTGCTTCTTGGCGGGAGAAATTTCCCGTGGATAAAAATACTGCCACTCCAAAGGTTACTCTGCAGTGCCACAGCCGAGCCCCGCCGTTGCCCCTGGTTACCAGCCTCTTTCAAAACATCATTTATTCAGGAATGTGCGTCTACAAAAGGGGAGGTTAACCCTGCGTGTGCCATTCTCTTCCTCCTCTCCTGCAGAGTCTGCATTAAGGCTATGGACTCTGTGCACTGACCCATTGCCTGGTCGCCTGTTTTTGGCCACTTTTTTTTGCCCACCATGGTGCTTTTCCCCCATTATTCTTCCCACTCAGTAGCGTGTTTGCAAACACTGCAGATATTACAAGAAAAAGGGAAAAAAATGCATGTTTATACATTCTGAACAAAAAAAATGCACATATAAAGAAACGAAATGATAGAATGCTCTGCGATAAGCATTTTTATTTCACCGAGTTCTATTCACGCAGGAGTATTTGCAATACCTGGAGAATGGGGTCACTCATCCACAATGGGGGAGGAAGAAATAAGAAGCGAAAACCAGCAGAGATGGGCAATTTTCTATTCTGTCCTCTCCCGCCGCTCGCTTTCATAACTCCTAATGTATTATTCAGCTCCTTGTGCATGTTTTTCCCTCCCTCTCTCTCTCTCTCCCTCTCTCTCTCTCTCCATTTCTGTATAGCAGCGAGAGTAAGTGGGGGAAGGGATGTGCAGGAAGGGTTATTCCCTTTTTTTTTCCTTCCCTCCCCTCATTCACTGTGCCTCAGAGCGGAGCCATTTATAGACGGTGATGTCAGCACTATCTTCCATGGCCGCGGGCCTCCTCCACAGTTAATGTATGCAATCTGCTGCATTCCAGAGCGGAGAGCAAGCCGAGCATGGAGCCTCAGGCCAACCCACACGCACCCCCATCTGCCACCACCACCACCACCACCTTCTTCCTCCACCACCACCTCCTCCTTCTTCTGCCCACCTCCCCCCTCCTCTCCTGCTCTGCTCTCTCCACGCTCTTGCTTCTCAAAGCTGCAGAGGAATCGATTTTTTCTCTGCTTTTTTTCCATCTTTTTGTTCTTTTTCCTCTTGCATTCTCACCCTACTGTTTCCTTTTTTTTTTTTTTTTCCCTGCCCGTCCTCCATTTCTGCCAAGTCTATGAAGAAAAGATTGTAGGGTGGAATCTCTTCTCTTTTTTTTTGGTGGTGTGTGTTTTTGAAACAGAGTTGGGTCGGGGGTTTTTTTGTTTGTTTTTTTTTGACGGGTGGACGGCGTGTGTTTTCCATCTGCCGCCACGGTGTGTGCAGTTGGAGCAAATTCTTTACGAGCACAAGCAGCCATATGTGAATCGTGCGCGTCAGGGTGGTGGTGTTATTGTTTGTGTTTTGTTGACTCAGCAAATAGTTTCTTGTCATGGCCCAGAAAGCTTCATTGTGCAAGACTGCTTGTGTTTAAAGTGGTAATATAAGAAACTGGGCAGTACTGTTTGTGCTGTGTTGATTGTTTTTGGAAGGAGAAAGGGTTGCTCAAGTGGAGGGCAAGAGAAGGAGAGGTCTGCTTTTGACACAGCCCCAGCTGGGTTGTTTGCCATATATATATATATATATATATATAAAACACACACATATATGTATTTTTATTATTATTGCAAAGGACTCTTTGGGACAGAAACCATATTTGCATTTCAAGGATGTTGGTCCCTGCTGAGATTCAGCTTATTGCAGCTATTCTTAAGATTCCCGCCAGAAACAGGGGTCCTTTAGGTCACTGTGGGGTGGGACTGTGTGTGTGTGTGTGTGTGTGTGTGTGTGTGTGTGTGTGTGTGTGTGTGTCTTGGGTGGTGGAAGGGGAGGTGAGGTTGCGCAGCAGCTGAAAAAGGACTGTGTTGTTTTTCCACCCTGTCAGACCCCCCCCTCCACCTCCCCGCGTCTGTTGGAGCTGAAAATTCTTCCACCAGTTGTACTGAGCTTCTTCCTTGCACCACAGCAGTGGTGAATGGCAGTTTAAAGTCAGTGAGGGCACAAAACATGTAAGCACATGCTCTGTGTTTATTTATGGCTGCTCTCAGCTTGCGGTCTCGCCAAAATAACGGCGCAGTGTGTCAACCGTCTTTGTTTTTGCTCGGGAAAAGCGCATGAATAATCAGAAAATTAAGCACTTACCACAACAATGTTATTTTTTTCGAAATTTTGCTGTCTAACCGAGATGGTGTTCGCCTTTTTTTTAAAAAACAAAAAATCCACAAATCGGCGGCCGGAAGGGGAGAAGTAAGGAGGGAGGAGTGGAAGGAAAGGGTTAAGCCTCCGGGCTTGTGGCTGTGCAGCGCTGCTGCTCGTTGGCAGGCTGACCGGAGAAATGTAGCTCCTTTCATTCTCAGGGTTGTTTACACGAGCCTCTGGCAGCCATCTTAGCGCAGCGCTCATCAGCCACTGGTGAGGCTGTACTTCTCCGGTTTCTCCTGCTCTCCTGGAGCGACCAGTTCAGACGACCGCAGCGCGCCCTCATCCATCTAGCCCACCCCCCCACCCCACATACATATACACACACACACATACACATACAGTTTGCACAGTTTGCACATTGCAACACAACATCAACATGCACACATTTATATCACAAGCTCCAGACAGAATCTTGAAACTTCTCACACAGGGTGCTTGTCGGCACTGCTTTTAACCTGTGTGCACTAATGAGCCGTGTTTGCTCATGTGTTCTTTGGCCCGTCTGGAAGCCGAGCGGATTTCTCTCTCTCTCTCTCTTTCTCTCAGCTCCTTTGTGTGCTATTGTTTGCCTCATAGCCGTTCCAGGCCTATTCACCTCCCCTTATTGTCCTTTCAAACCACTTCCATGCCTCGAGCCAATCTTGAAGAGGAAGCTTTTGTGTGAGTTGAACATGAAACCACGGGCATGGAGTGTGTGTGCATGTGTGTGTGTGCAGGCAGGCATGTTGAAAGGTAAAGGGAAGACAAGAGAGGCTGCATCAGGGGCTGCCTTTGTTCTTTTGCCATTTGACTCCAGTCCAGCTCCGCAAATCTCAGCAAGGAAACTATGAACACCGGCTGCTCCCCCCTACTGCCTTAACACACACACACACACAATAGGCTAATCTGTCCCATATCCCTCTAAAGAGGGGGGTGAAATAGCTTGAGTCATACCGCGCTGCTGTGTGTCTGGGGAATTGCTGTAATAACAGGCACTGAGAGGTGGTGGTCATAATCTGTCTGGGCCATTACCTAACAGCTGATGCACATCACAATAACACTCTCTCTTTCTCCCCCCCTCTCTCTGTGTCCTTGAGGCAAATGCCTTTTGATCCATTAGCATATCTAAGGCCTCCAGTCTGGGGGACATTTGAGATGTCCAGTGAGGTGCTCTCTCTCGCTCTCTCTCTCCTTTTGTAGACAGGAGAAGTCAATGGATGTTTTTTTTTTTTTTCTGTAAAAGCTGGAAATGTCTGAGAACCATTCCACCACTCTGCCCACGCCCTCATCCCCCACCCCACGTTGTTGACCTGATCCTTGGATGTGGGCGAGGCGCGATGACTCACAGGAAGCGGTCGATCGTGGTCTCCTGGACCGTTGTTAAATTAATTTTCTTTGGATCAGCTAATCTGAGCAGGCTACTGTGAATCATTCTTTATCACATAACACATACTTACCCTTTCAGGTATAATCAATTCCTCATCATAACCGCACAACAGCACTAGTCTATCTTTTGGCAGACTATTGACTCCTCCAGCCCTGTAATTTTTGTTTGCCTTCTTCCTACAATGGTGTATTCCCCCATCCCCCTGCCTGCTTGGTTGTGTGTGTGTGTGTGTGTGTGTGTGTGTGTGTGTGTGTGTGTGTGTGTGTGTGTGTGTGTGTGTGTGTGTGTGTGTGTGCTGTGGTCATTCTCACCCATCTTCTCTATCACCTGGCAGAACTGTGAACGGCTTATCCATCAGGGCCATCTGTTGGGGGAATGGGTCAGACAGGGGTGGTTGTTCATTAAGACATGTGTGGAGCACCTTTGCTGTCAACACATGTGCCACTGCCAGACCTGCACTCACTGCAACTTTAAGTGAAAGAGTGTGTGTATGTGTTTGTGTGAAGTAGACAGTGAGAGGAAAGTATCAAGTTTTCTCTGTTTGCAGAGTTAAATCCCGTGCAAAAACAATTATAGACTGACATTTTTTTAGAGACATGCAGTTTGCTTTTATTTTCAGAATATTTGGTGTAAAAAAATAGTCAAGTCCTGCCTGCACCACATACATCACAATAAACTTAAAGAATACTACAAAGAATTTGCTAAAGCGCCCTGTATTAAGGTGACTGGCAATGTGCCAGCCTGTGCAAATGTAGTGTGAAAGAATACATTCACCGCCTCAATGAAATCAGATCAGATCTTTTTGGGCTTCAGGCATCCTGACGCCCATCTTTTTTTTTTTCCTTTTCTCTTTCTCTCTTGTCTTTCTTTTTTTTTCAGAGGAACTGACACTGACCCCTCCTATCCCTCTTGCTGAAAAAAGAAAAAAAAAAAGTGGAATGGTATTTCCATTACAAAAAAAGTAGTGAAGTATCGGCATGCCCTGAGAGAGGCTAGTCAAAGCATCCTGTCTTTGAGCCAGAGAGGGAGAGAGAGCTGGCTGGTTCCAGTCCCCGGGCTCGCAGGAAAGTGGTTCTAGCGTGTAAACAAGGCGGTGGGTGTGTGTCAGACGGACCAGTGACGCACCCCTTCTTCTGTCCTGTCCGCAGCTCCAGGCTTTTTATGAGACTGCCAGCCCCTCTGAGTGTGGGGCCCAGGCCAGGGAGAGGAAGTCAGAGCCCCAGACTCCCTCATCCAAAGCACTCACGGCTCCAGCTGTCAAAAGATGTGTCGGTGAAATGCCCTGGTGCAAAGGACTAGAGAGGTTACATCAGGTTTACAGAGGCCGGCCACTTTAAAGCCACCTTTTTTCAGATATTTTAGATGATCGCAATTAATTATATGGAGAGATGTGTATTGCAAGTAATTATGTTTTTCTATGAAGTAATGACATTTCTCTATTTACAGAAATTGCGTATATCTATTACCAGACAAATGTGTGTGTGTGTGTGTGTGTGTGGTAATACCACTGTGGCATGTATTTACTATGGCAAAAGTAGATGATGTATCATTTGTTGGCACTGGAGCAGAGCAGGCTAAGTAAATGGAGGGTAAATTGCTTTCTCTTTCTCTCTGTCTCTCTCTCTCTTATTCTTTCGCTCCCTCTCTCTGGTGTACCTTTATCAAGCGCATTTTGGTCTAATATCTATATTCTTTTTTTTTTTTTTCTTGTCGGGACCTGGGATAATTGTGCTATTTTCAGCGTTCCCTAACCGCCTTTGAAGCCACTGGAAGCGCGTGGCCTTTCCCTTAATGAGGCAAGGCGGTGGCTCACCCACCAGGCTCCACAGAGCTGCTCTGATTGACAGGTCCCAGCACACACACTCTTACACACACACACACAGATACACTCCCCCACGTCCCCCCTTCACATTCGCTCTGCTGCACACCACATATGGACCCCCTGCGCGTGAGCTGCATTCCGAGCACTGATCTCCAGGTGATTCCAAGGTCTTACACATCTCTCTCTCTCTCTCTCTCCATCCTCTCTGCTCACTCGCTTGCTTGCCCGCCTGCTGCCATCTTTGGAATATTTGAACAGGCGGCCGATCTTTTTGTCATGCAAGCCCACACATTCCGCGCTGGCAGGGCAGGTTTCCAGGAAGCCGTAGCTAAGAGATCCAAACCAATGCTCTCAGCACGACCTGATGATAGCCGTGAGCTTCCAGGCTCCTTTGAAGACTGGACTAGTCTCAGTTTGTCTCAAGGTCTTACTTTACATGTACAATACTAGCCTTTCCTTTTCCCGAATCTTTGGTCCTGCAACACAAATCTGAATTGGTCGAGAATATTGAAACGAAGGCGAACGTTTTTGCCGTCATGTTCCCATGTGATTGATGGTGCTGCGGCAGTAATCAGGTGTCTGGTGATGCAGCAGGCAGTCGGATGTCATCGCAGAGCCCTGCTGGAGAGGCCAGGCAGGAGGCTGCGGCTTTAAATAGAGCGCTTGCCAGAGATGGATGGGCCAGACAGAGAAAAAGAGAAAGAAAGGAGGAAAGAGAGGAAGACAGAGAGAGAAGGAGGGGAGGAGGGGGAGCATTCCATGATTGCCACTGGCAGGGCGTAATTCAGTTTTCAGGCCGCGGGACTGGAGGGCATTCGTGCTTTGATTGCCAAGCAAGGCGCAAGGTGGCCTCTCTCCTTTTGGTCTTTGCGCTTTTTTTATTTATCTGCCTTTCCTCATTTCTTTCTTTCCTTCTTGCTTTTCTGTCCTTTTTTCAGCCTTTCTTCCCTTTCACCTTCTCCTTCTATTCAGGATACCATATTCTTTTCTACCTTTCTTTCATCCATCCTCTCTGCCTTCTTTTATCTCTTTTTTTTCTTTTCTTTCTCCAACTCTCTCAGAGATTGCAGTCTGTGCTGTGAACTGTTGCGCGAGAGCTTGAACCTCTCTAAAGGGAGAGAGCGGGGGGGGGGGGGATGCCTGTTGCTATGGCGACGGAGCTGAGGGGTGGTGCTGATTGGATGTCAGGTGTCCTTTTTTCCCCCCTCTTCTGTTCCCTTCGTCAACACTCCAAAGAGTGTGTGTGTGTGTGCGTGTGCGTGTGTGTGTGTGTCTCACTGTCTCTCTCTGATCCCTTTGTGGCAGTGGCCTGACTGACTTGTCAGAAGCTTTCCTCGCCCTTTCTGCTTCCAGACCCCACACTAGTCTATCTCATGCCAAGCTCTCAGAAGACAACCAGTCACTAATATGTTATGTGTTTCACGTATAGATGTATGTATTTCTACTGCAACTGTTCAATGACATGGAATAGTGTGTTATACTAGGCTGTTGTATGTATCCAAGCACACAACTATGTTTATCAGCTTGATCTGCTGTTCAGATTTGGTGTTCAAACCATAGATTTTCACAGCATTGACATCAACATACTGTAACAGGTATGCTGAAAAAAAAATCCTTTTTTTTTCTCTGAGGTTTCAGAGTTGGCTTTTCTTGTGGTGCTGTGGCTGGCTGATATTGGTGGGGAGCTACCCAGGGGTTCCACTTCACTGCAGCGCTCACTAGCGCTTAGCAACAGCTCAAATTCCATGGCATTGAGTCTGTTTGTTTCAGTTTCAAAGACACCAAAAAAAAGCGAATAAAAACCTTTGTTGTACTTTAGCATGGGGCAAATGTGAATGTCTGTATCATTTTAGCCACACTCCTTCTTGATGTCTGTTTCAATGATTTTCCAGAATCAGAATATCTTGGACACCAAGCCAGTCACTATTACAGTTTTCTAGTAAAGTGAGTAACACAAAAGGTTTACTTATCTCTGAAATCGATGCATAAAAGTCTTTATGTAAAGCTTGGCAAAGCCAGGGCGTCATCATCTCTTTCACCTCCTGGCACAAATCCATGCTGTGGTGATGGTGGCCAAGTGTCTCTGCCGTGTTGTGGGCACTGCATAGGATTTCTGTGTACTCAGCTCAACTTGCTTCTCTGTCAGCTACTGCCAGGAGGACTCCTAGTGGCCAAGTAAAGACGGTGCAACAAATCTGCACATCCTGTGGCTTTTATTGTCTGTCAGGGATATGCAACCTTTTAGTCTTTGCATTAGTTTGTGTGTGTGTAGATTGTAAAGTAACCCTCGTCACTTGCTATAGGAACCACCTGATGCGGTTTAGTCTGTCAATGAATTAATCACCTTAATCACTCAATCAAGCTCTTGTGTCAGCCCATCTTGTTTCATAGGTAACAGTAGTCCTCTGTTTTCTTTAGTTTTTTACGTCAAAGAATTTGCTTATTCATTCGTTTCTAGTGGTTCATGATGATTGGTAATGGGAGATTGAAACGTTTTTTTGTGTCATGGTTTAAAGGGATGTGCCGTGTGTATGTCTTCTGCATCTGCTAGGGGTGGATGACTGATTTCTCTTTTGTGTTTTTGTGAAGAGGTGTTTTCTGCGGCTCTGGCAGCGCTCGTTGCAGAAAATTGACTGATTGGAGCGGCCCCCTCGGCACTGCCCATCTTTCTGCCAGCTTTAATCTCTGTAATTACCAGAGCGGGATCGATTCCTCTCGGAGACGCTGTCTTTGGAGAGCAAGCTTGGGGCTCGACGGAATCCTCTCAGGGCTTTCTTTTCTGTCACGTGACGTTACATATAATGCCACTCCCCAGACTTCCAGGATGAATTCAGAGAAAGGCACTTGCCTGGCAACTTGCTTTTTGTCATGTTTGGACATACACACATGCCGACAGACACACACACACTCAGACACTGGAGTTTGGATGTTCATGTATCAAAAGACAGTCCCAGTAGCCTGTCCTATCTGGTAACGGTTAGCAACACGTGACTTCTGCCGCACCCACCTACTCCCTGCCAGTTCCCCTCGCCACACCTTTTCCTCCAAACACTCCGACACACACACACACACACTCACACAGAGATGGACAGATACACACACTCACACACACTCATGATTAATGGATCTCTCAGCACTTGCCCATCTCCCCTCAGCTCTGCCTCTGCTTCTCACTGTCCACACTCTTGCCAGCCAGCGCACGCAATCCTGCCTTAACAGCGGCTCATGTTTAAAAGATTTTCATCTCCGGCATCCCCACCGTCAAACACACACATGCACACACACAGACACATCCCTGTGTCCTCCCCCTGGAAATATTTATGAAGCAGGAGTCCCTCTCCCAGCTCCCTGAGGAGGTCAAAGTTCAGCTGCTGGCCTCCGCCGGTGTCGTCTCGTGCAGCGCATCGTGCTTAATCATACAGGACATGTGTCTGGCCCTGACACTGGGGAACCACAGCACAGCCTCTCTCTCTCTCTAGACACCTATGTTGGAATAGTTTGTGTGTGTGTGCGTGTGTGTGTGTGTGTGTGTGTGTGTGTGTGTGTGTGTGCGTGTGCAGACACATGTATGAGGAGAGCGTGACCCAGATTTTTGAGCAGACAGGAGATCTAGGTATATGCATGTATGCATTCCTATGCCAGCATGAGGCTGCAGTGGAAGAGAGCTTTGGGCCTGTTGAGGTGTGTGTGTGTGTAAAGCATAGTATCCCCATGGCTGTTGCTCGAAGACACATACAAATGAACAGTGACAGCTATTCACCTGTGCGCACCTAAACACAGTTCCGGCCCCCCTGTGTACGAGTCCCCTGTCAGTCCCTCCCACAGACAGAAACTGCACTGCAGTCATGAGTGACCTTGGCAATACTATTCCGTCTGCTGTTGAGACTCACCTCTACAACTTTACCCTAGTAGAACCCTTTAAAGTCATTACTGTTACCAGATTGTTGGTAAAAATCCTCTCACCACAACCAATATGAAACGCACATGTGGATGACGCCGTTTGCAGTCAGTAGTTAATGTGTCAAACACTGGCTGGTGTAGCTCATCTGTAACCATGAAGTAGTCTCTCTGTACATAGCAAGGTTCCTTTTTATTGTCATGGTTAAAGTGGTAAGGTAAAAAATAAGAAACATCAGTCAATGGCTGGTGCCTGCCATGTAGGACAACAACACTGCTGCTTTTGGGGGCATCTGGTAGAAAAGTAGACCGTATCTACAAATAGGAGCTGAGGGGCAAAACTGGCCGTGTTCTGGCTGCTCTTTTTGTCTTTTAATTTTACTTCCTCCCTCTCCTTCCCAAGGCCTCATTATTCTTGATTTCAGAGTGGCCTGCAAGGGGAGTCGTTTTTATTGGGCGAATTCGCCACTAAAATGTCGTTTGGCGGCAGCTTCTTGAGTGCTGCATTCCCACGAGATGCCTGAGTGGACGGTTTACCTCCAGCAGAGAACCTTGGAAGCCCCCACCAGCCCCAGCACCAGCACTCCCCAATCCCCCACTTTTCTGTCTACCCCTCTCTCTCTCCCTCTCCCTCTCTCTCTTTCTTTCTCTTTGTCTTTGTCTCTCTCTCTTTTCCTCCCCTGTGCAGTTACTCTCATGTGTGAAGTCTCATGCTGTCATTGGTCCGGGAGAGGCAGCGTGATGTAACATCATCTTTTTAACATTGTCTCAACCCCTCAACCCCCCACCCCCAAACACCCAACTTAAGCAGAATGAGGCAAATGTTTCTCCTCTGTCATTCTCGCTACTTTTTCCTGTCTTTCTCGTTCATATGTACCTCTGTTGTCTTTTTTTTTTTTTTTTTTTTTTTTTACTCTTTCTCCTGCTTGTCTCTCTTCCCTTCTGTCATCTGCCGTGTGTCTCATTTGGCTTCTCTCGCTCTCTCTCTCTCTTTGTCTCTCTCTCACACTCTCACTCTCTCTCTGTCTGTCTCCTTTGCTCTGTTTCTGGGCGTCTGGATGGAGGCTGCTGCAGCTGCTCGTGTTCGCGTTGCTGCCGTGGAGTCGTTCCGGTCTGCTGCTTCTACAGTCAATGGCGGGGCTGCGGCTGGTGGAGGGGAAGGGTGGGGGGAGGGTGTGCTGTTCATGCTGAATGTCATTCCGATGTGACGAGCCCAGATGACACGGGCAGAAATAGACCCCCGCCGCCACCACTACCACACACGCACGCGCACACAGACACCGCCATCGCCGCCTCGCTTCTCCTATCTCCTCCTCTCTCCTCCCCCTTCTCTTCTACTTTCTCTCACTCTTTCATTCAGCCGCCCGATCAACCCCACCACCACCCACCCATCCCCGCCTCCCCCAAACACTTCCCCGCTCGCTCGCACTAGCCAATCACAGCTGGCTCTGTTGCTAGGTAATGGCTCCGTCTCCTCGGCTCACACAGCCCCATCCCCATCTCTGCCACCCCCACCTCCACCTCCACCTCCACCCAAACCCCTTCTTACTCCTGTCCGCCTAAATATGCTAATCCTGTGCTGTTGCATCCCTTTGGTGAGACGATAGCACTTACACGCAACACATGTTCAGGGCGTTTGTTTGAGGTTGGATGGGGGAGGGGAAGAGAGGGAGCGAGGTAGAAGGGCAAGCAAGAAGAGGAGGAGGAGGAGAAGAAGAAAAGAGGGAGAGAATAACAGGCTCTGACAGGCTGGGCAAACGAGTGAAGTTAAGGACTGTGGTAAAATGGAGCTCGTCCCCAAGGCACAGGGTGTCAAACTCGACGAGTGAATCATCACTCTACCAGACAAACGCTTTGCGCTACAATTAGGCGCTTCCCCAGCCAGACGGCAGGCCCACTGAAATGACCTCAATGCTGCTGAATGATGGGAGCAGCTCACCATACATACATAATCTGCACATATCTGTTCCCACCGTAATTTATTTGTACGTAATCTGCACATATCTATTCCCACCGTAATTTATTTGTACATAATCTGCACATAACCGTTCCCACCGTAACTTATTTGTACATAATCTGCACGTATCTATTCCCACTGTAATTTATTCGTACATAATCTGCAGATATCTATTCGCACTGTAATTTATTTGTACATAATCTGCACATATCTATTCCCACCGTAATTTATTTGTACATAATCTGCACATATCGGTTCCCAATTTTACACTGCCCTTATCTGTACATAACTGCTTTTAACTGTGCATACTGCACATATTGTACATATTGCACTTTCTGCTATTTGCACTTCTGATTAGATGCTAAAATGTATTTCGTTACACTGTATTCATACATGTCTGAGCTGGACTCAGTCAGTCTACTCCACAGAAAGTCTGCTGGGTGATTAACTGAAATGAAATGGCAGTGGAAGTCAGCTGAGTTCCAGCTCTCTGTCTTCATCGTGGGGCCTAGTTTGGGTTGTCCTTGTTCACTGTTGTGCGTACGCCAAACCTTCCGTCTGCCTCGCCTAACAACTCTGTCCCACCCCCCCCCCCCCACACACACACACACACACACACACACTCTCGCACACTCACACATTCTCTACTCCCCCTCCCAACAGCCTGTTAAACGTCGCCCTCGAACAAATAGGCTCAGCTTCTAAATTGGGCTTTCCCTTTCGTCTGTCCCCTGGTGAAAGAGGCTCTCTCCAGCTATTAAATCAGCTTCCACGGCTCACAGTCAAAAAGCATGGCACTCCCTCCTCACCCCACCCCACCCTCTCTCTCTCTCTCTCTCTCTCTCCTTCTATCTTTCTCTCTCTCATTCCATGACTCTCACTCTCTTGCTCTCTTTGTCTTTCCATTTTTCTCTCTCTCTCTCTCTCTCTCTCTCTCTCTCTATTTGTCTTCCAACCCAACACCAAATCTGGAAGCTATTAGACAATGACTCGTGGGATGGTGGTGCGGATCAGCCTAAATGGATTGTGCTTTTGGATGCTGTTTTGGGGTGCGCCATGGTGTTATTTATTTATGTGGCGATGTTCCTCAATGGCAAGTCCCAGCCACAATCATCCTTAATTGCACATATGATGTCAGCCCTTGCCATGGCTTTGTTCCACGCCCGTGGAGATGGTGGAATTAGTGGGTTTGTATGAAACAGTGGCCATATTATGTGCGGGTACCTGGCTGTGCTTTGAGTAGAGGGGAAAGTTTAGTTTCATATGCCACTAAGCCACCAAACCAGGCTGTGCTCTGCATACAAATGCCTACTGTCCTGGGGTTTATGTAAGACTTGTCAGTAGTAGCTTGCACCCCTTGACAGTGAATCTTTATTAGTATGGACCACATGGGAAGTGTGTGTGTGTGTGTGTGTCAGAGAGAGAGTGGGTGGATGGGTGTGCATGAGTGTGCCTGAGTTAACGTGTCGTCCAGGGTTCTCCACGCCACTCTTAGCCTCCTCCGAATGCGCGGTTTCATGCCTGTCGCCCCAGGGAGAACTGAGCTGCCTCTCCATCTTCAAGCACCCCATCACACATACACACACACACACACACGCACCACCACCACCATCCCCTCATGAGTACAATCTGACATGGCTGTCGATGCAAGAGGACTGAAAGCCGAGAGAGAGAAAGAGACAGAAAGAAAGAAAGAAAGAAAATAAAGAAAGGGAGCGAGCAACAGAGAGAAAGGAGAGCTTGGAAAAACGACAGGCAGCCAGGTTCGGTGTCGGCCGCCACAGGAGTCAGCAGTGACCCCGTGAGCCTCGGCAGCTATTAATATGTATGCAGGGCCTCTTCAGACTCGCTGTTATTAGGAAAGAACCTTTACATTAATCATGAAAGGAGGGGTAGGAGGTGCGGCAGCTTTGTTTCAGCACGGATAAATATTAATGAGAGCCATGTAGAATGGGGGGAAAGAGAGATGGGGGGTGCACGTCGGAGGCTGGCTAGGCGAATGGCTCTTAAATAACAAGCGTATGTGGCAGTTTGCAGGGTGTGTGTGTGATTTTGTGTGTGTGTGTTAGTACATGTGTGCAAGGAATAATAATGGTGAGCAGCATCTTTGTATCGAAAAACTAGCCTCTGCTCCTATAGTCATACTAGTTTTTCCATACTGGATATACGATAGTTTTCCAGACAAAGGAGCACAGTATGGCTTTTGTATTAACACATTGAAGCTAACACATACTGTACAGGCCTGTTGCCTTTTTCACAGAAACTCGAACACACTCATGGCTGGCTGGGCCGAACATGCTCTGACCTCTACCTTGTGTTAAAGTCACACATTCTCCCACTCTTCATGTGCACGTCCTTTGAGACGGGGAGGGTTATCTGCACGTCAAACTTTGACAGCAGTGCTCTCCCGTTGTAAATTCTCTGCTAGGTTTAATCACAGACCACGCTGAGCTGGGATTCACATCTGTCAGACTCGTCCTCTGTTACCTTCCAAGGTTGATGTCTCGGGCGAACGACCGGAGCTTCAGATAGCTCTCCTCTCCTGGCTCCACACTTCACACTTCACACACACGTGTGCTTTGGATGTGCTGTGGGCAAGGCATGTTTCTCTGCACCAGAGTATGAAGGTGCAGGCTGTTTTCTACGGTTTTCAATCTCAACATTCACCTTGGCTCACCCTAAAGCTCATTCTTAGAAATACTTATATAATTTTTTTTTTTTTGGTTAAACAGTTCGGATCATGACTCAACTAGCTCAGTGGTAACTGAGGAGGGGCGCTTTGCGGTAGCTGAGGAGGTTCATTTTAATTTAGCGATCGAAGCTGTGCCGTTTTCCCACTTAATGCCAATCTGTGATTTTTATCCATTTAAACTAAGCCTCACCTGCCAGAGGAGTCGGCTGGCTTTTTTGGTGAGAAAATCTTGAGGGATTAGAAGCGAGATGATGAAACCTGGAGTGAGTGGACTCCAAGGAGGGTTTTTTTTCCCCAAGGTTTGAGGGGTGGGAGGGTGCATGGATAAGGTGGTGAGTAGAGAGGTGGGGTGCCTCTCTGCACTTGGCTAACATCTGCTGGAGTGTGATTGAACCCAAATTGTAGGAATTTAGTGGGTGGTGATTGAAGACCGGTCTTTTTTTTTTTTTGTGGTGGGGGATGCTGAAACAGCTTCCCTAGCTTCCTCCCGACACTTTTCGGTGCCCGAATACAAGCCAGAGCGAGGAAAATTGCTTTTAAATTAGACTTGTAGGAGAACTTTTTTTCTCCCACCTCCTCCCCTCACTCCCCTTTTTGGTGTCAGCAGGGGAGAGAGAGAAAGGGAACGGGGAAAGTGAATATCCAGTCGGAACATCCAATTTGGCTCCTTGGAGAAACAGCGAGATGCAGAACGAGGGCACATGCGGTGAAAACACCAAACCAGTGCCATGCTGACTGGCTGATCAGCAGGATTCAGCGATATTGCTCCTCTTTTTGTTTGGGTTCCCTTTTGTCTGTTTGTTAATCTGCTGTGTGTTAGTAATATGATTGGTGTGTGTGTGAGCTTGTATGTGTGTGAACAGTTTGTGTGTGCATGCATATGACTGTGCTTTGTATGTAGTCACATGTGTGTTTGTGTATATGTATGTGTGGTCTCTTCTTGTGCACTTCCCCCTTGCTTCCATGAACAATATCTGCCTTCTGACAGACAAAATTGCCTCTCCAGCTCCAGCCCCAGCCCCTCAGCAATATCCCAGACCACCACAAAATAGACGAGCAATTCTTCAGCAACGCGACGGCCCACTTCCTGCCCGAGATTTCACTCCATTATCGCTGTCGTTATTATTTATGTGAGTGTGATGAAACGGAAACTGCTTCCACCATGGCCATGAGGTGAAACGAGCCCCCTGTTAACACACGCCCTCTCCACACACACACACACACACACACACACACACACTACACATAAACATACACGTGCACATACACACACCATGGTCGGAGGCAGAAAGGGCATCAGGTGGCCGAGGCAGTGTCTCTGGGTCTCATCTGTGTCTGGGCCAGCTCCCCCTCTCTGCTGCCAGGCTCGGTGACATTTAGATGAGGCTGAGGGCACACCTGCCAGGGCAGACTCTGCTACTACCCCCCCTCTCCAGGGTCACATTTCTGAGTCATGCCTCTCCCCTTCTTTCCCCCTCCTCTTCTCCATCCAGGTGAAGGGAGGGGGGCAGCTTCAGAAATGAGATCCAGAAGGGGTCCATTAGGACAGGGCTACTGACTCCATCCACTGACCCACACATACTGCGGTAGGTTCAGAGAGGGTCTGCAGAGGCTCAGCAACGCTACTTGGCTGAGCACGCTCAAAGCCAGGTGCCCGCAGGTGTGAACTGTTAGTTGGCTGCTTTGATGTGACACACACACACACACATACACACACACACGCCTCTCGGCAGGAAGGGACTCAACCGAAGACAGTTATACTGTCCAAAAATATAGCAAAGCTTTTCTCAAAATAAAATTCTCACATTGTCAAGTTAATGTTTCAAGCTGGTACTCCA
Organism: Tenualosa thibaudeaui; assembly: GCA_027481765.1. Taxonomy (NCBI): domain Eukaryota; kingdom Metazoa; phylum Chordata; class Actinopteri; order Clupeiformes; family Clupeidae; genus Tenualosa; species Tenualosa thibaudeaui. The sequence goes on along the minus strand of JAIFZK010000013.1, from coordinate 6,234,267 downwards.
TTCAGGGGTAATCATGCAGGGCTCCATCCTTTTACCAGTAACGTTTGACTATGAGAAAGCAATTTCTGAAATTACAAGGTGTCTGGTAGCATAAAAAAAAGAATCTTTTTTTTTTAAGCTCTTTTTTTATGTCCCAAAGTGTTGTGGCCCTGCATAGCTCTGTTTTGCACCGACATAGGTATTTGGCAGTGTGAAAGCCCGAGGTAATATCTTTTTGCAGACACTGAAGTGTCACACGCTGGGTGAAATCAGTTTGTCAGCCATTTTTAACTCCTGTCTGGAGGCTGGATGTGTCATTGCATCGCATCGCTGTGGCTGTCTCTTCTTCTTCTTCTTCTTGAGCACTACTTCTGAATACCTACGACTGGAAGTCCTCTGCATGAAGAGACGAGGACAGAGCTGAAAAGGGAGAGTAGAGGACACCTTTTGAAGTTGTCTTTCCTAACCGTGGCGACCCACACGCACACATACACACACAAGCTCTAATGAGTTATTTTCTCTCTCGGATGTGAAAATACAAGAGCAGCCGTGTTTGAGAAATCAGAACATCTTTTTAGTATTCCGTTTTCATTTTCCGTCTTTGTGTGTGTGTGTCTGTGTGTGCGCGCGTCTTTGCATTTTCTGCCCCAGATATTGGGAAAGCGAGAAAGGAGAGGTAAAAAAGGCGAGAGCCATAATTGCTTTAGAAGATATTGGGACTTGATTTTCACTGCTACTCTCCTGTTTTTTTTTTTAATTCTTGTTTCCTGCAGAAGGACAGACATTAGCATAGTATGACCTCGATAGAGGGTCTTTCTGTCTTAATCCCCACACTCCCCTTCAGCCCCCCACCTCTTCCTATTTATGCCACTAATCAATTTGAGCAAGGGGGGGTGGAGAACACAGGGGTGGGTTTGGTGGGGGGGGGGACCTGGCACCAGCGAGACACACGTTTGTTCTCCAAATGGATTAGCTCTTTCTGTGGGCCATCTCAAGTCTGATTGAAGATGCCTGCTTGGGGTGAAGTGGTGTGGGGAGGGGTGTGGTGGGACAGGAGGTGACAGGGGGACCTTTTTTTTTGTTGCTTATTTATAACCCTCCCACCCCGCTCCCCTGCCTTCGTATTTCCCTGCCTGAGCACCTAACCTTGAGATGTGAAATGGCTGCGCTGTCGTTGTAAAGATACATTAGCCTGCCTGCTAAGGTGCTGCACGCCAAAGTCTACCTACACTCGTCCGTTACAGACGAATGGCGCTGCGTTGACTTTCAGGAGGCACAGAAACGTGAACGCAATCTTCACAGCTTGATAAACCGTTGCAGAATACAAATAGTTGCAGAATGCACATTTATTTGTCTATTTCTCCATTGTGTACAATACGGCACTTCGTTTCGGCTCAGATAATGCAACCCTTGTGCGAGTAAGCTCAAGCATGGTCTCCATCTTGTTTCTGTTTGCTCCATTTTGAGGGAGGCAGTAGAAGAAAGGGATCTTGACCATCTGTACATTTGTGTGCTTCCACCTGTTGTCCCCCCTCATAGCCCCTACTCTACTACATGTAGCTTTTAGAAGTCCACTCACTCTGTCCAGGTTCAGTCCATCATCCTGTCCATGTTTTATGGATACACTCTTTATTTTAGGATTTCTAGCCTTTATTGTGTGAATTTATGTTCTAAATCTGCCATTTATGATAGGCTTCCGAGCTTTATAGTAGTCGCTTTTTAGTGCTATTTTCTGTCCCACTCTTCCATTCCCACCAAGCCATTTCCTCCCCATCCTGCAAGCAAAAGAAATCCTCTTTCATTCGATTTGATTTCTTTTCTCTCTGTCACCACAATCTCGGTGTCATCGCTTGGTCTTATTAGCGATGGGCTTCTCCCTCTGTCGCCGGCGTCGCCGTGAGGACAGCATTATCTCCCTTCCGCCCCATGGCCTTATTACGGTACAGGCCTGCCGTCTCGCCCGTGTAATGAGTCCAGTTGCTGCCTGCCTGGCAATCCCTCACAGCCCCTCAATTATTCTACCCAGTGCAAAGGGATTTGTAAAAAAAAAAAACGCTCCCACATCCACACACACACACACTTCTCTCCTGCTAACAAACAAACAAATATACACAAAGCTCTGAGATTTGAGGAGAAGAATGGGGCTCCCATTTGCGCGTTCATCTCCTCACTTGACAGAATGGAAGAGTGGGAATGGGGGGTGGAGGCGTACGGCGTAAAGTTCTCTATTTTTTGTGAAAAGCCCCCTGCTAGGGTGTGCTGAAGCAGCTAGTTTTGCATTTGAATGACATCCTTGGAAATGACGAAGAAATGGTCTGTTTTTTTGGTCACATGCCCCCAGCCATCCATATATTTTTTTCCTTGCCAGAGAAAGAAAAAAAAATCACATGGGGCACCATGAAGTGCTTTTTGTGTGTGGATTTGGAGTGTGTTAGCAGGACGGCAGCGACTGGAAACTGTCTTGATGGTGATTAATTGCTCCGGAGTCACACAAGTACGGCAGTGTTGAAGCTGTCGGGGTTCCATCGTAACTTGAGATGGATCGGCAGACCCCTACCCCTCAAAACGCCCACCATCCCCACCCCCCTCATCCTCACCCTGGGCCCCTTTCTTGGCCGTAACTTGTTAGAGCTGACCCCCCTCTTACCCCTCTGCCTGCCCCTCCAACACACACACACACCCTCTTCTCCTCCCCTAGACCCCCGCCCCATTATCACTGGTGGAGAGGCCAGGATAAATACATCCTTCAGCCTCAATTTGAGCCCATGCTCGTCTCAGCATCTGGCTGCTGCTGTGTTAGGGTGAGCCCAGTTTCCTCTCTCCGACAGACGGGAACAGAACCGCCGTGCTACCTACAGAGCTTGTTTATTCAGTTGCATTCACATTCGTGTGTGTACGTGTGTGCGCGCATGTGCTCAATACGTTCTAATGTCTGCGAGTTTGGTGAGAGGGGTGTGGTGGGGGTTACATGCTTACTGTGTGACACTTCTGATTAATGATGCTGGTGGCATCAACAGGAGGCAAGCATAGGCTGTGTCCTCTGGATGAACCTGTGAGGCCTACCACTTATGCCATTACAAACACATAAGCACACACACACACACACACACAGACACAGTCACACACCAACCAAAGCCCAAACTCACAGTCATCTAGCCACAGTCACACACACACACACACACACAAACACGCATATTCATAAATGATCAGAACTGTACAAACAAACACTCTGAAATGCACATACACACACAGGCGCTTTCACAAACACAATGCCCCGGCCGAACCGAAGCCCACCGCATTGATTTTTTGCTGGCAGTTGAGCGTGGTGCCGGCTGGAGGCGGGCCATGGCGTGAGTCATGTAATGTGCTTTCGGCTCCCTGAGGGCTAATCACCTCTCTGGCCAGATGGAGATTTTGTTTTCTTTTTTTCTCTCTCTCTTTCTCTCTCTCTCTGTCTTTCTTTTTTTTTTTTGCTTTTGTGTCTTGTTTTCTCAAGTGAGTGCGAGGCAACACAAAAACACTTGGCATCGCCCACATTGCAGGGTGGTCCCTTCTCTCTCGCAGGTCAGAGACTGACACGCGGGACGAGGCCCTGTTTATGCAACTGAGCGCAAACAAGAGGTGGAGATGGGGTGGGGGGGGTGGGCTTGGGTGTTGCAGGGTGGGCTGTTGCTGGTAGCCATTGGGAGCCAATGTGGCAAGTGACAATCATTTACTGGCAGGGGTCGCTGGAAACAGGTGTTCGTAGTCTTTAGTGACTCTTGCTCCCGCCGTGAGGTTTTCATTCCATGTTGAGGTTGTAATGAATGACAGATATTTACCAGCACCTCCGACGGCAATCGTTTTTGGAGAGTCTCCGTAGCACTCTACTTAGAGGGCTTTGTTTGTGCGGGTGTGGGGTTTTGGAAAATGCCGGAAGAAATGCCGGTCAGAGTTATTTTCGAGTCACCTTGTGAGTTTCAATATTTTTCCCCCTTTCTCTCTCTCCCTTAGGGAAGACTACTCTCGATGTGAGGTCAACAGGACCTCCCACATCAGCCCTCCAGCAGAACCAGGGGAGCTCTCAGGAAGGAGGCCCCAGGATGTGCAGCCAAGTCTGGGCAGTGCAGCGAACTCGGGGCCCCTGTGCCGACCTGAGGCTGCGGAGAGCTCCAGCTCTGCTGTGAGGAGGGCGAACGAGATGCTGCAGGACCTGGGCCGACTCAAGAGCGAGATGCAGACCCTACTGCAGGTACTTACAGGGGCACCTCAGTCACTCGAACACAACTTTCAGCTTTGACAGTTTGTTGGATACCCAGTTCATTCCTCTAGGTATCTAGTTACTCTCCATCACGTTAACTATTTCAATATTTTTCCACAGTGTGTAGAGGTATTGTGTCATATTTCAGACTGTCCATGGCCAGGTTTGGGTCTCCAACACGGAGGCTTTTGATTGAGCTTATGCAGTGTGATGGAAGCAATAAGATCCCAAATCCCATAAGCCTCCCTGCTTAAAGCAGGTCAGACTTGTCCAATTAGAAAATCAAAGCTTTTGGATGGATCTCAACTGCTTTTTTTAATATAGCAAGTCATTTTCCAGACACCTGGGATGAATGATGTGTTATGAGAGTGGAAGGTGTGGAGCTGTGTGCCCATCTTTAGGTCACAGAGGTGTCGTGCCCCCCACACACACTCAGTGCAGACACACTGATGGTCACGTCAGTAGCACGGCTAACAGATCATCGATTGCTGTCAGCTCCAATCAGACAGGCTGATGATTGGACCAAACTGCCCGTTTTTGGGTTTCCATTTTAGCAGACACTAATCGATTAGAACCGGGCAGTGGCGCAATAAGGAGATACAGCATCCCCCCGCCACCCCATTCCACTCAGCAATCACCCTCTCTCAGATGGGTATTTCAGAAGCCAAAAAACAATTTTCCCGCCCCGGTTTTGTCCTCCTCTACTCCTAATAAGTGACAACACTTCTTCATTCTTCACAAAATGTATTACTTCCTTTTTCCATCTGTAACACCCTGTTCACCCCCCGCCACCATACCTGTCTCACCACACACACACACACACACACACACACCCTCTCACATCTGAATTCGAAAGGCAGGCATTGAGTTTCTAGGCACGCCTAGGCGGCTGAAAAATTCCATCAGCCAAGAATAATGTGTCACAAGGCAAATGACACATTAGCATATAATTGAGGATGCAGGATCGGAATGCTCTTTGGCCGTTGCTGGTGATGGGTGTGTGTGTGCGTGCGTACGTGTGTGTGTGTGTGTGAGAGAGAGAGAAAGAGAGAGAGAGCAAAAAAGCATGACACCCTTCTCCTTGTCTACGTGCTCTGCACTTTAATTGAATGTCACTCATCCCCGCACTGTGTGCAGTAAAAGCGTACATGTCTGTCCTATCAAGACAAGTCTCTACAAAGTGGAGGAAGTTGGAGTGATGTATATTTCCATAATATAAAACCCATAATAACCAGCCATACTGTATCTGGGTGCTCACACACCCTTTTTGTCATCTGTTTTATAGTTAATAGGCCATGGAATGACCTAATGAGTGGCACAGAGCAGACAAACACTAATGGTTATTAATGAGACTGGTGGTTTTGGAAAGGTGCTTCTGTGAGCATGAGCCAAACTATGGGATAAAGTGGCAGAGACTGTGATGCTGCTCTCCTCTCCCCCGAAGGCGCGTGATGCGTTTCCTGTGGTGAGCAACAGGAGCACCCTCCACTTGGCGCCGGCACCCGCTCCAGCTCCAGCTCCAGCCACCGCCCCTCCCGCGCCTGCCACCACCACTGCCACCGCCGTCTCCATGGTGTGTTCCCATAGCAACCACTGCCTCTGCAGTGGCAGGTTTACAAGGTTTTTTTGTTCTCTCTCTCTATCTTGCTCTCTCCTTCTCCTCCTCCTCCTCCCTTCTTTTTCTTGTGTCCCCCACCCCCCCTTCTCTCTTCCACTCCTTCTCGCCTCTGTGCATTCCGTGCACGGCTGCATCCCCTGCGTGGCGTGGACACAATGGCACAACAGCAGGGCTGTGGCTTCGGGCTGTCGTCATCGTCTCGCGCGGAAGAAACAGCAACTACCGAGATAAATCAAGCGCCGTTATCACCACTTCACACCTGTGTGTAAAACTGCAAACAATAGAGGCTATAAATAGGATTCTTGCTTTACCTTACTTCACACTGGCGTCGTTGATGTTGTTTTGTTGTTGTTATTGCTGTTTTATTTCTCCCAATCAGAGCAGACATTCAGACAGTAGTTCGGCATCCTGCAGTGCCATCATAATTACCGCCCCCTCGTAGTCTGATTCATCGAGAGATAAGTATCATCCAAAAAAAATGAGGGGGGGTTTGGGGAGTGAGAACTACCAAACCAAACAAAACCAAACAGATTTGAGTGAAGGGCAGACTGAAAATGTGCTTCACCTTCGCAGGCCAATTCAGTCGGCTCAGTGAACGATGCTCTCCCTTCCTCTGCATCCCCTTGTTATCTGAGGTTCATTTGAAGCCAGGAGGGGAAAATGACAGTGCTAGTTTTGCATGACTTTGCTTAGCATTCACCACGCCTTTTGCTCTAATTGTAAAACAAATCATTAAAATATTTGTGTATTGTGTGTTGCCTAATGTACATTTTTATTACCCACATACGTGAACAGATTTAGCAAAATGAATGTTGCCGTTTGAGGTTGCCTGACCCGTCTTTGCAAGGTGAGGATGTGTGGTAGCCATATCTCTCCCTCCCTGTTTCCTCTTCTCTCCTCATCTCTCTCCTCTCTTCCCCGGGCATGATAGATTTACGGTCCTCGCTGATAGATTTATATTCGGGGGGGGAGGGGATGAAAGGGAAAGAGCCAAGGACTCACAGCTGCACCCAGCTCCGCATGCTGCAAAGAAAAAGCGTGAGAGGGAGAAAAAAAAGGCTCAAACGAACGAGCAGGCGAGCAAGCGAACGAACAAACCAATGTGTCGTGATTTGCCGAACGAATGGAATGGTTAGAGGAAGCAGGGGATTGAGATGGATGGTCGCCCAAACTGGGCTATTACACGCTGCCATTTTTTTCTCGCTGTGACTCGCCGTTTTTCATCTACCTCCTCCTGATTCTTTACCATATTTCACCGCCCTCTTTCTTCCTCCTGTATCTGTTTGTCTTTCTCTCAATCTCTGTTTGGCTTGTTTGACTGCGACTTCAGCTTATTTGGTATTATTTTCTGCTAAAGAATTTTGATGCTGTCCGGCCGCCTTCTTCAATGCCTTATTCTCTGTCTCCCTTCAACCCAACCAGATACACACACACACAAATTCACAGTCATACCCATAGGTGAAAGAATATTCCTCTTAATTGAAATCTCAGTCAATGTCAAAGAAGATATCAATCCATTTTACCTGCAGCCTGCCAACACTCTCGTTCTCTCGTTCTCTCTCCTAGCAGCCTCGGGGGGTTTCGGCTGTGTTCATGCCCACAGCAGTGTCTCTCAGCCGGCCCAGTCTGCTGCAGAAGCACCCCGCCCCGCCCCCCTCCATGTTCGAGGACGCCAGCCTCGTGCTGAGGGAGGTGCGCCGCAGCCGGAAGGTTCTGGAAGACAACCTGGAGGCCCTCCTGCGGGCGCGAGACGCTGAGGCGCTGCACTGGCAGCTGGAGGCTCTGGCTAACAACAGGTAGGAGTCATAATAGGAATAGGATTACTGATCGACTAGCAACTAATCCGGCTATTTGCTATTTTAATATGACGATACAGTATATTAAATATGTTTTAATAAAAAAGGAATCTTCTTAGCAGACTGCAGTTGCCAAGTAATGGCAAGTAAAGTAAGTAAAGTAAGTCCATACCACCTAATGTATATTCCTCTGTCTGTGTATGACTCGCCACGTCAAGGATGTGTTTCTACTGTGCACTTACACAGTGAGCTTTAAGAACATCAGCCATGGTTTTAGTGTGTGCTGTTACACTGTAAATACAGCCCAATGCAGAAAGGCCGAGTGACAGTGAGGAATGCAAAGCAATAGCTTTTCCTAAATGTCACAGCTTGCCTTTCAGCGCGTCAGCACGATTGAAGAGTCTGCAGCAGCGTTTCTCTCTCTTTGCTTTCATCTCCTTCCTTCTGAGTAGGCTACTGCCCGCATCGCTGCTCAAGTCATATTCTGCGGCACGACTGAGAGACAGTCGCTTAAATATGAATTCCCCCTGCAGTGATACAAATTTATCATTCCAGCAGGATTAATATTATCATCTTGGCTGCCTTCCATTTTAGATGCCCCTGATGCTATGAGAACTAGTCTCTTGACACAAGTAGTGTCTTGGTAGACTGCGGAAAGGTGCGCCGTTGTGCGCCAGAGTTCTGTCTGGGTCCCAAGCGTGCGTGTTTGAGTGTGTGTGTGTGTGTGTGTGTGTGTGAGTGAACGAGTGAGTGTACAATGTTGAGTGACAGCGGGCCTCAGAGCACACTCCAGGCAGCAAAGGGCCAAGCCAAACGGAACGCTCAACGTGATTGGCAGCTGTCAGGGGTGGTCCCTTCATGCCTGCATGCTGCCGGCACTCCGCTGAACCCAATAAACCCAATGCGAGATGTCAAGTGTGAAGCCGAGGACCGCAGCCTCCAGAGGTCAACACACAGCCTCGCCTCTACCGATTCATTTATTTCCTCTATTTCTATGGTTTAGTTTTTCCAGGCCAAGATGCATCCGGAAATAATGTAGCTTTTGGTTGGGTCATGATGATTTGGCTTTTTTGCCCCATTTTGTGCACACTGCATCTATCATCAATACGACAGGAAGGCAGTGAAGTATTTCCATTTTCTTTGTTTTAAAATGAGATGGATAATGTATGTATCATTGAACTAGTAGCGTTTGTTTTGAAAGTGAAATGCCCGTCTTTGTGAAGACTTGAATTACAAATGCTCATAGAACCTATCACAAACACAGACTTCTTAACAGTGAACCCCTTTAAAACTTCAGCTTTCTCTTTTAAAACAAAAAGAAATTGAAATGAAAGAGATTATCCTCTTGAAGATCTCCTTTGAAGGGCATTGTAAGAATTTCTCATGCAGGGACCAATCCATCCAGATATAATATTATACTGTAGTGATTTCCAAAGTCCCTGCAAAGTCTTGGTCTGTGTGCGGGCAATTCAGTAGCACTTGTCATGAAATAGATTTTTTTTTCTCCCATGCTGGAAAGCTTTTTAAAGCATTTCCCCCGAGGTCTGGATGACTAATACCCAAGGAACATGATGCATAAGAGTGCTCAGATTTATTTTTTAGTCATGCTCTCTCGATAGAGTGCCATGTTCCTGTTTCTCCTGTGTTCCTGTGAATGTGTTTGTATGCCTAAATAAATGAAAGAAAACAAGTGACTAAGTAAAAGAAAACGGGCCATTTTCTTGGGAAGAGGGCCATTTCTCAGCAGACGCATGTTGGCCGCTGCAATAACAGTCTCTGCGAGGAGCAGGAGAGGGAGCAGATTGTGCAGGGTTAAGCAGCTGTAGTAGCAGGAGGTCAGACTCCATTTCTGCTCTCAGCCCTGTCTCTATGCGACTTTAAATGGGCCCTCTCCGGAGGTGGGAGTGCCGTATGGTTTACGACACACAGAGCACACACTGCGAATGCAGAGGCAAAGGGGTTAAGAAGTAAGTGTCGTCTTAATCAACCAAAACAAAAAGTAGCTCATAATGATGACTGTTGCCCCCATATGGTGAGAGCAGGCGAGATTTACATTGGAGGACTGACCTATCCCACATTTCCCAGCATCCTGCCTCACGACAACTGTTTTGTTTTGTTGTTTTTTTCTCCACTCTCTCAGTGGCAATAGCATCAGCATGTACAATATGAAAGTTAGTACTGTATACCTTTCCTGTTGTCTCTGGAGTAATAGGGCAGGTTTTAGGACTAATGCATCATGTTGGCAGCATGCACTTTGCACCAGTAACTCAGTTGTAGTTTTCCTTTAGCATAAGTCATACACATCTGGGCCAAGGGAGATGAACGATTAACTTCTGATGTAGAGCAGTTTTAAAAAAAACAAAATAAAAAGGGCAGCATGGGTTGGTTTGGGGTGTGTGTTTTTAGTAAAAACATGACACTTTCAGCGTGAGCTTGCATGTTTAGCAGTGGAAAGTGGTCGTAAAAGTCTGTATGTGGTAACAATTTGTGGGACTCAGTTGGAGGTTTTCCAGAGTTCACATATAAATCCAGATTCTTGCACTCTGTGAGGCGGGGACAGTAGCTCTTAACTGGTTTGAACTCCCTAAACTCACGCACAGATCTCTGCCTTATTTAACTCGAAATGTGAGAACGTCTTATCGTAATCACCTCTAAAATGGCAGTCTTAATCACTGAGCGTCTCATTGCTTCAGTAGGAAAACATAAACACGCTGTTTGATGGCGCTTCCATTCCGTAATGACTTTGCTCTTTTCTCCCTTCTAAAAGGTCACCCGGTGGGGGAAGAGAAAGGCAGGCAAAGGTGTGTGTGTGTGGTGGTGGTGGTGGTGGGGGGGGGGGACTGCAGAGTACGCTTTGCCAGATGCTTGCTTGTTTTGCTGGTTTAGGTGGCACTGCAGAGTCACTTCAGGAAACGAGATGCGAGATGCTAGTACATCACGCTCCACGCACTTGCCATTGATGGATTTATTCATTTGGCTGGGTGACATGGCAAAACGAGGCTAGGTTATGATTTTATGCACACCATCCATTTCACTGAATTATTAATGTAGCCCATTTCCAAGCATTAAACTTTCCGACACTTTTTTCTTTCCCCCTCCCTCTCACCCTTCCATTTAATGTGCTGGGGTTTCCTCCCAACAGACTTGTACTCCAGTGTAAAAGCAATGTTTCTACCCATTCTCCATTACACTATTAATTACCATGTTATTTTTCTTAAGGTGTGGGGGGAGGGGCTGATGCATACAGCAGGCTGGAATTTGCATTGCATAATTCATTGGATGGTTTGATATTATCACCTGCCGCTGCCAAGGTAAACTAGAGCCACATTAATATGAGTCCAGTGAAAGACTCACTAAAAGCCTCCCTTCTCCCCATTCATGCCGGCTGGAACTGAAAATAATCACGGAATTCATACCAAGAGGATCAGAAGAGAACACAAGAAGTGCATGCTGCATTCAGCCCACTCGTTAACAAAATGTTGCGTAACGTCTAATTCGTTTACACTTCAGCCAAGAATTTGGAATGTATTTTTAATTCCAGCCGTAATTGCTGTCATTAGTGTGCCGAGGCCGATGATTGGTGATTGACCTGCCGACCCAGTGGTGTTCTTACATAAGGCGACGGGGACTTGGCATGGTTCCCCCTCTCATCAAAAGCAATTTTCTATTGTAGAGCTCTTTGTTCCTTTCTTGAGTCCTTCACTTGTCTCCGACAGTTATTTGTTTGGACTTCTGCCAGGCCGCGTTCCCAATCTTCTCTTCAAAGTTTATGAACACTTTTGTGGGATTCCTTTCTCTCTTTATGCCAGACTTCCCACAGAATTTCATTATTATAATTGTGTTGTAGTGAAGTCAAGTCAAGGTCCTCCGACATTTTTTTTTGTTGTTCATGTTTTAAAATCAAGAAATTGTCTTCATTTTACTATGAGTGTGCAGCACCATACTTCTCAAGCACCTTTCAACTCTTTCGTGGGTGTTGGCTCCGGATGAACTGAGTGTAATAAGCAGGGGGGGGGGGGGGGAGAGAAGGAACAACGTGAGATTTGACACTCACCAAGTAATATCCATCTCAATTCCAGCCCTTCACTCTTTGCCTAACATGGCCATTTGAATGCTGGAGGATGGCGCTCGAGGATAATGATGGTATCGAGTGATTCTTCTCGGGACACAATGTCACAGAGCACAAGCGGATTGCGAGGGTTAATTGAAGGTCACCTTCAGCCCCACGGATCAATTGGGCTCCATTTTGAATCAAGTGTCTGGAAGCATCATCTGATTAGGCGAGTCCATTTTGCACGGCACTTACACAGGCACACACAAACTGTACAACTCAAACACACACACACAACAGTAGCAAAATTGTCATGAAGGCTCAAAGCCAGGGATTCTGACATGGGTGGGGGTTATTTGGGAATTGAGGATGGACATATTGATGGAAGGATGGATTGATGGAGCAGAAAAGGAGAGAGGGAAGGATGGAGAGTGAAAGGGAGGGAGGGAGGGCTCAGAGGATCATCGCTCTCTCTCTCTCCTTCCCCTCATCCAGCTGCCTGCCCCACCGCACCCCGATCAAGCTGGAGACTTTCTCTGCCCGGAGACAGCAGCTGGCCTCTCGCCCTCCACAGCATTTGCAATGCAGCTCCTGATCTCTCCCTTTTCCCCTACGTGCTTCTTGCTTTGTGCCTTTCTCTCTCTTTCTCTCTCTCACACTTTCTCTCACTGCCTCCTTGTATTTTCTTTCTGTCAGTCTTTGTTTGTTTCTCTCTCTTTAATCCTAGAATGCATTATTTCCAAGACCTTTTCAACAGTAGTGTCTTTCTGTCTGTCTCTCTCTCTTTCCTTCTCTCTCTTTGTTGTTTTTTGTCTTCTTCTGTCTTCCCATCTGTCAGAGTTTCTTCAACACTCACTCACTCTTCAGCATATCCATCCTCTGATATAGCGCTGGTGGGCTTCCCTGTGCTTGCGGCGGCCATATTGCACTTGTAGTCTGTGCACACATCTGTGAGACCCCCATCACCAGCCTCCCTCCCACCACCCCAGACCGCCTTTCGCTTTCACTGCGACATGCCTTAAGCAAGGGGGAGAGGGGCAGGAGAGCAGAGCAGAGGAGACGCCGTCGCTCGTATGCTGTGGTCTTATCGTTTTGCTGTCACCTTCAGCCTCCCCAAGAGGATGAAGAGCCACTGGAGCTTATTTTAACCTCGCTGTGTGTGTGTGTGTGTGTGTGATTATCCCCCCTCCAATCCATTGTTTTCTCTTTCTCTCTTTCTCTCCCTCTATCTCTTTCTCGTCTCATCGGCTTGATTTATAAAGCATAATGAGGGATACAGGAATAGCCTAATAGAGCAGCCGGCAGTCGCCCCATTCACATTATTTGTTGGGGAGTGCCTGCACAGAAGAAAATGAATACTGAAGGGGGCTTCATGGCACAGTGTGCTCCCTGAGCAGGGAGGGGAGGGGAGAGAGGTGGTGTTCAAGCCAAGGACACATTTATTTTACTGCAAAGTTTACCTGAAAGGAAAACCTTGTGATTGCTCATGTCTCGTGAATAAGCTTGTAATTTTCTCTCTGGGTAAAATTGAGGTAGCCACCACATGTTTTTGTGATGTTTTGTTTTTTGGCCCTTCTGTGTCAGTGCATTAATAGACCATCTTTGACCAGCACATGGAAGTTGTTAGTTATCTGTTTATTTTAGTTAACTGCATTACTGTGAAAGTGAATATGTAATTTATTGAAGCTTTAGAAGGCTTGTACGAGCTTTTCAAAAAATCAAATTTGTGCTTTACTTTGTTTTCTTTTTAAACAAGCCACCAAAGGCAAGTTTCCAAGACTTTCCTTTGCCTGCATCTGCTTCGAGATTGGCGCCAGCAAGGTTTGCAGTGGAGCACTCCGAGGTTTTGTCCAAGCTGATGTGTCTCTTTAGCCTGTTGTCGTCCAAATGCTCACTTGCACCAAGTGTCACCAGACTCTTCTCAAAGGAGCTCCTCGATTTGGTGCTGCCAATGCTGCTGACATCACTGTCTGCTGATGTGTTGCTCCGCTGTGTCCTGATCTTTGCATTCTGGTCATTGCTCTCTGCGGGTTTGGCCCTTCGATGATCGGCCATTTTCCTGTTTTTCCCATTTCTCCTTCTTGAGCAGCTGTTTGTCGTTCTGCTGCTCGCTGATGACTGGCCCTCACCATCAGTGGTCTTGATGTCTACCTTTGTTATCATGCCAGTCATCAAGCTCCTAGCTGCTAGCTGCTTCTCCATCTCCATGATATGTGCCACATGTGCATCTTTCACTTTTTGTTCAAACATCTCCATCTTCTCCAACATCATGTGTTTGTACTCAGCCATCTCCATGAGTATCATATCTTTTTCCTTCTTGGAAATCCACTCTTGCTCCTGCATCTGTAGTTCCATCTCCTTAAGAATCTTCTCTTTCTCCTGCATCCGTAGTTCCATCTCCTTAAGAATCTGGTCTTTTTCCAGCAGTCGGAGTTCCATCTCCTTGAGCATCTGATCTTTTTCTCTCATCCGAAGCTCAATCTCCTGGATAATCTTGTCTTTCTCCATCAGCTGAGCTTCCATCTCAGTATATTCTCCCCACTGCACCAAGGGCGGTTTGGTTGCTGGGAGCTTCTCGTGATTTTGCCATACACCAGAGGGCCTCTTCTCACAAGCCTCCATCCTGTATGGATTACATTCCTCTCTGCTTTTCATGGCCCTCATCTCTAGCCTCTGCTCCAGTTTTTCCAGTTTCTGTCTCTGCTGGAAGACCATCGTCTCCAGGTGCCACTCCAATGTGTGTGCCTCACGCTGCCTCCTCTCCAGCTCTTTGACCAGCCTCTCCAAGTCCTCAACACGTATCGCCATCTGTGCCCTGTCGTTTTCTAGCTCTCGCACTTTCTCGCTCTCCAGGTCAGCCATCTTTCTCCTCGTGCTTGCACTCTCCTCCCGAATCACCCAGCCTCTCTCGAGGCCAGTGCTAGGCAGGATGGCCTGCCTCAACATGTTTTGCACCTCCGCTTTCAGGAGCTCTATGTCCTCCCTAATGTACTGCTGACCTTTCTCAGTCCATTCCATGACCCAGGACTTGATAATTGTCCCCTGATTGGAGACATATCTCTTCATCTCCTCACGCATTGTGTCATCCTGGGCAAAGTAAATAAGATGAAGTTAGTTAGATATAATTTATAGTAATTTGTCAGAATTTGCTTGAGATGCCAATAGCTCATGACAAAAGGTTAAATGTTAGCCAACATTTTCAGAGGGGTAATTTTACTGTGTATCCATTTTGTGAACTCAATTACATAGCTGTTTATTCAGAACAAAACTATAAACTGAGTTATGAGATTGTTAGCCACACTACACAAATTTCTGCTAGTTGTGCTTGATTTGTTAGCTTGGAGAGTTACCCAACCAAAGTAGTCACAGAGCACATTGATGTTATTGACTATTTGAATGACAGATTAGCATATTAAGACAACAGAAATATGGTCTTGTTTGAAGTATTCTCGACACTATAGTAGAATAATCTGTCTCTCATGGATGGGGCAATGTCCAGCAGTGATGTACAGATTCTATAATATCTCCTTGTAATATTTGTGCAAGTGACATCCGCTATTATAATTACTCATACTTAAGTCGGGTCAAGACAGGATTAGCTGCATTAATCAACTCTGCTCTTCCCCTCTTCTATGATACTGTACGTTTTAAGTAGATGTGAGCAGTAATTCTGTTGCACAAGGTTTATATTTGTCACTGTGATGTCCCTTGTGTATAGGGGACATTCCTGTCAGTGAATTACAGCCAAGCTATTAAATTTTTAGAGTAGATTTGGCTCTTACCAGGACACATCTGTTCAGGCTGTCATTCATCTTTGTTTCTGAGCATAACAAGTGTGAGCATAACATTTTTAAGGAGTCCTTTTAGAATGCACCTTTATGATGTCACCTCTAACTTGTGATGTCATCATTGCAAGAATTCTTCTGTCTCTTTGGTTTCAGCCATTTGATGCCATGGTAATCCAACTTCACTACCAAATTTGTTTGTCTAATGTGTTTCTACTGGGCTAGGCTGAAATGCCCAATAACTATTTAGTTGTCTTTGGCTGTTTATTCCATTTGTTAACCAAATGAAGAGGAGGGAGCCAACCAAAAACAATCCTGGCTATAGTCACAGGCTGCAGTTTATGTGGCTTGAGCATGTAAGAAGATTAGAGGTGTGGCCTATAGGCTGTATGACACAGACCACATGGAGTCCGCAATCTTTTCATGATGTTTCAAGCTAAAATGTTTGTTTACCTGGGGGAGATATTGATTGTTAAATCTTACTTCAGTTCAGTATATCCCCACTAGTTGAATAAAATGTTTGAGGCTTATAGGTTAGTTATACAATACTTCACTGAACCTGATAAACAAAGTGGATCTTTTGTTTCTTGGTTGTTGCATAGCCTAGTTATTTAAATGTTTATAATATCAGTACAAGTAAGAATAAAATGCTTGTCACTAAAGGGGACACGGATACATCTGGAAATGATGCCCAAATAATGTGTTTCTCTAGGCCTGCCTAGTGACAAGGCCAAACAGCCTACATATACTATTTATTTCCCCCTTTATTGGAGGGAAACCCTCCCGTTCCATATCTGTAACTGTAACACAGAGAATCTGTGAGATTAGACCTTAGGCGTATCCCTTCTAGCTTTAACTGTTTTACAAAATTCTACATACCAAAACACTTTTTTCACAATTGAAGTTCATCACATCTGATTTTCTTGAACAACTCTGTCTGAATTTGCTTCTACAATGTGTCTAAGAACACATCCTGTGCTTTTGGAATGCTTCATTGTTACCATGGTATTAACTCCTACAAAATTCTGATGATGTCTAGACCACTTTTGTGACATCATCATGACTCAGTGATTGCATTTTCTTTGCCTTTACAAGTCAGCAATTCCTTATTTTTTATTCATCCAACCATATTTTTTATTCATCCATCCTATTTCCAATCTGTTCCAACAGTCACCCATAGATCTGCATTCACACCAGACATGCTGAGAGTATGACCTATTGAACTGAAAGAAGAATGGGCGAAAATACCTCCTAAACATTCTTCCAGGGTCCTTCAGCCCTGGCTTGAATTTATTCCTATCAAAAAAGGTCCAGTCAGTGATTAATCCAAAAGGTTCACTTACTTTACTTTACTTTAGAGTCTTTTGCATGCGTCATGGATATTTTCATCAAAGTCATGAAATGTAGCAATTTCCTTTGTGCTGTTAGCATCAGCACACTGTCTTTGACCATATTAGACTTAGACTTAGATGAAAATCAAATCACATTTTATGACCAAATAATGCAAAAAAACCACGGGGTTCACAGGCTTTTGCACAGCTCTGTATGTATTAGGGTAGCTACTTCAGTGGTCCTTTTGCTCATCAAACATGACAGTGGCGAATATTTTAGTTTTTTGATACTGTAATGTCATTTTGTGTTTCTCCACAACAGAGACGCCAGTGAGGAGCTGCGCGTCAAGAGGACTGTGGATGCCTGGATTAATACCTTAAATAAAGAGATCCAGGTGAGCTTGACCCTATGCCCAACACTCCTCTGCAACCGGATGGTCAGATAACTGTTGTTCTGGCAAAAGCTAAATCTTGGTCTTTCCTATGGTATTGTTCCTATGGTATTGTTATCATCCATTTTACCTGGACAATTCCACATCCTCTTAAATCCTCTCAAAATTGTGTCATTGGGCTTTGGTATTCTTAACTGCCCTCAAACAGCGCAAGGACCAAAGGGCATGCCGGTGTTTGGCTTCTGAATGATGTTATGTGAATAGCATCTGTCCTTGGATAATCTGCACCCAGATGGCCAGAAAGCTTCATCCATGAAGTTCAATTCTTGCAGCTGTTTTTTTTTGGTCATGGCTGCTAAAAATGGATCCTTCCTCATTCGTCACACATTTTCTTTGCTCAACTTGCTCTGTTGTCTTCTCACCAAGGACGAGCTGGCACGGGAGGAGGCTGAGAGGCAGCGCAGAGTCAGAGAGGCCGCTCAGCAGGCAGGCGGGGAAGGCAAGGTAGCAACAGCGGGTCCATCCGACCCCCAGCCCAGGGCCCCGAGAGGCTCCCAGGCAGGAGCCAGCAGGAGGCCTCTCCAAAGAAGCACCAGGAACCAGGAGAACAGGCAGCCGCCAAACAAGCAGGCCCCCGCAAGAAGCTCCTCTGCACACACCACCCAGCAGCAGCAGCCGCAGCAAATGCCACATACGGTGAGCTGTGTGTTTCATGTGTATATGAATCTATGTTGTTCGTGTTCCAGTCCATATCTATAAGCTAACATTGACTTCATGCAGCTTTGCTAAATCTTTAGGGATTTTTAGGGAGCTCTATGTTTTCTTTTTACTGTGTTGTGGTGTTTTTGCCTTTCTGTTGACCTACAGACACATCTTGTAAAGAATATTTTTCTTTTAGAATTGTTTTCTGTATGCATAGATGCATTGCCTGTACATTATTGAGTGCCCCTCCTGCCATCGAATATGCCCTCAAATTGAAGTTGACATTGCACATTAATCTTGAAACCATGCTACTATTTCGAGGCAAAGCCCCAGACAACATAGAATGCATTAGCCTGTCCAACTACCTTGCAGAATTCGGCATACGCCATATCATAGAGGCTGCGCTCTAACTGTGACTGATCTTGGCCATAACAGGATGCAAGCGCACAACACACACAATCTCTTTGCATTGCACTTTAACTCAATGAGGTGTGCAAGACGGCCATATGTTAGCGGCCGCATCGATTCACCATAAATAAGAGGTGTCAGACGAAAGACAGAGCTGCTTATCTTTCGATTGGGGCAGGCTCCCTCACTAACGACTGCCCCTGTTGCCAGGCATCTGCTGGAGAGTCACCAACTCCTAGCAACCAATGCATAGTGGTTGCTGTGTGCGCAAAGGATTCTGTGTGTGTGTGTGTGTGTGCGCGCAGTCGTGCCCTTTAAAAGACATGCTATCACAAGCTTATGATTAACAGGAGCCCTGTGACGTGTCAATTATGGTCATTACTCATTCACTAGGGTCAAGATTGCCCTCAAAGCAAATTCATATTAGGTCACCCTGTGTTTTAAATTCCGTTATAAATCCTTTGTGGCCATTAAAAAATCTCCAGTTTTGAGACCAGTAGCTCTCTTTTAGCTTCCAGTGAGGAAGTGAATAGAGCTTTTAGTGTTCTGTGGATGTCATAGAATAGACAAAGCATCCGATGCATTGTCATATATTACACTGCCTAGGTTTTAGTCCCAAATACACTTCTGTGTTACCTGGGATAAAAGTGTCAGCTGAAAAGCAGCCTTAACTGAACACTCAACATTTATGTTGTCATATTCAGTGTTGTACAGTACATGTTTATTGTATGTGTGTATGGGACAGCAGGGGCTTTGAATGATTGTATGGGATCAACAGCTGTGATGTCCCCACAGATCATTGAGGATGATGTGGTACTGGACAGAAGGGGTGATGAAGAGTTCCTGTCCAAGCTCTATGGGAAGGCTCCGTACGAAGCCCACCGGCGCACCCTGAAGAAAGGCCCGTACCTGCGCTTCAGCTCCCCCTCGCCACGCTCCAAAGCCCCACGGCCCAAAGTCATTGAGAGTGTCAGAGGTGAGGCGTCTAGTTGGGCCAGCACTGGGCCTTCCCCCAGGGGAGACACTGAGCTCTTCTGAAAAAGACATCTTTTAGAGTGGCCAGTCCGTTTAATGACCTCTTCACTCATTTCACCTGTTATGTCTCTCTCTGTCCCTCTCTCTCTCCTCACTTCCCCTTTCTCTCTCATGCTGTCTCTCTCGCTCCAATTCCATTGTCCTTAACCTCTTTTTTTTCCCTCTCTGTGGTCCTTTAATTTCACACCATCACTCTCCTGACTCTGCCTCTTGTCTCCCACATGCTTTTTGTTGTTTTTTTTCCCTCTCTCTCTCTCTCTCTCTCTCACACACACACACACACACACACACACACACACACACACACTATGTATCTCTTTCTCTCAGGTGTAAAGATGAAGTCCTCTAAGACCCAGACAAGCCCAGCCCCTGTGCCTGCCCGAGCCCCAGTGGCCTCAAAGCCCACGTTCCTCTTTAGCCCCACTGGCCCAGCTGACCAGCAGGACCCAGCCATCCCCATGCACGGCTACCTCATCCCTATGGCCATCCCCCTGGGTAAGCCTCCACTCCCCCATCACATCATGTCACCCTGTGGCATTTAGGAGTTAGACTCATAGACTAATTTCAGCTCAACAGCAAAAAACAGATACGAACAGAGCCTTGTATGTTCTCTGCCTACACATAGAGATGAAATGGTTCAGTGTTGAAGACAAACAGATTCATGTGTGAAACGAGAGCATGAATCAGACCATAGACCACACCTTGCTGCATTAGGAGCAGTGTTATTGGAAGGATACATGTATATAGGATCCAATATCAGTGTTAACACACGTTTGTGTGGCTGATCCTGGTGTTGTGACGTTTTTTTTTTTTTTTCGTTTTGGTCCCACTATCATTTCTAAGAACTAAGAGCATAGTTAAACACTTCTGAAAAAGCAATAATTTGGTTCCTTATAAGTGAATGCAAAGGGCTATGTAGAACATTCACATAGAAATAAATCGGATGCAGAACAACGGATGAAAGCAAAGCAAGGTAACATAAATTCAAAATATTTGCGTAATGAATAGTGAGTTTTTTTAATTAAATCCAATGAAGGAGGTAAGACTGTCAACAAAAGATAATGCATAGAGTAAAGTCTGTAAAAAAAAAAGTTTGTAAAAGATTTTAAGAAAACCATTGAAAACTACTAAAAACAAAGAGATTAAGAAAATTAGCTCTATCTATCTCTTTAGCCTACTATGTGGCTAGCGGTATTACCTGTGAGAGTTTACATAGCCCTGGCAGCACATACCGTGCTGTCTGCTACCATCAGCGGCCTCCTCAAAACTATCACACATTATAAAGTAATACTAAGTAGAGAGAAGTTAATTAGACATTTTAGCTCTGTGAGTTTAAAGTTTAATTATATGGTAGCAGCTAGCTTTTCTGTCTCACACTCATGCAGGCTCTCTCACACACACACACGTTCACACACACACGTACGCACACAGACACGTACACACACTCACACACAGACTTTGCAGTATAATTTAAAACCCACACTGCCTTTTTCTTTTTTAATCACATCACAGTTAAGAAGTGGGCCCAGAAAATTAACGCCTTTATTCTCCCTTTCCTTTCTTAAGCTGTAGTCCACGTCTGATTGCCCCACCTTATGCTTGGAATAATACATCTACTCATTAACTGTAATAACCCCTTATTTCTGTGTTTTATGAAAACATTTGGGAAACCGTGTTCATCTTAATAGATAATGAGTTTTCTCCCTTTTTTCATGGATTATAACCTAGGGTGCTAAAACAATTCATTAGTGTAGCATGGTCGGATTTTATGCCATTAATAAATATGTAGGTTTTTTTTTTGGGACACTGTCTAGAGCAAAGTAATTAAAAACTGGGCTCAAAGAGCGACACCTTTTCTTGCGTGCTAACGCCGAGCCCAAGCTATTTACTTACTGCCGGTCACACACACACACACACACCCCTGCAAAAAAAAGTCGTCAGTGAAGAACGAGGGTTTAATGAAGCGTGCTCTCGGAAATGGAATCAAATGGAGGAGTGGATGAAGTAATCCAGGCTGCACGGCAGGAGGCCATCTCGAGCGTTATTGTCCCCCTCCCCTCCCCCATCTGGCGTGATGACCCCAGCTACCCGACCATAGTGGTTCTGGGAAACAAAAAGGGGCTCAGCAGAACTGTAATCGCATCCGCAATGCGGAAGTGCTCATTAGCGCGGGAGAGAGGAGAGGAGACAGGGTTGGAGTTCCATCTCTGAGTCACTGTTTTACCTCTCTATGGGTCCCTTACTTTCATAGTTTTGTTCTGATGTTGGTCTCACGTTGGTGTTTTTTTTATATATATATATATATATATATATATGATGGTCATGAGCAACTTTGGCTCTGCTGGGCATCTTACAGGGACTTAAGGCAGGTGGATAAGATGAAATCTGTGTGTGTGTGGGGCTGGCACAGCAGGCCTAAGCTGAGAGTTTCAGGCTCTGATTAAAAGCCCCATATAAGCTTTGTGTGTGTGTGAGAGAGAGAGTGAAAGAGAGAGAGAGTGTGTGTGTGTGTGTGTGTGTGTGCGTGCGTGCGTTTGGGCGGGGGGGTTTGGGAACCCGTGGTGTCACACTGGAGGGCTGCAGATTAGTGCTGGCCTAATTCTGCTCTGCCGTGCGACTCCCCAGAGAGGATGCAGGGAAGGGCTGCAGAGGGGCTGGAGGCTCCCAGGGGCCTCGGAGAGCCTTTCATCTGCTGCAGATGCTCCAGACGGGCACATCCACGGACGCCCGCCAGCACGGTCTCCCCCCGCTTTGCTGCAGCAGGCAACCCGGGCAAATCAGCTTAGTGGAGCCGCCGCGGCCCAGCTGGATGGAAATGGCTGTCTGCTCCACTCCTCTTTCTCTCCAACACCACTCCAATCTCCCCGCCTCGGTCGGCTCAAGTGTAGACTCAACACTGCCAGAGGCAGACCAGCAGCCAGGGAGAATCTGTATGTGTGCGTGTGTGTGTGCGTGCAAGCAAGCATCATCAAGGTCAAGGGCTCTCTTTGTAGTGGTTAAAACTTAATCTATCTACATTGATAGGGAGTTGCAAGCAGATGAAGTATAGTGTATCTCTTTCTTTCTTTCTTTGTTTCTTTTGGATGTATGTCTTTTGTTTAAGGCTGGAGATGGCTAGCAGAGTTTGGTCTCTCCTCAGCAGCAATGATGCATATGCCCCCACTCTCCACTTTCCACATTATCGGTCTTCATGCGTTGCCTCCAAAGGCTTTCTCTCGTCTTTTTCTTGGAATGCTTCCGCCGCACTAGAAGAAAAAGCCTCATCTTGATATGTCTTCGTGCATGTGTGTGTGTGTGTGTGTGTGTGTGTGTGTGTGTGTGTGTGTGTGGATAGACTGCGGTCCTTTGTTCTCTCCGGGCTGTTGAGCCATGGTGAAGTATGGGTCTGAAGCGGCGCCGCTCCACTCAGTGATTTATGAGCTCGTACGCACCAGCACCAGCGCAAGTGCTGAGAGACGCCTCAGCTTGTTGCCGTGGCAGAGAAACATGAAAGCCCTCGCCGTGATCACACTTTCCCCTTTGTTCTCCTTCCTCTCTCTCTCACACACACACACGCACTCACACACACATATATACACATCACACACAGACAGACAGACACTCAAAATGCTCACTTTTCCTGTCTATATCTTTACCGTGTTTTTCCAAATCTCCTTCACCCTCTCTTCACTCTCCCTTGCTCTACCCCTCTATCTCTCTATTTCACTCTCTCTCTATCTCCCTATCTCACTCTCTCTCTACCTCTCTGTCTCTCTCTCTCTCTCTACCTCCAAAGACTGGATGGGGAGATGAGTTGATGCCAAAATGGATCATTTACTCCCTCCACCTGTCATGTTTTTTTCTGCTTCCTTTCTTCCTTTCTTTTCCTTCTCTCTAGTAGATGACAGGCTCACACTGTTCCTCCAAATGTCACACTGTTATGTCTATCCCTCTCCTTCACCCTAATGCCCAATTCTCCTCAAAAAACACTGAACCTTTTGCTTTTTGCTTTGTTCCATGTCTCTTTCTTTCATGTAAACTTATGAAACAGTTACACAACTAGGCCCACGTGGTCTACAGAGAGAACTAATAGCAATGCTGCTGGTATGACTCAATACCTCTCAATCCTGCAGCCACCATTTTCACTGCCCTTCAGTCAAATTATGGAAATTGTACTGTTGTCCTGTTTCTCATCGATTCAGAGCAGGGGGGAGGAAGGGAGGACTATGGACAACAGGAAGGAAAGAATGGAAGGATAAAAGGAGAAATGAGAGGAGGAGAAGAAAGAAAGACAGTGCTATTTGTGTTGGGGATGGAGAGGGAGGTTGAGAGGGGGTGCAGATTGCCTTGCCCAGAGTGGCTTTATGTAAATGTGAATGCTGCTGGTAGACAAGAGGCTGAGACGAGCCCCAACCACATAGCTCATCAGCTCCAGAGCCAGACGGGAGATCCAGAAGAGCCAGCACGCACACACACACACTCACACACACACACACACATTCACAGACGCACATTGGCTGAACTTACTTTGGTCTCACCACTCGCCCCTGCATAACAGATGCCAGTCGTGCACCCGGGCAATGTTCCCAGACTGGCAGGTGTGTGTGCACACATGCATATTTGTGTGGGGTTTCTTTCTTCATACGTGTGTGTGTGTGTGTGAGTGAGTGTTTCCTGACATTTTGTGAGGCAAGGAGTGGGGCGGTGGTTGTCCTGAATAGTCTTTCTCAGTTCCCCCCAAAAGACTAGAGTTAGCTGTGAAGGAGGGGGAAAGAGAGGGGGGTTGCTATTCCCTTGCGTCAGTACTCCTGGCACCGGTTCCTGGGGCCGGCAGGCAGATAGCCCTGCACGGACAGACTCTGATGGGCTCCTGAGGCCCACTGAGACTGCTCTCTCATGCCTTCACACTGAGAGCAATGGGAGCACAATTTTATTTTTTTTAATACCTAAAAGTGAGCACACACAAGTTTCCAGTTAATCTGGCTATCTAACCTCACTGTGAGGTTTGGGGATATCTCTGTCATGTATCTGAGTGTGTGTGCGTGTGTGTGTGTGTGATGTGTTGTGTGGTGAGCAGATGAAAATCGCTGAATTTTGATCATACATCACTTTGAATGGTAGAAGATTTATTTGTATTTATGCAGAATGATGTGGTAAGTTGTGCATTCATGGAAATGATAAGTCAAATGGTGTGTTTTTAATGAGAGAACTTCTCATCCTCTCTGCTGCTCTTTCCAGGCCGGCCCCGGGTGGACAGCCATGCTCCCCAGCCCTCCCGCGTCGTCATTAGCAACAAACCTGTCACTGTGACAACCTCGTACACACCCACCACCGCCACCGCCCCCGAGGCGGCCTTGGCCCCTCGCAAACCCAACGTGGTCCTGCTGGAGGTGCGCTCCAACCAGGCCCGGCGTTTGCCAACCCAGCTTCAGGTGCAGGTAAGGCCATCCTCTGTTACCTGACGCCGTGAGATGACTCCAGCGTTCACTGACAGCACGAGCTCATTATAGGCACATTTAAAGTAGCTGTGATCATTAGGGGCCAGGAGATTTCCTGAGAATTGTCTCAGTGGTAGATGTGCCAGCCGAGCTGTGATGAGAGAGATTATCTGTAGCCTGTAGCCAAGCACTAGTCATTTCCTCCTCTGGAAAGCCTTATTGGGTCCTGTGCCATTAGGCAGATTCTCTAGCAGTGCCCCCCTGCCTTTGGGCTTAATGACCACAGTATGTGGGAGCTGGTGTTGAAGTCTGGTGCTATTACTGTATTTGACTGAACGGAAACACAATTATGCACAATTAGCGTGCATTAGCAAGACATACACAGGTAAGTAGTAAACTAAACTAGACATAAAGTGTATTTGCCACAGACCGTTTCAAGAAGGTTCAGTTATTAGCATCATAGTGGTTCCCACTTGGCTTCTGTTTTAACATTCTGTGTGTTAACTTAACCAAAGTAGTTTGGGAATGAAATAGAACATTCAAGCATTGTTTTTGTTTGTGCTGTTGAAACGTTGTACACCAGATGGCTGCTGGAAATTAGACTCTACTAAACTATTCAGTACTCAGTAACCTGCTCATACAATATCACACTCTACTTATGGTCTCCAAGTATATCAGAAAGTAATCACATGTTAATGGTATGAAAATCAAATCAGACCCCTCTCTCTCTCTTTGGCTCTCTCTGTCTGCTTGAGTCAAGAGCGATAGCCTGTCTCGCCACGAATGACTCATCCTTCTCCCCCTCTCGTCACTGTAGCTGATGCGTCTGCCTTGTGTTTGTGCGTTTGTTCGACTGTAGGTCCAGCCCAGCGTCAACATTGACAGCGCCAGCGTCTCCCCCCCCAGCCTCAGCTCCATTGCCTCGCCCTCTCCGTCTCCCCCTCCTCCCCACCTCCAGCCCCTGCCTCCGCACTCCCAGGTAAGAGTCAAAAAGGTGGAAGTCTGAAAGACCAACAGGCTCCTGTTTAATTGGAGGGGGTGGTGTCCCGGGTCTGCATTGTTCCCATGCAAATGGGCCCCCAGCCACAGAGGCTGCATTTCCATAATGAGGCAAATATCATGCGGCAAGTGACCCAGCCTTCCAAAATGCGATCAATCTGGCAGTCATTATTCAGACAGGGCCTCGCCATCCTGTCGTCTCTCCTGTGGCCTTTCCCCCTCTCTCTCTCTCCCTCCCTCTCTCTCTCTCCCTCTCTCTCTCCCTCCCTCTCTCTCTCTCTCTCTCTCTCTCTCCCCTCTGACGTCTGATTTTGTTTTTCTCTTTTCCTGTCTCTTTGTATTATTTTGTTCTTAATGGACACCATTTGTCTTTCTTTTTCTCTCTCTCTCTCTCTCTATATTTTTTTTTTCTTCTCCCTTCCTCCACCTCTTTGTCTGTCGACCCTCTAATGCTCTCATGTCTGCTGAGTCCACCACTCTGGAACAGTTGTGCCTAAAGAGAAAAGAAGAGAGAGAGAGTGAGAGAGAGACGGAGGAGGAAGAGAGATGGAGGGGAAAGCCCCAGGATAAGACGCTGGCTAGGCTATCTGCGGCGTTGGCTCACGCTCCTCAGCACAGCGCTCTTTGTGTGCTCATGTCTGCGTGGATGGGTGCGCCATCAGCGTTGAAGAACTGAATGCGTCTGTGTGTTTTTTTCTCTGTGTTCTTTGTCTCATCATGTAGGACGTGGAAGAAGAGAAGGGGGTGAAAGAGTGTAAGAGACGGCATGAAAGAGTGTAAGATGGGGAAAGATTTTGCTTTTGTGTGGAAGGAAAAAATATGTCCGCGCATATTTCTGTGTGTGTGCGTGCTGTGTGTGTCTCTGTGCATGTCTGTGTGTGTGTGTGTGTGTGTGTGTGTGTGTGTGTGTGTGGTGAGCTGAAGTTGGCTGGGCGGCGGCAGCAGCAGCAGCTGTTGAGGGCTGTGTTGGGAGCAGCTGCAGCTGGAGCCTGTGCAGTCTGTGTGGATGGCTGCTGGAGCACTGGAGTCTGGCTCTCCTCCAGACACCCAGAGAGAGAGAGAGGGAAAGAAAGAGAAAGAGAGAGAGAAAAAAGTGAAAAAGAGGAAGCAGCAGGACCCCATGGGCTCAGGAAACGCCCCTGTCTTCATTGGGTTAGAGCATCTGTATCAGTCTGATTAGTCTGTTCTGTGTGGTGTGTGTTTGACTGACTCTGTCTCTGTTTGCAAGTGTTTGTGTGTGTGTGTGGGGGGGGGGTTGATCTGTCTTGTGCAAGTGCGTGCGTATTTGTGTGCATGTCCATGTCCGTGTGTGTGAGAGAGAAAAGAGAAGGGGATGGTCTATTACCCTCCATATGTACAGTATAATGTCTGAACACATGGATGATTGTATGAACATGTGACTACGCATAGGTCTCTATCTCTCTTTCTCTCTCTCTCTCTCTCTCTCACTCTCCCTCCCCCTCCCTCCCAAGAGCAGATTACCTCACAAATGCATGTTCCAGATTTCAGTGTGCCGTGATCACTAGGGATATCAATAATATAATGGTATAGAATATCGTCTTTGACATGAATGTGTATTGTTACTCAAAGGCTTCTTCTCAGCAGACAGAAATGGGCGCTCACACACACCACTCATTCTCTCACACACACACACACACGCAAATACACACACCACTGCAATCTTAGCTCAAGTCTGTCACATCTGGTTGCCTGGCAACACATGCGGGTTCACAATCTGGACACTCTGCACTTTCACAGACAGAGAGAAAGAGAGGGGGTCACATGTGGGGAGAGAGAGAGAGAGACAGAAAATAGAAAGAAAGAAAGAACGAGAGGAGGAGGACAAAGCTTCTCTATGCTGTGTGCTGCCTCTGCAACATAACCTTCTCTCCGACTCCAGCCTCCCCTGATACAGTAACACATATTTCAAAACAGGGGCGCAGCCAAGCACACACACGCACACAAACACACACACACACACTTGAGAGGGAGAGCAGCCAGCGCATTTCACCGCAGTCTCTCCCCCCTCTCTCCTACTGTTTCTCGGCCGACACTGATTTCATCTTGCTGCAGATATTGTCTCCTTATGTCAGTAGCATATTCTTTTGGCTGGGGTTGAATCTGGGGCTGGGGCTTTGGGGCTGGGGCTTTGGGGCTGGGGTTTTGGGGCTGGGGCTGGGGCTGGGGCTTTGGGGCTCCATGTGGGTTCAGGCAGCGGCTCATGCTTTGTCTAGCGAGCACCAAACCTGGAGACGTGGGCACAATAGCGCCTTGCTTGTTCAGCGCCACTTTTTATTTATTTCACGGCACAGCACTTTGTGTTTTGGCTCCGGAGACGGCCAAATGGCTGCGGGTGGACTGTGTGTGTGTGTTTGTGTGTGGGTGTGTGTTTTTGTAGTGGTGGGTGTCTGGGGGTCACGTCATCCTGCTTTGCCATCCCAACCCTTTTTTTGTCGGTCTCGACAGGCGCCAAAGCCAGAGGGCAGGGGTGTGTGTCTGTGTGTGTGTGTGTGTGTGTGTGTGTGTGTGTGTGTGTGTGTGTGTGTGTGTAGGCTCGGAGGGCTCCGGCAGTCTGCAGTGCCAAGGAGAGGAGAGTGTCGAGCAGGGCAGCGGAGGGGGGGGGGGGGGGGATAACGCCACTTTTCTCCCCAGGCTTCTCTGCTTGTCCAAACCCACGGCGCTTCACAGACCATCACAATCAGGCTGCCAGCTCATGCTAACACACACACACACACACACACACACGCTTCTCTTATTTGTAAAAAAACATCCCCTCCAACTGCTATTGTGGAGAGTGAGATGGGGAGAGGAGTGGGGAATGTGCAGCCATGGTTGAATGTGTCAGAGTGCTGAAAGGTGCTAACATGGTGGAAATGGTGGAGCAGATGAGGAGTAGGAGCGGCAGAGGGAAAGAGGAGTGGGGGTGGGCGGGGGGGTGATGGGTGATGGAGGGACTGTTGGGGGGTGGGTTGATGGACTCGCTGTCAGCCCAGCGGAGTGCACATCTTCCAGGCTTGGCCCCGAGGCTGACAGGACCTCAGCATGGAGCTCGGCTGGTTGGATGGGCAAGGAGGGGTGGGGGTGGGTGAAGGTTTGTGTGTGTGTGTGTGTGTGTGTGTGTGTGTGTGTGTGTGTGTGTGTGCACAGTAAACTTACTCTGAGCAATGTACACACACACACATACACACACGGTCAACCTCGCCAGCCCCCTTCAACTAGTCGTCATGCCTTCTGCCAGAGCTCGTGAGTCATCCGACTGGCGTGGCTGCCCTTCTAGGCGAGCGAGCGAGTGCTGGCACAGCCACTGGCACTGCCAGCCTTCGCCCAGCTGCTCTGGAGCGCCATCTGATCTGTCTGAGACCTCGAGCGAGCACCCACACACACACACACACACACACACACACATACACATACACACACACACACACACCCTCCACCACCCTCACCACCTCTTCCCCAGCACCCAGCACTGACGGCAGGGGCGGCGCCAGGGAGACTCACAAGCCAGCCTGTGGAAGAATGCGCTTTTGGAAACCAGAGATGATGTGGGGTAGGGAGGGGGGAACTGAAACAGAAGAGAGAACCGGAGGAGAGGAGGCCTGTGTGTGTGTGTCTGTGTCTGTGTGTGCCTCAGTGTGTCTGTGTGTGTTTGTCTGTCTGTGTGTGTGTCTGTGTCTATGTCTGTGTGTGTGTGTTGGGTGGGTGGGTGTGTCATCAAGACACTGCCTGCTTGTAGCAGAAAGCACATTTAGAATTCAGTTTACTATATGCTACTGAGTAAAGTGTACATACAAAACAACAAAGAGGAGTCCCACACACACACACACGTCTACACACACACGCGCGCGCACATACATACAGAGAGGGCAAGTTCATTACTTTGATTTAAATGTGTTCAGTAGAGGGGCAGCAAGCACACAATGCATTTTTCTCCTCTCTCTTCTTCTGCTGTGGCAGGGAATTGGTATTGACCTGCTCTGTTGCTCCATCACTTTTTTTTTCCCTCTTTCTGTCTTCCTCCCTCCTCCTTGCTCCCTCGCTCCGTCCCTCTATCTCTGCGCCGCATGTGAGAGGAATAATAATGAATTGCCTCTCTCTTTCTATCCCTCGCTTCTCTCTCTCTCTCTGTCCGCCTTGCTCTCTTTCTCTCGTTTCCCTCTCTCTCTCCGCTCTCTGGTCCACTGCAGCAGGCCACCCCTCAGGTCTTCCAGCAGTGGAGCACGCCAGCCCTGCAGTCCTCTGTGTATCTGCAGCACAGCCGCAGTCTCACCACGCGCACACAGACACACACACACACACACACACGGAAAGGGTCTCAGATGCATACTGTTCATACAAACATGCATCTACACTTTGAACACATGCACACAAAGAGAAATTCAGGTTAGTCTTAGGAGTCACTAGTTTGATGCACTCCACGATGCATGCATGCACACACACACACGCACCTGCACACACTCTGATTGTCTCCTACACTCGCACACACACAAGCACGCACACACTTGCAACCATACACTTTGCAGTTTTCACACATACACAAGTCTAGGTAGTGCATAGTTTGACACAGTCTTATGCGCAGTTTGATCCAAGCACACATTCGATGTGAGTGAACAAGCACCACTGCACACACACTCTCGAACACCTGTGCACTCACACTCACACTCACACACACACACACACACACACACACACCCTGGTGCATTATGCACTATTCCTTCATCCTTGCATGCATACATACAGGTACAAATTTACAGACACACACCACTGACAGGAGAAAACACAGTAGGCTTTTTTAATCCATTATACTGGGGATTTGGTCCAACTGTACTTTTATTTGTTGGCCACTGGGATCTGTGGCATATGCTGAATGGTGGTAAGTTGCGGGGGTGGGAAACAGGGGTGAAACGGAATTGGAACAGAGACAAGGATTAGGCTTTCAAACTGCAAAAAAAAAATAATAATAATAATAAAAAAATCTTGGCATATGTTGTTGTGTTGTGGCTTCATGTCACTGTTGTCCACTCGTGGCAGAGCAACACAGCTCTTCTATGTGTGTGGATAAACGTTTAAAAGTCGTTGGTTTGTGTAACGGCAACGTCCGCTCACTCAGACTCCTGCCATGGCAGTATGGTAGTGGGCGTGTAGGTCTTGGAGGCCTTGTCCTTGCGTCCACCTAGCTGAAACATTCCCACAAATACACACACACATATTGTTTGGTGAGTCCATAAGTCAAGAAGGAGATAGTGTGTCAGTCAGATCTTTATGAACTACAGTATATGAACACTTTTGTTTTCCCACAGTGTCCAACCTCAGTTGCGATCCTATGGCCAGTGAGTGCTGCCTTTATTGCCTTAGTCTGTGGTGGCCTCACAAGCGTAGCAGGGTATCTGCACAACCCTCTTACCTCTCGCTTAGACAGGAAATGACAGAGACTGATGATCCATTAATGCCACCCCCACCCAACTCAACCCCCATCCCACCACATACACACACAGACACACACACACACACACACCGTATCGAAAGCCTTGTCTCTGAGATGATGGGGATGACAGCAGGAAGTGCTTGATTTAAAGACATCTGACGTGTGGGAGTGCATGTTCAGGTGCATTATGGGTAATGGGTAGTGTAATAAGCATGTTTTTTTATGTATATATATATATTTTTTTTTTCCTCCAGGATGCAATCAGCGTCTGCAAACAGTGATTATCGGTGCAGTACATGGTGCGGATGTCTCCTGCTGTCACATTGTCCTCCCATTCCCTCCACTCCTATTTGCTTTTTCCTCACACACATGTTCATTTCAAGCGTGTGTGTGTGTGTGTTTGTGTGTGTGTGTGTGGGATACAGGAGCGATACAGGAGATTTCCCAGCTGTGATCAATGTTAGATTGGAAACACACTCGGTAGTCTGTATCTGTGTTCCTTTTGTGCACATGGCTTCATTTTGATGTTTGCTTTGATGAGAGCATCTCTTTTATCTGTGAATATGTCAATACGAGGTGTTTGGAGAGCTCAGACGTGGCCGACGCTCTTTCCTCACCGTGCAAGCGGCTTTGTCTTTCAGACGGAAGAAGAAAAGCAGCCGCTCCGACTGAAGGACGAGCAGGAGGAAGAGAAGGAGGAGGAGGAGGAGAGGAGCGTGTTTCCAGGGACAAATTTCCTAGCGGTGGCCGACATCGCTCAGGTAAAATTGCCAGTGTTGAGGGGCTGCAGGTCTGGCCTGTGGCAGCTAGTTGTGGAAAAGGTCACACTCACAATCTGTACCTGGAGCCGGAAGGTGTAGGTGTGTGTGTGTGTGTGTGCGTGCGTGTGTGCATGCGCACACTTGCTCACGCACATGCTATTTGTATGTGTGTGTGTGTGTGTGTGTGTGTTATACTCCCGCGGCCCAACCTGGCATTTAATCATCTCTTCCTCACCATGCTGATTTGCATGTTTTACATTTCAAGTTTTTACCCCAGAAAAAAAACACACAGACAGAACTGCAAAAGCAGACGAATAGAAGGAGTGTGAGAGAGAAAGAGAGAAACGAACACATCACACATTAACACTGCGCGTTCCCATAATTAGATTGCCTGAGCCACAGGGTGAGGGAATCCATTGCTGTTTGATAATTAACTGAGAGGCGCTCAGAAGACAGCAGCACGGCGAGAGGAACGTGCAGCAGGAATCTCATTAGGGCGCCGGGGGTAATTGGGCTCGAGGAGGGAAGGGTGGGACTGGCGATGGGGATCATCTCCGGCGTGCTCTTTGTGTCGAATCATCACCAGCCCCATTGAATCCCCAGTGCACACACGCGCACACGCACACACACACACACACACACACACACCATGTACACACCATGTACTGGTACATAGTCATATAGACATGCAGACCTTTACTCATACAAGCATACACACACACACACACACACACACACACACACACACCATGTACACACCATGTACTGGTACATAGTCATATAGACATGCAGACCTTTACTCATACAAGCATACACACACACACACACATACAGTATACAGACATTTAATTTACTTGCTTTTCTGCAAAAACACACACACACACACTCATAGACCACATGCAGTGATATACAGAGATACAGGCATGAGCGTACTCACACAAACCTATAGTCGTGCACACACACATACAGACATACAAATACATACTTGCGCATACATACACACACACATACACAGACCCATACTAATATGTACGGCCATACACCTACACTCTGCCAACCCTCTGGCTGCAAATTCATTGCGATTCACTGGTGAAGTGAACAGAGATCGAAACTGCTCAGGAATTCTCCTCACACAACACGCTTCACTCAGCTATCCAGACATCAGTGCACACACACACACGTATTTATTACTAACAAGCCGCCTGTTAGTCTAAATAACATGAGGTGACGCATTAGCCCCATGCCTACTGCTCGGTCACACAAGGGCAGACTATACTTTAGCGGCCCGGACACCCCCACAGCCATTAGACCTGAAGGCTGGGGAAGAGAGAGAGAGAGACAGAACGATAGAAGATGGAAGATTGTTTCGCTCTTACAGGCTTTTTGGGTGGAAGGCGACGGAGGATTGACATGGAGGAGAGCACAGCGATCGGTTTTATAAGTGAAATATTGAAAGAGAGAGTTGGTTGTAAATGTTTGAGGTGGCGGGAGCTGTTCCACTGTGTTGCAGCAGTTCAACAGTGCCCCCTGTTGGTGCGGATGAGAACTGCTCTTTTTGTTTTTTGTTTTTTTGTTTTTTTCTGAGGACAAAGTAACAAGGAATTTTTGTTGCTGTAAGTCAGTTGTTTTCAGTGACTGTCAGAAATCTTAGGAAACTATGTCCTGTGTGTGTGTGTATGTCAAATGTGTGCATTTTCAATAGTTATAGAATATGTTGGTATCTAAATAAGAAGGTAATGCAGTTTACCATTATTCCACAGGAAAATTACTTTGGGTTTATTTATTTTTTAATTAATTAAGAATGTGTTGTTATTTTCCAAGTGCTTTTGGCAGAGAAACAAAGTGTGCATACAAGCAGCCTCGTCTAACCAACAGCGGTGTTATATAAACCCTTTGTCTTTTAATTGTTAGCACGGCAATTAGGATTGAGAAAATATTATTCCAGCAGCGTCAACATTTCCAAACGCCACAAAAGCTGGTAAAATATTTTAGAGGCCAAATACCGTAAATTGGAAGATTGCCTCCAACTAAGTACTCTCCCCCCACCTCGCACCTGCCCCCCCCAACCACCCCGCTCTTCCTCTCTCTTTCCAATCATGCATTCTTTCCCTTGACTCAACCCTGAAATTCTCCCCATCCAGCAGCTGAAGGATGCTGCAATCTCAGCCCATCCAACTGCTGTTGTTTGCCAGGAGTGCTTTAGCTGAGCAGTGCGGAGGTTGACGTAGGCCTGCCTCGCTGCCAGCGCCCTTGACTTGCACTACCCCCCCACCACCACCACACACACACCACCTCATTTCTTGGGCTCCGTTTTACCGAAAATGCCTCCATTGAGGCAGTAAAAGTTCAGAACGAGAAGAAAGAGAAGAGCCTCCATCTGCCAGAGCAAGGCGGATAACTCCTCTCCCCCCTGTCCTAGTCATTTTCTCTCATTCCCCCTCCCCCGTCCTTTGCTGCTGTTCCATCTTATTTTATGTTTCTTTTGTCACACACACACACACACACACACAGAGTCTGTCCCTCTTTCCTCTCCTCTTCATGTCCCACCCCACCAGTCTGAACCCACCCACACACACACACACACACACACACACACACACACTCCTCCTCTCCCTCGTCTCAGAAAAACAGCCGTTGGAATTGAGATAATAAACTCGGCACTGACACAAGCCTCCCTGTCTGGCTGCCAAAGGAATCTGCAAGTAATGCAAACCAGGAGCCAGAGCGGAGGGAGCGAGAACGCGGGAAGACGCTCAGTGATGGAGGAGGAGGAGGAGGGTGGATTTTCAATAACAAAACCTCTTTTCTTCTCTCTCACCCCCCCCCCCCCCCCCCCACTACCACCACCACCTACCCCAGGTTCATCCCCCACCCCTCATGACTGTACGAGAAGAAACTCCTGACGGCAATGAGGCCTGGCTGGGCCAGATGTTGGCAATAAGACTGTTATATGACGGGGTCCTCCTTTAATGCTCTCGGATGAGAGAAACAGATGCAGCCGCTGCGGGTGCCGCAGTGTATCTCGGTCAAGTGATTCAGTCTCCACAGGCGTCGGGATGCGTCTCGCACTTTTGTTCACATCCCCCCCTCCAACAACACCCTCCCCCTCACAAAACGATCTTCATCATTAAGCTGCCTTTTATATGCAACCCAAAAGCAGACGAAAAGTGAGGTTTTTGACACTTAAAAGGAACCCAAAACTGTGGCTACTCCAGGCAAGTCTTTAAAGTGCAGTAAAGTCAAATGCCTTTGTATTGTCTCTGTCTGTATCCCTAAAGGAGCCTGAGGAGGATCGAGTCCCTCCAGAGTCTCCCATTGAACTGAATGGACAGGCCACCTCTGCGGCTCCTCTCTACCATGGACCCACCTTCCCTCCTGTCCCCCCTCAGCCTGTCCCTCTTACAGAGCCTATCCTGGCAACCATACACCAACGGGAGACCATCGAGAACCGACTCGCTGACTGGTGGGCCGTTTAGGCACCCATTTGCAGAACCTACTCTTTCGATGTACATAGATCTTTTAAATCTTAAATCTTAGAATGGTCTCTGATTTTTTTCAACAGGGTTGAGCAACAGGTGATGGTCCGCGTCATCACTCAGATGTTTGCCCAGCGAGCTCCAGGTGACCCCACCAGTCAGTCAGAGGCTGCAGAGAGTGAAGACTCAGACACAGGTGAGCTGGGCAGGTGGCATTCAGAGACATAACTGCGATGAAGGACTTCATTTGTGAGTCAGTCATTTAGCTGAAACTCCAGGCACATTGCAAAAGAACAGCAAAAGAGTCGACAGTCAGATCTTAATAAACCTCATCTATTTATAGTGATTTCGAATTTTTATTTATTTAATCATTTATTCATTTATCTATTTTCGTCTGCCTCGGGCTTGTGGCCTATCTGGCGCCAGTTTCTATCGGTTGTGACACGAGATTTATGACCGGAGCCCAAGTTCAGCAGCAATGGCTGATCCCTACCACACACACGGCACGCATAAACACATGTCCCCTTCTGACTCTACAAGATTATTAAATTGAGTTTGCCTCTTAATGAGGAGGGGGGTCACACAGAGAGAGCAAGAGAGAGAGAGCGGAAGAAGTAGAGAGAGAGAAAAAGAAAGAGAGAGAGAGAGAGAGAGTGGGCGCCAGGCGTGCCCACTGGCAGCTTCCTCCCCTCCTCTCTGAACTATTGACTCATAGTTAATTCTGCCCATGCCAGCACTGCTCTGTCAGACGTGTCAGCGGGACTGGGGTTGCAGTTTCCTCATTAAGCCCTGATTGCCGCTGCGCCGTGATGGATCTGAGGACTCCGGAGCTGTAATGGAGGCAGTGCACAGTCACCGGCCCATTAATCCACACTTTCTCTTTCTCTTTTTTTTTTAAGCTTCCCTCTTTTTCCTTTTTTTTCTTTCCTCCTCTGCTCCGCGTAATAGAAAGATCAATGGCGTATCACATTTGCCGAGGAGGCTACAAGTCTGCGATCAAGCCAGCAGGTCACTGTCAGCACTTTTTCTTTTCTTTTTCACTTTTCAGACTCTTTCTCTCTCTCTCTCTCTCCCTTCCTCTCCTCCCCTCTACTCTTTGATCCCTTATCTGTATCTCTGCCACTTTTGAACAAATTGCGTCTCGTAACTCCTACTAAAAGTGCCTGCCCTCAGAAGCCTTCAAAAACTCTCTTATTTATGTTGTGCCACCATGAAAGACTACCATGATCTCTCTTCCACCCTGAATATGGGTCTTCTCGTTTGGGTCTAGCTAGCTTGCGTACACTTGTGTTCTGTGAAGCAAGACACTACATGACACAATTCCGAAGCTCGCCCCCCACAATCGCGATGAGTTTTAACTGAGTGTGTTGGAAAGTCAAGGTCTCCTCCCTAGCCGAAGAGTTAATGCAGCACTTGAGTAAGCGAAACATAGTCCTCTCCACTGCAGATTAATGATGAGCTTTAATCCGCAAGGGAGGAAGAGACCATTGTTTTGCTGTTCAAAGTTAGTATTGAGTGTTTGAATAAGTGAGTGAGACAAGACACAGGCTTCATCATCCCCAGATTAATGAGGAGTTTTCAGAGAGGGAGGAAACTGCAATTGAGAGTTTAGTCTGGAGCCTTACATGACTAATGTGTGCTGATGTTATTGTCCCCTTGTCTCTGACAGGAGCGGTGGCCAGTTCTCTAGGCCTTAAGCTCTTTCAGGCTGACGGCAGGCCGATGGACCCAGCTCTGCTCAGGCAATACGTGGAGGAGGTTCTGACGGAAGTCGCCTCCACCATGCTGGGCCAGAGAGAGGCTCAGGCACGCACACAAGAAAGCCCAGACCCCAGCACTCAACAACAGCCAGCGGCACCAGAGGTATACACACACACACACGCACACACTGACACACCTTAGCGAAACAGCATTTGTTTCCCCAGCAGACGGTTCCCTCCAAAATGATAGATACATAGCCAAGGTGTTCCAGGTGTTATCAGCCAGTGTGTTTGTTCCTGAGGCTGATCATGTTTGCTATTCTGTGATTGTCATGTGTCCCTGAACAGTCTCTGTACCTTGCTGAACAACACCATGAGCACAATCGGCTCAGAGATGTTTGAGCCTTGGCCTTGTTATTTAGAAACGTTTATGATGTATGACGCAAGTTTTATTTTATATTTATTGCCACCTCAGTGCCTCTGAACTATAAATAATTGAAAGATTTCGTTGAATTGCAGGGAAAGAGAGGGCCTCAACCGTCATGTATGTTTAGAGATGATTGGCCTCACATGATAGTGGTTACTGCCAGCTGCCCACATATTCACCAAGTCATTATGTCTTTTTTAGGAAGCGGTGGTGCCTACCCCACTGCCCACCCCAGTGGCCACTCCAGAGCCCAGCGCCAGGCCAAGTCACACCAAGTCCCCTCTGGACACCCCACAGGCCTCAGAGCAGGGCTCCCCAGAGCAGTCCCCTCGAGAGCCTGAACCTCAGCTCCCCACTCCAGGTCAGAGGGGGACACACAGATACGGGCAGACGGCCACACATACACACACACTATCACCTAAGTATATATAAGAGCTGGTGTACACATAGGATGATTTATGTCAAACACATACAGCATATCTGAATCCATTTGTCTCGTTACCCAGCAACACACCCACACCATAAAAGGTCCGTGTTTTCCTGCTATTTACATTAGCAACTCTCTGTTGATGCTACTAAGTGGAGGGTCTGGAGAGGGAGCATGGCTCTCAGGATTCCAGATTGATTAAATAGGGAGCCCTTGTTGTTGCCTTTGTTGATCAGTAGTGCATTGAATACTGCCAGCACAGCAGTGGTCAAGACTGTAGCGTCTGACATGATGTTCTGTTTGAAGAGAGGAAATAACTCCTAGTCACTGATTCTGTCTCTGAAAATCATGTGGTCGTGTCCATTTTCAGAAGTGGAGCAGCCTCCGGTTGTCACGCCCACCACCACGCCTGTCCAGTCGCCACCCCGAGTGACCACTCCGTCTCCCCCTCCCCCTTCTGGCCCCGTGCCAGCCAGCCTGCTAAACAACCCCTGGGGAGACGCCGAGCTCCCGCTCACTGAGGAGCAACCTCACAGCGACAAGGAGTCACCGCGCCCGCCGCCTGTGTGAGTGACAGGCCCCAGTTCCAAACACATACATATGCACATACACACACAAACATACACCTTAATCCTACGTCAGAACAAGATGTAGGGCGTGTATAACAACTCAGTCAACTCAACGATATTTGTCTTGTAGTTTAATTCCTGTTTATTCACATTTAACAGATGCATAATAGACCCATAGTGTCTCACACTTATATATACACTATATTCTATCCATAGCCACTGATGTGTGCGCTAAGGAATGTATGCACTGATGTATCCTTAACGCCATGATCACATTCCCTGCTCCACCAGTTGTCCTCCCGGACAGGCCACAGTCTTTGCAAGGCCATCACTTCTATGGTCTGTGATTGGTATTGAGTGGGGACGAATGGCAGAGAATAGCAGACGCAGCAGTGAAATTGTTATTTGGAACCACAGCTCCCCCTGCTGTTG
Source organism: Tenualosa thibaudeaui (assembly GCA_027481765.1). NCBI lineage: Eukaryota > Metazoa > Chordata > Actinopteri > Clupeiformes > Clupeidae > Tenualosa > Tenualosa thibaudeaui. Next base: position 6,195,297 of record JAIFZK010000013.1, on the reverse strand, counting down.
TCCCAGTGAACCTCTCCCAGTTTTCAACCACGTTCCCTCAAATATCATCCATTCGGTTAAACATGACGTGCATGTGCAAAAGATTATTTTGAGCAAACAACTAATTATCGATCGATACCGGCTCGGTTGCCTTGCAGATGGCAGGATTATCACTCTGGCGCTCAGATCAAAGCTGCATTAGATCAGAACATGTTTTGACTGGAATAATAACTGAAAGTGGAGTGCAAGGGAGCAATCAATAGACAGACTTGCATAAGACAAGTCTTGCCTAATAGATGGGGAGAAACATGACTAATCTTGTACTGTACATTTCACAGCTTTTATAATATGGAACACTGAATTACATCTGACATGCCTGACATCTCATACTCATACCAATATAATACATCTGTACTTCTCCACCTCTTTTGATCTTAAGTGCTATATGTCTAGTGCTATCCTGATCTAAGGCCATAGAAGGAGAGGCCTTCGTTTGGAAATGACGTCTAGAATCTAAGAATGCATGTGTAGACAGAGGTTCTAAGTGGAGATGGAGGTGAGGTTCTGCATGAGGGATAGTGATCAGAAGCACATCAGACTTCAGTCACACCTCAGTCACTGTGTGATTATGCTGGTTGCAATGACACACACCATACCAGAGTGTAGTGCAAGTCAGCATCCATAACCTGGACATGTAGCAACAGAAGAAAAGAAAACTGTGGGGGAAAACGGAAGAGTGGTTTTAAAAAGACTTTCAGTAGCAACAAAGACACACTCTCTAAACAGCAGGTACAAATACAGTCAGTCAGTGTCCAGTGAATGGAACCAGTCTAACAGGAGCTGTGTACTGAATCTCCTCCAGATTAAACTCCTTTCTAGGAGACTAGGCCCTATAACACTGCTGGCTGCTGGCATTTTACAACAAGGTTATTCATTCCTGTTCTGTGAAATCATAACTATCACACAGCATCGGGAATCCTTTTTTAAATTTCAACTTGCAAAGTATGCTTAAAAATGACCACCGAGGCTCTCAGCTCATATTCATCTCTGACATTTGTAAATGACAAAAGACAGAAACAGATTTAGCCTGCTAAGATAGAAACGTTTCTCTAAGAGCTCATAGGAAAAGATGGTTTGGAAAACACAAAAGTGAATAGCTTTAGTAAGGTACTGTGTACTTTTGTTTTTGTAAAACTGCTAAGAAACACTACTATCAGGAAACCCACCCTAGAGATGTTATTTTTTTTTATCATTTCCACTATAGGACCTCTCCTTGCTTGTAAGCCTGCACTGGTCCTGGCTGTTGACTACACCCATAAACACTTTTCTCTCCTGTCCTCCTCTTTCTTTCATTCTCACCTTTTATGGATTTTTCTCCTCTCGCCTCCTCTCCTGTCTGTCTTACACTGTCCACATTCCCTCCCCTTCCGTGCAGCATCATGTCTGTGGCCAGAGAAGAGGAGCCCACCCTCCCATCTCCTCCTCCTGCCAAACCTCAGACTCCAGTGCCACCACCTGCTCCCACCATGGTGAGGGAGCCCTCACCGCCTCCACCTGCTCCTGCTTCTCCTCTCTCTCCCTCCTCCACGGAGGAGAGCAGCTCCACCGGCTCCCTAACGGAGACGGAGGCCGTGCCGAGACACATCTCTGAGGGAGAGCTGCTTCTCAGTTATAGCCACATAGCAGCAGCCAGAGGTATTTACATCTCTAGTATGCATAGAAATGTAAGCTTATGCTTACATAAGCATAGTTCACCATATACCATAATTTCCCCATTATTAACCAAGGTTACTACTTTGATTTCGTAATTTTTTTTTTCATTTAGGAGGTTTATACATGCATGGGTGAGGGCTATATACAGGATTGTATTCCTTTTCATCATTCTACTTGATCTGATCTGATTGTGATTCAATAGGTAATGTTTAGTAAACTGAGGTTAATACATGGGTGAGGTTAATACAAAGAGTGGTTTTGTTTTTTTAGTTTGCATAAAACACTGACCTGAGGTTTATACATGGTACATCTTATTTTCTGGAAATAACTGTACCATTTGCCTGCTTTCTTTTACCTCATGCAGTTACAGTATATAATATTGTGCCAGTAAATGGGTGATCTGGATCTGGGATGACCTGGATGAATGAGAATCTTCACAGACACGTGATCATTGATTGTTAAGAGGGGACCCAGTACGTCTGAAACTGATGAAAAGGGTCACGCTCCAAGCTAGCCTGTGCCTCCCCATAGTGATCTGGAGCTCCATAGGATTTCAAGTGGTTGGGTGAAAGCCAGGCTTGTTCCAAACCGCTGCCTACAATATTAAGTAGTTCTAGGCAATGCTAGAAAGACTATAAGTGTAGCAGGGAAACAAGTTTGAAGCCATTATTTGAAAGGTAGAAGAACTACATTGCATGGCCTACTTTGTGCATGTTTCACTTATTTATGATTGGGTTAAATGCAGAGACCAAATTACCCTCACAGGATCAAAAGAGTATAGATTATTATAACATTGAGTCACTTTAAAAGGTGCCAAAATCAGGTCCAAATACCTCTGCTCTTCCAATCAAGATCTAAATTTAATGATGACCATATCATTGTATATGTAAATGAAGTGAATTAGATAGAATGGTCTTGCTAATACATGAACTTATTCCTAGCTCTGGAAGAGGAAGGCCTGATTTTACCTAACCTGAATGCCAGTCTGGCCAGCTCTCTCCTGGGGGTCCAGGACATGGTGAGCATCCTTCTCATGTATCCCTGCACTAAGCTTATCTGTTGAGACAGAATTATGTGCTGTGTTTGATAGTTGTGTAATATGTTTTCTTTAGCAGTCAATGTACACACAGTGGTCAGTTTTGATGGGTCATTGTACACAAAAAGGCGTGTACTGATTATAAGACTTTACCCAATGCTCTGTATGCATGTATTCTTATGCCCTGTGTGTTTTTCTTAACTTATATAATTATATAACTATACTATATAATATATAGTAATATAGCTTCATGTTGCTATACTATTTGTTTTTGTTTGTTTGTTTTTTTGCACACATTTGCTGACATGATGTGGCCATCAGTGTGTGACTGATTGTGTGACACTATTGTGCCTGTATTCTTTCAGGACTATGACCCACCCAGTGAAGGTCAGGTGGTGCTGAGACCACTCCCACGGTCTCAGCATGACCCAATCCTAGCTCTGTTGGCCCGTATGGATCAGGGTTCAGTCATTCAGGTGCCTGCTGAGGTAACTGCTCACAGACACACACACACACTAAAACCCTTCCTTGCCATGACCTGTGAGCTTAGATCACATATTCAAAAGGGGGTAGATATTGAGTGTGTTTTTACGGTGTATCAGTATGTTTTGTTATGTACCATTGCGTTGTCTTGTGGAATGTATGGTGTGCTGACTTGCTTTGTCTAGACATATCTGTTTCGGAATCATCCTAAGGTCTTATATGTAAGCATAGATGTCACCACTAGGGGGCACTAAAACCTCAGCTACGAATTGTCTTTCCTTAAATATTTCATCTTGGATACACAAACTGAAAAGCTTTGGAACCAAAGTAGTGTTTAAAAGTCCATGCCTATGGTAGTGCTTTGCTATGAATACATATGCAATCATACTTGTGTTTGTTTGTGTGTGTGTGTCTGTGTGTCTGTGTGTGTGTGTCTGTGTCTGTGTGTGTGTGTGTGTGTGTGTGTGTGTGTGTGTGTGTGTGTGTGTGTGTATGTGTATGTGTTTATCAGAGGTCGTGGGAGGAGGGCAGCAGTGCAGGTGAGGTGAGTGAAGGTCAGAGACCCCTGCTCCCAGCAGAGGGAGAGACTCTGATGAGTGGACACTCACTCCTGGAGCCCTCACCCACGCAGAGAGCAACGGTCACGTCACCTGGACAACTCACTGAAGCAGGTAGATGTTCTCACACTCCAGCACACGAGATCATGCACACACGCGTACACACACACACACACTCCATTGCCACCATCACCTGGAAAACCCAATGAGAAAAGGTAGACACTCATTCCTGCTCACCCAGCAATGCTAACACAACTTGCACAATTCACTGAAACCGAAATATGCACACACACACCCACACATGTGGGTGTTCTAATAAATACTCTCACATCACCATTTACATGTTTTATCAGTACATGATCTATCTTGTTAGGAATTCTGTTTTTAGAGTCTGTCTGTACTCCTCAGACAAGTCACGAACACCCAGCAACATCACACACGTCATTTCTTTTTTTTTTTCTTTTTTTTTTTCCTAAACGTTTGCCAGACCCACACAAGGTCCACTCTGTGCCATGCACCCAAACGACAAATTAGCTGAGAACACGTAGTTCTGTCAGTGTCAGCCGTTACTGAGACAGCTGCTATCTGTTCCATCAGCATGGTGTCATTCGCTCAAGTGACACTCCCATGTCAGTCACGAACATGGTTCACGCTGTCTTATCCTTGCGCTCTTACACTAACGTGCCTAACGTCAGCCGTAAATCAAGCTGATGTTGGATTACAGCCTGGTGACGGATGGTCCTATCTCTTTGTCAAGAGTTATTGTAACATGCTCACATAGAGGGGGAATGTGAAGTATTTTGTCTGCTTTCCATCTGTGTATAACACCAAAAGGCACAGATGAAAGTTCATCTCCTCCAGCAGATTTGAAGTATGCAATATTTATGACACACATGCTCTTACATGCGTGCACACTGCATACAAACATAGTCACTCACAAAGTATACAGAAAACACACACACACGCACACACAAAGAAACTTTATAGAGTCGAATTGCAATTCACCACCATACCTCCTGTCTGACGCAAACCTGTGCTCTCTCAGGCCTTTATTTCCACCTGATGTTCAGCTGAAGCATTTTTACATGGAGCTCACCTCTCATGCTCCTAGCAGGGGCAAAAAGGTAGCAAAAGCTACAGGGCTACAGCTTTTGGGTGGTCCTACACTTGCACACACACACACCATTTCCATAAATCCCACTGCCCCCACAGTGAGTGGGGAAACAGAGAGAGTGCGGATGAAGGATAAGGAAGCGGGGAAAAGGGTGTCAGGGCGGCAGAGATGTTTGTGTGGTGGGCTGGTGCTGAGAGGAGAGACAGAGACGGAGCCCGGCCTGGAGATGGGATGGGAGCGGAGCGGAGCGGAGCGAGCTCAGAAGGGACGTCAGGCCCACTCTCTCCGCTCTGGATTCTCCATCAGTGGGAGATCGAGGGGGAGAGGGTGGAGGAGCTCTTTGGATTTACAGTGCACAGTGGGGGTCCCCATACATCTGTGGTTTCCTCTTATGTCAGATTCATCGCATTTGCCTTGATCTCTCTCTCTCTCTCTCTCTCTCTCTCTCTCTCTCACGCCCTCTGTCTCTCTGTCATCTATTTGAAGTGTGTTGATTTTTATAATATGATGACAGTGTTGCTGTCATGACATCAAAGTCCGTGCATTTCTCTCCATGTGTGGCCAAGGAATCTGATTAACGTCCCTCAGAAGTCATTAAGCCGTTAAGCAAACACGCGGGCCGCAGCACACTCGCCTTCGGGGCCTTGGGAGAAAGAGTTGTGAAGTTTCCTTGCCATCAGATCAATATTTTCGTCTCAGGTTGGGTTTCCTCGTTGCCGCAGCAGTGTGTGGCTTGTTTTTCTGGTCTGAACTTTGAAGCGGGAAGAAGTCACTCGCATTTGGCCTCTTGCTCTCTCACATGCAGATGCACATGCAGAGACGTGCACGTACGCGCACATAAACACACACAGAAAAAGGAAGAGACGCACACACACAAGTCTTCCCTTTCCTTTACACATGCAAGTATTTTATTACATGCTCTTTCAGAACCCAACATTTTTGTGCACGCACGCACGCACACACACATAGAAAGAAAATTCATATTGGCCTTAGTGAATTATTTTCATAATATTACCAAAACTACATAATGATAGCATACTAGTCAGTAGAAGGACAAACGGTCATTTTAAAAGCTTCCCCTTTAATACACTCACACACACTCACTCACTCACTCTCACCACCTCCACAGCCCTCACCCCCTCCCCTCTTCCTCTGAAAGAAAGCACAGAGAGAATGCTGTGAGTGTGGATGAGGGCTTTCATGGAGCTGCTGCTAGTGGTGGTGCTGGCCTGGTCCTGACTGCTCTGCTCCAGGGAGGCCTGAGGATGGAGCTGGGAGATGAGGGTGGTGGGGGATGGTGTTGGTGGAGGTGGTTCAGTGGGACTCCTGAGTTATGAGAGGATCCTGTCAGGAGTGGGAGAGGGGGGTGGGAGTCCTGGATCCACAGTTCGCTTCCTGTCCGAGCCTAAACCAATATTTGCTTTCCACACAAGCAACTCGGCTCTCAGCAACAGCAACAAAAAAAAAACATACTGAGGAATAAAACACAGTTTCAGTGTAGCTCTGAGACCAAACTCCGAGAGCACAGAGGACACACACATGCACACGCACACACACACACACACACACACACACACCACACTTACAGGCACACCGCAAGCAGTAAAGACAAGATCTGTATTATTGACTGAGTGCTAGCTAAGAAGCGTTTTTGTTTTCCTCCCACACTGCGGTAACGCTTCAGCATGAAGTAAGAAGAGGCTGTAGACTCAATAACAATGTGTGGAGGTTTGGAGAAGGGTGGAGGGACGACACTGCATATGTCTGTGCTGTGGCATCTGCCCAAACTCACTGAGGTTCCCACAGCCAAGCCGCAGAAAAACAGCCGTTCCGTTCTACCTGTGGATCATTCAGAAGCTCCTCTCTGGTGTCAGTCATGCATAGACAGGCTTTGAAAGATGATCATCAGTGTTTTGGATTGTGTATCTGTGTGTGTGTGTGTGTGTGTGTGTGTGTGTGTGTATGTATGTATCATTGTGTGTGTGTTTTTGTGTATTCTTGTGTGCTCTCTGTTGGCCTGAGCCTTGCATATATTTCAGCAGAGGACTCCATATGTTTTTCGATATGTGCCACTTTAGGGGGCTCTGTGGTGGGCTCTGCACACAAACACACACACCCTCCCCAATCCATCTTCTGTGTGTGCTGGAAAGAGAAAAGCGTTTTGCACACTCGCTCGCCATTGACTTTATGTTTGCTGTTATTTATCTGCAGTCAGCTGTTGAGCAAACAAATGACGGCATGTCTTCGGGGGGGTTGTAAAATGTGTGTACCAGGTTAGCTTTTCCACTCTACTGTATGCTTTCCCATCGTGTGTGTGTGTGTGTGTTTGTGCCTCGGTTTTCCACTGCTGTGTGTCCTCACACCTCTGTGCCCTCCAGCAGGTGAAGCTGGGTTGCTGTGCGCTAACGGTGGGTTTGGAGCCAGCCCGACTGGGCCGCACACAGAGCTCATGTCCAGGACCAACGTACCCCCATCTGATGGAGCTGGAGCTGCCAGGCTGGCATCAACAACAGCAGGCCGCCCACTCAGCTCAGAGGAGGCATGCGTCTCCATGGTGAAGTCTCCAACAGAACACGCACACACACGATCACGAACATCCACACACATACACATAACCATGTACACACACGCACATACGCAATCATACACAAATACATGCCTACAAACCAATATGTACTCGGTTATAAATATATACACATACATTCACACACACATCTAAAGCACAAGTACATCATTCAACACCATTTCACACTCATATATTTGTGCATTCATACACACTAACACATACACTCTTTGCAAATGCATATACATATACACACTCACATATACATTCATGCATGCAAAACCATACACAATCACACAAGCATACACTCCCACACACCACACATGCTCATACACAAACTCACACACATAAATGCCTTTGTCTTGGCAGACGTATACCTGCTCTTTCTTGGCAGGGCCAGACAGACGGCAGGGCCAGACCTTGCTCATATGCTATCTTTTGCCGCAATCATGTTGGGTGCAGACTGGACCTCTTAGCCGAATCACTCAGCCCCTTCCAAGCAGATTTTACCCTGGATTTGTACTTGGCTCATCCACGTCCATGTTGAAAGGACAGAAAAAAAAATCAGTAGCAGCACTCTGTCGCCACGCTCAAATCCAGTTGAGCTCCGTCCCAGTAACCCCCCCTGGCTCCAGCTTTATTAGCGTCCTGAGCGACCTGCGCTAGGAAATGTTTTCCTTTCATTTAAATAATCATTTATAAGGAGCTTTTAAGTGGATTAATTTAGGTCACACATTTAGTCGCGTAGTGATGATCTAAAAATATTTCGCCTTTGGTATGAAAAATTCAACAAAGTGGTTTTCTGTCGACTAAGTTAACAAAATGACTGCCTTTTTAAAAAGGAGTTAGAGAGAAATGAAGCGTGGCCTAGTTCTTGGTGTTCTGCCGCAACGTTCCTCTCGGTGGGGATACGCACACTGCACTGCATAAGTGTTTGACATGACAAATGGCAGGGTGTGCTCGCTTTGGTAAGGATGTGCTAACGTTGGCGACAGAAGCTCTGGCTTGTTATGAGACTTTCCATCGCTGTTTTTTTTTTCTGTCAGTGTGTCAAAGAGAGAGGGAGTGTGTCGGTCTGCCATCGGCACACACAAACACACATACACACACAGCCAAAGCAGTTCTGGGATAGTCCCCATGCCTGTATACTGGACATATGTGGGGGCTTTACCCAGGAAATGGGGGAGAAATTGAAAACCTGTGTGTGTGTGTGTTTTCTCTGCCGACTCCCTCCCTCTGTTCCTGGCTAATCCCTCTCTCCTCAATGCAATATCTCTCCCACCCCTGCTTTCCTCCACCATTGTCCTCTTCCCTTTCAACTCCCTGATTTAACTCTTTTTCTCCATCCTATTTCACTTTATCCTTTCCTTTTTCACTCTTTCCATCCCCTCCCCACTCATCCTCTCTCTTTCTTTCTCTCGCTCTCCTGTCTTTTCTTCTCATCCTGTCTCTCTTCCCTTCTCTTCTTCCTTCTTTCTATCCTTTCCTGTCTTTTCTTTCCTCTCTGTAGACTCCAGATCCTTTTGTTGAGCCGTCCCACAGACTTGCTACCATTCTGGTGAGGCAGTACCAGCAGGACTCCCACAGGCCAGGTACAGACTCTGAGCATACACACACACACACACACACACACACACACACATACACACACACTCACTCACCCACTCACACACACACACACACACTCACACACACACAAACTCACACACACACACACACTCACACGTGCACAGACATATACACACACACACACAAACACTCTCACTCACCTCATTACCTCCATGGTACACACACACACATCGCAGCAAAACTGTGTAAGTGTGTCCCACTCTGAGAGAGCGCCCTAAGCAACTATGTCACACACTTGTGACGTAAATCTTCCATAGAAAAACCCAGAAAATATATGCTGTAATGTCAAGTCCTTGTTGTGTGTGGACATGAGTGGGCCAGCTCAAGTTCTTTGTCAGTGCTGTGAGCTTTAAGGCTGTCATTTGGTGTGAGGGGGGTAATTGTCCAGAGCTCAGACTAACGTGTTCTCCAGTCTTATCTCGCCACACCTTCTTGCAGCAGCCTCTTTGTTGCTGCTGTTGCCGTCTACTCCACATTCAAATAGGGGAGAAAAAAAAACACCTTCTGTTCTGTTCTGTTGTTGGCCACTAGATGGCAGTGTGCCTGTGCTCCAGCAGGCGTCTGCCTGCCTCTTGCAACCCCATCGCCAGCTATTGTGACTGGAGCAGAGGGGCTGTCAGGGCCCCAGCCTCTCCAGGGGGAGACTGTCAGGCCCGGTGTCGGCTGGCTGTGTGTGCCTGTTGTGCATGTTTTGTGTGTGTGTCCTCCTCGCCACGCAGGCCCGCGGGAGCCCTAAAAGTGCCGGACTCAGCTACCGGCTCACACGTCCAGGTGTGCCAGCACCACAGGAGCGAGAGCGAGTAGAGAAAGTGTGTGTGTGTGTGATTTGGGGGGGGGGAGCAGCTGGATGAGACAGCAGGGGGTGGTGTCTGAGATGGAGAAATCTAGCAAAAGGAAGATAGTTTAGAACTGTAGATATGTGTGGAGAGCATGGTTTTGAAGGTAAGGTGTGTGTTAAAGGGTGGAAGGTGTGTGTGTGTGTTGTGAAGCTGGATACGTACAGTGAATGTGAATCTATTTGACTGATACCTTTGGTAAATGCGATAATAAGAGATCATGGTTTTGAATCAAGGGGAAAGGAAAAAATTGGAGCAAAGTGAAGGAAACACTGGTTAGTGTTTGAAACGATCTCAATGCACCCCACTGTGTGGAGGAGGTTTTACAAGACTGCATACAGGCAGCACCTGGGTCTGAGCCCCATATACTGTGGAAGAACAACGTGATTTCCTGTGTAAGGGGATCTGCCTTTGTGTTATGTGGCATGTAGGCCTGTGTGTGTTTGTGTTTGTGTGTGTGTGTGTGTGTGTGTGTATGTGTGAGAGAGAGAGAAGCTTTTTACAGCACTGCACACAAGCTAAAGCAACTAGACACAAACAGCGCCGGACACACCTCAGTGCACACGTATGCCCCACTGCCCAGTTCCTGCGTCTGTCCCCCTCCCGCTCCTCTTGTCTTTCAAACAAGTGGGTTGGAACTTTCTGCCAAGTAGGTCAACAACGGAGTAGGTCTCTGTGCTATTTTAAAAACTCCAGCAACGTAACTTCAGTGTGATGGCCTTGTATAGTGTAGGTCTCCCTCTACTCTCTTAGAACTGGAACAGTTGAGAATGTCGTCTTAAGGGTTCTCGGAGGAACCTTGAACGACTGAAATCCAGAACTCCAGTGGGTTCCAAGTCTTTTTTTTCCTTCCTTTTTAGACAGTTGTCCGAAGTAGCTGCAGGATAACAACTTGAAACATATGGAAAAGCAGTATTAACCATTCATTTCATATCAACATACCTGCAGGCTTCTAAGTTTGTTCCATTTAGATTCAGGCCAGCAGTGCATGATGTGTTTTGTTAATTTTTTTGCACCACTGGTTCTGTATTTATAGTAGCTATGCTTATGATTCTATTTTAAGTTATATAACCATTCATGTAATGACAGGACAAGGACCTAGTTACCTAAGCTGCTTTGACTGACTAGCATTGGGGACAGACTACATAAAAATGTAGGCTGGGCTGGTGCACCTGATATGATCTCAAATGAAACGGAATGAAATGGGGCCAGAAAGTTGTTGCCGGGCATCTGTGGTGATGAATATTTATGGCTTTTTTACCACGGTGGCAGAGAAACAGACGGGGCCTTTACGTTGTCAGCTTACAGGTTTGCTAGCGCCACGCAGAGTGACTCTGTGAAGAAGGCCAGTTTATGCCCTCGGCTGCTGTGTGTGTGCGTGTGTGTGTGTGCGTGTGTGTGTGTGTGTGCGTGTGTGTGTGTGTGTGTGTATGCGTGTGTGCATGTGTGTTCCGGTGTGAGCGATAGATAAACTCTTGTGTTATCTCAGTATATCCAGACCGTATGGTTTGTGAATGTCAGACTTTCCTCATGTGTGGTTGCACTGCTTAAGGGGGAGCTGGAGACGGCAGCCAGGCACGCACCTGCATTTTAATGATCGCGCCACAGCCGCTTGTATTATTCATTCCTCCGCAAATTGCTCCCGACGATCTCGGCCTCATCCCCTGTCCTCCCGTGCCCCGCCGCCCTGTCCCCACCGACCCCTCGCTCTTCTTCTCTCACTGCTGCTGCCTCCACCCCACACTGACCCCACAACCACCCCACACTCACCCCCCACCCCACACTCACCCTATTCTCACCCCAACTGCACTGTTTAGCTCCAGCTCAGCTGTCCTGTGCCATCACCTCTCATGTCTCAGCTTCTGTTTCCCGCTGTTCCTCTTTTTCTTTCTCTTTCTTTTGTCTTCTTTCCCCCTCTTATCCCCTTCTCTCATGCCTTTGTCTCAGGCTTATTGGCTCTCCTCTTGTTTTCTTGGCTCAGCTCTTTCGTTTTCCCTGCTCCTCTCCTGAAACTCCCTGCAGTCTCTTCCTCTCCTCTCCTCTCATGGTATGGTAATGTCTGTTTGTTGTGTGGCCATTGCAGTGTTTAGTGGCCTATGACCATGCAATATGGAGAATGCATTCAGCTCTTAGTTGGTGTGCTGCATAGACAATGCAAACATATCTCAGCACCGCACACAGACAGACAGCACCCAGCTACAGAGGATATATGACTAGGATCTCTTTGGATGTTCCCCTAACCGTGACAAGGTTGGGCTTTTGTTTTTGTGTGCTGTTTGCCCTGGTCACTGAGCGGCTGATGAAACCGCACTGTGCCACCCGGCGCCATTCACTCCTTCTTCCCCTAACCTGTGCGTCATCTTATGCCTGTGACTCATCCTCCAGCTGTCCAGGACAAAAGCCTCATCAGCCCAAGGACAGCCACTCCGCGGGCAAGCCACCACACCTCCACCTCCACCTCCGCCTCCCTGGTGCTCTCAGTGGAGGCTCTCTCACACCTCCCAGGGTAGAACAGTGACTCTGACCACAAGCCATTTGTGAAGGGAAACTCTTTCAATGAAGGTATCTCTTGGTATCCTTCAACGAAGGCCCTGCTCTTAGGTGTATTCTAGGTACAAAATACGAGGAGGGATCAACATTGGATCAGAATTGGTGCATTATTGAATTAGCAAACTAATACTGGCTGGCTAAGCGGCTATACAATCCAAGCTTATCAGGCATGTCGTCACATCTAATACAGCCACTGACATATTATAGATGTTAGCCAACATGGACAGGATCACCTAATAAGAAATCAGCCCACAAATTAGACTGTTCATGCAAATTAGACTGTTCATATATTATATTGATCAGCTGATAAACAACGAAATAAGAATGTCCAAAGCTCTTTGCGCATACATTGTGCATATGTCACAGTTATTAGCTGTGGTAATGGCATGTGTGAATATCACATAATGTCTTTAAAGAATAAGATACCCATAGATAGCACCATAAGGCGTCAGGGATGATAATGTGCGCCTCTTGGCTTATGGATTGGATTATTGTAGTGTGATAATGGGCTCTTTGTTGCAGACTGGCTGGCTCTTGTGCTGATCAGTGGCAGAGAGCAGCAGTCGGGTTCCCAGCGGCTCCGTGCATCTGCCAGCCTGATGCCTATCTCAGCCTTTAGCACCCCGTCAGAGCCCCCTGAGCAGAATGGATGCTCTGTTCACACACACACACACACACACACTGCCCTGCGGTCTACTCAGTCATACACATACACACGCGCACACACACACACGTATATTTATACACACACACATTCACAGTCACGTACACAACACACACACACATACACAGTCAGTCATATATAGACACACACACATATACACATATGCAAGGGTACCTCACAACAGGTCCTGTGCCCTTGACATCCAACAGAGAGTCAAATGTGAATGGGCCCACTGTAACTAGTGCTAGCATGTTCTAGGATGGGTAAAGGAACTGGATGTGGGTTTTTTTTTTCACTCTCTGGGTCTGGGTTCCACTCTCGGGGTATCAAAAGGTATATAGTCCTTAAAGGGATAAGCAGGCATTCCTCTTCTAAGCAGGTCTCGGTACTTTATCAGTGTAGTCCATTAGATTTCCATTTCTCAAACATATTTGACATATTTGATTAACAGCCACACCTTTAAAGATTTGTATGATATTGGCATCTATGTATTTGTATGATATTGGCATCTATAAACATTATTTATAGATGCCAATATCATACAAATGTCTTGTGTGTGTGTGTGTTTGGCACAGTCTTTATTCAGCTCTCAGCCCTCGTAGCTGAACACTAGCTCGCTGTTTGGGAGATGTTGATCTTCGTTCAGAAGAGCGAGGTGGGGGTGATATTTCGGGGAAGAAAAGATGTGTGTCTGCTCCGGCACTCTCACATACACTTGCTCCCACCTCCACACATACACACATCAACACACACACACACACTCACACACACAAACACTCTCTCTCTCGTTCTCTCCCTCTCTTGCCTGCCCTCCTGGGGTAAAGTGTTTCCAGGCAGCTCTGAGGTTTGGTTTGTGTTTTGCTTGGGATCTGAGTGTGTATCGTGCCACTGGGCTTCTGATGGAGCTCAAGTCTAAATCCCCCTACTCTTCCCAACCGTTCCTCCAGGACAAACAGCCTCCATGCTTATTTCCCATCATCCCATCTCCCTCTATCTCTCTCTCTCTCTATTCATTTATCTACCTCTAGCTTAATGACTTTCTTTGGCTCTCTCCCTCTCTCTCTCCCTCTGTCTCGTTTACAATCCCAAGAAAAGGTGCCCAGAACCACTGTTATCCCATAGAATACAAACCTTGTAGACAGGATATGTTCAGGTCCTTGCAAGTAGGGCCAGATGGTATTTAATATATTTTCTCTCCCCATCCGTGTCTCAACTGTGAAAAACCTTGTTGTTTTGTCTTGTTTAATGTGGTCAACCTCTGCACTCATTGGAAAACTTGCTTGAAAAAGATGTGCTTGCCATTATAAACTATTGTGTTTGTTCAAGTCTTATTTTCACTTTTGCGCCTTCTGCCTCTCTCTCTCTCTCACACAGTAGACATAGGCAGTCATACACACCATATAGCCCCCCTACACTCATACACCCCCACCCCCGACCCCTTCTCTCTCTCTCTCTCTCTCTCTCTCTCTCTCTCTCTCTCTCTCTCTCTCTCTCTGAGTTTAGGGTTGCCTAGTCAGGACCTCTCCTGTTCCTCTCTTCCAACTGTGCTGGAAAGCAAACAAACACTATGTGTACACACACACACACACACACGTGTACGGACACGGTTTATACTTCTTTCTTCTGGTGTGTGTGTGTGAGGATACGAGAGGCGACTCCTTGGCTGTGTGTTGGGAACAGAGACGGACCGATGTTAAGCCAGAAGCAGGAGTAAGGGAGGAGAAGGTGGTGGTAGTGGTTTAGGGGGGGTTGCGCGGGCAGCCATGATTATTTGCTCAGGCCAAAACTGGATGTCTGGACTCTGGTCTCTTGTGCTGAGAGATGGACAAGTTAAGTGCATTGCGTTAAACAACTCGGGCCCCACGCGGGCCAATAGCCAAGATTTAATGCCGTCGCCGCAGTATAAACAAACACAGGAGATGCCGGAGGGGTGAGATGCGTTGAAGCCTACATGCTACTCCATCTCCACCCTATTCTATAGCCACTCTCTCTCCTTCCCTTTCTTTCTTTCTTTCTTTCTTGCTCTCCCTTTCCCTGGCTTTTGGACAAGGCTACTCTACACTGAGTTGCTGAAAGCAAGATATCAGACAAACTTAGGATGAAAGAAACTGGGTTAAGGAGGAATATAGAATCTGGGGGAGAAGCTCTGAGACGATGAGCTCATTTCTGTCTGCTGGCACCACACCAATGATTTGTTTTGTTTGTTTGCCCTTACATGGATGTTCTAGAATGATCTGTCGTAAATGGTCAGCATTTCACTGGCAACCCCCCCCCCCCGATTCTCTGAAAAATGGCGCACAAACCAGATGACGCCAAAAAACACGGGTGGCTTTATAGCAAGGGATTCGCTCGTGTTTTTTTTCTGCATCCAGGAGCAGGAAGTAAAAGAACAATAATCCAATCCAGTGAAAGAAAGAAGAAATACAAACGAAGGCCCCCACCCCCCAGAAAAAGCACGGTTCTCTTTGTCCGTGCTGCTCCACTAGCGGATCAGACTGGAGTACCAACCCCCCTACCCATCCCCCATCCCACGTAAAAACGCCTCCACACACTCTCTCCCTCACACACACACACACACACACAACTGTAAAGCCTTCTCTGCTCTACTCTTCTGTGGCGCTCACTCTGCCCTCTGTAATAACACACCAAGTAAACACTGGCGAGAGAGTCAGAGGGGCGGAGAGGGGGAGACTGCCCTGGCTTCAAGCCGACCTTCATCTTCTTACTCCTGCGTTGAGCGGAGACTCAGTGGATAGCAGACATGATGGAGAGAGAACGTGAAGAAAGAGCGAAACAAAGGAACACTTTGTCACACTGAAAGTGTTCAAAAAGCTCAGGTGGGCATTCTGAAACTAGAAGTGACAGAAACACAAGACTTCCATTTTCAAATTAGTCGTCTCCTGTCTCTGGCTAACCCCATCGTAGACACCAGCCAAAACTCAACTCCATCACACGTCAGGGCTGTTACCTAGCTACCGTATGCCCCTTCTCCTTTCAGTCTAAAGCTGCCCTTTACCAAGCAAGATCAGGTCACTGATCTTCCTCTTCCATACCTCCAACCTTAAACACATACAATACAAACATGTGAGTGACACTGGAGTTCAGTGAAACTTGAAAGTGGGGGGTGTTTAGGGGAGTGGGTTTATCAGTAGCTGGACGTGGAGACATATACATCCTGCCCCCAAGGCACAGGGTTGAGGTGAGTTTCCATGTTTGGCTTAGAGATTTGGAGGTTAGGGCGAAGGGTTTGGGAAAATCTGATGCGGGAGCAGAGGTCTGGGCCAGGCCGTAACCGGAGACGGGGTTTCCCGCGGGCCCTGAGAGGGGCCAGCCAACTAGTCCGCACAAGGCCCAGCCGTTTATTTAGACAGCAGACAGAGTGGTGAAAGTGGGCATCCGCTCCCCCAAACACAAAGAGAGAAAGAAGTGGGCAAACTCAGGGTGTGCTAAGACTGTTGTCGACTAAGCTGTGTTTAGAGAGGGGTGAGACTAAAGGGATTAAATAATAGATAGGAGTGTTTTCTTTCACATCGCTCAACAGGTGTGTGTGTGTGTGTGTGTGTGCATGGTTGAATTTGCCTGTCTTGGGAGCCAAAGGAAATCAAGAATAAAACGCGTTTGTTAGCTTTGTTTAAAATTGTCTGAAAGTATCATGCACAAGAGCTCACTTCACTGTCATCACCGTGTAAAACATGACCTCATTCTCTACACAACTTGGCAACTTTTTCTGCCCCATATATATATCTTTGCTTTTTGTGATGGTCGCTCTACCAGGAAAGGTTCCCACATTTTGCTATTTGACTGAGGCTTGCGCACACACACACACACACGGCTGTTCTACTAACCGGCCGAAGTCAACAACTTTCACAAGACATTAATTGGGAAGTCGTGTCACTAATGCTCAGTATGTGTCTGCGAAGGAAAGCAGGACACCAGAGGGCCTAGAGCAGTCCACGTGAGGGCAAGAGCGGGAACGATAGATGGGGGGAAAATAGAGAGAAAGAAAGAAAGAAAAACACGGAGAGAGAGAGAGAGAGAGCGAAAGCGAGGCTGACTTCAGGGTCAGGGATGGACGTCACTCTTGTCACAGCAACCTCGGGGCACATGACGTGCAGGTCGGTGGTAAACTCCAACAAACAGAGAGAGGGAGAGTGGGAGCGTTTGTCATTCCGCCTCACTTACGGCCCTGCCTGGGCTCATCCACTCACCAGCCGACTCCTAAATGCCTGTTGTGACAGGGTGGTAGCATGCCCGCCAGTTGGTGTATGAGTCTGTGGATGTTTTGTGGGTGTTTGTGTGTGTGTGTGTGTGTGTGTTAACTTGTACATATATGTACATAAGCCCTTGCGATTTTTCTGTTATGATTATACCAGTTGTGCCTGTTTGTGCGCAAACATACATTAGCAAGTTGTTCACATATGTGTGTGTGTGATGGAGAGAGAGAAAGTGTGTTTCTCACTGAGAGTGTGTGTGTCTGTATTCGCATATGTCCATGCACACACTTGTTTACATAACACATCTCTCTCTTGCAGTGTCGCGGCTCTGTGACTCACTCACCCGCAGTGATTGACTGAGACATCAGTGCAGCTCAATCCGCTTGTTTGCCTTCATGGTTCATCAGCTTCTCCCAGCACTTTCTCTCTCTCTCTCTGTCTCTACCTATCTATCTGTCTATCTATCTATCTTTTTTTCTCTCTCTCTCTCTCCATCCCTCTCCCTCCCTCCCTCCCTCCCCTCTCTCCATTGGACTCCACTGCTCAGGCCCACCCGTCTCTCCTCTGCCCCAGCACCCACAGTCTTGCGCCGGACCCGAGCATAGCACGTCATGCCCCTGACCTTGGAAGTCAAAGCTTCACAGTCACAGTGGAAAACAGAGCTCACTGTTTCTTTTGTACTGTCAGAAAGTGTCTGTGTCTGTGTGTGTGTTCGTTCACATTACAACTCTTGCGGTTTTACCCACCAGTAGTGTGTTGACAGGGCCGCGAGAGCAACTGCGCTCCGTTGGGCTTAGCGGCTCACCCAGTGGCGTAACAATAGCTTTCTGCAAAACGAGGCAGAAGCGTAAGCCATGCCTTAGCCCGTGAAAATCAATCAAAAGCGCTTTTAGGTTGCGTCTTTGATTTAAAAAAAAAAACACACACACATCAGAGAATCACACATTCTGTATAGACTCAAGTGACTACATCTGTTTCAGGTGGGTGTGGTAGGGAGTATAGATTTTTTTTTTTTTTTCCCAGATATGGTTTGATGTTGTTTTTGCTGGTGAAGAGAGTGTGCCAGGAGCTTATAAGTGTGACTCACACAAACAGCATCTGGCCTCTCACCTCCCCATTTTAATCTGACTAAACTGTGGAAAAAGCCATAAAAAATAAAAAGCCGTTGTTGAGACATCTCCAGCACATTCAGCTGACGCTAAGGATCTGACGCCTGTGCACTTGAGAAATGGTGGACTTGCCCGTTCCAAGGGGACTGTTTTTTTTTTTTACTCTCTATTTATAGAGCATTTATCTCATCTGTTTAGAGGCTGTAGGTTGAGAGAGGATGGGGCTGGACATAGAGACCAATGTAACATCATCCATCTGCACTCTTTGTGTCTGACCGTGTGTTGATGTGTGTGTGTGGGTGAAGGAACAGCTGCAGCCAGCAAAACGACAAGCAAACACGCAAGCCGCTCCAAACAGGCTTGGCATTCCAGATTGTCTGACCAGGCCACGTATATCGTTTTATTGTGTCTGCTAAGGATTGGGTTAAGTGTTTGAAGTTCTGCAGAGCGAAGGGGGTCCAGGGTGATGGTGGTGGATGGGTGGGTGGGTGGGGATCTAGAGTGGGGGTTCGGGGTATGGAAGAGCTCCACAGATAGATCTCTCCCCTCATCCCTGCGCCAACTGGCCCAGCTAAGAAGCGCCGCACTAATTGCTTAAGCAGAGATAGAAGCCGAAGCTAACATGGCGAGGACGAATTGCAACTGTAGATGTGCTGTTAATTGACGACTCCTGTGCTGCCTGGAATATAGCTTACCGTTACGCTACTTAGCCAAGTAAAGAGACAGAACAAGAGAGAGAACGACAGAAGGGGGGAGAGGAAAGATGGCAAGAGAGAGGGAGTGGGATTGAACAAGCAAGCTTGCTGTTTTTCGCACGACAGGAGAAGCCATTACCCAACATTGTCATGCAGGGGGAGTTGGGCTGGAAAAGTGGGAGCAGAGTGTGTATGAGGCAGCGTCTGATACTGCAGTATGTGTTATGGCTACAGAGCCACGCCTGATCCTGGATCTGCTAGCATTCACTCCCCACATGTGTGTGCGGCTCCAGGCCCAGGGCTCAGATCTGTCAGGCGTTGCCTTGGTGGAACGTGGAAAAAGAGTCAGACATCATGGACTGGCAGGCTTATCTGTGGAAAGCCCATTTGCGTATGGGGCCGTGGGCTGTTCAACTTTTTCAATTGATCAGCAGCCAGCGTTGCCTGCTGGAGAGCGCTCGCAAGCTAATTAACTTGGTCAAGTAGCCAATTTAGGCTTGAGTACGAAGCAACCATTCCACAAAAGACACAAATGAGCGCAGGCACACACACACACTGAGGCCTTTTTTTGTGGAGTTTTGTGGGGTGTTCTTCTATCTTCAGTAGTGAAATCAAATAAAGGTGAACTTCATTTAAACCCGTCTAAGAACACTTCAGCCCACATTCACCTCTTCACCATGTGACCAGTGATCAGCATAACTGCTGTGTACTGTACTGAGGTTGAGTTGAGTTTGGTGCCGAGCGCTCAGTGTGGAATCTTCCCTCCGTATGCTCGCGCCAGTGCTAGACGGATTGAGTTCTCCCTGCACAGATGGGTAGGAGGAGGCCGCGTTGAAACTTAACTCTGTGCTCTCTCTGTGTTTGTGTATGTGTGTGTGTGTGTGTGTGTGTTTGTGTGTGTGTGTGATGGTCCTCACCTCTTCACCCTTCACTAGTCACCCCAATCATGAGGCTCTTAAGGCTCTCCTGGGATTGAGAGGGTATGGGAAAGGGGGGGGGTGTGACTGAACGGTGCATCTCTGGCGATTGGAGTTTCTTTTTTTGGGGGGGCGGGGGGTGAGAGTGGTGGGGCCTCTGTCTTTGATCAGGAGCGCCTGCACCCTCCACAGAGGGCCTCTGGGTGCTAAGCCACGCGGCAGAAGGTCTGGTGGTGGGGAGGTGGGCTGTGTGGGGAGGGTTGATCGGGGCTGTCTCTGCTTTCACAGGTGGAAGAGCATGGAGGTTTTTAATGGAGGGTCTCCCGTTTCAGTTCACCCGGGGTTTCGCAGGGTCACGCCACGCCTGTTTGAAGTCCCTGCTGCTGCGCTTCTTCTCTCTTTCTTTCTTTCTTTCTTTCTCTCTCTCTCTCACTCCATCTCTTTCTGTCTTCCCTCATCCTCTCCTCCCTTTGTCTTTTCCTGTTTTTTGCACCCTCTTTGACTCCTCTACAGTACTTCTTCCCCCTTTTTGTCTGTTTCACCTCACTCTCAATCCCTCTCTCATTCTTTCTTACTCTCTCTCTCTCTGTCCCTTTCTCTCTCCCTCCCTCTTTTTCTCTATTTCTCTCTCTCTCCCTTCTGAATGAGAAGCACAGATGTGTGTCAGGAAAAATGACAGCAGGACACGGTTTCAGCGATTCGCCTCACTGCTTGGCTCTCGTCAAGGAAGTCTCTGATAATGGGTCTCTTTTTCTTTCTCTCTCTCTCTAGTGGGTGGGGGGGGGGGGGGGTTCTGCAGGTCTACCTGGACTAGTTCTGTTTTTTCTCTGTTTGTCTCTGCTTTCCTCAGGCAGATGCCAGTCCTACACAGATGTTTCCCCATTACGCCATTACTGTGTGTGTGTGTGTGTGTGCATGCACTGATTTTGGGCAGGAGGGAGGGCTTGCCTGCCCCAGGTCTTTTGTTTAAAGAAGGCCATGTGTGTTTTTGCCTTTGTCCTGAATGGGTACTGGTTTTCTTTTTCTCTACATCTCCCCCTTCCTCCCTCCCTCCCTCCCTCCCTCCCTCAAGCCCCACTTCACTCTCTGTGCATTGCTTGTTCTCCCCACCCTCTCTTTCTCTCTGTCTCCCTCTCTCTCTCCTCATCTGGTTTCCATCAGAGGCTGCTCTCCCTGCCAGCCAATCCCCGGCTCAGCTCTATCCCTCTGGCTGGCTTCAGTCTCCCCGGCTCCCCACCACGCACACACACACACACACACACATGCACACGCACCTCCTCTCTTTCTGTCTCTCCCTCTCTCTCTCTCTCTCTCAAACACACATACACAAACACACACACACTCTCCCTCACTTCTCCCCTGCTCTGTGTTGGTCTTGGGAGTCCACAGCCCAGCCCAGCCCAACCTAGCATCTTGAATCTATCAACCCTCTCCTCTCCTCTGCACGACCACCACTGCCAGAGAGGAGGACCCACGCTGCACTGCGCTGGAGCCGCCGCCACCGCCACCAGCCGAAAAACACGGCCAGAGGAGCGGGCGAGCGCTCTCTCACGTGCTGTTTGCTGAGCTCTCTCCGCATTCAACTACTCATTTACCCTCTCTTTCTCTCTCTCCCTCTCTCTCTCTGTAAATGTGCCTTTTGTTTAGTGTCTTCCTTCTTTCCGTGTTCCTTTTCCATTATGCATTTCTCTGCCCCGCCCCCTCGTTCTCTCGCGCGCGCACGTCGTCTTCAATCGAAGTCTTAACCTATTCATGGAACCCCACACGGTGGTGGTCCCTGCCTCTGATGAAAGGGGTCGGCATGGCGTAGAGAAGGCCTGCAATTGAAATTGATAACGTGCCACTAAAAGGCCCCCAAGGACATGACACTGCAATATTCTCAAGCTCGCAGTTCATGAAGCGAAGCCCTTTACAAGGGCCAGGCCTATAATGTAATCGCTGGAAGCCTCAGAACAGAAATGAAATTGAATTATTTCAATGGATTCATCTGCCGTTGGCCTATTGAGTGTGGATTTTAATGGGTTTAGCAGCGGTGTCCCCTTTTTTGTCTTAACTCAAGGGTCATTTTCTCCCGGAATTAGGATGAATCACTGTTCGGCCTATGAAATTAATCGGCCGCGAAGACAGTCTGTTGACTTAGTAAATCTTTTTAATCAAATTTGCAAATGAGTGTACGACCACATTTGGTCTGCAGCCCTCTACTGTGTGTCTGAAAGAAAAATAAGTGTGTGTGTGTGTGTGTGTGTGTGTGTGTTTTTTGTCAGTGTGTGTGAGAGTGTCTGTGTGCCTTTGTGTTTCATAGAGAGGAAGAGTGTTTGTGTATGTAAACGAGAGAGAGAAGGTTGATGTTTTACTGTTGGATTGTGCATGTCTGTTGGAGTGAGTGAGTGTGTGCGTGCGTGCGTGCGTGTGTGTTATTGCACTGTTCCTCATCATTAAATATGAATATCACCTCATGGTTTGAGACTCTGAAGGCCACCCAGCTGTTTATGGCTCGACAAACAGAGGGAAAATTCCTCAGTGAATCCCCACAAGTGAAAATCTCGGCCCATGGCCCTCTGTGCTCCCACTAACCTCAGTCAAGACCCAGGCTATTGGCAAAGCTCAGCCATAATGAAAACCAATGACAAATGCAGTTGGTTTGCAATCCCCCCTGTCTGTCATTTTGCCCAATGATAGAACCAGACCTCTAGCCACTAGGCATATGAACAGAGAATACCCCTGGGACACACACACACACACTCCCCAAATGCATAGTAGACTTAAACTCCAGCCTCCAAGAATTTGCAACACTCCCCCTGACACACACACACATATATATATTTTTTTTTTTTTCACCCAGCCTCCAGCCCAAAATCAGTGCATATACACACACACACAAACATGCGCGCAGACACATACATACATTCTCTATATACACTTCACTTGCACACTTCACAATAGACCTTAATAAAAGGCCCTTGTTATCCCTCAGCCTTGGTGCATAGTGCTCAGTGGACCCGTAGTGCTCTGCCCATGTCTTAGTCCTCTCCTCTGCTGATATAATTAAGGGCATATGGACACATGCACCCTCCCTCTCTCCCCCACGCAGATGGCAGTGGAGCTTGGGCCTCTCGCCTACAGGCCCTCAGTGACCCACTCTGTTTCTCTCTCTCTCTCTCTCTGTCTCTCTGTCTCTCCCCCTGATTAGAGTCCAGATAGGTTTGTCCCATTGAGTTCTGGAGTCTGTCATACCTGAGGAAACGTGTTATCACTCCTCCTCTTCCTTCTCTCCCTCCTCTTCCCCACCACTTCTTCCCCTCTCTTCGTCCTTCCCCTCCACTGCTTTTCCTCCCATCTGCCCTTGTTCCTGCTCATATTTGGCCTTCCAACTCACAGTGACTTTGAGATTGGGGTGGGTGAGACAGGCATGAGACATGGATTTGATTCCTGAAAACTTTTATTGTGTAACTTTTCTATACTGTTACTGATGACCATAGGTTTGATCTCAAGCATAATCAAAACATGAGCTGGCAGGGTCTTGTCCACTGTATGCACACACACACAGACACATGCACAAACGCACACATGCATGCGCTCACTCGCGTGTAAGGTCACAGATTTCTCCCTGTTTCCATGTGGCCGTTCCATAGTGCTGGCCAATGCTTCTCAGCGGGGCAGGATGTCATTGAGACTGGCTGTCTCGACAATGTCCTGTAAGAGACACACGGCAGACTGCTCGTTGTTGGACGAGATCCTGAACATCAGAGAGAAGCTGAACTTACATAAGCAATGGACTAACAGGGGACTAATTCTGTGTTATGCCCTTTAACCGTTTTCATGGAATAGCATTGGCTTGTGTCCACTGGTTTGGCTTCAGAGTCTTCCCAGTTCAGCAAAGCTGGTTGGCTTGAGCCTCAAGTGTGGCTGGAAGTGCACTGTACTTGACTGAATGGATTTAGATGTGTGATCAGTCCATGCAGACCTAAACAGAAAAAGGGAAAGTTTGGTCCAGGTGACGTATTCGTAACCAGGCTGGGACTTTTTAGTGCATTTTTCCCTGCAAGTTTCCTTGGCACGGTCCCAGCCTGAGAAATGGACCCATATTTCTGAGCAAATGCCAGAGAATGTCCCTATCGTTGGATTGATTGATGTTTATTTTGCGTGCCTCCCTCTTTGTAGAGTTAAAGGAAATGGAGCTGGCACTTATCCAGTGTGTCTGAATATGAGGGGTCCTCGGCTTGAGGTTCAGATTTGGAGTTTTTACACACCATTTTCTCCTTTTGATGTACGATTTGGGGGAGTGCGTGTGTGTGTATGTGTGTGCGTGTGTGTGTTTTATACGTCTTTTCCATTCGGTCTGTTTGCTTTTCAGAATGGTTTCCTCAATTTCACAATGAAGGCAGATTGCCGTTCCATTCCAAAGGAGCAAGAAAGATTGTTGAGGTTGAATAGAGAAGTGGGCATGGATGATAGGCATTTTGGTGTGTGTGTGCACATGCATGTGTGTTATGTGTGTACACTTTTGTGTTTGTGTATTTCAGTGTCTTCACAGCTGTTTGGCAAATAGACTCAAGAACATGACTGCTATTTAGGTCAGATGAGTCCCACTATTCCCAGCGGAACTCGACCCCACACAAAAAATGACACCAACCTTATTTTCTCTGCAGCGGTTCTGGAATCGTGAAAAGATTTGAGGAAGTAGAGCAAAATGGAATCATGTAACCGTTTAGTATTTATTTATTTATTGTCTCAAATCTTGGATAAATAGAGGAATGCCTTGGGCTGAGCAATGTTTTCTTAAAAGGATGATTAAGTTTAGAGGTTGGTGGACTGCAAAGCCAGTCTAGTGAAACTTTGAGGTGTGTGTGTGTGTCTGGGGACTTGGGAGGGGGTTCACCAGCTTAGTACCTTTCAGTGTGACCTGCTTTGAAATGGGTCTGCTCTGTAGTGTGTTTCCACTGGTTTTCCTAAGCATGGTCTCTGAAGGTCCCCCCATGTCTCTAGAGACAAATAACCCACTTCTCTAAATATATCCCACTTCTAAGCAATGGATCAAATGTGGACATAGGCTCCTTTTTATGCTTTGTGGAGGCAAAAACACAACACAAAGAAGTAACCCTTTCTGAGGAATAATGACCCCCAACGTCTGGAATATCCATTGTGCTGGTTTTTGAATTTTCCCAAATTGCTTGCTGGTCACGGATGGATAGCTGCGATATTTAGGTATAGTGTTGCATTAAGCAGACGTAGCGATAAGCGTGGATCTATCCACGGTGCCACTAAGTGCTCCCAGGGAGACTCCGATGTAGGTGTGAGTATAAAAACACACGCTGCACACATACACTGAGAATGAGACTGGTATGGGTCTAATCAGTTCAACAGATGCTTGTTCTATCAAGTGTATTAAGTTATATTTCTGGATTTTGAGCAACCGAAAAGGTGAGGGTGGGGGGGGGGGGTCAAATCTGATAACTTTTCCTGTCTGGCTGAGAGACAGATGGAGCTAAAATGCTCGATACGGCTCAGATCTGGCACAGGCCCGGGTCTGATCTGGGCCAGATGGACCCCAGTGTCAGTCCCAGTCTGGCTAGTCTGTAATGGTGTTAGAGATTGAGATTGATACACTCCTCTCAGCTGGGTGGAAGAAGTCCACGAGGGCCATTCCCACCCCTTAAATGAGGAGGGATAAGATCTGTCTGTGTCAGGCATGACCGGGGGCACTGACCTCCCCTTCACTCTCTCCCTGTCTCTTGCTCTCCCTCCATTTCTATCGCTCCATTTATCTTCCCTTATGCTCTCTCTCCCTTTTGCCTTGCTTGCTATCTTTCTATCTGTCTTTATTTTTGCCCCTATAAGTCTGTGTGTCTCACGCTGCCTCTGCTTCCATGGTCTCCTTGACCTTTCCTTAAGCCCCCCCCCCCCCCCCTCCCACACACCCACCCAAGTGTCTGAAGTACACTGTGTCTTTACCAGGGACTGTACTCATAGGGCCCTTTCACGATCATATGTGCATTGTCTAAAGTCTGTCGCGCAAGACAGGAGCGTTTTTCGATGGAGGAGACCGATCTGCTAGTGCGTGAGGTAAAAGCGTGTGAACAGGTTATCTTCTATCGGGGATGGAAAGAATGCTAATGCCAACGCAACTTATGAACTTACATGATATTGTGGAGGTGTAGCGTAATATCACCGTTTCCTGTTCTTTACACCCAATCTTGCTCTTGACACCCAATCTTCACAGGTGTATTTAAGTATGTATGTGTCGGCCACTATTGGTTAAACAACCAATTAGTTTTACCGCCATTACTTATCCGTGATTACAGCAATGTGAATCTTAAATAACTTTATAAATGAATAATATTGTGATATATGTGATGTACATTTATATTTCATATTTCCAGGGACTCCATAGTTTTTTCTCCACATGAAAAACTTTTGTATAAACCCTGCTGCTCACTCCTGCTGATGAGAGAAGCAGGGTGTGCACGCATTGTGCACGCTTTCATATCCCAAAGCGCTGTGCGCCCCTAAAATAGCTTTTCAGCAATGCGCAACTGACAACAGACCAGGGTTTTGTTGGTCACTGGCGGATTTAATTTTTGCGTCCTTATAATAGCATCTGGCACTCTTTGCACCAGACCACACCTCTTCTTTTCACTGATGCACCCGTGACGGCGATGTGTCATCTGCTATCTAGACAACGTGATTTTTTGCCTGATAAAATGAACGATACACTGGCACAGAATAGTAATGACACCATGCGCATGTCGCGAATGCACAGTGCGCCGCGGCATGATAGGGCCCATAAACTTATGACCAGTTAAGACCAAAGATTTCTTGAAACCAGCAAACCCTGGGGTTCTAAGCAATGGCACATCTGCACAGTAGCTTGCAGCACCATGGTTTCCATAGCAATATCTTTGTTACAGCACTCATCATGCAAGATCCAAGAGCCAGTTAGTTAACCAGAGAACCAACCATCTAGACTAATCAGCAGTCATTTGATTTGTGTGACATTTTTCTGACTTTAACATGGTCTTTTGACTGAGATTGGACTCTGGACACTGGTGTTCTTCAAAAAAAGTTAATAATTTACTGTCTGATCTCTGACATGATTCCTTTTGACTGACCAGTAGTACAATACAACAGCTATAGGGCATTAGCATTCTAACCCATGCTAAACTTATGTGATTCAGCATAAGAACTCTCGCAAGTGGTGAATCAGATTGCTTGAAATGATTTGCAAGTATTAATTGACACACACTCACACACAAGGTTTTGCAGTGGTTTTACTTCATTGTCTCATAAGTGTATCTCAGTCATTCATTTGTGACCCACTACTTTTTTGGGCCTCTACCCCTGTCTTTGCCTCTCTCCTCCCAGTCCCTGGGCACGGAGCTCCTTGACCCTATCGCATGGACACTCATGAGTCCTCTGCATGGGTGATGAGGGTCCTGACCCTAGGTCCTTCTTTCGCCCCCCTCCCTCCTTCCCTCCCTCCCTCTCTCTCTACAACCATTCTTGATGCAAATGGAGTTTTGGCTTCAGAGGAAAACCGAATAAAAGCCTTCCTTTTCCCTCATGCAAATCCCCAAATCCTCTCATCCCCCTGCTGTTCCTCCCTGCTCACATACACACACACACACACACACACACTCACGTCCCTTCAGCAACCCTGCCAGTGGTTTGTCCCAGAGACACACATACACACATATACTGCTAAAGGGACTTTCCAGGGGACCCACTCCTCCTGTCCCTTATTCCCAGCCCCAGAGGCTCTTCTCTGGAGAGGGTAACCCTGGGTGGGGTCCATAGTGGCTCCCCTGCTTGCCTCTTGAGAGAGAGGGAGAGGGGTCATGACCTCCTGACTTCAATTAGCACTCTCCCTCCCGGTGACCCCAGCACCCTGAGGTTTCTCAGAGCTGGGCTCGCCAGAGACCAGAGCCAGCGGTTGACTGGCGGTGGTGTTGGGGGAGATGGGGGGTGGAAGTAAAGAGGGGGGAGCTGGTTTCAGCAGGCACTTTGCAACACAAAGCCTTAGTCAACAGGCCCTAGCCCCCCACCACCACCACCATCACCACCACCACTCCACCCCATCCAGTTCCAGAGGGAGCAAACAAGCAAGGAGAAGGGGATTAGTTAAGAGGAGCCATTGATGCCTTTGATAGACTTAATCTGTCCTCAGGGGCCAGAGGAAGTCGGGACGGCCATCGTCCCCTTGGTGCCCCCCCCCCGTCTTCCCCCCTCTCTGTTAGGCCTTCAAAGGAGGGCCCTGCCTGCCTGTCCCCAAGCACATCAACCAGCACACCCCACCTCCTCCCTCCTCTGAAGCACCGCTTTGTCATGGACCTACCATACCTTTTTTTGACCAAATTGGAAAATATTGGCTACTGCCCTTACCTACCCACCCCCACATTCAGTACAGACACACTTTGGGTCCTACCTTCAGTGCACACATCTATAAATCACACAACATACACCAATTATCCCTCAGCTTTCCAACACTATAAGCCCCTACCAGGCTGCCATCTGTAAATTAAATTCCCAGTGAACCGTGCGGTCCAATGCGGAGCAGCTTCGTTCTGACATTTAGTGTTTATAAGATAGACTGTTTGCGGTGGTGGGTGATGATGAGGTCAGATTGGCTGCGAGCACTCAGACCTTCTCTTATATTGTTAAGACATATCCTCTCTTCCTCCTCTCCTCTCTTCCGTCTCCCTTCTCTTCCTCCTCTCCTCCCCCCACCCCTTCTTTTCCAGTCCTCGCTCTGGTGTTGTTAATCTTTCCTGACCACCTCTGCACTCTCTGGTGGAGGGTAGGAGCGTCTGCCCCCTCCAAAGAGTCAGGCTTGACCTTTTCCTGGGATTGTCTGTTTGCTGTCAGTGTCTCAGCCTGTAAATAAAGCGATATATTGGAGAGGCTCATCCCCCCCATAGGTAATCACAGAGAGTGCACACCTCTCCAGCAGAAGGGATGATAGCTATATCTTTCTATTGATTTGTGATGTCTAGCGCTCTCTCTCCTTTTCTCTCTTGAGCAATCTGTCTCTCTTCATCTCCTTTCTGTGTCTCTATCTTTATCTCTTTGTGAGAGAAGTGTTGGCCTCAATGGGGTTTCCACTTCTGTACTGTTCTACTCTCACTTTGTCAAGCAGTCTCTCACTCAGTTTCTCTCTCTCTCTCTCTCCGTTTGTTTATTCTTCTCCCCTTTTCTCTCTCTCTCTCCACCTGTGAAGTGTCTGCTTTGGTGAGGTTACTGCCATTCTACTCCAATGTGTATCCAACCCCAACTGCATTGACTGAGCGTGAGCTTGAACCCACTTCTCTCTTTATCTCCTTCTCTCTCTCACTCCTCACTCTACTGTACTCTTCACCTCATAGCTGGGCCTTTAGAGAGGAGAGCGGGGCTTTCTCCGGGGGCACGTCTGCCCTGAATGGCTTTACTGTAGCTCAGCGTGGCCCTAGCTCCTTGGTGGGTGGGCTATTTTGGTCCTCCCTGTAGCAGTGTATGCTGCTCCTGGCTCCGGTGTGCAGGCAGGATGGAGAGGTGCCTGACTGATCTCTACCTAGCTGTGCCTGCAGGCTGTGCTTAACGGCTCATGTGGTGCCTCTGTCTGTCTCTACAGCTATCCTTCTTTTGCACTCGTTTGCGCTCTGTCTCTCACAATCTCTCTCTCTTTCTCTTGCAGTCTATTTTTTTTCCTCCTCCCCCATGCGCTATCTTCCCCTCTGGCCCAGCTGTGTCTTAGCTGTAGGTCCTCTCCTCCCTTGTCTCCTCCAGTGCTGCTTGTCTATTTCAGGAAATCAGCCAGGTTGTTTTTACCTCCAGAAACGTCTGGGTAGTTTCTGCTGGGCTTCTCCGTGTTCAGGTGCAGGTCTGCATGCTTGTGTGGGGGATCAGAGTTGGTTTATATCCACGCAGGCGGTCTCCTCATGACCACTGAGTTTCTGCTGTGGAAAATGCTAGAAAAATGACATGGACCATTTTACAGGGAGCTTACTTGAGATGAATGCAGACTTTGGAAGCATAGATTATCTAATGTCTTGATTGATAAATGTGTTGATGTGTTTCTTTTTGTCTTGCAGATCCGTACTACCAGAATGGTCACAAGGACTTGGATGACTTCTTCGAGGACAAAGTTAACGGTAACGTGTGAATAGTTTCACATATGAGCGCATTTCTGCCTCCACACCCCCACACCCCCACACCCCCCTCATTAGTTTCAGAAGTTTTCTGGCACAAGAAAAATCATTGTGATCTGGTCTTTTATTCCCATTTTACAGTTGGAGTTTATTGTCATGGGGGGAGGCAGATTTAACCACTCAATGCTCCCCCCATTTCATGAACTATTAAAAGCAAAAAGAAAGAAAGAAAAACATCAAATGAGACAAAGAAAGAAAAAGAACTTTCCAGAAGTCGTACCTCCAGGTGGAATCTGCCTGTTCCCTGTTAATCTCCGTCCATTACGGCAGCTGGGCTCATATCAAAAGAGAAGGGGGTCAAGGGAGACTGTGGCTCGAGTAAAGAGAAAAAGGGAGTGAGAGCACAGGGGCGAGAGATGGAGAGAGTGATAGAAGAGTACAGAGGTGGAGTGAGAGAGAGAACAGGACCAGGAGAGTAGGTGGGTGGGTGTGCAGCAGGATCCATCTGTCAGCCCCAAGCACTCAAGAGTGGAGCAGAGAACTCTTTTAAAGTGCTTGCAGGTGTCTTTTCACAGAAACACAGCAACGACCCCTGATCTGTTTATGTCTATGTGTCTTTCTGTGTGTGTGTGTGTGTGTGTGTGTGTATGTGTGTGTGTGTGTGTGTGTGTGTGTGTGTGTATGTCTTTCTGTGTGTGTTTGTCTGTCTTCCTTGGTGTGTGTGGGTATGGGTGCACACATGTGTGGCTGTGTTTGTGTATTGTATAAATCTTCTTACAGGATGTTGTTGGTTTTGTCATAGTGTGTACACTTTTGTTCAGTACACCACATTTAGTTTACAAAGCTTGCTATACTGTAGTGTGCAAATGTATCACACATTGCAGATTAGGTTTAGTTTTATTATTTTGTTTAATTATTTGATCCTTTTCTTTCCTTTCAGTCTTTCTATTTTCATGTTCACTAGGGCTTTGTCTCCCACGGTGCACATAATGACATCACATCCCTTTATATGGGTTGTGCTTTTATCTCAAGCAAAAGTGCCATTGAGCCTTCACCCCCCCCAACCAACCACACACACACCTGCTTGACCCCTTCGGTCACGCTTTGCAACACCTCTCAAGAGCCCAACACTCATCCGACCTGTCGTCTTTGTTGCCATCCATTTCTGCTTATTCATCGTCAGCCATCAGCAAGTCCCGCTACGCCATGTTGAGAGACGGGTGTCATCCCAGCCACCTTTCTCCCCCTGTCTTTGAAGACCTATTTCAATTATTCCACTCACAGCGTGGCCTTCCGCTGTTTATTGTGTTTGGATCTAGTTGCCTGCGTGGCAACCGGCAGTTTCGTGCAGGGTCCGGGAGCCGAAATAGCATGAAGCTCCTTTTAGGTGGACCCTAAGAAAACACTGTGTCAGTTTTCATGCTGACAGCCCTGGCCACTGGCACCACCACAAACACACACTCTCTCACACACACACACCCACACACCCTGTTCTTTGAAGGCTGTCACAACTCCTGAAATAAACACTCCTGTCTCGCCCATCTTCCTTGGCCCTCTCTGAGTCATGCTTTACACATCCAGCATCTCGTCTCACCATCAAAGACAAGCCGCTTTCGTTGTACGAATCTAACGCCTGTGATCGCCTAATGTGGCACGTTCGGAGCCTGCTCAAAGAATTTGCTTGAAGTTGATACTGGCGGCCTCATCTAATGCGCTTCTAAATAACCATGTGTTAGACCTGTGCAATAATTTGATGATCAGGAGGTGGACCGGTAGATCTCTCTATGACTTTGATGTGTCTGCTGTTAATAGAATTAACATGGAGTCCACGGCAGACAGTATTTATAACCACACTTCAAAGCTGCCCTTGAGTAGTCGGAGAAAAAGGGAGAGAGGGAGAGAGGGAACAGGGGAAGGAGAGAACGACAGAAGCCCCGGGAAAAGCCTGATCCTGCACCCATCCATTCAGACCATCACCTTCCTTACTCCCCGAAAAAAAGCCCTTTCTTCCTTCTTTTCCCATACATCAGATAGACCAGGGGAATCTTGATAAGCGGGAAAGGGTCCTGCACAGCAAGCAGCTCAGTTAAGGTCGCTTGTTTGCGGAGAGATAGAGAGAGGGGTCAGACTGAACTGGCCAGCCCTCATGTCTCTTCCTGTTTATCTGGGGCTCATCCACTGCAGCGCAGGTCCTGCCTTATCTCCCACCAATACTTAAAGCCTGCCAGGAGCAGCCAGAGGTGCGTGGGGGAGAGAGAGAGTTACATCCACGTCACGGTTCTGGAGATCGCTAACTCACCTCTTCCTGCACTTTAGCAGGGAGAGAGATGTTGGGGGAGAGAGAGATAGAGGCAAGATGCCAGAATGATGCAACAAGGCCAACATCAATAAGAGATGCCGCTCTCAGCTGCTCCAAGCTCGTGGCCATATAGAGAGAGAGAAGTCTTTTTTTTTGTTGTTGTTGATAGACATAATGGAGCCATTGTCTTCGGATCCAGCCAACCGTTACCTCCAGTCAGCAGCTGATGGGGCAGGCGGAGAGCAAGACAAACAGATTGTTTTGCTTCATGAAAATTTCATCTCGTATCTGCTATCTTAACTGGGCTTGATGGCCGCATGGCCCAGAAGCACACTTTCCCAGGGTGAAAGGAAAGGTTTATTTTAGGAAACAAATAGTATGTACTGTAAGTAAACAATACACCGTAAATAACCTTCTGAGGAGAGTGCTAAAGGCTTTGTTCAGTACCATTTCAAGGATCCAGCAGATCCCACAGAGAAGCACTCTTCGTTTGGCCAACATGCCATGGAGTACAAAGCTCTTCAACTTTAGTCTGTGGTAACTAAATTTGCCTGATAAATATTAAACAGTGCCCATGAAGAGTGTGAGTGCTTTCGCCAGCTGTGCACAGCACCTCCGACACTTCTCAGAGATGCATGTAGTCTTTAATCCATCTCAACACAGATGGCAGATCGAGCAGAATGTTTTATTTCAGCCCTGGTTTAGGGTCCGTTTGATGTCCCGATGAAATGAATGAGACATTTACAGAAAAGACACTGATCCCTAGATCATGGCTCTTCCTTTTTGAAACACTTCATGAAAATACTATCCCTTTCAGGGGCTCTTGGAAGCACGTGGCGCCCCCTCTCCAGCTCTCTCTCTTTCTTTCTCTCTCTCTTTTCATCACTCTCTCTCTTTCTCTCAGTAGGGGCCTACTTGGCTTTGATGTGGAGCAAGCTGACCGTGGTCAGATCCTGTAAAGTCAGCAGTAACTGACAGTGGCATATATCATGTCCCTGTCCTGTCCAGGTTGTTGGGAGGCGGGGGAGAGAGGAGTAGTAATGGTGCCTTAAGTGAGATCAGCATTTCAGGCTTCAAGGATCATGCGTTCTCATGGTTTCATAGAGAGAGAGAGAGTGAGCTCTCTCAGGACAGCCTGAAGTTCATGTTCCTAAGGTCACAGAGATGCCTCCAGAGGCCCTCACCAGAATGATGTCAGTAGAGTAGCATCAGCGTGCAGAGCCAAAGCGCTCTCTTCAAAGAGGCTGAGAATGTATTTTACGCTGAGATTAGTGATGCCTGTCAATGTTTTTTTTAAGGTAGCGTTTCGGCTTCAAAAGAAAATTAATGAGTCTACAAGTGGCTTTTTTTCTTTCTGTCTTGAAAGTGCAATCCATGTCATCAATGCCGTGTTTTGATCTCGCAGGCTTAAGTTGGAGAACAATACTGGCTGTAAGAGTGGAGTTTAAATTGAAACTCTGGGAAAACAGACAAGGTATAAGTCATCAGTGAACATTAGTGGATGAGGGTACAATCCATAGCACTTAAATCCCTGGAAAAAAAAACACAGCCAGACATTGGACTGTATTGGATTTAGCAGGATAATATAAAACGCTGGCTAAGTGCACTCTTCTTTTCCTAAAAAGGAACAAAATGATGTACTGTTCAGTGTACACGTATGAGGGAAGGGGAAATGGTATGGCATTAATTTGTGTTTGTCACCAATAGCAGTACAGACGTGTTGGAGCTGCTTACATCAGAGCCATAGAGCAGAGTTGATTTTTCTTACAGTTACAACAAAGGAAGCACCAGTTTACCACCACCATAAAAGTAGACTCAATAGACTGAATGTTGTAGATCACACAAAGAGAAGAAGTCCCATATTTTATGTTAGTCCAAACCAATTTAAACCAGTACATACAGAGGATAAATAAACAATGGAATTCTACTGACACCCACAATAGAAAGTGATACAAATAACGCAATACACAGTGACCAATCTCTGTTGTTTCCACTCTGTTATCACTGCCAAACTAAAGCCCTCATGAGAGTGGGAAATCTCCAGAACTTTCTGCTCCTGGTCAAAGGGTGGATCTGATTTCTGTTGCTGTGTGGATTGGACCAGATCAGTGCCTCTGAGCCACGGCTGATCGTGACTCCACTTGTTCTCACAGCCACACACAAGCTTCTCTGCTCACAGCAAGTCATCAAAGATGGGAGAGCAAGCAGGGAACATGAATGTAGATTTCTCTCTCTGAAACCCCTCCGTCTGCTTCTTCAGTAAACGTCATTGGAGACCAGAATCTCCTCTCCTCCTCTCGTCTTTCATCTCCTTTCCTCTTCTTTCTCTCCACTCCTCTCCTCTTTGTCCTTCTGTCTTTCCAGCAGTCCACACCCCTGTTGGTTATGGCCAGATCGTTTCGTTTTGGAGCTCTCGTTCTTTCTCTCTCTCTCTCTCTTTCTCTCTCTCTCTCTCTCTCTGTGCAGCTGTGAATATTTGTCGAGGCCCACGTTGAGAGTGAAGTCACCGCGACTTCAAAGGCTTGGCAGACTGCTGGGTCTCGCTCAGGCCTCTGGAGGGCTCTCACACAAGAGGGGAGAGAAAGAGAGAGAGAGAGAGAGTGCTAGGGAATGAAAGAAGACAGAGAAAAGAGACCCAAGTCAAGATCAGCCAGCTGTGAGCCCCCTTCATCTCCCCAAGTCAAGAGTGATACTGGAAAATATTATCAAGTCTCTTTTTTTCCTCCTTTCTTTCTGTACTTTCCTTTTCTTCTTTCTTTCTTTCTTTCTTTCTTTCTTTCTTTCTCCCTTTCTCTCTCTCGTTCTCTCATTCTCCCAATCACTCATTTGGAGTCTGGTTTGGAATCTTTATAAAGGTTTTGGTGTTCCCCTTGGAGCACGTTTATGATATTTTTTTCCCTTCTAGTGCTTGTTTATTTGTTTCATAGTGGCACACAGCATCAGCGTTAATACAGCCAAGCTGATTTGGGCCCTCCGTTAGCTTTGGGCAGTTTACTTGTGTTCCACAAACTTCAAAAGAATTGTTTTTTTTTCTTTCTTCAAGTGTTCCAGGCCAATTCACACTCCGAAGCTTTGTCTCTCTCTCAATATATATTTTATGGTTTGGTTGTTTCTTTCTCATACTTTCTCTTTCAGTCTTGTTTTCTCGTTTTCAGTCACTAGTTTTCTATCAGCCCTTTGTCTATTAATCTCCCTACCCATCTATATCCTTTCTCTCTTTCTCTCTCTCTCTCTCCCTCTCTCTCTCTCTCTCTCTGGGGCCTGAGGGGTTGTGGTGTGTGGTGAGTCTGTTGAGCTGGACAGCCGGAGGGCAGCTTTCACTCTGAAGACCAGAGGCCACCCAGGCCCATATGCCCAGCAGTTAACAAGCCTCCTCATATACCATGCCTGCCCACACACACTTACACATATTCACACAAGCATGCATGCATACAGACAATGCACACACACACTTCCATATAGACAACCACATGTACACTGGCACATGCAAAGATGAGTCAAGATTCCTGTCCTCTGGCTATCTTACATGTGCCCTGAGGTATATGCTGACTGTCCCTGTTCTTATTTCTCAGCATGCCAGCGGTTACCATATTCATCTGTGAGTGTGTGTGTGTGTCAGATTTGAAGCAAAACAGCCCTCTTCTCTTTACTTTTATTGTTTGTCATTACGTAAAAGTCAAGCCAAGATTGGCAGAGGACAAAAGACATGTAATTTTCTGCAGGGATCAGTGCTGTTGGTTTTTATGTTTGTTTGCAAGTCACTTTCACCCGCTGTCTCTTCTCCACTCCCTCATTCTTAATTTAGTGTCCCGTGCTATGCTCTGTGTGTGTGTGTGTGTGTGTGTGTCTGAGTGAGTGTGTTTTTTAATGTGTGTACTTCTACCTACATGTTGGCATGTGCACATGGTGTGAGTGTGTGAGATTCATCTTGACTCTTTGTTAAACATGGCTCATGTCTCTGAGAGAGAGCTGTTCCCCTCATACGGGGTGGCAGCAGCCATGTCTGAGTCACGTGAGCGCTGCGGGCCCATATGGCTGAGGCTCCTCTGGCTGGCAGGCGGAAGCCCCTATCCTCCTCTATGCCCCCTTTGACCCTCACAGCAGCCCCCAAATCATTGAGGCCTGCAGTGGCAGTCTCAGGTCCTGTCTCCCTTCAAGGGTAGGGTAGAGTAGTCTAAATCCGATCTCCTTCGGCTGCAGTCCATGTCAGTCTAAATGCTCTGCCTCTCTCTCTCTCTCTCTCTCTCTCTCACACACACACACACACACACAGTGTATACACATTCTCTCAATTACACACACACACACTCTTCCTTATACGCATACACATATACTCACTTTCTGACACACATATACACACACATACACACACACACAGACACATATACATTGCTTTTGCAGGCGGTGGTCTGAGCACTGGTCTGCCTGCTGTGCTTGGGATGCGGTACGTTACAGGAGCGCAGACGCCGCTGCACGCCCCATTGACCTGCATAAGTGGCTGTGGGCTCTGGCAGTGGCTCTACACACTGAACACAGATACCAGAAACTACAACCCACACAGAGAGAGAGAGAGAGAGATGTGGTCTACATCAGCAGATAGATGGATGAAAGGAGGGAGAGAGGGAAGGAGGAAAGGATGACTGAAAGAAAGAAATTGAGAGAGGACAGAAGAGTGATGGAAGGAGAAATAGAGTGGGAAGTGCTCAAAAGTACTTGAGGGATGCAGGGTGAAAGGGGAAAAAAAGATGGGACGAGGAACAGAGGTGAAAGTGAGATGGAGAGAGTGGGAAAGAGAGAGCGAGAGAGATTTAGTTTGCTCTCAGCATCAGAAGGAGGGATGGTGTGAGCATGGGAAAGAAAGGGTTCTGGAAAAGTCAGAAGAGAAAGAAATAGCAGAATGTGTGGTCCTTAGAGAGGGAGAAAAGGCTCAGAATGAGAGTGATGAGATTTCTCAACAGGACCTAGAGGGGTGAGTGTGATGAAGGGAGAAGAGTAGCTAGGGAGAGGAGAAACTGAAAGATGAAGAGATAAAGAAAGATTGAGAAGAAGAGTGCCAAGAAAAATGAAAAGGGAAAAACTATATAACCTTATTGATATGTTTTAATCAATAGCTCTGTGTTTGGGGATAGCCTTGTGAAACCTTCTGTTTTTTGTGTGTGTGTTTGTGTACAGTAGAGCAAGACGATCAGCAGGAGATAGGAGCCTTCAAGATGATGTCCGTCCACCTTCCCTCCATCCCTCCAGATGAAAACTCAGCCAGCATCAGCACCGTAGAGGCAGAGCCAGACACTGACTCCTCTGCCAATGACATCTTTTAACGCAGGTGGGGGGCACCATGCCTTTGACACCTCAGCATAGACCTCTCCCCTCTGTGCCCTCCAGATTTTCCTCTCTGAAGGGCTTTCCCTGTAGCTGTATACACTACGTTGGTTGCACAGAGGAACACCCAGAACGTCTCCACCAATCATGTGTCTTGACTCTCTTTCTCCATGGAGACCTCAGGTTTATCTAGCAGTACTAGTCAGGGGCCACTGAGAGATAGCCCAATCCAATTTTGTAAGGCCTGGTTTTTAAACATTCTCATCTTGTATGCGGGTGAAATCATTTATTTTTTTAATTGATTAATTCATGTATATTCTTCGCCGTTTTGCCTCAAGAGCACTGGTCCAAGGAGACCTGTGTTTCTAAAATCTGAGAGGGTAAGTGTTTTGAGTGAATTTTTGTGAGATTAAAAAAAATGTTTTATACTAATAAATCTTTTATCCACTGTGTTTTGCCTATGTGGTTTTGCTGTCTCTCTGGGTGAATACATACACATAGACGTGCGACTCCTTTCTTAAAGTAAAGCTTCAACTTCGATTTCCCCTTAGTGGAAAACTCTGCCTACGACAGTGAGGCTGAGATCCCATTTTAAGTGCTTTAATCGTACGGCCTGCTCGTAATCCTCCACACAAACTCAAGGACATCACGCAAACAGCATTTAACAGACCTCACAGAGTCAAGCTCCCTTGATGTAGAGCCCCATTCCAGACAGCTGGGTTGGTACAACACAGTTTAATGTTCTGAGGCTATACTTGCCTCTCAAGGTTCAGTGGACGAGGATAGTGTTCAAGAGTTAAACCATTGCAGTCATTGCAATACAGGTTGTTACTTGACTTGACATTATTTCTTTACTACATTCGAGGACAAGGTGAAAGCTGATTGAAGATGAATTCATTGAAGTAATACATGGAAAAATCTTTCTATGAAGTGAGGAGTCATGATCAGCCACATGAAGCCTCATTTCTTTGATAGTGTGGCCCCCACCACACACACACACACACACCATTATTGATCTGCTAACTCTACTAGTTTGTAGAACTGAGCCATAAGGCGTCTCTGTGGCTCTTTCTCCTCTCCCCCTTTCTCCTTCTCAGCCATGGTACAGCACCACCCTTTCTCTCTCTCTCTCTCTCTCTCTCTCCCTGTCTCCCTCTCTTCTCCCTGGGCCCCAGGCCTGAGGGAGGACCTATCAGATGCTGCCTTGCAGCGGGCCGCACTGATGAAGCCTGTCTAATGAGCATCCTGTTCCCTTCAGCCTCTGCCTGCCAAGATAAAGAAACACACACACACAAAAACACACACACATACAGATGGGGGGGAGGGAAAGAGGAAGTGAGACAGAGAGAGAGAAGGATGAACGAGAAAAAAAAGGAGGACGAAAACACTCATCCATGGTTGTGTTAATGAACCAAAACTGTGATTACTGGAGTGAAATAAATAGCTGGGACTGAACTGGTGCAGGACGGAAGGCCCATCCAAACAAAAAGAGGCCTGCTTGCTGTGGGGTTTGGAGGGGGGGTTCCAACTGCACTGCTCCCCGTAAGCAGACACCCTAGAAGGCAGGCAGGGAATGGGGGAACGGCGGCTGTGTTCAGGGCCAGCAGGGCTAAGTAACTGGAGCGATAAGCCACACTGATAAAGAGAAGGAAATGAGCGAGTGTGAGATTGAGTGGGGCAGATGGTGCGACGTGAGAATGATCAGGAGGCTCCTGCATTTCAACACACACAGATGTAGCCTACACATGGTGCTGTCTCCTGTTCACTATGCTATATGATGTCAGGAGGATAGTATGCTTTCTCTTTCACGCAGTATATTAAATCAATCATTAATCTGGCAAAACGCTAATATAAAATTCTCAGTCTTTGGTGGATAATGTATTATTGAGTTCAAACTAATGTGCTGATACCACCCTACTGTGAAAATAGTTCTTCAAAGCCCCTAACATGATTATAGTCCACATATAGAATTTATGTATGCTGCATAATGTAAGATTAAAAACACTGGTGCCATATTAAAGTGATATTAAATTATCTTAAATACAGTAATGAGGCCTGGATGTAATGGAGCTACAATGACCTCAGCCCAACAGAGAGCACTTTCTCTCTCTCTCTCTCTCTCTCTCTCTCTCTCTCTCTCTCTCTCTCTCTCTCTCTCTTTCTCTCTCTCTCACTCCTTGTCTGAATTGGAGTAGGAAAAAAAGGGATGTGTTGGTGGTTGGGCTCAGGGGAGGGAAATGAAAGTAGAGAGTTGAACACAGTGCTGGCCTGATATCACAGAGACACTTTCTAAAGAGCAGGTTTGGGGCCAGCTTCACCACACCCCTCTGCTCTCTCTCTTCCTCTCTCTCACACACACACACACACAAACAGCCCTCCTCAACCTCCATTTGTCCCAGGCCAGTCCAGCTGTTTATCAAAAGCAGATGTTCAGGCCAGGAAGTGGGGGGCAATGGAGCGTAACATTGACCACTCTTCCTTTGCAATGAGCCACGGATAGAGCACGGCAAGGAGGATCCCTGCCCCCTCCAAAAAACACACACTCACAATCATCCTATCTACACCCACCCCCCGCATCCCCGAAACTGACCCGACCAGGCAAGAGACAACTGTGCTGGACTATCTCACCAGCTCTCTGGAGCTGTGGCATTTGCTAGAGCAAAAGACTCCAGGGCGCTCGTTTAATAATGAATTAAAAAGACCCATAAAATTTCAACACCCTGCAGATTCCAGTGCTAGGTGTGACTGCATGACACGTTTCTAAGCTGAGGAGAGAAAAGAGAATTTTTTTAATCTTTTTTTTTTCCTAGTCCTTGGATGACTCTGTAGTCTTCCTGACGGAGTACATTTGCATTTAATCAAGCAAAAGGTCACACTGAGATCATTCTCTAAGACTGGTCTGAAATATTCCTCTACTCTTTTTTTGCTGTTTAAAATCCATTTTCACCGCAGTCATCGTCCGGGGACTACTCAAAATGAACGTATCAAAATGCAATTTCTCGGCAGCGGTTAAAGGATTGACACATGTGTTGAAATTAGAAAGGCCTTTATTGAAATGTTGTGCCAGTATGCTAATGTGCCAAATTAAAGCGCCTGGACAGATTTCTTTGCATTTACATATTCAGGCCTACCTTCTGGGACCCCGACTGGAATAAATAAACTACTGTGTGTGTGTGTGTGTGTGTGTGTGTGTGTGTGTGTGTGTGTGTGTGTGTGTGTGTGTGCCCTCATGTCCATGTGTGGTAGCTTGAATATATAACTGATTCACCAATCCCTTTTAACATTCATATTTATAATCTCTGCTACTCATGTTTTTTACAAATAAGTCAAAATAGACAGACTTCATTAGACAGATGTGTCACTGTTGTTTCAGACAAGCTGTTAAAGTATATCTGACATCCAGAAGGCAGAAGTAGGCCATCCAAATTGGACAACAGAGATTTTAAATATTCAAGCCACTTAACATCTGATGCAAGTGTGTGAATATAACATGGGAGATGTGGAGGGGTGACTGGGCACACAAAGGTGAACCAGGGGTGAGAGGAACCTGCTACTGTCAAGCATAAGTGTTTAATGTTGATTCATGGTGGCTCTTTGCAGTTAACCCTCTTGCTGTGTAATAATTTTATTAACAGGGAAGTTAAACCCTTCACACAGCACAGTATGTAATGTAATCTTACACTTAGTCACTGTTGTTGTCGTTTACACCCTTTTTCCTCAACAACAAAAAAAGCTTTTGAATTGAGCAATATCACACCATCCTTGTTGCCTTACACTTACAGTAATCAATGGACAACCAAATGACCAAAATGTTTACTTTTCAGTGTCCAGAATTTATTCAGAATTTATTCATCTTTGGTGACCTAAATTTGTTCTCTCTCCTATCTGATAGAG
This sequence comes from Tenualosa thibaudeaui, assembly GCA_027481765.1. Taxonomy (NCBI): domain Eukaryota; kingdom Metazoa; phylum Chordata; class Actinopteri; order Clupeiformes; family Clupeidae; genus Tenualosa; species Tenualosa thibaudeaui. The sequence continues at coordinate 6,153,605 of JAIFZK010000013.1, read as the reverse complement.
TTGTGGTTGGTATCTCTCCTTAAACTTTTCATCCTTGTTCTGGTGTGAGTCTGACTCTCTGTAGAAAACCCGCCTTTGAAGCCTTGTGAACTCCTGTAGTCTTTGAAGGTGGTAGGGAAGAGGGGCCTTCCGGATGCACGGGTTAGTTTTACAGTGCCATCTGTGTGTCTGGCTCTCGCATCTCCATCTCTCTCTCTCTCTCTCTAGCAGGTGAACAAAGGTCAACAATGGCAGAGTCGCAGCAGATGCTCTCATGCAGGCTGATTCGATTTAACCGGAAATAAACTTACCAGTCCCGTAACACGATCAGCTTTCTCTAACGTACTTCAGGCTTCTGTCCACTAAGTAGTCGTCACCTCTTTGTGTGTGTGTGTGTGTGTGAGAGAGAGTGAGAGATTTTCTTCTGTATTGCTGACTGGACATATGCAGATCTTTTCTATAAATGATCAAAGCTGAGGGACACCAGAGTCTTCCTAATGACTCTCAATGACCAATTAAATCTGCATAGTTGATGTCCTCCTTGGCCCTCCACACTTGGTGGACTCCTCGTCCAGCACTTGGCCAACAAAGTCTTGGATGAAGTCTGTGTGTGTGTGTGCAGCTTGTGTGTTTGTTTTGGGGAGGGGGGTGTTCTGGGTCACTTATGATGGAGTGTATGTGTCTCTGTGTGTTGGAAAGGGGGTTTTATGGGGACTTATTTATGTGTTATGACTTATGTGCGTGTTTGTGTGTTTGTGAATTTTAGTGGATGTGTAAATTATGATGGTGTGTGTGTGTGTTGGGGTGAGGGGTTTTGTTGAGAAGAGGGGTGTGACTGCTGACGAGACAGCTCTTATTAATAGAGCGATTAGGGATAGCGGGCTCATTTGCAAACATTTGTTTGGACACACGCAACAGCTCCTGCTCACCCTGTCTGGGATGGGCCGCTCTAAGTCCCTGATGCCTGTTAATTGGTGTTCAGCTTGGAGGGGAAGGGGGAGTGTTTGGCTTGAGGGTGGGGGAGTGAGGGTGTGTTAATGGGTATGTGTAATGTGTGTGTATATGTGTGTGTGTGTGTGTGTGTGTTGGGGGGAGGAGGGGGGTTGCTGATGATTTGGTTCGCCATTTTAATTGAGCACTGGCGCGGATCTTCTCAGCAGGGCAGCCCAAATGTCTGGATGCATTCCAGCTCAGCTCCATCCATGGACCACACCCTCCTCTTTTCAAGTACATTATTGTTTCAGTCTACCTCCATTTCCCCCACCCCCACCCCCTGTTTATCTCAGTAAGGGCATTAGAGGACATGTCATCAGATGCGTGAACTAATGTTTTTTGTCTTCCTTCTTTCTCTTTCTCTTCCCCTTCCTTCCCTTTTCTCTCTGTCTCTCATCCTACCTCCCCTCTCTTTCTCTCTCTCTCTCTCATTCTACCTCCCCTCCCTCTTTCTCTCTCCTCCAGAGATGTGTGATGTGAGGACGGCACTTTTTTCGTGCTCGTTGGCTAACGCTCTCTGTGCCTGCGGTTCATTATGAAGTGTGAGGCTTGGCAGACAGGGGAGTGCCACAGATGGAGGTTGTCTGTATGTGTTTATGTAAATCAGTCGTTGTCTCAGTTCAGCTCCCTTTTTCTCTGTCTCTCTCCATCCCTCCCTCTCTCTCACTCACTCACTTACTCACTCTCACTCATCCAAGCTCTCTCTCACTCTCCCTTGCCCATTCTCTGTCTCCCTCTCTCTCTCCCTCTGTATCAGGTCTTTATTTTTTTCTCTATCTCTCTCCTACTTTCAATTCCTTTCCTTTTGAAACAATCACTCCATTCCTCCCTTTTTTGTTTTCTGACTCTATCTCCATCATGCCTTCTCTATCTTCTACTGTACAACTGCTCTTACTCCCCTCTCACACAGAACTTGCCATCTCCCCAATTTTCTATGTCTCTCTTTCTCTCCTCGGCTCTCCACAACAGTCTCTCTCCCTCCTTCTCTCTCACACACAGTCTTTCCTTTCTATTCCCTGTTCCCTTTGTTCCCTCTTTCTCTCTTCCTGCCTCCTTCATTCTCACCTGCTCTACTTGTTCATACACACACACACACACACACACACACACACACACACACACACACACACACACACACATACACATACACACACAAATTACACATGGGCATTCTCTCTCTCTGTCTTTCTCTCTCTCTCTCTCTCTACTCCCATGATGGATGAGTTCTGCATCCTGGCTCAGCAAGTCAGAGATAGCAGCCATGCCTTTCAACTGAATACTAAATCCTGACCAAGGCTCAGGCATTCAGTATGCAAGATTTGGCCTTGCATGTCAATGAGAGAGTTGTTTGTGTGCTTGCGTGTGTGTTTGTGTGTGTGTATGTGTATGTGTATGTATGTGTGTGTATATGTGTGTGTGTGTGTGTGTAAGGATGACCTAGTGTAATGCTATTCTTTCTGGCCCATTATCAATAATCCGTTCACTCAAGGGGGTTCCAAAGCCAGTAGCTTCCACCACCTCCAAATGAATTCTGGGACAGGCATGCGACCCTACGGGACCGGGGATTGCAGCTTGTCGCATGCAAATGGGATTGATTTCATGCAAAGGGGCCCTACTGGGAGACTTTTATTTTGTTTGCTTTTTTCCATGTGTGTTTTTGTTGTTGTTGTTCTAGTTGATGATAAGCTGGTCTTGTTTTTGGATTCCGTCTGAGAAATCCTCCCAAATCCGCCATGATTGTAAGGACAACACAAGCGCATATCCAAACACACACAAGCCATTTATAAAAGCACGTGTAGATTCACACAGGCAGTCATGCCACGGAGATTATCAGGGGAAGAGTGGACAATGGGTGACCGTTGTCCGCGTTGCTGGGAGAAGGGCCTACACAAACACAGCGGCAAGCATCCCCCTAATAATCCGCGCTTGTTCCCGCAGTCGCACAGCAGACAATGGCGATGTCTGCTCAGCATCCGCGCAGGCCACAGGCTTCCACGGCCTCCTCACCCTCTGCAAAATGCCCCCTTGTCTGGAGGAAGTGTGTGGAGAAAGTGAATGTGTGTCTGTGCCTGAGTGTGTGTGTGAGTGGGTGGTGTGAGTGTGTGTGTGTGTGTGTGTGTGTGTGTGTGTATGTATGCATGTGTGGTTTTATCAGTGTTTATGTGTAGTGTGTTTGTGCAAGTGTGTGTGTGTGTGTGTGTGTGTGTGTGTAGTGTGCATCTTGCAGCTTGTTCCCGCTCCTCTCCTGACAGGATTCTCTCTGTCAGCGAAAAAAGGGGAGGACAGAGACAAACAGCAGGCCCATACAACAGAGAGGAAGTAGGAATGCATTTACACCCTGTGCCATCCCTTACACACACAACACACACACACACACACACACATACACACAATACAATACACTTACACACAAACACAAACACAATACAGTCACATTGCTTACCTGCTCACCATGCTAATTCTATAGTTCTCATGTTATTCACTTAGACACAGAGGCGTCTGGCACACACACACACACACAAATGCACACATACACAGACACACAGCACTACAAATTTATGCTTGTACAAAACACTTTCACTCAGACACAAGGCACATTTAGACACAAAGTTTCTCTTGCGTAGAATATACTCACACAGACCCTGCCCCACACACACACACACACACACACACAAACACAGAAGAAAAACACAAGCCCCAGCAAACTTTTAGATGATTCAGTACAATATTTTCAGACATACTGTGTTTTCCTACTTGCACATTCTCCACCTCTCACACATGTATACATCCACACGTCACACATGAAACCTCAGAAACTCAGCACATTCATCCAAATGTTTCTCACACTTATACAGCAGACTTAAATTACACACACACACATACACAGACACATACAATAAACATATACAGTATGTACACACCCAGTCCCAATACACACACACACACACACACACACACACAAACATACACCACCTCCACATCTCTCAGCTCCTCGATTTCCCTTGCAGCCCCGATCCCCGGGCCCAGTGTGCGGGGCAGCTGTTTTCTGCAGCTGCAGAGAGAGCTCCAGGCCTTCGCCACGGCTCCCCCCTCACACACACACAAAGAGCCCTTTATGCCAGGCCCTGAGAGTAACCTCCTGGGCCGCTGTAGGTGACGAGAGGGGTGGCCTCCTCCGCCTGCACAAAGGTGACACTCAGCATACGGATGGCGGCGGTGCTCCCATGTCTAATTCACTGGCACAGGCGACCCCACATCCACACACACACACACACACACACACACACACGCTTTATATTGGCTTGAGTGTGAATGGACAGAAGCTGCCAGGTTTTTTAAACGGGTGAGGATGGGATACAGTATGACGGCACAGTGCGTAAATAAATCTGTACGCACACAAGAGAGAGGTGCAATAAGCAACTATTTGATTGATAGCAGCACATTGATTTTCTCTGTCTCTGGAACAGGAAGATGACTTATTTACAAGCATGGAATTCAGCAAGAGCTTGGGGCCACTGGAGATGAAAATGAGGTGGATGAGAGAAAGATAGAGAGAGGGAGAGCGAGACAGAGATATGGAGAAAAATAAGAGGGCAGAGGCTATTCTTAAATAATGCAAACCAGTGAGAAAATTACATGGAGGGAAAAGCAAAAGCCAAGAGCGCGGGCCACTGGGGAGTGAAATGTGCCTTATCAGAACACAAGCATCTCATTTGACTACCAGTTGCTGACGCACAGTCGGATGAGTCCTCAGGCCTCATCTGTGGCACTCTCACCCAAATTCACCCGGGTCAGAACTTAAAGCCCCAGAGAAGCCTCCAGAGAAAACCACATGGTTTGCATGGAACAAGCTCACAGGCTACCAAAACACCAAATCAAGAGGAAATGCAAATTATGGAAGGTAATGGAGATTACCACTGCACACTGCATCCAAACCTGATTCAAATATATGTTGGCTTAATTACTATGCACGACAAGCTGTGCTATTTGTGTTGTCCACTCCACACTTTTGCATACTGTCCAGAGAATTGTGGTGGAAGGTTCCGTCTTTTTCGTATTTGTTTTGTTGTGGATTTAGCCAGACCAGCTAGCAGGGGTGAGAACCTGTGACCTTACTTCATTTGCACTTCTTATTTCCCACAGGGAGAGAAAGCTTCCTTTGGCGCACCGTCTGCCTGAAACTAAGGGCACTCACTGCCATCTGAATATCATATCCGCCAAATGCAGAATTATCCTTTTTTACACAGTAAAGAAATGTATAGCATAGAAAAAGAGGGGAGAGTAAACATCTCTTTTTGCACTGGATTACATTCAATTTCTTTAGTTCTGTTCCTTCAGATAAACATACTGATGTCTTTTAAGAAGTGATAATAGGGAAAATAGTGAAAGGCAGCAAGATTTGGCACATGGGTGAACAGGAGGAAAGACAGGAGAGAGCAAATGAGTGAGAAAGAAAGAAAGAGAGAGAGAGAGAGAGAGAGTTCATTGAGTGTGCTGGTCTCTCTGATGTGCTGAGAGGAGGCGAAAGACATAGGCCCTGGCCTCAGAGCATGAATCCCTGCGGCCAACACTCAGTACCCCCTCCTCCTTGCTAGCCCCCCCCCCCCCCATTTTCAAAATAACATGAATGTGTAATGCACAGTACTCTCTAGGTAGATGTGAAACATCTCTCTCTCTCCCCTCTTGGTGAGAACAATAACCCATTCTTTGGCTATTTTGGGGTGTTTTGATAAATAATTAAAGCTATTACTAAGTGCAGGCCCCCTCAAACTTGCATGGCGTCAGTCTGACTTATGTTATGCCCTCTGTAGCAAGGGGGAAATATGAAACCTCTACAATCAAAGAGTGATTTTACTCACGTCAATGAAAGAAACACATAATTCCAGCTAAGAGGGAGAAAGAAAGCTGAAGGAGTTGATCATGGACCTTTTCAAAAGTCGTGAAATATTGTCTCGATATTTATATAGATTCTGAAGCTCTGACTGAAGTGATTTCAGAGGAATGTATTTTATGTGTCTTACTGCCAAGAAGGCACATTCCTGCGGTGGATCTGGTTTTCATTGCCTCGTCCCGATGCTGAATGCTAGCCCCTGATCGCTTACCATTCACCCTGATGAAAAGGGGAATTAGCACAACCTTCACTCAGTCCTCCTGATTTGGTCAAAGGTAGCACCTGAATGCCAGAACCTCCACACTGCACTGAAACTAGTCCATTCACCTGTTGACCTAGACAATTGAGAATGATCCGATGTCAGGTCATGAATGCAGCCATTGGGTTTGCATTTTAAAATATATATGCTGGAGGTATTTGCTTAAAAATGCATGATGAGTTTTACATAAACTGTCTCTGACCTTAAATAGTCAGGGTAGTACAACAGATGCAAACATATTCCATGAGGTGGAATTAAAACTTGAAAGACAAGTATCTGAATGTTTGCCTCAACCCTGTCTTCCAACTTGGTTATTTTAGGGTAAAGAAAAAGCTTCTTTTCCCACTAAGGAACACCATCTGGGTTGAATGCCCCTTTCAGAATATTAAAAGAAAAGAACTTTTTTTCCTGGAAGACATTAAAATCACAAGATTTCTTCTTGTGCCACGTGCAGCAGTGTTTTGGTGGTGTTTGTTTTCAGTTGCACTGTAATGAGGGATCAGCTCCACATGTGAGTGAGGCCATCCACAGACAGCTGCCCCCCGACTGGGCGAGAGGCCTCTGCCGTCTGAAGTGGTCGGTGTGGTGTCATGAGTCGCAGTCGCCTCTGTGCCCCGACAGCCTCTGTTATTTGAGGGAGTCTTTAAACAGCTAAGCCGTAATGACGTCCGTCTACCCATCTCTCGCTTCAGGGTCTACTACCCAGCTATCAACAACCTCGCTACAGATGTTGTATGTTTGATCTGGCCTGGAGAGACAAGCCGAAAGTTACAAAGTTATTTTTGGAGAGACACGGCTATTTAATTGTGGTGATTAAGGCGAAGGTTGAGGCACGAAAGCACGGACCGTAGGAGACTTTGAGGTGAAAGAGTGCGAGAGACATGTCATGCAGGATAAACACTCGTTGAGGTTATTGAGAGAGTGCTGAAATTTCAGATGATTGCTGTTTATGGAGCAACGCGGGGAAGTAACTGAAGCTGTCTGACATTATGAATTGAGCTAGGGGGATGAATGCAAAAGGCTTTCTTAAAGTTCTTGCTGTCGGTGGTCTCTGAGCAACACAGTACACCAGGGTGGCAGACTGTACTTAGTTATATATACAAAATTGTCTGAATGATATTCAGTACAGCTAAGCTCAGATGTATTATGCTGAACCCAAAGATGAAGCACATTTTTGAGGTTGCTCCTTTCGCCCAGGTAGCAGGCATACAGGCCTAGTTTTCCTAACTGGATATTGTTACTGTACTGCCACTGTTTAATCTTTTATACAAAATAATGTGTTATTCATTGCATCTTTGCCTTTGAATGACTTAAGTGTCATTCTTAAAAGAGATTAAACCAGTTAAATTCTGTTCATTTGCTGTAGGCTAATGCTTTAGTGTAAATAAGTAGTGAAGATAAACAGGATTCAAAGAAACATAATATAGTCACGTGTCAAAGGTAGCCCTACACCAAAGCTTATCAGGTAAGCTTCCATCAAATTTTTACTTGAATGTTTGTCCACAGACTAGACACTCAGTGTTAGAATAGCAGTGCTCTAAAATAAATAGCTAGCATAGCAAACTACATGAAGAGGATACAGTAATATGAAGTGCATACTCCTGCAGTATCTTGTGTGTTAAGAAGTCCTATAGCACTGAGATAGAAATTGTCCCTGAAGCTCATTGTATTTTTGCAGATGAGTTGTCACAAAGAGCAGCCCAAGACAGTGAGAGGAGATAGCTTAGGGCACTGTACCATAACTTGTTCTATTATATTCTATTCATGGTTGAAGGTACTGTTAATTATCCTAAGGTGATTCCTAACCTGTAACACTTTTTGTGACATTCAGTGAATGACTCGTCTAGTTCTCCATTCTATGAAATCCTGCTCTCAGACACACCTGGCTCAGTGAAGTGGAAACAAAGTGTACCCAGCCTGTACACCAGACATAACAAAACTGTTTCAGCCAATCACTGAAAGGGCGGAGGAGAAATGGATTGGTGAGTTTGTTCTGTTATTGTGTTGGTGTTTGGCTCACATATCAGCAGCTGTGACAAGATCCAGAATCACTTACTGTACCTTTACCTACCTTTGAATAGAAGACTAAAAACCCATTAGACCATGTAACAGACCAGTCACCTCCCCATTGTCCAAGGCAGCACCTAGTCTGGCATCTCTAACCTAGCATCCTCACAATCACCTACAGTCTTGTCTCAAAGTCATCAGTATTCTGCCTGAAATATTTTTGCTGGCACACATAGAGAGTAAAGAGTGCACTTTAATTGCAAACAAATTATGAGGATAAATAACGGCAGACAATGCCAGACGAATGGATGGGGTGGTGTCGAGGTTAGCCAGGGGCCATTGAGATGTTACCAGGCAACGGCACCAGCTTTAACCTTGCAGAAGAAGAAACAGATTCAGGAAAAAGCTTCAGCAAAGGAAAAGCTTTACATTCTTTTGTTTGTATGTATTCTACTGGCAGGAAGTCAAATACTGTATTCTGTTCCTCTGAAAACATGAAGAGTGTCAGGAGTAGCGTGTACATTATGTGCAAATGTTAAATGAAAAGTTTCTTGTGGTTATAGTTAGGAGGAGTCAACAGCGCCAGGTCTACCCAGCCTGACACAATTCTTATCTTCTAAATTGAATTATTAAATGTTTCAATCACATCACTGTCAGCTCATGAGGGAAATTAAGATGTAGGCTACTCTTTATTCCTGGGTGGCAGATGAAGGAAAATGTGTTTATTCTCTTTCTCTCTCTCTCTTTCTCTCTCTGCTAAAACAGCCTGGGATTCATTTTCAGGCATGGGTGGAAATGTTGACATCCTCAACACCACGCTGCCATCACCACCACACAAACAAACCATCAGTAGTCCTCTGTGCAGCAACAACGGCACCATGCCGCGATGATTGCTGTTTAACATTGAGGCCTTGCTATGCTACCACAGATAAAGAAGCTGTAAGCCCATGTGGTCAGGAGGTCCATCTGCCCTGTTTAGTCAAGGAAGGGGAAGTGTGTGATTTACAGGCTGGGACTTTTGCAATTTTTGCTATTTTTGGGTGGCTGCTTTTGCCATTACTGTAATTTATGGACTGCTAGACGTCTCCGCTGCTGTGATGGCCGTAAGGCAAAGAGGAACGGAGGCATAGAGCTCATTCTCACGTTCAAAAGTTCACATTTACAGTAGATTACTGTGGCTGCATGAGGCCTAAAATGTGTCTGGGAGTATTTGTGGTTTGCCGTCCCTTGATGGGAGAGCATTTGGCCACACATCTTCATTTAGATGGCTAAGTAATTGGAAAGAGCAATATGCAGAAGCTTGGAGCCAGGCTCACTTACACAAAAGCCACACAACCCAAATGGGTTTTATTTCCAGGCAGACGTAGGTATGTAAACACATTCTGCTGCTACGTTTGTTAGCCGCAAGTACTGCCACACCTGGGCAACAATGACCACTTTGACCAGCACTCCCATCCTTAACTCTGTGGACGTTAGTTCTTTAAGCTCTGTTAAGGATGGCAAAGGGGATCTGCGGTTGGCAGGCTGTAAACCTTTCAGCACGTGCACGTTCAAGATGTCCCTGTGTTGTGCCTGTGATTGCTTGTGTTGACAGTGATCCAGTGGAAACTCTAGGGGCCCTGGCTCTCACTAGGCCCAGTTAAGCTGCGCAGTCGATTACGGCAGTGCCGGGCCGCTCCCACCGGGCTCCACTTGGCAGCTGGATGTCGTTGGGAGCGTGTCGGCCTGGTCGTGGTTTTTTCTTTCAGGTCGAGTGCATCTGAAGGGGACCTTTGAGAGCAGGACTGGGGGGTGCCCCCGGGGGTAATTTGTATTCTGAGAGGAACACGTTACCCTACCATTAATACTCCTAATGGTGCTGAGACTGACAGTAAGGAGGTGCTGGAGAACTGCTTGGCAGAGCTGCCCACAGCTGTGTGTGTGTTTGTGTATGTTATAAGTGTGTGTGTGTGTGTGTGTGTGTGTGTGTGTGTGTGTTACTTTGCCTCAGGTATTGTTCTCTGGTGGATCTGCATGTGTTTTGGTTTTCCAAAGGTTATGTTCTCTGGTAGGTCTGTCTCTTTCTCTATTTCTGTTGGACAATGTGTGTGTGTGTGTGTGTCTGTGTGTGTGTTTGTGAGAGAGAGAAAGACAGAGAGATTCAGCCGTCCTGACATTAGTGAAATAGCCTCCAGGTCATGTATATGTCCCATGTCGTTTAAGAATTTGAATATTTTTAGCGTCCACATGGCCAAAGGACATGACCATCCACCAGAATGGACTGAAACTGAACTTGCACAGTCACGCAGCAGAACAACCACTCCCAAAAATAGGAAACAAAGCTTCTATTATCTCTCTGCCTTTGAACACAGTGGGTGCTCTTACAAACCCATTTGGGATGTTACATGTTGTAATATTTGTAACATTTGTTTGTTTTTCTCATTGCATAAAAACCCACAGATGTGGTTTGACAATGAAAGAGCAAAATGGTAATCATAGAAACAACAGCGGTCTGACCAGCCTCTATCTCTCACAAGCCGCTTAGTGGGGAAACCTATTTCCACTTTCTTGTTGTTTCAACTGGGATATGCTATTGTTTCAACTGGGATATACTAGATTTGTTTTTTCTTTGGAGAGGGTGGTCATGTGACAAATGTATGCCAGGCTGTGACCTCATTCTCACACATGCTAGAATCGACGTGTAGTGTCATTCAAGGGTTGAGTCTTCTTAGAGGCTTTCTCCATTCACAATCTTTCTATGTTTTTCTCTCCCTAGTGTGTAACCTGTTACATTGGGCAAATACATTACTTAAAAACCTGTTTGACAAAAGCAAAAACATATATAAAATATCTGTAGATATAGATCATAGATATTTGGAAAATAGAGCAACATAACTTAAGGTAATGCCATGGCAAGATGTATTTGCTACTTGGTCTTATGCTTCATTTTTCATTCAAGCAGCCCAGCCACTGCCTCCAGGCAACGTCCCCTGAAAAAAAAACATACTGACTAGCATCTCAAAGAACAAATAAGGGGTGTCAAAACTTCTGACAAGCTAATTCCACCAGTGCTTCCAAGTAGGCTAATGCTTCCTGACATCTTTGCGCCCTCTTTGTTGAAAGAGCCATTGGAGTGTGGAGTTGGCTAATTTAAACAAGAACACACAAAACGCAGCGACCACCAAGGTGAACTTGGTTCTTGCCTAAGGGCCCGCTGGTCCTCCTTCTAACCATGGCATCTGTGAGAAAGCTATTAATTAATGGCGAGACTCTAGCAAGAGCTTCTGTGAATATAAATCACCATGTTCCTCCTCCACCGCCTGAACGTGTAAGGGAAAAAGCAGGAAACGGACAGGCGGGCCAAGATCTCTAACAGCTTTTTACCAGACTTGTTAAATATTGATAAAGCCTATGAATATGGATGTGATATGTCATCTAATGCAAAATGCGATATTCATCTACTGTGGTCTCCCCCTCCCAGAAATAATTTCCTGACTCTAAAGGCGTTGATGAGAGAAATAGGGAATGTAGGATGAGTTAGTTCTGTTTGACAAACACACATTCATTATTCACCCAGTGTAGATGTGAGGCCTTGGCCTCTGAAAACATTGTCTTTGCCTTCTTTTTGTTGTTTTCAATATAGAGTATGAATGTGTGTGTGTGTGTGTGTGTGTTTGTGTGAATGAGTCTGTAGATGCCTGCACACTCCTTTATTCTGAGGCAAAATCAATAGTCTTTTTTTATGAGATGCTGCCTACATCTGAAATGAAAAGTGCATGACTCACTGTGTGTCTGCAGAGAAGCCAATAAATTTGAAAAGCTGTCTGCAGTGTCCCCTGACAATGCGGAGTAGAGCAGAGCCGAGCCCTAATTACCAGCCTCATGGAGAGAGCTGCCCTGAGTGCTCTTTCACCAGGCTTGTCTGTCCTTGAACTGCCTCGGAATTGACTTCAGCTCTGCAAAATATTCCATCCATCGGCGAGGCTCTTTATTGCAGGCAACAGAAATAATGGAAATCCCATCCTTTTCAGGAAGCGTTTCTATGAATACGGCAAAAAAGAATGAAAGACATGCTTCAGCACACTCGCGGATCTACTGTCGAGTCTCTATAAAATATCGGCGGTGGTAATTTAAAGTGACAGTATAATGGTTAATTATGCACCTCTGGATTGCAAAGATACGTCTGATCTCTTGGCAGTGGCCTCTCAGCTAGTCAAAGTCAGCCTTTGACTCCAGTTAACACCAAAGGGCAGGAGTTAGCAGCTCTGACGTTTGGATCTTGGCACGCCACTTGCGCAAAAGGAAAAGTCTCTGCTGCTAGTTGCACAATACAATGACCACCAATGTGTGTGCGTGTGTATGTGTGAGAGTGTGTACAACCATGCCACGGATCATTTTCCTGTCACCGAACACTGCATGCTGTACAACTGTATTAAACATGACAGCACCAAAATAAAAGTCCCATCACATGCAGCGCTGCAGGCTTGCCCAACTGTGACACCCACTCCCACATCAAAGTGCACAGGCGGCCCTTTAATTCATGTTTGCCGGCTCACTGATGTGTTTAGCTTTGCTATCGTGTTGTGGCAAAGTGGCAAGGAAGGCAAAGGCCTACCCCATTCTAATGAGAAAACGAATCGACACAAAAAAGGGACGATAAGTATCTATTAAGTTCTCAGGCTTGTTTATTCCTCCCCCTCTCTTTCTGGTGCAAATAGCTTATATTGTCTTCCATCCTCAATTGTCTCCAACACTAACAGAAACCAGTGTGGCTCCATGTTTGTCCACGTCCTCATTCTTGAGGAGCTCCTCTTTTCATGGCTCGCCGTGAATCATTCTCCCTCCGCAGACATGCATTCAAACACTGTTGTGTTCTTCTGGCCTCGCTGGGCTGGGTGGCCCTTTCCAGCAGGATCCATACCCAGTAGATGTGGGGGCTTCACTCATGAAAGACTGTTTGGGTTACATCATTCAATAGTTTCAATCAGATGTCTAACCATTTGATTGAAATAAAGCTTTTTCCTGCCTTGAGGTGTGATGATAGTCTAAGGTCAACTTTCAGCACCCTGCCCTGACCAGTCTGGGTCCCTGACCTGTTATTGGGCACTACCTCTCCATCTTTAGTGTTGTCTACATGACGGGCATCGTCTGATGGCACATTGGAGAATCTGATGCAGGGCCAAAGACTGGCATGGTTGAGGAGGTGATGACAACAGTCACAGTAGAACCACTGTTTTCCTGAAAACCCATTTATATGAATTTCCTATGCTCAAAATTAGGGAAGAGTGTCTGAGGATAGAATAAGCTTTGTCCTCTGTATCATACCCAAGAGCACACTTTGCTTCAATTGGCTGCACATTTTTTGTTTACCACATGAAAAAGAGATTCTGTAGGTGACAGACAACCCACAAAAAAAGAAACCACCCCAAGGGGCAGAACAGGAACCTATTATCTCTGCGGGATACAACTCTATCTTGTGTCATGCCATGCGAATGCTTCAGTTCCCTGCACCCCTACACTTCTCATCCAGTTTGAAAAGCTCATTTTTTAACAGGGAACATGGCATGCTGGGAGAACTGACCCTGATGTTTCCACACCAGATAAATCTGGGAGCAGGTATGACATAATATACGGAGCAGGAGGGGTTTGGTAATCATAAGAGCCTCACTAAGTAAGCCCTTCCAAGGCAGTTTGCACAATCCGTCCCCAAAACAGCAGGCCACTGAGGCCGGCTTCCCCAGCCTTTGATGTGTTTAGATGTATTAATTTATTCTCTGTGTCTTGGCCAGGACTACATAACATTTGCTTTGTTCTTGTTAAATGGGCCTTGCAAAACGCACAGTTATTCCAGTGACGGATCAGATTAGGAGAGCGAGTTCAGTGCACCCCTCTACTGTATGTATGCAGAAAGCCGGTGTGAGAATGGGTTAAGGCGATTGTGTCATACAGTCTGGGGGGGGGGGGGTGTGGCCACTCCTATTCACCCATGTCAAGACAGAAGTTTTGAGCTGGCTTTTGATGTGGGAACTGTTGTAGATCCAATTTATACTTCAGTCAGTCGGGGGACTGGACATTTTCGTCCAAGAAAACTCAGTGTTTGTTTGTTGTTGTATATTTGTTGGTTGTTGTTGTCTTTCTGCACCGCTACTTTCTGATTGCGCCTCCATGTAATGTGTTCCCTTTGCTCTGTTAGCTGTGTTGTTAGCGATCAGCCATGTCATGCCTGATGCGAATGAAACACAACACTTCCTCTCGCTACAGGGGTGTCATGAGGTCCATCCAATTTTGTCTGAAAGATTTGATTAGACTGGATCAAAAGGGGGGCACCTTGGTTTGATCCAATTACAATGTTTGTTTTTACATCGGGTCACTTCCTGTCTCCTTAAAGTCTTTTGGCCTCGCCCTGAGGGCCTGGGCAAATCAGAGTGCTCCATGAGTTATTGGTGCTGTCACCTACACTGCCCCCAAACCCAAGTCTCCTTCCACCATTTTCTTCCTTCGTTTGCTCACTCATTCACTCACTCCATCTTTTTCATTGTTTCCTTCCTCCTTTCCTGACTTTCATCTTTTCTCTATCTTTATCTTCTTTTTTTCATTCCTTTTCTGACTTCCTGCCTTTTTTGTTCACTTATCCTTTATCTGCTTTCTTTCTTTCTTTCTTTCTTTCTCCTCCCCTTTCAACTTCTGTATCTGTCTCTCTTGGGCTGCTTGCCTATCTGCTTGTCCACAGTTCTGCCCAGTCAGGGGCGAAGTCCCCTTCAATGTTTGTGGAGGGTCACTGACGGTATCACAAACATCTGTTCCTCATAGAACCAGTCCGAGTTTCCCATTTCCCAAATCCCTGTCATGTTTAGAGAGAGAGATTAGCTTTGTGTTGACCTAATAATGCTTCCCAATTTTCTCAAACCCATCCCCCTCCATTCTTCCTTTATTTCCCCCCTTTTCTCATTCTCTCTCCCTTAGCAGGAAATCAAATACAAACCACAAGGTAAACTCCTCTGAGCTGGAGGGTACATGGTGGTGGTGGTGTGTGTGTGTGTGTGTGTGTGTGTGTGTGTGTGTGTGTGTGTGCATGTGTGCTTGTGTGTGTGTATGGGGGGGGAGACAGAGGTGAGAATGGGGTGTGATCAGGAGGTGCTGTGTGCGCTTAATTAACAGTGGACCTGCCAAGTCTTTTCGCTGCCACAAATGAGTCCATCCATCAGCCATGCAAATGTAGCAAATGAATCACTCCACCGAAAGCTGTTTCTAACACGGTTTTATTCATCAGGGTGGATGTCAGTCAGGCAGACTGGCAGAGGGGGAAACAGAGATTGAATTTCATTTCAAGACGTTTTACCATTCTCAGGTATGAGCAAATGAAAAAAAAACTAATTTCCATATATATGATGTGGTTTTCACTATTTGAAATGTGGTTAGGTCATTCACTCCTGTCAGTAACACAAATATTATTCTTTTTTTGCCATGCCTATGCAGCATTCATTCCACAATCTAACAGTTGGATGGCCTGTTTTACTTATTTATACCCTAAACATACAGACTTCCATACTGTCAGAAGATCTCAGTCTACCACATGGGACTTGTGATATGTAAACCGATATCCTCAGCCTATACTGAATTTGTCAAACTGTCCAGCCTCTGTGAAATTGACACTTCAATATAGGCCTTTCAGTCAGTGTTTGTATCTGGTATACAATGGCAATAATAGTAATTATATACAGTGTATTGTATGAATCCACTGAAGCAGGCTCTTTAATAATAATGCACATCACAATGATAAATCATCACTCCCAAAGCTCCATAGAGGAACAGAGGACAATATGGCTGTTCTTTTTGGGAGTGTCCCATGGCTAGGGTCTACAATCTCAAAAGATTGTTCATCTAACCAGCATCACTTCAGATGCATTTATCTTCACTGCTATGATAGACTATTTGTGTGGTTTTGACTTCTTTTGGTGCTACTATTGTTCAAATTGCTTTTGAAGCTTAATTACAGTGAAAGACAGCGCATTATTTCAAACCCACTTCATGCTGTTCTTGTGCAAGCTGTTTTCCCAAATCATTTGATCGATTCTCCAGACGGGTTTGATTTGACTCAAACACATGCAGTGCCTGGTTTGAGCTTTTGCAGCTGTATTGGTCTAATAAATTGGTTCAAATATGTAGCTGTTAGTTGCTGACTTTGCTTGGGATCATAGCTGAAAGACAGCTGTGCACTCCTGAACCTGGTCCAGCAACTGCTATTTTGAAACTATAACCAACAATATGTCAAGGTCCATATCTAATTCCTTAAAGTACATTGGTTTTACTGACTCTTCAAACACCAGATATTTCCTTTAACTCAAGGAGAGATAGAAAATTAGTGTATTTCCCCAAAAAGTGGTTGTGGTTCCTTTAATCACATATAGCAAACACATTGGTCACCACTATTTAGTTATGCGTTTAGTGTTTATTTTAATTCTATTGATTTGTATCATTTGATAATCTCATTGACTGTCTCTGTTAGATTAAATGAGTGCCCATTTGTCATTTCTTTATCAGTTTGGATTTGTGTCAAAGTGGGTGTGGACAAAAGGGAGTCCTGTTTCAATGCAGTTCTTTTCTGGGCCAAAAGAGGGAGCTATCTTCCCCACTATATTCCTGAATATTTGCATTAAATGTCAGACACACCCATTGCCAAAGTGCTGCTTGGTTCTTCAGAAACAATACATGCTTATTATGGCCTTTATTTTTGGAAATTCAATGTACGGCTTTGCAATAAATATAGCCTATG
Organism: Tenualosa thibaudeaui; assembly: GCA_027481765.1. Lineage (NCBI taxonomy): Eukaryota > Metazoa > Chordata > Actinopteri > Clupeiformes > Clupeidae > Tenualosa > Tenualosa thibaudeaui. The sequence goes on along the minus strand of JAIFZK010000013.1, from coordinate 6,136,724 downwards.
TCACTATTTTCAAATAGGTCTATTGATGCTTATGTACACAAAATGTAGGTAACCCTGTAAGCAAATGTAATTAATATATGTGTGAGAAAAATGGCCAAATTAATGTTCACCTTTTTATTCTTACATTGTGCATGTGTGTGCGTGCATATGTGCGTGTGCGTTTGAGAGAGAGAGAGAGAGAGAGAGAGAGAGAGGCGGACACTAGGACCCCGCAAGTCTTGGTGAGTTTTCAGCAGGAGGTTGACTTAGCGCAGCGCTTCAGTATTCAATCAGATGCTACTAACCTCAGAGGGTGCGAGGCCAGTGCTGCTTCTCTGGGGCACAAATACTAAATAGATATTTTTGAATGTCTTATTCTTTTCAAAGAAAGTATTTGCGCTTAAATAGGCCTATTTTTCTTATTGTAGCATTGTTATATCGGAATGATTGCATTTGACTTGAAATTGACATTTGATTATGATAGTCTGTAAAGTTATGGATGAAGACCATCGGAAAGGATAAATTTTAACACTGTGAGGAACATCGCATTTGGGACTCAGATTGCTTCTGCTTATTCGGTATTTCAGTCAGCTTTTTGTAATATCCGCCTTGTTGCATGATTGCCAAAAAGTTCCAACCCAATGATATAGAAAAAAAATCTGATGCTTGCGGATACAATGAAGCAAACGGTTGCTTTGGCAGAGATGCTGGGCGCTAAGGATTGCACTCTGTCGCGGGACAGGAAGGAATTTGATCTACGGTCCCGGGAAAGGATGGAAGGGGAGATGGATCGCGTGCGAACCCGGGAGAGACTGGAAGCGACTATTGCGGGAATAGGCGAACTGGAATACCTAAAACAGCGCCAGGAATTGTTGGTCCGAAGTGTTTTAACTTACACGGACAGTGCGTCTGCGGCGAACGAGGATAAAGTCTGTCACGTGCCAGAGGAGAATTATTTGAATAATGAAGAAAAGCTTCTGGAGGAAAATATCTTATTGCTGAGAAAACAGCTGGTATGTAGCATGTGCACAGAATACTGTTTATTTTCTGTCTTAATTGGGTAGGATATTGCATTACAGTTATTCAGTTGCCTTAAAGAAAAATGTTCGACTGACATGGTATAGAGATTGCCTAGTTGGTCAAAGTTTCTGTCAAGAAATGTATTACAATGACTTGTCACTTGTAATGCACTGGGGCACCAGACAACGGATCTATAAAACACCCTTGCATTGTAATGTAAACCTGCGAGAACATTGCTTTTTGTGCTCGGTACGTCTCTTGTATCTATTAATGATATAAGCGCATTGAGTGAAACGTACTGTGTGGAATTGTAGGATAGATTTTTCACAGTAAGATACCAGTTTCAGGCAGTCAGTTGTCCTGGTGTAAGCAAACAGGACGAGGCGAGGCACAGCCTGGAGGATTTCTAAAACACGATCATGAGAATAGCAGGAAAAGGATTACAGAGTATACGAGGGCTATTTAAATCAAACTTCCTGAAGCGCCTCGGAAATTCCTTCTGTACTAATGCCGTCTGCAAGGGGGTCCGGCCGCTTGAATGAGATTTGTTGATGAGTTACAATGAACGCGGCGACTGAAATTAACTTTTACAAGCAGATCCCCTACCCCCTGCTGATGTTAAAGGATGCCGCCGGTAATAGGCTGGTTGTTTGAGATTAAAATTAGCCAAATCAGCCAAAACACACCTGGTGTTAATTTGGGAAAATGTCGCAGTCAATTATTGTCCCTGGCAAATGGTAATCTTATTTAAAAATGTCTTGTTTAAAAAAATCTTGTAAAAAATAATTTAAAGTAGTTTACACACTAGATTGGTTGAAATTGTTTCAGGGTCATTGTTCTTGTAGGGAATTTCAATGTGTTTTAAAGCCACCCATTTTGCTGAAATGACTATGGAAACAGTCTCTACTAATAAGAGAGACTTGAGGAAGTTTGAGTAACAAGTTGGTTCTCTAAGCTCTCCAACTCTTTCTCTCTCTCTCTCTCTCTCTCTCTCTCTCTCTCACACACACGCACACATTCTCCCCCAGGAGAGACATAGTTATGTTCTTCTGGACATGCTACCAGAAGCCCTCACAGAACTCTAAAATAAAGCTCCCTCCATTGCTCTCAATCTGCAGACCCTTTGCGATCAGTAGGGATCTGGGGTTAATTTTATGCCGTTTCAAAATAACCGTCGGCTCTGCTCTGCAAATGGCACTCTGTGTAAAAATGGTCTCCGAAGCCCAGGCATTGCTGGGAGGCCAGAGGCACATTAATCACCTCTCAGCCTCCTGTCAAGAGCACGTTTTTTTTTTTTTTCTTTTTTTTCTTTTATGGGGGCTGCCAGTCTGCAGCAACCAGGGGAAGGGAAGTAAAGGGAAGCCAGGGCTCGATATAGCCCAGGAATCTGTGTTGCATTACTGCTCCTGTCAGCAAATGGCCAACCGTAATGCCCCAAGTGGATCATTCAGATAACTGGCCATTTTGGAGTGGAGTGTCCAATGCGGGCTGCTGCCTAGTGGCTTGCATTTTTGTCTTTCTGACGCGTGGGCCACACTTTAATTCGGAATGCACCACATGAACTGGGTGTTGTCAGATGCGTACCATTCCACATAACATGCGTGTTTGTGGGGCTTCGTCGGGGGGGCGGGGGGGGGGGGTATTCATGGGGCGGGTGGCATGGAGGGGGGGGGGGTCTTCTCTCCTTCTAGGCGAGACATCTAATTCAGTCCATTACACTAATCTACTGCTGTGTCTTATAAGCACAGACTGTCCATTAGGATTGCGAAAGGGCCCCTTGTTAAATTGATTTGGCCAACAACTCCAACAGAGACTAATTACCTTAAACAAGTTTCCAATTATAGTTAATTAATAGGGGCCAGCCAGTATGCACTGTAAGACTTGTGTAAATACAATAGTACTGCTTGGCTGCCTTGAGCAGAACACAAGGCTGTGGTTGCTTTGTTGTTTGGACAGCAGTTTCCCTTAACCCAATCTCTGACTTCTATTTTTGCAGAACTGCTTGAGAAGGAGAGACGCCGGCCTGATCACCCAGCTGCAGGAACTAGACAGGCAAATCAGCGACCTGCGCCTGGACACCAAGCCATCGCACGACCACGTGGAAACCGACAGCCGTCCAAGCTCAGGTTGGTGCTGATGGCTTTATGTGTCTCTGCTCCTTCTGATCCTGATTTCTCACTATCGATTTCTTGCATGTCTAGTCCAGGATTAGCCAGTCTGAAACTCACCATGGAGGATCTCTTTATTTTCTAAAAGCAAACTAGCATGAGATTAGAACAGTGATACTTGTAGGGGGGGGGAGACCTTACCATTCTTAGATTATTACCAGTATGGAGTCAGAGGAGCCTAAACCACAATGAGTCTCCATTGTGCCTATCTGTGACACAATGCATGGCTAAATTCTTTGGTAAAGGTATGCTAGCCTTGTTTAGTCTTTAAACAACCAAAAAAAAAGTCTCTGGTACTGTTGCTGGCGCTGGGATTTTTGTGCATCGACCAACAAAACACTGTAACACATCTGCACATGGCCTTTAACACCTTTGACTGCTCTCTGGACTTCCACCCCCTAGTGTTTTATGGACAGTTTACGAAATGTGGTACAGATTTCCACAAATAACACAGATGACATGTAAAACAGGCAAACACAGTCCACAACAACAACTGCCCCGCCATGATAAAATGCTTAAGTATGTGCACAACAGTATATCCGCTAGTCATTATCTCAGCTGGAGTCTGCTAACCCACTCTGTTGGAGCACTAATTTGGTAATTTGAACAGTCTGAGTCCTGTGCAGGAGATATGGCCGCTCTCCCCTGGTGGCTTGTATACATTCCAAATACAAGAGGTCATTCTGCAAGGGTAATATACCTCATCTGACTGCATTCTTTGTTGTAGAGGGGCTTGTATAAAACAGGGGTGGGATGGTATTTCTCATTCGTTTCAAACATCTGGGCTAGTTGTTTTTCTTTTTTTTTCCGTTCTCTTCCCTCTTGATTCAAACTGTGTCTTTAAAACCGTCCCATGTTGGAGTAAGTCTATGCGCACAGTACTCTAATGGGAAGACAAAGATGTGCGTCATCTGTCAGCCATTACCTCCACACCTTCCCTGAGAGGATTTTGGGAAATTGTGCCACACTGTCTGCTGGGATGTTAGAGTGCTAAGTTACGTCACAAATTAAAAAAAAAACTCTTGCATCCCATAACCCAATCCACCTCCAAAGCAGACTCCTCTTAAAGTGCTCCCGATTTTTTTTTTTTGCTAGCTGCATTCTTTTAATAGCTCTGCCTGTCATGTTGTAAATTGTTGGGGGTGACGACAGCTTGCCCCCTTCCCCTCCCTTCCCTTCCCTGTACCGGGGTGCAAACTCATTGTGCTAAAAAATCTTCCTCCCTGTCTTTCCCCCTTCCCCTTTACCCCACACCCACACCCTCACCCCACCCCACCCCACCCTTGGCAACCCCACTCCACCCCACTCCATCCCCCACCAGGCTTTTACGAGCTGAGTGACGGAGCGTCAGGATCCCTCTCCAACTCCTCCAACTCGGTCTTCAGCGAGTGTTTGTCCAGCTGCCACTCCGGCACCTGCTTCTGCAGTCCTCTCGACACATCGCTGTGTGCCACCGAGGGGAGGCCCAAGTCTGCAGGTGAGAGAGCAAGACCCCCCCTTCCCTTCCCCCAGTGTCCGTCACACACACACACACACACACACACACACAAGCATACACACACATACACACACAAGCTCTCACACACTCTCTCACACACACATACACACACTTCCACAGCTTTGCGCAGACCAGGGTGGGTTATTGGGCGCAACAATTTGGGGGCTGTTGAGGTTGTGGGCTGTGGAGGTAATGAGAAGTTTCCTTAGTGGCTCAAATGGAGACTCTTGTGTGAAATAGAGTGGAGAATAGTCTAGAATGAATAGAGAACCATTTTCCCTCTTCTTCTTGTATAAATACTGATCAGTCTCTGTCTCTATGCCTTTGTCTGTTGGTGTCTTGGAGAGAAGCCAGATCACTGAAAACACACACACTCACACAGACACACACGCACACACAGCCAACTCATTTAAACGAGCAAAGTCAGTGAGACGGTCATCTCCCACCTAGTGGCAAACTGCAGTCTCGCCAACAAAGGGCGTGTGTTTGTACTGTGTTGTTACCTTTGGCAGAGACCTGTTTTGAGAACAGACACATTTTGGGCCATAAGGCAAACAGCAAGTAAATAGAGAAGGGGTTTCACAGTATTGCAGATGGCTTTCTCAGCCACACCTATGATAAGATAACAAAAGGGCTCATTAGCACAAGAAACAACAGTGGGCCTCATGCACTGGCTGCACCCAAGAGCCTCACATTGTAAATACCAATCATTGCTAATGGGCTTCCCATTTAATCACGTCAAGATCCTGCCGTTTGTTTGACAAAAGTTAACATGCAGGACATAAAAGAGAAAGGAGATGTCAGTCTGGCAATTTTATTGTTTTTACTTATTACCTGGTTAGCTTACTTTTTTGGCTGTTTAGAGAGGTGTCATTTACAAGTATAGGTGTGATATTTTAGATACAGTTCCAAACCATGAGCTCAGTCCTTACTGTGTTCTTTTCATTTATTTATTCTACAGATGAGGGTGGCTGCACAGAATGTGAGGGCCAATGCGAGGACCAAAATTCTGGAACAGTCCGTAGATCGCTTTCTGCTCCATACTCTCCATCCCTTGATGATGGCCAGGGCAAGTACCACTGTGATCTGATTGTGAAAAATGGCAACGATGTCTACCGGTACCCCAGTCCCCTTCACGCTGTTGCTGTGCAGAGCCCCATCTACTTTCAGTCACTTTCCAACCAGCTCAAGGATGAGATGGGCCTGGCGAAATCCTGTGACGCTTCGGGGGAAGGGGGTCAGAAATCAGAGCAACCCCTGGTGCCCCAGAGCACCTCCTGGCCTGCCCCAAGTGCTCCAACCAACAAAAAATTGGACAGCTACATCTTGGGCCTCTTGCAGAGGAGAGCCCAGCCAATGAGGCCCAACAAGCCTCGGACGAGCATCAACACAGACCCTTCCAAGAGCATCCTGCGGCAGGCCAGCCTCTGTGTCCGGCAGGCAGCCACCGGTCAGGCCCCTGGCTGGACCCCGGAGGTCAAACCGAACTGGCAGACGTGCTTACAGAACGGAAATGTGGCTAGCACTGATGCTAACGTAGCATCTCCTCAGAGACAATGGTCAGCGGAGGCCAAGGGCGAGCTCTTGGAAAACAATATGGCGTCTGTGACGTCCCAAGCCCCTCTGACCCAGTCTCAGAATGGATATATAATCACACAGGACATTAACAGCAACAGTTTGTTGAAAAAGAAAGCCTCCATGTCTGGAAAGGGTCAACCTTTAATGTCTAGCTTGTCAAAAGAGTCTGAGGATCCTGGCAGTCCTAGCACAGTCCTGTCCCCCAAACACGCAAAGCAGCTTTACTCTCCTGCAATGGAGGACAGAAAATCGGCAGCACAGGCTGTCAAAGTGGCTACCCCAAAGAAAGCGACCAAATCGTCTTCACTGGTCCCCACCGTTTCAGCTGCTGTTACCGTCTCTTTGAGAGATGATCGGTCGACGCTGGAGAGAGTCAGTCTGGGGTCCTCCTCTCAAAGTCAGGATGAGGGTAGCCAGATGGTCAGCGCTGAGTACATCCCGGCTCAGAAGCAGGCAGTCAAGCTCCGCAAAGGTGGTAGCAAGAATGTCAAGATTGTCAAAGTCAAGAGCGCCGCCACGTCCACCTCCAAATCTCGCTCCCAGGCCGAGCCTATGTCAGACACGGCAGCTCCAGCAGCTACCTTGGCCCCGCACAGAGAAAGGCATCGAAGTGGATCCAAGAAGCCTCGTCATGTTGAGGACTCCCATCATGTCCATGCGCACAGATCTTCAAGGAAGGCTCCCTCCTCTTCCTCCAGGGCCAAGAGGATCCCAGCCTCCATTCCTGAGGGCCGGATCCTGGACAAGCACGTGGTCTCAACGCATCGGTCTGTTTCATCGCGTCACCACGGTGGGCATCACGGTGGTCACCACCACCACGGGCACCATGGCCACCACCGTGAGGCTGTGGTAGTGGCCAAGCCTAAACACAAGCGAAACGACTACCGCCGCCTGCGCGCCATTGCCGAGTCACCGTATGACGAGGCCTTCCGGCGGGCCCACCGGCGGCAGAAGCGCGAGCTGCTCAGCCAGATGGCCAACAACATGTACCTGCCATCGGGCGCACCCTTCACCAGCCCGTACGCCTACGTGGGCAGCGACTCAGAGTACTCGGCCGAGTGCGCCTCCCTCTTCCACTCCACCATCCTGGACACGAGTGAAGACGAGCGTAGCAACTACACCACCAACTGCTTCGGCGACAGCGAGTCGAGCCACAGTGAGGGAGAGTACGTGGACGAGAGCACCAGCAGCAGCGACTCGGAGGAGAGCGGCAGTGGTGGCGGTGGCTCCAACTGGCCGCAGTTCTCACAGGGGGCCTCGGGAACCGTGCACCCACAGGAGATGACCGCTGCACAGGCCAAAGCCTTTGTCAAGATAAAGGCCTCACACAACCTGAAGAAGAGGATCCTGCGGTTCCGTTCGGGTTCTCTGAAGCTCATGACCACCGTGTGAATGGTGGAAGGGGGAAAATGAACAGACGACTTTGAGGAGGGGGGTGGCAGAGGGAGGAAGGGGAGCGTGGTGTTCACAGCGATGCAGCCAATCAAATTGGCCTTTGTCTTTGTCTCGACCCAATCAAGTGCCTAGGCGCGTTCAAACGCACTCCTCAGACGTGTCCTTAGTCCTTCCGAAAACAGGAGTGAAATGGGATTATTCTGCCTTTTCTCCTACAAACTCGCTCTCCCTGCACTTTGTTGACCATTTTGACGATTGGAAAAGCATCCGAGTTGCCCTATTATTTTATGTAACCATTTTTGTTTTTTGTATTTATTTTGGACTTGCTGTAGCACATTGACATGGCAGAAAAACAGAACTGTAAATGCACACAATGGACGTTTACTTAAAAAGAGAGAAAAGAATATATTTAAAACTTAATATATTTGTTTTGTCATACATCAATTGGAGCAAGAGGTATGATTACATGAACATCTAAAGCGGTTTGTCAGTGGTGAAAAATAAGAAACCATGTGATAAAACTCAGTTGGATCTTTTGAAGCGAGTTCACCTGCTGAAAATATAGGGCTTTTGTTATATGCACATACAATATGCATGGGCAACAGCTTTACCCCCTTTTGCTGTTGATGTGGATTAGCTGTACATTGCAATGGTTGTAAATACAATGTGTATGTATGTATGTATGTATGTATGTATGTCAATTCTTGTGTCTTAATCTTTTTATGCTTCATTAAATACCTGCTTTAAAAAACATTTTGTATTTAGTTGTCACTCTGCTTAATGGGTGTTGGTTTAGAGTGGGAAGCAGATAGCTTTGACGTTCAAGACTATCAGAGGCCAAAAGAATACAATCTGTGGTTGTATTTCTGTGTCATCTCTGTAGTGCGTAAGAAACATTGGCCCTGTCGGAGTTTACATGGTTTCACAAGTTAACAGTAAATTGAGTGAGTGGGGAATTCTAGAGACCAATTCCCATTGTAAACACATCTGTTGCCCGTCCATTCTTGGAACTTCACATGACCACTTAAGTCATTGTGGTTCACATTTAAAACTGAAATCATTTGCAAGAGTAGATTTTCATCTGACCTTTTTAGGGCATCATGTGGACCAGCATATGAAGCATTATGGCAATAATGCAGATATGTGAAAAATTATGTAAGCGTGTTCTTTGTTTTACATTCTCTGGCTTCATGTGTATTGGATGATTCATCATGGCTAGACATGATACGCATGTCTCTTCCTGGCTTAAAAGGTTTGCTTGGTAACAAAGACCAGATGAGTCCACATTTCCCAAGAACTTGAGAAGCTCCCCCGCAGAACTTGGAGGAGATGGCTTCCTGTTTGAAGTCATCTTGGGTCTAAGTGTGGGCAGACACTGAGACAGCTCACTTCTCAAACACACATGTTAGGCTGTCACCGAGCTGCTTAAAAACCCTTCTAGAAGAAGGGGCATCAGGATCACAGAGAAGCTTACACAAACACACACACACACACACACATGCCTTCACATGCACAGATGCACACACACTCAGAGCTTCAAACTGTCGCTCACACTTAAACTGTCTCCAAAGTGTTTTCGCACCCAGACGCTAAAGAGCTATGGCCGCGTGCCACAGTATTTGCGCCACACTCTCTCTGGTAGAGTGGCCCCTCTCCTCACAGGCTCCCGCTGTGTCAATACCTCAGCCGACAGCTGGGCTTTTCCAACCCCCAATCTTGAGCCCTCCCTGAGTGGGCCAGATGAAGAAGGACGACATCTTCTCCACCAAGATGAGAAAATTCGGAGGAATGGCACACAGAGAGCAAGTGAGAGAGAGAGAGAGAAAGACACAGAGAGAGAGAGAGAGAGCGAAGCAGAGGGGCATGGAAAGTCTGAAAGTGACATTTAGAAAACTCCATTAACCTCAAGTTAATATTGTCACATGGGCATTCTCGGAATCTAATTTGGCCAACAAAGAGCACCGATTGCTCGAGACAAAAGAAAGGCATGACACATTGTGAGTCGGCAAACCTCAAAGGCGAAACCAAGGTCAACGGGGCGTGTTCTAAACACAGCCAGGATAAACGTTTTAACTTGGTGGACATGGTGACTTTCTAAATATTTATATACGGTCTATCTATATCAGTAGATAGACTGTGCACTATGCGAAGAGTAGCCAGGGTGAAGTGAAGTTCGGATCAGCAGCGTCTCTCCATAATATGTTGACCTTTTTCACTGGCCCGACTCCATGATGTCTACTTTAAACTATGAAGCGATTTTTCCGTCAACGGTCCGGGGGTTGGCGTCAGGCCATGCATGGAATCACAACAGACTGGCTGTTGTGTGACAACTGCGGATGAACTTCCAGCCACAAGAAAATTTAGTCAAGGGGCCTTGATATTGTTGGTGTCAGACGAATGTCCTCAAGGGTCTGATATTTGTCATAACAGTGAGAAAAGGAACTTGTGAAATTTGACAGAAAGAAAGAGCTTAGTAAGTCACAGTGACCTTTATGTGGCACAGAATGTGAAAGTGCACCCACAATACTGTCTTGGAATGTGACAGTAAGTGAGGGGATGTGTTCAAGAAACGGAAATAATCTAACTTTGTTCCTCGAAGGTGTGGATAGAGTCAGACTGGCTTTTGTGCAGAATCTTAATACCATTTGACACGAAAAGTCAGAATAACCCTTAACTCAGCTGATGCAAAGATGAGAAGGAATTTAAAATGTTAAAATGGCAGACGATGCAGGGTAATTATTCCAACACACGGAGGGTTTGCCACGAGCAAGTCACCACACACACTCACACACACACACACACGTTCATATGATGAAAATTGAAACAGTGGTGTTACCACCCAGCAGCAACCATGAGCACAAGCCCTAAACATTGTGCAATTACATGTACCACACTACATAGTACGGCATGTTTCTCGCTGCCAGTTCACTCCGAGTTCAGCCATCAACAAAGTGTCAAATCAAAGCAGGATTCATTTTTGTGGGTCTGGCCATAATTGCTCCTCAGTTTGCTCACTTGAGAACTTACTCATCTGACAAAAACACAAATAGCAGTAAAATTGGATTATGTAATCATTCTAATGGGGGGAATAAGGGGAATAAAAAAGAAGATTATTTGCACAAAAAAACATCTGTTTTGTGTAGCCATTCTGACACACTGGGCCCATGTGTTTTCCCCAGGACATGACAACTGACAATATTTACTGAGCTCTGCTACAATCATTTAGCTCCATTTTTTAATGTACTGGTGGCGACAATTTATTGCGCTGTCCATGTGTCTGACTTTCCAGCCTCAAGTGTCTCATGCAGCAGACACCATTCACATTCCCTTGAGCTGGCACAGTAAACAATGCAGTATTACAGGACAGCAGAGGCGCCTCATACCTCTACGTGCTGAGGGGTCTTGAGTGATGGTGCAGGGGGATGGAAGATTTGTCTCACCCTTGTGTGTGTGTGTGTGTATGTGTGTGTGTGTGTGAGAGAGAGAGAGGTGTGGGGAGCCTCAAGGGTGGTAGCTGTGGAACTCAAGGTCAGCCCTGCTCTCTCGTTAAAAAGTGTCCGGGCGATGGGCCAGAGTCGTGAGGCCATCTCCGGCATCCCCGGCTGTGATGGCTTAGCCATGGTCCTGCCGGTCTGCTTCCCACTGCTCTGCTGGGGCCAATGACTCCCCTCCTTGCTTCATTTCTCAAGGCGACGGCACTGGGAAGATACCAGGACACACACACACACACACACACACACACACACACACAAAGGGCCCTGGCCCACAGGTCAAACTGAGGCCAAGATGGCGAAAACCCCATGCCTGGACCACCAGTTGGGTGATCCAGCCGATGACCTCCCTCTGCCCCCAGCCACCCAACACCCACCCGTCCGTCTAGTCCTGTCCCCAGGGCGGGCGTGCTCTCTTCTGGGGGTGAACATCCAGCAGAGCCACCTAACTGCACCACCTGCGGAGGTGTAGAGACAGTCATCACTGGGATCTTTGGCATTGAGGTCTGCCCCTTAAACACTGATAGACAGAGACAGAGACCCTCAGACAGACGTAGGCATCTTCACCAATGTGGAAAATAAGGAGGCATCCTTTCCCTCTAAGCTTTCCCTCCTGTCTAATGAGTTGTGAGTTGTTTTTTAACTCCATTGTTTCAGTATTAATTGTTAGCGTGTATTTCTTTTGTCTGTTCTCTGTCTGTCTTCCTTACTTCCCTATTCTGAGTGTGTGAGTGTGTGTGTGTGTGTGTGTGTGTGTTGGGGGGGGAGTTGGGTGTGTATAGATTCAGCCTCAAGAACTCCCCAAAAAAACACAGGGATGGCGGAACTCAGGCATGCTGGGACAGACAACTGTTTGTGCTGTAGCAGTATTGGCAGATTTAAGGCTGTCTACCTGACCCCTCACTGCAGGGAGGTACATCAACCCTGAGTGACGGGTACCCTCAACTGTCTCTCTCCCCCTCCTTCTCTCTCTGTCTGTATTTCTAGTTCTATCCCTAGTCTCTCCTTCCTTTTTCTTTCTAAGCCAAGAGAGAGATGTGAGAGCGGCACTCAGGCAGCCTCAAATACCACATCATAATCACTTAAAGTTTGTCAGCGCTCCAGACAAAATATCAATACGTGTCAGAACCCAGAGCTCATAAAATTCACAAATAAAACAGCTTTGTCAGAAACATCTTATTTTTCAAGATCTTAATGCATGACATCAGAAGTTCTTTTAGATATTTTAAATATCGGTTGTGATGGAAACTCATTTCTGGTCTTTCTTCTGTGTAAACTTACATAGTCGTCTATGGCCTCTGACCGTAATTTACTTGGGTGATAATCAATCCTGACTGGCTATAATGAAAACGTGTGCGTTCCCCTCCCTATTTGTTTTTACAATGAGGAGCTCTCTTAATGACAGTGTAGAGTGCTTTACAGCGATGACCTGGCCGTAAAAATAAAAGCCACAGGTTAGACGTGTCCTCGGCTGACTTTGGGGGGAAGAAGATTATAGTGCTCCCTAAGAACAACGCTTGGCAGAGTGCTGATGGCAGGCCAGCTCAGTTGCTACTGCTTGCCAATAGAAGAAAAGTCTGTGTCAGATATTTTCCAGTGGATTTATGATTTTATTCCTGGAGAATCAGATGTTTTCCACTCCAAAGCCCCCACCCCTCCTCATCCTCTCTCCACCTCTCTCTCTCTGTCCCATTGGCGTTGGGCAGATGAAGAAGAATGGCGTCTCGTCCAGCTGTTGTCGCCTTCCTTGTGTGTCCAACGGCTGAACCCGTGACTCCAGAGGCACTGAGGTCTGAATGAATCACCAATCATTGCAAGCCCCAAGTGAGGTGAACGCCAAGGGGATATGGGGAGGAGGTGGGGGAGGGTGATATCACCAGTGCAGTGCGGGTGCATCTGCTGTGTGTGTGTGGATGACTGATGACAGACAAATAAAAGAGGATGTTCCAGCTAACGGTCACACTAGCAACCTATAAAACACACACACACATACATACACACACACACACACACACACACACACATACACACATACACACACACAAACACACACACATACACACACACAGCCCCCACTCAGCCATGGCTTTTGTTTGGCTGCTCCTTAAGAAGAAATAAAAAGCAGCATCCCTCGTCCATCTTCGGATGAGTCTCAATGAGACGCTTGACAGGTGGAGAGATCTTCCCAGGCCTAATGATACTGTGATTACCACTGTGTGTGCAAGACAGCAGTGTGAGAATGGGTTTGTGTGCTTGTGTGTAGGTTTGGGTATGTGTGTGTGTGGGTGTGTGTGTGTTCATTATCTCAGGGAGATGTCAGTATGTGTAAAAGCCTCTGTGAAAAAAATGGATTACTTTTGTGTGATCTGATTATGTATACATCCCAGAGTGAGTAAACGTTTGTATTTTAGGCTAACAGCTAAAAAATTGACATTTTCACATCCCTCCTCTCTCTCCCTCTCCCTCTAGAGGCATCTCAATTCATGCATGTCTGATGAAGCTGCCTCAGAGCACCACTTGAACATGGCTCTGATTTCTCGCTGAGATCTCAGTCCTTACTCTCTGTCTGTCTGTCTGTCTGTCTGTCTCTCTCTCTCTCTGCTGCTGCTCGGTGCTGAAGGTCCCCTAGTGGGAGCAGACTCATCCATAGGCACTAATTACAGCCTCCTGTTTGCTCATCATCAGTCTGAGTGCAGCGCTGCGCTTGTCTGGTCTGTCAGAGAAGACTGAAGAAGAGAGGGGGATGAGAGAGGAAGAGAGGAGTGGTAGAGTGGAGAGGAGATGAGAGGAGAGAGGAAGGGGAGAAGAGTGCAGGAGCAAAGGCAAAAGAAAGGAGAACGTGAGGTGAAGAGAAGAGAGGACTGAAGAGGAGAGGGGGATGAGGGGAAGAGTGGTAGAGGAAATGAGAAGAGAGGAGAGTACAGAAGCAAAGATGAATAAAAGGAGAAGATGAGGTGAAGAAAAGAGAAGAGAGGGTTGAAGAAGACAGGGGAATGAGACGAGAAAAGTACTACTGCAGGTAAGAGAAGAGAGGAGATGAGTCTGGGAGAAGATGAAGGAGAGGAGAAGGAGAAAAGGAGGAGAGAGGAGTGGAATGGATAGGGGAAGAGATGGTGTGGTGGCGATTGCCATGGCCATGTTTGGTGGAGGCATGGCCTGGGGATAGTCCCCCCCCCCCCTCCCACCCACACACACACACCACACACACACCACACACATACACATCCCAGCAGCCTCCCCCATCCTTCCCTGTCTCCCTGCAGCAGTCTGTGCAGCCCCCATTGATCTTCAAACAAGTCCCAAGAAGCCATAAACTTAATGGGAGGAAATGAAGGGAAGATGCAGAGAGTTTGTAAATCAAAACAAGAGCAGAGAGGAAGAGAAAGAGAGAGAGAAAGAGAGCAGGCCAAGCCTAGACAAGGACCGTCTGTTCTCTCGCTTTGTTTTTCTTTCTTTCTTTCTTTCTTTCTTTTTTTACGACCTGATTCGATTCTCTCACGTATGGGGAGAACTGATGTAAACAGAACACGAGGGCGATCTGCAAGACCACATACGGCGCCATGACAAAGGAGAAGAGCAGAGAGAGCGCATGTTTATTTTATTTGTCCTCCCTCTGGAGGCTCAGATGGAGAGAGAGAGAGACAGCGAGAGATGAGAGATGTCGCCGTTACATGCACCGCACGCTGGGAACAGCCTGTGATGGACACAGCGCTAGGGCGTCATTACTGCATTTCCTGGGGCAAACTGTCCTTATCATCTGGCTGGGAGATCAATACAGGTCCCATAATTCCCCCTTCTTTTCGCCCTTATCTGAAATCTCTGGAGCCAGCAGGGTCTGGGCCAGCAGCAGCAACAGCAGCAGCAGCAGGAAGCAGGCGGCATTGTGCTCCAGACAGGTCATAACTCTGGGAAAATGGATCCCTGAGCCACACTCCGCCATATTTAAATGAGCACCCTGGCTGACCTCCACGAGAATGCTAACTGTCAAGAGCAGAGAGGGGGAAAGAGACAGAGAGAGAGAGAGAGAAATGGTGGAAGAAAGAGAGAATGAGAGAAAGATGGAGGGGAGAAGGTAGGAAGAACAGTGAAAGAGAGAGAGAGAGAGGGAGTGTGGTTGTGAAATGAAAAAATGAGGAGAGACAGAAAGAAAAAGAGAAAGAAATGGAGGATCAAGAGTGTTGGGAAGAGATAGAGATGAGGATGTCATGGAGGTGGAGTAAAGGGTTAGGTGATCATTGTCTAAATGCATTGTCTCCTTAATAGAGTCTCCTTAATCCTTTTTCCCCCTCTGTCCCCACCCCTCACTGCCTCTATCCCCACTTCATGGTTCTCTCTCCCCAGTGTGTCATCAAGGTTTGGGCTCTGTTGAAGGGGTCCAGGAGGGGTCGTCTGTACCCCCAGGGGTAGAGAGAGGGCCTCGGAGAGGTCAGGTGGAGCTGGGGGGGTGGGGAGGGGCGTGTAGTGTGGTGGGGGTGGTTGGTGGTCTCAACAGGACCCAACATTTCATTTACATGTAATCAGAGCAAGGGAGAATAGGGCTTTAGGGAGAGCCAAAGGGTGGGCTTTTCAGCTGAGCTGTATTTGATGTTTGCAGGGAAGGAGGGAAGGATGGAAGGAGAGAGAGAGGGAGGGAGAGGGGGAAAGGGGGGGGGGGCAATGAGAAGAGGGCAGAGGAGAGGAAAGAGGAGGAGCAGGAGGTGAAAGAGGAGAGGGGTGGACACTAGCTCAGCAACCATTTTCAAACACACTTAATTAAAACCTGCCCGCCCCTGAACCAAACACAGGCCCTGCTGAAGAGAGAGAGAGAGAGAAAAAAAGAGGGAGAGAGAGAAACATTACATAAAAGACTGGACCCAGAAAACATGCATTGGTTGCCATGGGACTGGAGAAGAGAGGAGGTGAGAGGAGTTGAGGAAAGGAAAGAAGAGGTGAGATGAAGAGAGGAGGAGGAGGAGAAGGAGGATCTCAGCTGAGAGCCAGTGCCCAGCTCCACATAATGAACCCACTGGGAACTAATCACTCTGTCATCTGAGGACAGTTGCATAATCATTAACCCCTTCCTCTCCCCCAACATCATAGATTGTGGGGCTGCTCCCAGATCAGTTTGATTTTTTTATTTTAAAAGTCTCTTTTAAGAAACTATATGTTGGGTGTGCACCTTCTCTGGGACATTCACAGGAAAATGTACTCAGAAATATATTGCTATGCTGATGTAATTGCTATACTGCTGTGATTGCTATACTGTTATTTAGAGCAATATAGTAGTGTCCAATCAGTGAGCTTTGGTTTCATAACATGACAATGTCATTCCTCTGGTTTAACCTTGGACAGTTATCTATTTACTTAAAGGCAGTGATTATACCTGGATTAACAGCCTTACGTGCATAGTCACATGAAATATATATATTTCCAAAGGTAAAAGTTCACATAAGAACATCCTCTAATGTCTCCAGTTGCCATAGTGAAGTTGAGTAGAAACTGAGGTGAACCTGCAACTTTGAAAGCCAATCACCAAGTTGACTGGAACACGTTTGCATAATAGTGCACTCCCTCCCCCCTCCTCCCCAACAACACATAGCCTAGCGGTTTTGTTTAGCATGTGAGTTGCATAATCCCCTTTTTGTTCACCTTACCTGGTTTAACTTGCCTCGTCTGTGGAATGCCATTTATGGCATGAGCCAGTGTTCCGTGGGGCAGAGGAAAAAAAGTGTTGATGTGGGTCTTGATAAGAAGCTGGGGAGTCATTAGGGAGATGATCTCTGGCCTTTCCCCGGCATGAGGCTTGTAAAGGGAAGCAGAAGGAGGGGAAAAATAGCTCAGCTCAACTCTAATTTTTTTTTCGTTCCTCACCAGCTAAATGAAAAAGGTCATTGTAATGAAGTTGACCTGTGGAGTCAACAGACGAGACTTGTGGAGCCTCTTGTTCGTGAGAGAGAGCAGAGGGTAACTGTGGAGGTGAGATACTAGAAAAAGAGATCCCTTGTGCAGTGTGTCTGTGTGTGTTTGTGTGTCTGGAGTCAGATTGTAAAAGAAACACATATAATGCTGCTAACAGTTAAACAACAGACACACAGAGACACACAAATGGAATATAAGCAAACACTGGCACACACATACACATACACACACAAAGTAAATGAAAGTAGGTCTCTGAAGGGAGGTGAGCTGTGACAGAAGCAGCCAGTGTAATCCCAAAGGGAAACAGGCTAGCTTGTTTGGTGTGCTGTGGCCCCATCACCTGTGCGTATTGACCTGCACTGTGTGCCCACCCTCAAGATGCAGCAGCTTGGAGTGACGACCAGAGAGTCCACTCAAGACAACCAAGGGACAGGGGACAAGGGGACAGGAGTTCAAGGAAGCACCCAGAGGATAGGCAGAGCAATAAAAAGACATTGTCATGAACACACCAGGCCGAAGACCGTATTTAGACATAGCCACCAAACATAGCTATTTTGAAAGTGAATTAGTCTGAGGAGGAGGAACTGTGTCAACACAAAAGAAGAAGAAGAAGAAGAAGAAACATTCATCTATAACTTTCTACGCTCGTGTTGCCACTTTTCTTACATCTTCATCACCTACCTCTGTTCTCCTTGGATTTTATTTGATGTCTCCCTTTTATTTTATTCATCATAAATATTCATGGGCCTCTAATTTCAATGACAGCCAAAGTGCAAAGTTGGGCAGAGTGAAGGGTCTTGCGCATAGACTAAGCTAGCATGTGGCGTGTGGGAGTATTGCACTAGGCCGGTTATGTTTGTGCTTGGGATCTTACTTTTGGTTTGCAAATTACAAGTTGATTTTGCCAAGTTATCCAATTAGCTTTCATTCATGTCTGTTCATTGCCTTACTCTGCCTGTCATTTAAACTAGGCTCTACAGATTTCTATTTTTTCTTCTGTAGGCTAATGCTGGGGTCGGCAGAGGTGAGGCCCATCAGCACTGACTGTTAGCCCGGTGGCTAGCTTCTGCGTGTGGCTCTTGTGTTGTGCCTTCGCCGTCTGCCTTCTCCCCAGATGGTGAGAAGCAGTCTCTCTCACAGCTGACTGATCTCATCTCACTCAGCGAGCACCATATTTTCTCTCAAGCTGCAACAGCCATAATTACGCTCAGCCTAGCGCTCCACTCCTAATTCCACTGCTGTAAATCACCTCAAACAGAGGCTGACATTTGGGGTAATGGACATACACACATGCAAACAGACACACACACACACAGGGTCACAAATAACAGGGATTCGGCAGGACCATAAATTGATTTTAGCAAGCAGGAATGGATATATTGCAAGTATGTGTGTGTGTGTGTGTGTGTGTGTGGGTGTGTCTGTATGTATATACTCACTAGCATCTGTATGTGTGTATGTGTGTATTTGGTTCATATGTTCATGTGCTTATTTATGCATAACAGGTTAAAGGGTGTGAGCTGAAGGGACTTTTTATCTCACCATTTATCCCTTTTGCTGACCTTCTCTCTTTCTCTCTCTCTCTCTCTCTCTCTAGGGTCATTGGGAAGAGAGGGGCTCTTTAGGATAATGGAGCAGAAGAGCGAGATGGTGAGTAATGGCCCTCACAGCTCCATCCACAAACACGTCGTCTAGCTTAGCTGCAAAGCACCCTTCCCTATTCTCAGACTATGTATATATATACACACACACACACACAATATATATATATATATAGTGTGTGTGTGTGTGTATATATATACATATATATATATATACATGAATTTCTATTTAGAATAAAATGTGTGTGTGTGAGTGTGGGGGTGTTGTGCCCACGTTCATGTATGTTTGTTTTAGCCTTTTTCATGAAAGTGTCAAGAATTCACATATAATTTTGATTATTAACAATTTTGCCTGTGTGACGCATTCCTCTCTCCATCTGTGGTGGTGAACCGAGTAATAGAATCCATACAATACTATAGAGTTGACTTAGTCAAGACACTGGATTTATATATTCAGCTGGAAAAGTCTGAAGGCAAGATGTTGTCTTTGGTGTCTGATACTCCCCCCTGTGACTCACTATCTTGTCTGCATTGTTCTTCTTGTCCAGCCACAAATGGCCGCGAAACTATGTGAGGGATTTGTACTATCACTGGGCCCGATCTCTCTGAAGTGGACGCTCCTCACTTAGATTTCAGATGGGGTGTCAGGTTACAGCCCTAAGCCTCATTAACAAAGGGGGGGGGGGTGTTCTTGGCACCCCTCCCATTGTTTTTGGGAAGTCATCCCCGCCAGAGAATCAAAGAATGTTACTGGGGTTTAGCCACGCCAAATTATATCCAGACAAGTCATGTGCACATAGCGTCACATGGTGCTGTAATGAACAGCATCACCTCCGACCTAACATTGCATAAATACTTTTCTGGATTAATCCGGGTTGAACTTTACCTTAAGTAACCTTTTGGTACCATGTAATTAGTTGTTAATTGACTAATTAGTGCAGTGCCCTTCTTCTAGGCACTCATGATGTTGTAATGTGTCCATACTGCTGAAGCTAAGTTAATGGTTAGGTTTAGCTTAGTACCTTGGAACTGCATGTACTGACATGAGTGCTGCATTGCGTTATAGTTTTATGACTTAACTTACGTAAGTGCATTGTCCCTAAGCAATGTTTTCCACCGCAATGATGAGCTTTTCAGTCTTGTTTTCACAGTGATGTAGTACAACACATGCACTGTTTATCTGATCTTCATCAGAGCTGAGAAAGAGAAAAACATTTGGGTTATCCACAAAGACTGTCCCAAAAATGCTGACCAGTGCCAGCCTCCAGCCCCCGGGAAGCTTTTGGGCAACAGGTTGAGAATTTGCGACTTGTTTTTGTGATGCACTCTCTTCCAGGCATTCATTCTTCTCCTTCACTAAGTCCACACCACCCACGCCACCCCACCCAACACAGGTCTTTGGACGGTGGGCAACAGTGTCGACCGAGACAAAAGCCCCCCTGAGAACCTCCTGAGACTTAACTCTGTTTCATCTTCTGAAGCTCTTCATTGGAGCTTTTTCGGCACCCGTGTCTTTCAAGCGGGGCTTAATGCCTGATCATTGTGTCTCCTTTGTGTGCGGTCTGGTATTAGGACAAACAAACAATGCCCCATGTCCCATTTAAACAGCCATCTATGGGCTCAAGTCTTGAGGAGGGCCTGATTTATGGGCCCAAGGCCCTAAAAGACATGAACCTGTGAGAGTGGGAATACACGAGCCTACTCTCTCTCTCTCTCTCTTCTTTCTAACGTTTCCCTCTCTTTAATTGGAGAGGATGGAGTAGAGCTTTTTTTTTTTTTTTTAAATCAATCAGATTGTCTGGGTTGAATGTCATGTATTTAGTCTGAAGATTTAATATGTGTGGATGGGTGGGTCAATGGATGAGCTATGTGCTTTAGAGATGCCACAATGACCAAATGTTTTGTATATTATTTGTAATAGTTTTAGAGTTTTAATAATGAGCTTAATTTTCACTTTCAATTCAAGGTGGCACTGGGAATGGGATTTTATTAATTTTATTAATTCTTCCTCACACACACACACACACACACACACACACACACACACAAATATCTGTTGCTAGTTTGTCTGTTGAGTAGTTTTGTTGTACCTGCAGGCTTTGGGGCAGTTGGTTGTGGAGAGAGAGGGAGGGTAAATAAGTTTATAAGTCTGTTTTGTTCTTTATCCTGGAAGTCTCCACCCAACTAAATTGTCATCTGGGGGGCATGCATGCAGAATTTCCGGCTTCTGCCTCCTGCCTCTCTGACTGTTAGGCACTCACCCAACAGAGCAGTCATGCAAGCCGGCAAATGCAAGGATGAAAAAAGAGAGAGAGAGTGAAAAAGAGAGGGAGGGAAGGAAGAAGGGAACAAGAAGGGAGGGGGCAACTGAGGAGGAGGCAGAGCCAGAGACACTGGCAGAAAAATACTGAAACAAAAAGTGAAATACTAAGATACAGAGAGCTATGAGGTCAAAGAAATGAAATGAGAGAAAAGGAAGAGAGAGAGAGAAAGAGAGAGGGAGGAAGGGTTTTATTCGTGTTGCATGCAGGTTGTGCAGCTGTGAGGGGGCCTACATCTTCTCTCTGTGGTGTGCTGTTGCTTGTTTGTTTTCTGGCTCCTAACTACATGTTCTCTCAGGCACAATGAACATCAAGTTTTGAGCTTTTGGAATTTCCGATCTAAGGAACCGCTGTGGTGTGGGCTTCCAGATGGACACAGAGAGAGAATGAAAAATGTGGCCGCTTTGCAGTCCTTCTTTAGCTTGTTATGCTGTTGAATTCCTCTCATAACTTCAGGTAGCAGATCTCTATTGCTACAGCCATGGAAATGCAGTGCGAGTCAAACAAGAGCTGTTGTTAATGAGAACCATTTTCTGTCTGTCTGGACTGTAAAGGTGAAATAATTGATGCTATGGCTGTGTCTTAAGAGGAGACCTCCTTGTAAGCTTGAAAGCTTACTCAGCTCAGTGTCGGTGCTCCATGTGGCGAGTTCATCAGTGATTCACCTCACACGTGTTTAGTGACTGAAAACATAATGGGGGAGAATAGATTCCTCTTCATTCCTTGATTCAGACAAAAAAGGGAGTCTGTGTTGTCAAACAGCTCGGGAGTCAAGCTCCCCCTCGGGATTGAATCACGACCCAGTTCTGAGAAGTCTGACGTACTCCTTGCGCTAATTCCCCTCACCTCACTGAAAGAGGGGTGACTCTTTCATTCCCTGGTAATCACTTTTTGTGAGTGTTGCGGCTGAATGGTAGTAGTGATTACGTGCTCCTCCGAACACCATTCAGTGGCTTCTTCACTGAAAAAAAAGAGACAGCTGAAAGGACTCAATCAAAAAAGACTGACCCCCATTGTCAGCGTTCTGGTTGGATTGTTGCAAGCATGAGTGGGGAGGAAGGGTTGTGTGTGTGTGTGTGTGTGTGTGGGGGGAGGGAAGAGATGCAGTGGGATGAGGTGGGGGGTGTTTGTCACAACACACATTCAAGGTTTTCAAAAGCTCTCAGTGTTTTCATGCCATTGCGTACTGCTTTGTTCTTGTTCTGTCCACATTTCTACCATTTCTCTCCCACTTCACCGTGTAAAAAAAAACCTTTGCTTTTCTCTGGTTCATCCAGGCTGCCATGAGGACAAGCATTAATACTTTGTCTTGAGTTTCACTTTGGCACCGTGTTGGAGTCTGGGAGAGGAAGCTGAAAGGAAAGGCAGACAAGACAAGCTAAGGAAGTAAGCATGGGTCCAGTGTGAGCGCTTGCTGGGAGAGGTGCAGACAGAGGTATTGATCCAAACCAAGTTGTGCGTGCAGCTTACTGGGGGTTTCTCTCAAGAGCTGGATGAAAAGCAAAGTGAAACGCAGCCAGAGTTGTGTAAAAAATGAAGAAGCAAGCAAACACACACTTAGGCCTTCTGAGTCACTCCCTCTCTCTCTCTGTCTCTCTCTAACTCCATGTCTCACTCCTCTTGTTATCCCTCTCTCCTCTTCTTCTGTCTCCTTACTCCGCTGTGTCTGTCTGTCTTGTCTTTCAGTCTGTCATCGATGTTTACTCACTGCGCCTCCCTGGCACTCTGAGTAGGGATGGAGATGGCAGAGACTCCCTGACAGCTCAATCAATCTCATTCACAGCAGGAGAAGTCCATACAGTGTTCTCAAAACATGGGCGGTGAGTAAGAAACTGTGTTTGTGTATGTGTATCCAAGAGCAAATTTGTGTGTGTGTGTGTGAGTGGACATGTTTGCATATTTCTTTATGCATACGTGTGTGGGTCATTGAGTGTGTGTGTCTATGTGTTGGTACGCGTGCATGTTGGTACAAGTGGACATGTTTGCATGTTTCTTTGTGCATATGTGTGTGTTTCTGCTGTGTGTGTGTGTGTGTGAGAGAGAGAGAGAGAGAGTGGACATGTTTGCACATTTCTTTGTGCATATGTGTGTGGGTCACTGACTGTGTGTGTTTCTATTTGTGTGTTTGTGTATGTGTGCATGTACGTGTGTGCCTTACACAGTCTCTGGCAAACAACCAGGGTGAATCATAGCCTGAACCTTTTCGACAAGTCCTGTGGCTCATTATGAGCGCATACTGTGTTGGTTTATTTTGGCTTCTGCTTTTTTCTCCACTGCATTTCCAGAGACTACTATGGTGAGTAAAGGTCTTGATGGTCGTCTGTAACAGTATGAACAGGACCACAGCATGGGACAAAGAAACAGAGAGAGAGAGAGAGAGACAGCGAGAGGGAGAGGTGATGAGGTGAATGTAATGGCAGGGTGTAATTAAATCAGATGAGAGACAGACATACAAAAGGAGAGGGAGAGAGAGAGAGATCAGGGACAGAGAGAGGAGAGAAAATGGAGAGAAAGTGAGACCTTCCAAAAACGAAAAAGTAAGAAACCTAGTGGTATATGTAACTGTACAAGGGAGAGAGATGAAGCAGGAGACAGAGAGAGAAAAACAGAGAAAGTGAGACACGCATACACACATACATACACACACACACTTAGACTACACACACTCACACACACACTCATACACACACATACATCCACACACACACACTTACACTACACACACTCACACACACATACATACACACACACAGACAGACACACATGCACACAGAGAAAGAGAGAGAGAGAGAGAAGGAGAGCAACAGCAGTTGGCAGGAGCTGACTGCTGAGACAAGGAGGAGAGAGCTCTGTTGGGGCGCTGCTTTGAAATGAGCTCTCAGAGAGAGAATGGAGAGGCCAAACTGACATCATTCCTGTCAGTAGAGAGGGAAACTAGCTTGCCTGATCCAGACCGTTCCACACATCACATCACACCCCCCCCCCACCCCCCCACCCCCGTCCCCCGTCCCCCCCGACACACACACGCACACACACACTCACACTCTCGCCTCCCTCACATCTCTCGGATGTGCCCAGTTGTCAGACTTTGGATGAAGCTGAATAGTACAGTATGAAACGCCTCAGATGGCTTCTGTTGCTCGCTCCTTTATTTAGGAGGGAGAACTCTGCCAGTGTTTGGTTGTGCAGAGCTCAGCGTTCCTCCCATGCTGCAAGGACATAAATTGACAATCAGTGGGAATTGGCATGGCGGCAGCCTCTCACACACGCAGAGTTGTTTTTCTGAGGTTTGCGTTTAGTTTTTTTTGTTTTTTTCAAATATGGTTTTAATGAAAAGAAGACGGTTCATAAGAACGACACTGGAAAGTGGAGAGAGAGAGAGAGGGAGAGGGAGAGAGCAGATACTGAGTTCCTTTGAAGTGGCCGGAGAAGTCTTGGCTCGTCATGAGAGGAGCTGTTGCTGAGGTTCTCAGGCACGGAGGGTCTTACATGTTTAACAACTACTGGAAACCTTCAGAAGATGAGGAGAAGTACATATGAAGGCATGTGGAGAATATATAATACTTCCCTGGATCACTAACTCCGCTCCTGTGGTAGAGGCAGAAAAAAGAAACAACAGAAAAAAAAACGCTTTGATGTCATCTGCCTCAGCATCGCATGACAAAGTTTTGTCATCTCAACTACGCTCGGAGCAAAGACAAAGTGTTTTTCAAGTGTATCTGTAATTGATGTAGAGTCCAAGA
The DNA here is from genome assembly GCA_027481765.1 of Tenualosa thibaudeaui. Taxonomy (NCBI): domain Eukaryota; kingdom Metazoa; phylum Chordata; class Actinopteri; order Clupeiformes; family Clupeidae; genus Tenualosa; species Tenualosa thibaudeaui. Next base: position 6,112,032 of record JAIFZK010000013.1, on the reverse strand, counting down.
GAGAGAGACTTTAATAGGCTCCATGACATCATTTCCCATTTGTTGAATGAGAAAACATTTGAGCTCCGTCACTGAGGAGGATCCAGGATCTGCTTAAGGATTTATAACAAGGCAGTTGGCCAAGAAGTTAATGAGTCGAATCAATTTTTATGACAATGCAAATATGTTCTTAGCAGCAATTTGCAGGGCTTTTGCTTCTATGCCACACCTTTATAATGTTTTCACAACGGTGAATCAAGACCGTTTTTTAATATTATTATTCCCAGGCAAAACACAAAAGAACTATGTAAGTGTTCCCTTTGAATAGCTCAGGGGCATCTCCTGTCAAGATCGCAAACAGAGGAATCTTCTTCAGAGAAATCTTGGCAAATAAAGATGACGAATGTTGACAGCCTTCCAGTTCCACACACACAAGGTGCTCTATTTTCTTTCTGGGTCTCGTGTTGTTGCTGTTATGACAGAAAAATTTGGCTTTTGTCATTTTCTCTTATGGTCTCTTGTTGGAGAAAGCCTGGGGACGCGTAGACAACATACCAACTCTGAATGTTGGAGCTTTGCCGTAACGTGTGGGCCTTCTGCTTGTAATAATATGGTGTCCAACCGCTGTTTTGACAAACCTCCATGATGCAAAACCAAGTGTGATCTGTCCCTGAATGCTACTTGTGTAACTCTGTCCCAGTGGACACATGAATGAAACCATCTCAAGCACCATTGTTGCCAGTACATCATAACCCAGTTGGTCTGCCAGAACTAATGTTCTTAAGCCAGAAGCCTCCATAGCTAGACCCGACTGAGGTTGTTAATGTAATTGGACTGCAGTTCTGTCTCGCGCTCAAATGTTCCCTCCTGTCAGGGTTCTGCATTGATTTTCAGGACTGTCACATTGCTCTTTGTGTCCTCAGTGTGACAAAAAAAATGTCTGCTCATTTAGACTGCACGGTGGTGGAGGCACATTTGGCCCATTAATTCCTCTCCTCCCTGTAAACAGCCATCTCTTCTCCATTTTCCCCAGATGTCGAGGGAACACGAGTTCATTAGTGGGGGTCAATAACCCGAACCGCTCTGCTTCACGGGGGCTTTTCAGTTCCTGCCGCGTAATCCCCACGGTTATCAGTTCAAGGCGACCCTGAATGAGAACCATGTGAGTGGTGCTGGGGCAGAGGCAGACCTGCTAGTCTCTCTCTCTCTCTCTCGGCTCCCTCGGCTCTCCCGTGTCAGCAGGCATATCAACAGCATGACTTGAGGAGCTCAGGTCTTTCTCTCTCTCTCTCCCTCTCTCTCTCTCTCTCCCTCTCTCCCTCCCGTGACACAGGGGGTGACAAAGGGCAGAACACTGACTGAGCATGCTCCAATCTAGATGGATGCATTGGGGTGTTTTTTATGCTGTTTCTCACAGTTTTTCTTGATAGAAGCAGGGATTTTGGCAGTGTGGCAGTGTGTATGGGTAGATGACATGGTGAGAGAAATGAGACAAGGGGAGAAGAGGCAAGCAGCCGGACTGAACAAATAAACTGAATGAGACAGATTAACAGAATGTGGGTGGATTGTGTGTATCTACATGACGGATATGTATATGTTTTGCATTTTCTGTTTATAGATTGTCAATGGGTTGACATCTGTATGTTCTAGGCAACGCTGTTGAAAACTGTCATGGTGAATAAAGCATATTGAATTCAGAAAGAAAGAGATGCTCTGGCCCTTTAAGAGTGATCTCTTAGGAGCTAAAGCAGAGGTCACACAGAGGCCGTGCATGATTGACATGGCTGTGTGCTTAATTTACCTGTTCTCACACACACACAGTCACTCACAGCTATGTTATATGTTTACAGCCATCACATCACATTTGCATCAGTTTATTCATTTACCCCCCAGGGTTGATTGAGGAAACTGAAAGAAGGCAATGCAGCCTGTTCTAAATGGCAGTCATGACATGTGGTGAAGGACTATTCCACCCAATCCAGTTTATAATCGTTTATAACATGTTGTAATAAATGTTCTCTAAATGTGTTCTAAGTATTCAAACCACTAGCAACAGGAGCTACATAGGCTATTCCACAATTCACCTATAAAGTACATGAGGAAAAAAAGGTTAATTTAAAGCTGAACAGGAGGCATTCTCTGCCTTGCGGTTCTCTTGGGGGAGATGGTTGCAGAATGACAGCAGTTGGTGAGAAGGAGGCTCACTCCCTACGGGTCTCGTCAACGAAAAACAGCCCAGATGCTCACAGGGTCATACCTGTCCCTGCAAGCCAGCGAAGATGACAGCGAGCTAGCAGGGGAGACGCTCATCTCGGAGCCTAACCTCTCTGCTCCCAATTTACCAGCCCCTCTCTCCTCACAACAGCAGCCATTTGTGTCGCATCCAAAGATCTTTCATGTTCCCTTGACTGGAAGTTAATTAGGGAGATCTCTTTTGGCTGCCAGCGGGCAAGCTCTGACAGGCCTCTCGGAGCATGGTGGGGCTATCGCTTGCGTTTGGCAGCAGGACTGAAGCTATATGAAAAAAATAAATAGATGAGTCACTGGCGGCTGGGGTTGTGTAGGGTAGCGTGTTGCGTGCAATGAGGTGTTGAGTAAGCTGAATGACTCTCCGCCTCTCGAGCCGCAGTGTGATCAATCAGTGGGGTGATGGTCTGCCGCAACGACAGCAAAATTAAATCGAAGGCGAGTCGAGGATCCACTTCCTGGGTGATGTAGGACCAACAAGGCGACAGCCATCGCATGTTTTTTTTAAAAAATCGGGTTCATTCTCTGGGAATGTGGTGCTAATAACTGGCACTCAAGGTTATCTCTTATGAAAGGTCTGTAGAGGAGAACCATTTTTCATTAGAGAGGTCCCTTGTGTCTGCATAAGTGTGTGTGTGTGTGTGTGTGTGTGCGTGTGTGTGTGCCTGCATGTCTGATATCACTGACAGAGAGTGATGTCTCTGTGTCCAGGAAAGGTGTAGCGTGCTCAAAGCTGAAGCCAATCTGTGGTCGTCTCCATATGTGTCACAAACAAGGTGACCCACGCAGTAATGACTTTCTCAACCATAAGAAACTGCAGAAAAAAAGACTATTCTGGGCATTCAGGCTTTTTGTGGTCTCCATGGAAACCAGCTGCTCAGTAGGAAAAACTGAAAAATCATCATCAGGCAGAGAGAGATAGAGAAAGAGCTACGTGTGTGTCTGTGTGAATGTGTCTTTGGAAGTGGAGTGTGTTTTCTGTGTTAAATGTGTGTGTGTGAGTGTATGTGTGTGTATGTGTATGTGTGTGGAGTTGAGCTCAATGGGAGTAACATCCGCCTCTTCTCTTTAAAAACAGAGATTAAGCCCCATTGAGAGTATAACGGTCCAAAAAAAGCTGCTTAGCGCACATGGGTCAACACTGCTGCTGAACTTGTTGGTTTAACGTCCGAGCATCCAAAGCTTTTGGAAGCTGACAGTGCTGTTTTCTCCACAAGCTACAAGGGGAGGGCTTGGACAGTGGGTCTAAGCTTGGGCTGGTGGTGGAGAGGTGATGGGCAAGAGTGTGTGTGTGTGTGTGTGTGTTTTCTGCTGGTGGGTATGGGTGGCTGATGCCAGCAATATTTGGCTATGCATGTGTGTATGTGTGTGTGTGTTCGACCACTTCCACCCCTGGCACCATCGGTTAGTCTGCTGGAAGCCGAGGCCTATCTTTTTTTTCCGCTTGCCCTTGATAGACTAAACAGTCGTGGGCCTGACGAGCCCATTACACTAATTCAAGTGATTTAACATACTGCAGCACCCCACACACCCACCCAACCTTCCACCCACACACACCCACACATCCCCTTCTTGGTCTGGGGATTTAGCGTTGGCTTTGAAGGGGCGCGAGTCCAATGTATTATTAGCAGCTAATCCTTCAGAAGCTGCCCAGTGTAGTCCTCCCAAACTGGGCTTTGGTGGGGATGGCTCGCCTCAGGACCCACAAGCAGGTTGGGAACAGGCATCTGTCTGCTTGAGAACGAGGGGCAAATGGCTCGGATAAGACACCACAAACTCACAGACAGTAGCAATCAGCATGTCTCACAGTCCCCCCCTCTCCTTTCTTTCACTCCTTCTTTCTTTCTCTCTCTCTCTCTCTGTCTCAGTCTCTCTCTCTCCCTCTCTCTCTCTCTGACTTCATTCTGAAGATGAATGAGGGTTGAACATGAAGGGGAGAGGGAGGAGGTGTGTGTTTATGTACAGTATGTGTGTGTGAGTGAGTTGAGAGGAGAGGGGAGTGGAGAGTGTTGTTGACCTGAACTGAACTGACTCTAGTGCTGATATCAAATGCTCTTCTCTCCAGCCTTAAAATACCCCTAACAGACTCAGACTGATGACATGAGGATGGTGGCGTCTGAGTATAGAAGGGTGAGAGAGTGGATTGGGCCGGGGGGGGTGCAACAGACTTTTTGTTGGGGGGGGGGGGTTGAGGGATGGTGGTGGGCTGAGATAATGGGAGGACATTCGGATGTTGGGGGAAGGGGGTCTGGGTGATCTCAGCGCGCCGTACAGACCTAGACCAAGATATATAGCAGAGATGGCTGGCGATAGCACGTGAGGCCATGAAGGCAAGATGACGACAGCAACGGCTGCAAGGAAGGAAGTGGGGAAGACGAGAGGCTGGGGCCATGTGTGGATGCTAATCCTCTCTTCCCTTCTTAAAGACAGCAACACCCCCTCCCCAAACCCAAACTCTGCTCTCCACATCCCACCTCACCTAATCTACCCAGCACTTCTGCCTTGCTATTATCGTTCTCCTCTGAGGCTTCCCAGACGGGGAGACCGGCTGGCCGCAGTCCTGAAGATTAATCAGCTCTTCGGGCGTCCTTTTTATTCATTTCCATGTAGGTAATCAGGGGGAACGGATACACTAATACACACAGTGTTTGCAAATGCTGGATATTTGCAACCATTAAAATGATTGGTGCAATCTGATCAACACTGATTACAGACCCTGGGGCACTGGAGCAGTTGGTGTTTTATGTGTGCATGTGTGAGCATGTATGTGTGTGTGTATATTTTGCTTTATTATGTTGTTCATATCTGTGTGTGTCTGTTGTGTGTGTCTGTGTGTTTGTGTTCACTGTCTACATTGATCTTTGTGTGTGTTTGTCAAGGGTTGATCAAATGAAGTACCGGTGTTATTAGTTCTCTTGCTGAGTGGCTGAGTTTCATATAAGATTAAGGAGGCTTCATCGCTGATAGCAGATTAAGCTACATGGGGTCTCGCTTCCTAATTAGTTTTTCCAGTAATTTCAACCATCTCCAGATCCCCTGTAATTGATCGTTTCAGGGCATAACTGAAAATATATGTGTGTGTGTGTGTGTGTGTGTGAGAGAGAGAGAAAGAGAGAGATGACCCACTACCCTGCTACAGACATTTTACACATAGTAAATGACCACCTCTGTTAATGAGTCTCAAACGATGTGTTTGAAATGCCACTGTCACACTAAACACTAATGAATTTTTTGCTCCTATTAAAAAGTAGAGGGGAGGGGAGAAAAAAAGCCAGGCATGGTGCCCCTCTGCCACTGGAGGAGTGATGTGAATGTGCTGTTTTATTCATAGGGTTTGTGGAGCCATAACTCTTCATTAATAAAGCAAAGACATTGGGGAGCAGCAAGTGACCAAATGAAGGGCTGTCCGGTGGACAGATGGTGCTTCATGTCTTTCATCACCTCCCTGGCCAAAACCAGGAGAGAGGGATAGAGAGTGGGAGGGGAGAGGGAGAGAGGCAGAGGGGGAAGGAAAAGGGGATAGTGGGAGAGAGAGAAGAGCAAGAGAAAGAAAGAATGAGCAAGAGAAAAAGAGAAAGCGAGAGAGATGGAGAACAAGATAGAGAGAAACACATGAAAGGATAGAGCATAAAGAGCAAGAGAGAGAAGAGAAGAATATGACTGAAGAGAAAAAAGATGAATAGAAGAGGGTTCTGCAGAGGGGAGGAGAAAAAGGAAGAAGCATCCGGGGCTCAGACGGCGAGCAAATGAAGAGCTCCTGCCATAATATTTGTCTTGACGCCCCTTGCTTCCTGAGCCGGCTGTGGGCACTGGGCCCAAGGTGTTAAAGTCCGCAGGGAGGAGGCCCCACTTTAAAGACCACTTGCCGTTTAGTTGCCGTCCGTACGCCAGCGCCAGGTGACAGGGGATATCTGGGCCTGTTTTTCTTTTCTTTCTTTCTCCCTGTTTTTTTTTTGTTTCTCAGCATGCTTGAGGAAGAGAGGGAGGTGCACACTCTCTGATGGACGACCCCCCCGAAAACTAGGAACTGCACCTCAATGCCTCATTGCAGCTCCTCTGGCTGAGCAATTAACACCCTGGATGTGCAAACACACACACACACACACACCGACACATACATACGCACACAGACACATACAAGGAGACACACTCAGATCTAACTTGATAGACACATGCTCACTGATGTACATTAACTCTATAGAGTGCAGTTTTGGAAAGTGGAATGGGATTTGTAGATGGAATGGAAAGTGGAGAGAACGAGTCAGAAGTGATATTTTTGGTCACATGACAGTCAGGAGACTGCAGCTCCTACTCTGACCTCCAAATAAGATGGCAAACCAACAGCAGTGACAGATGTTCTCGTACCCAAAACTTCCAAAATGTGTTAGGAAATGTGTGTGTGTGAGAGGTTGAGAGAAAGAGAGAGAGAGAGTGTTTGAGGGGTAACACCAGGAAGCTGTCTTTATGACGCCAGTTGAAAGGGGACATTTTTGCACCTCGTGAGTGTAGAAGAGGGGGCTTTCATTTTAGCGCTGCCAAAGGACAGGGATTAGGAGTTTAAAGCTGCCTAAAAAGCTGCCTGTTGATCCCGTGTTTGTGCCAAGGGTTTAAGCGTCCACAGTGGCCGTGCTAAACTTGAATGGCTCACTCAAGGACAACTGTAAATCCTGGAAGCGTGAACCTACTGAGGGCTGCACAGCCAACAACTGACATGTCCAACAGTCACAGCTGCACCCGTGACTCGGGCTCTGAGAGTACACTGGATATCATGATTACTTTAACATTCCTGGATTCCTCTCTCTCTGTGTCTCTCTCTCACATACACACACACACACACACAAATCTTGCATTTACTCACTGATACACACACACAGTCTTTCTCTCTCTCTCTCTCTCACATACACACACACACACACACACACCGACACACACACAAATCTTGCATTTACTCACTGATACACACACACAGTCTTTCTCTCTCTTTCTCTCTCTCTCACATACACACACACACACACATACACACACACACCGACACACATGCAGACGGACTCTATCTCAGCTGTCTGCCTTGTGGTGCTGAAATTGGAGTGTGTGTGGAGGGGATTTCTCTGAAGCACACTGTTATCTTTATTTTGAGACTGGGCACATGCCAAACTGATTAAGCCCAGCAAGAAAATGCCTTCTTGGTGGCAGAGAGAGAAATTGACAGCTTTGTCTGTGACAACAGCTCAGTGCTAGACAACAAACAACACCATCACCCAGTTATAGCCCAAATCGCCCCTCAGCACTGCAAGAAAAGTGGTTAAGTTGTGTCTCTGATTGAAAAAATCAAATGTATGTTTTAGATGTATGCATGCTGATTAAAATAATTAAAAGTAATATCCAGGCTTTTGTTGTTGTACGAATTGCAATCAAAAAGCATGTGTGACAAGGCAGACAAGACAAATGAGTTGGAATTGATTTGTGCTGTTGGGTTTATTGGGAAAGGATCCCCCGTGGAGCAATTTGCAGGGCTGCAAATCACATCAAATCGCTTCAGAACTCATTGAACTGCTGGATGGGAATGAAGCCATATTTTAGAAAACACACACAAAAGCATAAAAGAAATCAAATGCTTTCATTTAACAGCTTCCATTAGTCTCTGGATTGCAAATACAACCATGGTAACCATGGTTTCCACGGTAGTGGCGGCGACAGCTACGGTAGTGGCCAAGCGATTCAGCCAGTGCCATGGTAACGGAAGGTTTGCCGATAGCCTAGGAGAAACGAGATGAACATAGAGTCTTAGTCACACAAGGTTTATACCTACCACTCCTGACTGTGCACTCTTCAGCATGTCAAAATGACATCATTCACACTGGGGCGCGGCAGATTTTAGTGGGGCATTCACTACATGGGCAGCTACTGGTAGATGAATCATAGTATGTTGTGATCACCTCTCTGATAAAGCACTGAATTTAGCATATAACTCTTTCTCTAGATAATGTAACTATTCTAACCAATCTGCTTCACTGCTTTCAAACAGCCAAGCAAATTGATTAGCTATTACTCAGCAGGGACACGTATCATTTAGAGGAATATTACTTGTGCCTCCAGTAACAGTATGTAAAGCAATGTTGTAATGTAACATTTGGCAAGTATGTTACAGACATTAGTCATGATGGTAGCAGGTCATGTGAGGTGTGGAAAGCATTATTACCCAGCTTCTCACTGTAGACTACAGACTCTTTATCTTGTATATTGTTATTGATAGAGACATATAGAGATACAGTAATAGTTTAATATTTAATCTAATATTTAGAGAGATTATGTTTGTCCTGGATAATGGGGCTTCGTAGAATAACACCATACTAGAAATTACTGGTGTGCAGAAGATCTGCCCACAGACCTGTATAAAGTGCACTTGTAGACATAGTGTGAGATAGTGAGGCTAGTATAGTATACTTATTACAATAGGCCCAGACAATGGACAGTGCATTCAAAACACTGCAGCATCTCTCAGTCTCTTAGTACAGTTCAGTTCTTAGTTCAGGCACAAGAGCCCCTGGCTCAGTGTTTTGGGTGGCACCATGGCAACGGAGAGTTTGCTGATTGTCCGGAGAGGCTGTGAGATCGACATGTAGCCTTTGTCACTGCGTGTCACGGTGGTGATGGTGGAGGAGGTGGATTGTGTGAGGTGTGCAGAGCATCCACAGATGGCCTGTCACTCATGGGGGTGTGTGCCCCAGTTGAGTGTGAGGAGGATGGGGATGTAGTGGGGCTGAGCATGGCTGGTGACAGAGACAGCGGCAGTAGCAGCAGCGAAGGCAGCTCTGATTATCACCCCTCTCACTGCTGACATGAGCCAGGGCCTGTCTGAGGATATCTCATTTCATCAGTGGCACCAACACATTTCTCTCCTGCACACAATATCATACACACACACACACACACACACACACACACACACACACATACACCATCACAGCTCCACTGCTGCTGAAGACATGATAGGGTGAGAGAGAGAGAATGGTAAAGGGAGGCAGAGAGAGCTGGAGAGAAAAAGTGTGAGAGAGAAAAAAATGAAAATAGATTTGAAGAGGAAGAGAGGAGAAAATAGTGAGAGAGGTAGAGAAGAAACTGACATAAACACAAACAATGTAATTGCAATGTAATTGCAGGGCTATGGGTGCGAGATAAACCTTGGTAATACAAAAGGAAATAGTTTGCATGTATATGATATCCATATGGTATTGAGATGGAGCAAATTTGCTTCCATCTATTTGGCCTTGAAAAGGCTTAAAGGGAGAGCACTCTGTGAGAGACGTAATTACTAAGGGACAAAGAACCGGTTATCGTGCCCAGAGAATCAATAGGGCGTATGAGCACTTGAGTGGTTGAGTGTGAGTGTGTGTGTGTGTGCGTGTCTGTGTGTGCTTTTTCTTTATGAGTGTGTGTTCTTGTGCGTCTGGACTGGACTCTATTTGTATAAGCATGCACTGTGTGCTTTCAGCAGTGGAAATGAATGCTTGTGTGTTTGTGTTTAGACCCAAATGCCATTAATGTATTTGAATGGGATGAATGGAACTATTCCTGTGTCTCCCTACAGTGTTTTATCTTCCTCCTTTATCTCCCTCTCTTCTCTGTCTTTCTTTTACTATTTTCACTATCCTTTCATTTTACATCTCTTTTCTCTCTCTCTCTCTCTCTCGCCCTCTGTCATGATCTTCTTTTCTTTGCCATCCTCCCCCTCTCTCTCTCTCTTTCTCCTCTTCTCTTCGGTCCTTTCCTATCCTGCACACATGCTTGTTTCCCATCGACCCTCTACAAGGCTGATGGGTTAGCCTCGTCACCCACCCACTTTGATCGCCCGCTGTTCAGGCCCTTAAACCAGTGAACGCCTTCATTAGGCCTTTATTGACTGGTGCTGCTCAGCGCAGGGTTCTATCTCATTGGCCTCAGCGGCCACCAGGCCCATTCTTCATGGATTAACCTCTTTTTTGTCCAGTTCAAACTGGGCCATTGTCCTTGGCTAATGTGAACAATTCTCGCAAGATGCTCGGGTACAAAGGAAAGCCCCCTGTACCACGCACACACACACACACACACACACACATAAAGAGACATACACACACAGAAAACACACACACACCTCTTTAGCGCACATGTGGGCACTCAAGGCCTTCCATCTCAGAAAAGGAGCTCTTCAAAGAACCTCTCCTTCTTCCAACAGTCTTCCTCCTGCTGGGGATTCCTTTGGGAGCAGGAGGAGTAGTAGCGGACCCCCAACCTGACCAGCACCTCCCTCCCTCTCAGCTGATTGACCCAGTGACCTCCTGTGGGGCCACCACGGGAGACAGAGAGAGAGGGAGAAAAGGAGAAAGAGACAGAGAAACATCCGTAAAAGAAAGGCCTGCTCATAAACAGCTGACACAGCTGATAATGACTTTGGGAAGGTCAGAAAAGCTGTGCATATGTGTGTGTGTGTGTGTTACCGAAGGATTGGGTCTGGGTCGTTGTTATGAAAGCCTCTTATTGTTTATCTATTGTTGTAGATCATCATCTGTTATTGTAGATAGTCCTTCATACCATGAACCATGAGCCTACAGTAGTTCAAGTTCAATAGCAAAAAAAGCAACTGAAGAGGGTTTGGTAAAGGTAAAAATAATATATAGAAGGATAAGTGGATACACAGGGATGATGTAATATTATTGTGTATGTGTGTGTGTGTGTGTGTTGTGTGTGTGTATGTGTGTGGTGTGGCAAGAAAAGCTGCTGGTGTTAATTAAGGAGGGACAAGTAGGGTTCACCCCCTCCACACACACACACTCCCACTCACACACTCCTTGTAACCCCCCCAGATCAGTGCCCTTCTTTAAAAATGGACACCTCCTGATGCGGAATCCAAGCAATCTGGCAGCTCTTTCATCTGGCCTTGCCTCTAATGATCCGCCTTAATGAGTGGACCTTTGCCATGCTAATGTGCTTTCAATTGTCCCTTCGGCTCTCCCGTGTCAGCAGGCATATCAACAGCATGACTTGAGGAGCTCAGTTCTTTCTCTTTCTCTCTCTCTCTCTCTGTCGGTTTCTCTGTTGTTCCTTTTTTTTCTCTCTTTCACTGTGTCATCTTCGTTTTCATGATTGGTTTGCCATCTCTCTTTCTTTCATGCTCTTTCCCAATCTCTTCATTTCTCATCCACCAACACCTCTGGCTGACTGCCTCCTGTTTTCTTTGTCTCTCTGACTCATGCCGTTCGCTTTCTGAGTGTGTGTTTCAGAACTTTCAAGATTGCCGCTCTGTCTCTCTATCTCACTTTCTCTTTCCCTCTCCCTCTCAATGTTTCTGTTTTTCTCTTTTTCTCTCTCTGTTTGTCTCTCTGCCACTCCTAGTCTCCGTACTGCAGTGATGGATCACAGTAAATGAGATGTCAGAGGTGGCCTTTGAAGATTTGGAGGGCTGTTCTCCACCCAGGCATTACCTGCCTTGTTGACCTCTGCGGATGATTATGTGATCACGTCGGTAATTGGCACAGATGGTAGGTTCGGGGGGGGGGGGTTGTGTATGGCTGGTCTCTTAGCGACAGACATCAGCCGTGTGTGAGCCATGTCCTTGATCTATGTGGGGTTCTTTCTCTCTCTCTCTCTCTCTCTTTTCTCTTCTCTTTTTCTCTCTCTTCGTGGTCCTTTTGTTTGACATACTTGTCAAGTGGTGGGGGATGGATCAGTGCTGTGATGTGCCGTCCAAATCAATATGACATATTGGTCTAGGCTCTGCTGTGGGGGGTTCAGGGGCACTGCGTAAGAGTGAAAAACAGCAATGTCTCAGGAGTAGAGAAAATGGCTTTATCAGATTTCACTTTCCAACTCAATTGCCTGGTTATTTCTAGTTAGCGTCTTGTAGCGTCGTAATGTTCTCTGTTCCAGGCCTACAAGTTTGTTTTAAATGACCCTGACTGTATGTGTGTGTGTGTGTATGTATGTGTGCATGTTTGAGGGGGGTTGTATGTAGGTGTATGCATGCATTCATGTGTGTATTGAGCAGTGTGAGTGGATTTGGTGGTTGATTGTGAAGGTGTTAGTGTGTGTGTGTGTGTGTGCACACATGTGTGCAACTTGTTTACATAAAATGAATGTATGTGTGCATGTTTGTGTGTGTGTACATGCATGTGTCTGTGTGCGCACACATGCATTTGTGTGTGTGTGTTGTCCAGAGCACTGAATGGGGGGTAAAAACACTCTGTTGTTGCAGACATGTGCCCTGGAGAGCATTCTCCAGTTGCTGGAATACCACCACAGCTAAAAATGCGCTAAGTCAATATTACTCTCTGAACAAGAGGCCGAGGATGACAGCTAGACATTTACACAGCTGGCCCTGTAGCTATGAACTCATCGTCCATTTTTTTACCAGGGCCAATGCTCCTCTCCCTCTGTCTCTCTCTCTCTCTCTCTCTCTTAGTATGTCCATCTCTCTATATTAATCACTTTCTCATTTCTCTTCTATGTTTATGTTTCTCTCTATCTTTTGACTGTCTATCTCAGGCATCTGTGTCTGTCTGTCTGTCTATCTTTCTTTCACTTTCTTCCTTTCTTTCTTTCATTCTGTCTGTCTCTTTTGTTCATTCTCACACACAAATCCACACACACACACACACATGCACACACTATCTAGCTCTCACTTACTTGTACATCCCTCTGGCAGAACAAGCTTCTGGAATTCAGCTCTGGGCAGTGTCTCACTTCTGTGGATGTTCGTGTGTTGTGGGATTAAACACACACACACACACACACACACACACACACACAAAGACAGTTTTTTGCCATAGCTGCTCCAAATTCCTTTTTGGAAGGGGTGCACACTGCAGTTTGCGTGTTTGGGTTGAACTCTAATATAGGGTAAGGATGGTATTTTTAGTGTCGCCTTATACACATGACTTGGCCTGCATAACACAGTCTACACACAAAGTGACTGAATTATAGTACTCATGTTTTGGAGCGTGTCATTTAGATGACATTAGATGGCATTATGTCACTGGAGAGTGTCTTGTTTTTTTTTCTCTTTTTTTTGTCTGAAATCAGCATTCTCACCCAGAAGTATGCACACTGTCTGATACAGTGTAGTTATCCTGCTATAGCCACCCAAATGATAGTGCTTTGAGTGTGTGAGTGCATGATCTGATGAAAGGAGAAAATATTTTTGATTGATGTGATTTTTGGAGACGTTACTCTTTAGCAGATCTTTAGCGCAGTTTCAACAAGATATCCCCGCTAGTAAAACAAGCCTAGTGCTCACGCGGCAGAAAAAGCCACAGTCGACTGGAACACCCTGAAACCGCACTCACAATGTTCAAGTCAGCAGAAGACTCAAAGATCCCAATGGCATGCACTCACCCTGTTTGGTAGTCTCTCTCCTTCTCTTTTCTCTATCACTTCATCTTTCTTGACCTTTTCTGACCTTCCCTCCCCTCTGTCTCTCCATGGTGCATGTGGAGGTAGGGTTTCACTTAACTGTCATCTTTTTTGTTGTCCTGGATCGAAGTGCTGGTTCAATAAAGGGTTTTTAGAGTAAAAGTCAAACGTTCCTACTCTCTCACTCTCCTTCTGTATCTCCCTCCTTTCTTCTCTCTCTCCTTCTCTTTTTCCTTCCTTCCTTTCTCTCTCTCTCTATATATTTATCTCTCTGCAGACATGGCAGCTGCATCTCCTTCTTGGCCTTGCAAGGCAAACATATCCACCCCTCCCCACCCCTGCTGAGTCCTTGAGTCCCTCCCCAGGCCTGGGTCAGAGCCCAGCACCTGAGCTAATCATGGAGATTATCAAAACACCGGCGCTCTCCAGGGCCTGTTTGTTTATACTAGCCGGGGTGGGCCGCCCAGAGAGGGCCCAGGCCCCCGTCACAACCACGACCATGCCGCGCCACCTGGGGCTGTTTGTAAACAGGAACCCTGGCCATGTTGCCGGGGAGAACGTTTTCAAAAATGGCGTCTGTCATCGGTAACCGGGGCACCCGTTTGTTGCCAGGCCAGTGCCCTTTGTTATTCTCTCTTGTTTGTTCATATTTTCTTTATCTTTTCTTCATTGTCTTTCCTTAATGTGTTATTCTTTCTCTTTTTATTCATCTTTCCTCTGTTCCCCTGTGTTCTCTCTATCTGTCTCTTCAATCAAGATTCACTGTACATCTTTCTGTAGAGTCTAGACACCATGAACCACGACAGTACACGTTCATACTGATAACAAACCATCTGAGAGCTGAATTCAACACTTTGATCACAAGAACAGTACCTGGTAATATACTATGTGGTTTGCGTATGTATTAAGAAGAGGGAATGGTAAATCCCTGTGTATTTAAGAGTCTGAGCACATACTTGTCTGATTAAATTCAGCGCAAAATGGAACAGCAAGCACAAGTTGGGATCTACCAAGTGTGCGGTCTCTGCACTCATTCCCATATTTATTGAAATACCAACAAACCCGGACAGAAATACTATTACATTGATGTCAAGATTAAATCACACTTTCCATGCCGACTTTTAAAAGGCTGCCTGTCATGTTTTTTAAAGAGTCGTAAGAGCGATAAATTCTCCCAAGCTCAGAATGTTATCTGAAATAACAAACCGACCAGCGGCGTCTATTTCGCTACACCAAAGATAGCTGGGCTAAGAAATGAAAAGTTTCCATCTTATTTTTTATGACACAGACTTAAGGAACTTCCCACAAAGTTTTCTAATAAAAAAGCTCTAAAAGTTTTCAGTAGGTCTGTAACACACACATTACAGTAAGACCCTAATATGTTAATAGCAGCCATGGATTCTGTATCACCTCATAGCTCTTTGAATGCAGTCTGTGTGTGTATGTGTGTGTGTGTGTGAGGGCTGCTATTTAGGAGTGTTAGTGAGATGTCATGTGCTGGTGGCTGGGCTGAGAGCTGAGAGTTCATGTCCTATAAATGGCTGAGTTCCAGGTTGAGTTTTAGACATCTTGGCCTACTTATCGGTACTGGCCTGGTCGCGGTCTCCTGCCACTGAAAGGCTGTGGTGGCACATGCTGGATCTGATAACGCGGGCTGTCTCTGCAGGCTTCACCTCACACAGATGCCACAACAGGAACAGACTCTCTCTCTCTCTCTCTCTCTTTTTCTTTCTCTTTCCTCCCTTTCTCAGGCCCTCTCTTTTCTTTCTCCGTTTCACACAGAATACACAGCCTGACATACAGACAGACAGAACACACACACACACACACACACACACACACACACAGATGCAGAAACAGATGCCTCTAAGCCTGAAGTCTGTAGTCATGAACCTCTCTGGCCTGTTGTATGCCAGCCGAACTCCATTCAGCAGTGTGAAGGAGAGAAGCCCAGTCTGGCGGCCTCCATTACATAACGCATAATACATTAAAAAATGCATCACTGATAATGATGATTCTAAAGGAAAGAAAGACACAAATAGATACTTTAATAGAATTTTTTAGTTTAGGACATTCTGAAGTCTAAGCAGCAGCTCTAAGCAGTGGCTTTTATCCAAAATGGAGGGAGAAGACTGACTGTCATTCTTGATGAGACTTGGATAAAAGCCACTGCTTAGAGCTACTGCTGAAGCATCTGCCTGATCCAATAGAGCTCCAACAAATGAGCAAAGAGACATTTAAGATATTATAAAGCTGTGCATTCAGTACAGTCCACATATCAGAAATCTATTTTAGTATTAGCCTCAAAAAGAGAGGATTTACCTGAAGCACATTTATGACAGTCAAGTATTTTGATTTGACATAACTCCTGTAATGGCTGACAGCAAGTCAGGGCCATAATGTTTACTTGCAGCCCAAAGCTCATTTCTTGTGATATACGCAGTCGTTTGTTTTCATGACACAAATGACATAGCGGTGAGCAGGGCAGCAGCTGTGTCATAGGCCAAACAGCAGCGGGGATGACACAGGCACTATGTCAAAGTAATTACGCTGTTAGAGGGGTCATGCCCAAATAACCTATTTGTTTTTGTGTGTGCCTTTTGTGTGTACTTGTCTGTGTGTATAAGTAAGTATGTGTGTGTGTGTGTGTGTGTGTGTATGTGTGTGTGTGTGTGTGTGCCTTATTATAACTATAGTGTGTGTTAAAGGCATGTTAAATGTCATTGTTGATTAAGTTTCCATTTGTGGCTCATGTCTTTCCTGTGTGACACATTATAGTGTCATTGCTGATTTAATAAAAAAAGACACATTCTTTTGCATTACCAGCTTCTTGCTGTAGGTCTATATTAGGATTTCACTACAAAATGTGGGACAGAATAAAAAAGAAAAGGATAAAAACATTATTAATTTAAAGAAATTAAGTAACATGATCTATTTGTCTATCGATCTGTTATTTGAGAAACATCATTCACTGTTTTTACTCCATGCTTTTTGTTAGTTGGGAATGAGTGACACTACATCACTACATCCAGCTTTGACCAGAACAGCAAAAAAGCAGATTTGAACAACAAATCTAAGCAAGCAATGTCCTGGTGGCTAAGACCTGGTGAGCCACGTCAAAAAAGGGCTTCTGTCAGTCAATACCTCAGCGTGGAGCTGCCAGCTCTGACAGGCAGCCTAGTAAGCTGCTCAACAGCAGCCATGCCTCCTCGCCAGCAGCCCAATGACTTGACCATTTGGGGCACGCGTCGATGCATTGATTGAGTCCTTTTCACAATAGACAACCGGCTGTTTAAAGATTTGCCACTGGGGTGTAATACAATGCAATCTCAATGACACAATGTGCATAAAATGTCCAAGCGAGAATATCCTCTAAACATGACATGACCTTCTCTTATTACCATGTATGGAAAAATAACATTTACTGTAGATATAGTGTAGTATAATACAATTTATGTTTGTTTATAGGCTAGGCTATTGTATATGTTGTACATGTCAAAAAAAAAGTCTGTGTCTGTATATTCTGTTCTCCTTGTTCTCTCTATCGTTTACATTATTTCACTGCATAGGCCAAGCATTATTCATGCCTCAATGTTAAAAAGCCAGTTCACTTAAGGAAATAAATAAATCATACCTTTACCACAGACATCTAACTTGGAATCCAATCCATCTATTGTTTAAAAAAAAACATTTGTTGTTAAAATGTCAGACTGAAGAGTAAGATCCTCACAGCCAAACCGGTGATGAGGAAATGGGTCCACCATAAATAAACATGACAGGACGTGCACACATCTCCAGGTCTTAAAAGTGTTTTCCTTTGGTCAGTGCATTAGCCTATGGGCAGTGTTCCAGTAGCCTACCAGCACATTTTTTTGACCAGATAATGCTACAGTTTCCTAAGAAAATGTGCTGGAAAGAGCTAGGGCTTTTCAGATGTAAATGTATGGCCTGTCCTTTAGCCTGCCCACTGGTAATGGCCTGGTAACTCAAATTATTGACTGACAAAAACTGATGACATTTCACCTTTTGTAATGCCAAATGGCAGTGTTAATGATGGATGAAGCAGCCCAATATGAAAATGATTAAGCAGTGCACAATAAATTGTATTCAGTCACACTAACTCTTAATTAGTTGCTAAAGTCATTAAAATTTTCATTGGATTCACACACAACTTAAAACAACTTCACAGACAGACCAAATTGCTGCATCCCTTTCATAGCATAAACACAAACTGGAAAAACTGCCTGATCATCAGTCTTGTCATCACAGTTTGATATTGCAGCTGTGGTTGTAAATGCTCATTAATCTGTTTCATTTATTCATTTATTTATTTATTTTTTTGTTTGTTTCTGTTTACTCAAACATATTAGATGTCTCGTGACTTTGACTTCTCTATGACTGCATGTGATCCAAAGGACTCTAATAGCCTATGGTGATTACAGCACGGTTTATTTTTTTATATTGTACAAAAGAAATGAATGTATCATTAGAGTGGTAAGAAGAACTAGTGCTGGTGGTGGTTCTGGTTGGCAAATGAATGAGTTCAGCTCATCGCATCCCCTTGTGTTCGCTTTTAACATACAGGTACCATGAGGTGAACGGGTGGAACTGGGGTGCAACGCTTGTCTGACTAGAAGAGTAATAACTGTTACAACAGAAAGAAGATAAGAGAGAAAGAGAGAGAAAGAGATGATGTCAAGAAGCTTGAATTAGCAAACACACCCATTCAACCTTAGCCTTCTCTCTGTAAAAAAATGACATACACATGCACACACACTTAAACACAGACAGAGACACACACACACACACACAGAAATGCATAAACAATCACATGCCCTCCAGCACGTCATAAACTGAGCTACCATTTCTTGCTCTCTCTTTGCCAGGGGACACATCCCAGTCAGCACTTATATATTTGGTCAAATCTAATTTACTCGTCCAGCTGCGGCGATGCATTCACACATATCCACATCTATCTCCTTCAGCCTCCAGCTTCCAGACTCCAGCTCTGTCTGTGTGCGTAAAAAATACACTGAACTGTGACCTCCTAAGCCACCGCAGCAGTGATTGATTTAAATCCAATACAATTGGCCTCTGGTCTGGGAATGATACTGTGGTGGCTCTCTCTACACTTCGAGTCAGGTCAATAGGTCAGTGAATACATTCACGCCCTAGAGAAAGCATAGGTCTTTATGATTCATTACTTTGCATATCACTCTCACCATTCGTTGTTATTTTTTATTGTGTTTTTTTTTATCATTGAAGGCTTTGGGACTTACTTTTCTTTCACTGGTTGGAATGCTTGATATTATTTATAATGAGGTCCATGTGAATATGTTAACTGATTCTCATCTGGCTTCACAATACCGGGAACCATTCCTCACTGTGTATCTCAGGGAATCATTGGTTTTGTCTGCTTGTATCTCCTTACCGCATCTCAGGCATTAGAGGTTTCACTGGCCCACGCTGCATATATGCATTTCATGTGGAGGTCAGCTCACTGTATCTTGGCTGGAGAGGACGTTATCCATGGGTGGAGCTGTCCTGTTCCAATCCCTTCGGCACACATGTTCTCCTTTGAACCTAAAACCCTGACCTTTTTGGTGGGTTTGGGTTCCTAGTGTTTGAGATTTATCTCCCCCAGATTCCCCCTGTGCCCTGCCCCACCCCACCCCACCCCAATCTGTTTCATCTGGGGCCCTGATGGGCTGTTGTTTTAGCCCCAGCTCTGGCTGGCAGCTTGTTTGTGGTCTCCAGCAGGGGCAGTGATAACAGCTCTGTGGCTTTGTGGCTCTCAGATAGGCGTTGGGGATGCCAGGTCAAACAATCGGACAGTGGACAGGTGGGGTTGGGGATTAACACCAGGAAGGCTCCAGCTCGTGCCTCTGTCCACCTGCAGGGAAAAGCCTGGCATTGCTTGGCAAGGGAGGAAGACATCCTTGGCTCTGGGTATGGGTTTCTCTTCAGTGGGCTTAATAAATGAGGTCACAGTGAGGTGGGATTTGGGTCACATATCTCCCTTCCGTTCTACAGCTCTCTTTCTTCATCCCTCGTTCAAAAACTCTCATCAGTTCGCCTGTGTTTTTATGGAAAATATCCCTCTCCATCTATCCGTCTCTTTCTTCTTCCTCCTCCTTCTCCTCCTCCTCCCCCTCCTCTTCCTACTCCTCCACTTGCATTCCTGAGCTTTTCATTTCCATTGGAGATTGCGCTGCGGATGCGTATCTAAATCAAAATCTGATTGCGATCTGGCCGCTGAGCCGTTTCATGTGCAGGCCTGTGCCGTGTGCTTTAGCCGGCCCTCCTCCACATCCACAGCCACGTCCACACCAGAGCCTTACCCTAGGCCCAGGGTCACTCAGAGGCCTAGACGTCTGGAGGAAGAGGAGGAGGAGAAGAAGGAGAGGAAGAAGGATCATCCAGCAGTGCAGAGTATACAAAAGGAAAGTCAGTAGGCCTGTATGATCCATCTACACTCTGTATATATGCCAAGCATACACAAACTCTGATTATTTATATGTGCTAAATCAGTTTATGTGATGATTTTGTGATTTTAAGAGGACTTAAGGGGTTTTAATGCTTTGTTTGTCAGTCAATTACTGAGAAGATGAAAACAGGTTTCAGGTGCATCTGAGAGACTGGGTCTTGAGTAATATAGTCTTTGGGGAAATACACAAAGAGAATGCAAACAAATTTTTATCTAACTTTAAACTTTAAACTAACTTGTTCTGTTCTGAATGAGACTGCTGATTCTGTTTTCCAACACACGCACTTTTTATGCACGAGGAAGCATTATGATGAAAGTCTCTGTTTAAAATGCAGCCCTCAGAACACATAAAACCCAAAATGATGGCTCACTCTCTCGAATACACAAGGAATATAATGACTGCCTCAAGCCACCTCCCTCTCCTTCCTTCTCTCTATCTCTGTATCCCCTCTATATCCGCTGTTCAATGAACGATGAATTCACCACTCCCTGTTAGTTGATTACTCAGAGAGTGTTTGGTTTTGCGTGACTGAATGCCCTCCTCCAGGTAATAGGGTAGCACAGCTCTCCCCTCTGCTGCCTTCCCTTCCTCTGACCAGATGTGTTTTGTCAAGGCTGGCAACCAGGCTGAAATGTGTTGATGTTCCTTCATACCTCTGTTCATCGTCCATTTCAAAATCTGCAATCCCCGCACACCCCTACCCTCCTCCTCTAAAGCCTCAGGCCACACATTCCACCCCCCCTCCCCCCATCACCTGTCTTCCTTTATCACATTTCCCTTTCTCTGTGACCTCTGCTAGCACCCCAATGAGAAAATTATGTAATAATGATCAGCTTATCTCCAACTACTGTCTGGACACACACCAAAGGAGCACACACGTAGCTGGTGAACGTTTGACAGAGCACACTGAACGCACTAACCCACACTCACTCTCTGATAAGTGAAATTGGGTGCTGCTGAGCGGCTTGACCTGGGAGAGGAACACTGAAAATGAAAGTAATCAATTTCCCCAAGAATATTGCAGCGCTATAGAAATGTGTTGTTTGTATTACAGCAGATAAAGGACTTGCTTCCCCTGTGTGGTGCAATGAAATGCTGTGTAATATAATGTTTTATCTCATGCCAAGAGGAAAGTACTATCTGTTACTGTGTAATTGGGCCACTCAGCTGCCTCTATAGTGAGAGCAGAGCCGAGCTGTGCCAAGCGTGCAGCAACCTAAATTTATATCTTGTATCTTGTTTGGTGATAAGGCTGGAATTTTCTTGTCTGTTTCAATGAGAAAGGGAGCTGCCCTAACTATCTCCAGAGAATCATAAGCCACTAGCTCGTTTGTATTCATGGCAAGTACGTGTAGGGGTTCAGGTGTGTGTGTGTTACTAAGAAAGAACGGTTTAAATCAGTATTTTACTGGGAAACAGAACTACATCTCCATCTGTTCCAAGCCCCTCCTAGCTACTTAGGTCTTTGTGGGTTTGCAGGTACTGGCATCTAGGGCCCAGAGTGCTCTTTTACTTCCCAGACACAGGCCTCTTATCCTGGTCAGGATCTCGCCGTGGCTGTGGCTCCTCTCCTCTCCTCCTCTAGCGACACAGGTAATAGTAATGGAGGACAGCAGCAGACTCCCTGGCTCCAGCCGGCCTGTTAACATTAAAGTCTTCATAAAGCCAGACTGGAGTGCCGGAGCGCAATAAGCCATCAAATGAGCTGGAACTGGCCGCTGTTTTCCCCCAAGGCTCCTAACCAACACCACCACCACCGCCACCAATTGCCTCAACTACTGCCACCACCACTGAGGCCGCAGCTCTCTTCTCTCCCACCCTCAATCCTGTAGCTGAAGTCCCAGGCAGCCAGGCAGCCCTGGGGGAGGCTGGGGCATTAGGGGAAGGAAGCTTGAGCACAAGGCTGTTTACAGGTTGTCGTCCAAGCGTGTCATCCTCGTTGAGCTCTTGCTGCGGCGGCGCGGAGTTCTCGCCATGGCGGAAAATTGGCATTAGGAGAGTGGAGTAGGGGAAAGAGGAAAAGAAAAAAAGTTGTCCGTGGCTTACACACAGAAATGAAATGGTGTATTGGGAATTGAATGATATGGTTTTGGTTATTGGTTATTTCTTAAGTATGTACTTTCTTTCCAGCTCAGTTGTTGTAATGTGCTACATTTTTTACTTTTAAATGAACACATTGCATTTAGAAACTCTGTTAAAGTTCGTGAACACCAAATTGGTATTCTCTTATTTCTGCAAGGCTCTTATCTCCAAACATTTGTCAAGACTGTGTGAAAGTATGGAAGCTCTTAATTAAAGTCTCATTTCCCAGTCACATTAGACTTTCATCACGTGTTCCTTTCAATTTCCTCCCTGATATCCCACTTCAATCTATTCAGTTTTCAGACATTTCAAGAACATGGCAAAAAAAAGTTAATTTCAGAGGGAAAAAAATTCCATTCCTTTTATTCCACCAGCTGGGGAGAGAGGGGCTAAACTTGTGCCCTGTTCTTGTGTGTGTGCGTGTGTGTGTGTGTGTACACCCGTGTGTGAAGATGTTATCTAGCCAAGGTGTTTACTTTAGCATTCATCGCAGCTGCAAGAACTGACTTCTGCCAGTGTGTGCTTTAAAGCCCTTCTTTTTTTCCAGGCTGTCAAAACAGCTCACTTGTCTTACTGTTTGCCACTTAGTGCTAGTGTGAAATTCGAAATAGATCAGGGGTTTCTGAAGGTGGGGTGCTAGGGGCTCCCCTTTCACCATCATTCAGCAATGGTTATATCTTTCCTGACATTTCACACATTAACAAAAACACGGGGACATCAATCAGCCCTTGGGAAGTCAAACTACATAGATTTATTTTGGATCCAGAGGGCTGAGGTTGTCTCCTACACCTGTATCCACTGAGTGCCTCTTGAAATTTAACAGATAGATAGATAGATAGATAGATAGATAGATAGATAGATAGATAGATAGATAGATACATACATACATACATACATACATACATACATAAAAGACTTTTGAAAACCTTTAGATCATGCAAATTAAATAAAAGTAATGAAATATTGAAAAAAAACAATAACAATAACAATAAAACCCCTCTCATCCTCCCTTCATGTGAACTTTCATTCTTTTCATTTGACATCAGCTCCCTGTGGTGATGGCTGCAACCTCTGCACTCCGTCTTGTGAGAACTCAGTGTGCACATCTGAAAAGAAATGACATCTACTTTGTTATCTCAGCCCTAGCCATGATTGCTGCAGAAAGAATAGCCGGTCGGGAAGCTCCTCGTCCCATTCAGCCAGGGACAAGTAGCTGGAGTGCTGGAGGCCTCCCTGCGCTGGTCCTGAACTTCAGACAAATGACTCATTGTGTCTGCCCCAAGAAAACCATTGTCTCTGCAAATGGGGGCCGAATTCTATGTCCATGTCAATCACTTGACTTTTGAGCCAGTGGTTCAGAGTCAGTGTGAGTTTGAAGGGGCCTGACAACCAGATGGTCCATGGCCATATGCACATAGAAAACTCGACCCAAAGAACGGGGCCGCCTTGGCTGTCTCTCGGTTGTCAAATACAGCCCTCCAGTGTTTGTTGATGCAGTCTGGACCCTGTCCGTGAAGCTCAATTATTTTCACTCGATTTTCTCTGCTTAACCTGTGTCTGTTTTAGCAAATACAAATTAAAATTACCCATAATTTTCTAGTCGTTGACTTTGCCTGGGCCCATTGGATATGGTTTATTTTTATCAAGGCCCCTTTCTGTTTATCGGACTGCTCCTATGGTCAGTTTCAGACGCAGAGACTGCACTTTCAAGCCTGTCTGAGACTTTTAATGCATTGTTAACACTGGCTGTAAAAGCTGTTGATATTTCAAATGGGGCCTTGAAAGGGACAAAGACACACTGACACGGGCCATTACCTTGTCCCTGAATAAACAAAAATAAAACAGCTCATATCTACGTGCAAACAACTTTGAAGTGAAGGAAGTCACATGTCTGTACTTCTGTCTGGCTTAATAAAATATAGTAGCAGACCATGAAAATAATGGAAGGACAAAAGAAAAAAAAAGATTCTAGAACAATCTCCATCCACCATTTGGCCATTCATGCCTAAGTGAATTATTGGCTGGGCCATGGTGTCGGTGTGGAACCAATTTGGGCTAATTTGAGGTAATTCACACAGAGATGCTAATTGCAGCAGAGGATTATTGGTTGGCTCCCATTAAATATAGCTGATGACTGTGTGTGCTGAATAAGCACTGAGTCTGTCTCACTATTTCCCAGAAACAGGTTTTTATCATGTTGTGTTGGGCTACTATGTAAGGCACCATTTGTCTTGGTGAAGTGAAAGTGACCTGTTAGCGTTAGCGTGATATTCTCCTTTGTTTGGAGTAAGGGAGGTGGGGTTGGGGGGGGTTGTCTGCTGATATGGAGAAGCTGTCCTGACAGGCCAACATCAGGAGCCAGATGTGTCACAACAACTCGCTGAAGCAGTCTGGGCCAGGCAACAGAGCCAGCCAATGAGATGGAGCAGAAAGACGACGATCCAAGAGAGTTGTTTGGATGAACTGGAAGGAGGTTGCCTAAGGTCATCTGACACTGTTTGTAGTTCTATGCAAACAAAAGGGTGAGACTGGTTTTGACTGGTGCTTGTGCTCTCTCTCTTTACTTACTCCCTCAGTCAGATGGTGAGTGATCATTTCATGAATTGCATTACTATATTCAGAGGCGATTAGAAGCACATGCCTCACAAGGTGAATACACAACCTCAGCCTGTTTTAGCATGTGACGTCAGCAGAGCTGTGGACAAACCGGCATTCATGGCAACATTTCGTTCACGGGGATGAATGCCGACCATTGCCAATGTTTTCATTTTTCTGAAGCTAATGTAGATTTTATGAAACAAGCCAAGTGATTAGTTTAGTGTTTCCCAAAACTCCAAAGAGTGCTCCACAGGAAAGAACTATCATATTTATAGTCCATTAAGAGACTGAGTAAACTGTGATTCTGGTTGCCTCGGAGACAGAATTTCCCCTTCTGAGTAAGGCCTGACACATGAGCAAGGGAGAGAGAGAGAGAGAAGGAAAAAGAGGGAACACAAGTGGCGACCAATTAGTATCAATCAAGTCATTTCAAATCAAATGTTGTTTGTGTTCTAAAAATACAGCACAGAAATGGGTTCTTGTAGTGTTTCTATTTGCCTGCACGGTCAGAGGCTTGTAGGCCTAGAGGTTCTGCTGTGCTCAAGCTCCTGTAAGCACTTTAATGATGTAAGCCCTCATGGGTGGGAGCCAGGTGAAACTCTCAAATTACACAGGATGAGGTTAGCGCCCGTCACATATGGAAAGCCAATCTGCATTCATGCAGAACCGCCGCTCTGAGCCACTGGGGCGGCCTTTTTTTCCCTCCCCGCCTGCTTCAATCCCTAATTGAGTCGACTCACGTTCCCCCCGTCTGATAAAATATGATAGATTTCAGCTGGCGCTGCCGCATACAGGATCTCACCACTTTGACGTGGTGGTGGGCTTCTGGGAGAGTGAATAGGGGTGGAGGGACGGAGTGGTGTCAGGAAATGAGGCTGCCCAGTAATAAGATGAGTTTTTCAGCCAGAAAAGTTTTTTCCCCCCCTTCTTCCCTTTCTCCCCTCGACTGGCTTCTGTTCACCACGCTAAAGTGTTTCCTCGTGATTGATACCCAGGGCGACCTGTTGCCTATCAAGTTGTCTGACTCCAAGTCTGCAGTCGGCAGCTGGTATGGTCGTCTCCTCCAAGCTGTGGTGGAGCGGCAGCATAAATTCTCCCCATAAACTCAATCTTGTCATCGAATGTTGCGCTCAGTGCTCTTCTGTGAAACAATGAAGACTAAAGAGCTTTTGTCAAGCAGTGCAAGCTAGCAGAAATGGACTGTATCACCCTGCATTAACAATCATCCAAAGGGCCCATGTGGCGTGTGAAATATAAACTTGCAGAATACTACATCACTCATAGTTTCTCCACTCAGCACCACGCGTCATAAAGTCCCAATTTCAAACAAGAGAAACAGAGAAGTTAGAGAACACTGTAATAATGAGTGTCATGAGTCAAAAAAAGAAATCCATTTCCCACCAACATGTTCATGTGAACTTTCCTGCACATCTCAAGGCCCCAAGCATCAAACTCACGCAAGCAAATGGCAGACGTTCAGCCTCAACACTTTTTAGAAAGTTGGAAACTCAGTTTGGAAAATGAAACGTTGTGGCCCCAATTTTGGAAGACTTCTCCGGTGTGTTCTTTGTAAGGAGCTGAGAGGCTAATTTATGCCATTAAACATACTACGTGGCATTTCCTAGTTTACCTAAAAATAGTAACAGAATTTGAAGAAACAAACAAACTGATGTAATCTTAAAAACAACTGAAGGTCTGTGTTGTCCAGATTTCCACTGACATTAGCATGCAAACAGGCCAGCTGCCATGTAATATCATGTTCTACCACAACTGGCTGCTGGATTAAATGCAAAGCCAAAGCTCTATTCAAGACAACTCAAAACCTTATACATAACTTATTTAAAGAACATTAGAGCTGGCAGTCTGCCACTTAAGCAACTATGATCAAACAAGACAGAAGAAAGGCTCTAACGCCTGCCCAGTGGTAAAATAGTCTTCATTAATTTATTACATTAAAATCTTCAAGACACCTCAGACAGTGAGACTTTCATCAGATTTGTCTGGTTTAATCCTTCAGAGTATGCCTCCCATTTAAAAGTAGCAGTGTGTTTCCAATTACACATCCAACAACTCCAGCTGTGAGTATACACTCTACAAATAAGCATGTTGAGTATTCTTACACATTTAGTCTTTATCTCTCTTGTACATTCATGCACACTAACACTGAGACACACGTGCACGCATGCACACACACACACCTGCAGTCCTCACAGTGAATGGCCCCTTCAGGTCTGTGTAGGCAGACAGTGATGCCTGTCCACTGTATAAAAGCCTTTGGGAGAGTTTTCTCATTTGGCTAATGGATCTTAAATCCACCTCTGAAGGAAGTGCGCTCTAGATAAGGTTAAGTGTTTAATCCCCCGAGTCAGGCTCCCAGCCTGGCCCTCTTTTGTGCTGCAGCTGAAACATCAGCTGCCTCAGATGCATCACAGAATGGAGGAATGCCGTGGGGGTGAAAGGTTGCGTGTCACACAGCAGACTCTCTGGAGTCAAGGTCTTACCCAAAAACTTATTACCTTAGCTCACCCCTGGGAACCCCATTCAGCTACGTCCTAGTGAACTGCAGTCGACAGGGCCTAGCCAAGATGGTGCACGTTTCTCACATAAACACCATCATCATCAGTCGCCGACGTTCCATAGGGCCTCAGCGTAAACTGACCACTTTCTCTGCCATAGCAAGTGATCTTTCGGCATTGTTTAAAGTGACCAAGAGGTTGTCATTGTGTGCCAAATGCATTTTGCATATATATAAGACTCAGTATATGGTTGTAGCTGCATGTGGTCATGAAGGTTCACTTTCAAATCAATGGTAATGTAAGAACAAATGCCTTTTGAAATTGTTGTTTTATTAATGAATTTGTACATAGTGTTTTGACATACTGTTTCAGCACTATTTCAGTTTGCTTACTTCAGTTTCTTGACAATTCTTTTATTATCTCTCTGTCAATTTCCATTGTCCAGTTTTGCTCTTTAATGACCATCACAGTAAATCCACTGATTTGTGTTTTTACAGCATTGGACAAAAATAAATCCCAATACCTTTGATATTGTCAGGTGTTTATCTAGTCCAGCATTCCCATTTGCACCAAAGCTATGATACTTTGTCTTTTCTTCTGTCCTTATTTGGCACAGAGGTAGACAAATATAATGACCCTTGTCCAAAGTGTTGTCATTATTGAACACAGAGGTAAACACAGATATAATAATCTCTGTGTGCCTGGGGACAACTGTGTGCTTGTTGACCACACTAAGTACACATGTTCCAATTACTGGAAATATCTAGGTGGTGTTTTGGTGTGTCCAGTTGCACCATCTCATGTGGTCAATTAGTTTTTTTCACCTACCACCCCACAGATGTCATGTGTTCCATAGATACTGGTTACTCTGGCAGTTTTCCACTATGCTCTGTTGAAAATCTTCAGTCGCCAATTAGAGGTGCTGCGCTGAGTGCACACCCACCCCTGGAGAGAATTGCCACAAGCAGAGATCCAATGCACTCAGGGAGACATATTTTTCACTCTCTCTCCTCCTCTGTCTCATTTTCCATTCCTGTCTTGCGCGCTTTCTCTCTGCAGAGACCCTATACCGCCTACGCAAACACACACACACACACACACACACACACACATCCACACAAGCATGTTGCATCTTGAGACTCTATTGCGTGGGCTTTTTGCATGACATTGGAACATGTGAAGCAACATTTCTCCAGGTGTGAGAGTGGGAGAAGACACACACACACACACACAAAGACACACACACTTCCAGCCTCATTGACAGTCTGCTCGGCAATCACAGGTGATGTTGCCATGGTAATCCGCCAGTCCTTCCTAATGGCAATGGAGCAAAGAGAGCCATAAACTGCAGGACTACATGCCCAGTGTTTCCTCAGATAAATTACAGCCTTGCAATCAGAATGAATGGACAGGAAAGGGCGGTGGGGGGAGGTTGGGGAGGGTTGTTAGCTGGAATAAAAGAGGGGGTGAATAAGGGAGAGAGAGAGACAGGGGGCTTGTAGGTAAAATCTCTCAAGGCAGAGAGGGCTAGTTTAGTGATGGGGTTGGTTGAGAGTGCAGTGTGTGTGTGTGTGTGTGTGTGTGTGTGTGTGTGTATGTGTGCATGCTCATGTGTATGATGCTTTGGGGAGCGTTGACCTTGCTCGAGACCTACTCTCAAGCTCAGGGGTACAAATGCAAGGAGTGTGACAAAGCGCTGTGCGGAATCCACCTGCCCCCACATTTCTCTCTCTCTCTCTTACTCACACACACACACACACACATACACACACGCACACAAAGAGAGAGAGAGAGAGAGATAGACATCTCTATAGACAATGGCTCCAAACATTTGTAGATATGTGCTCCAAGGACAAACTAACACCCTCACACCCAGTCAACACTCATACAACCAGACAAACACACACTCTCACACCACTCTCATGCAGACAGACAGACACACACACACACACACAACCCCACAATCACATAGACTCACAAACACACACATGAGAAGTTTCCACAGGGAGACTAATTTTTTTATTTATAACATAGCCAAGGGATGCACATAACTCCAGGGCAAATGTTCCATTTGAATCCTCCCTCAGGAAAGACAGTTTTGATGAAACACCCCTCCCCTAGTCACACACACACACACACACACACACACACACACACACATCTCTGTGCCTACCAGTGATGGCCCTGTCACTCCCAGCCCTGGGATGACTCTCTGTCACCATGTGGTCATGGCTGAGAAGAGCTCATGACTGCTGGCTTAATCTCAAGGATCAGAGCAGCACAGGGTGGTGATGCCTAGTTTTCTCTGTGTGTGTGTGTGTGTGTGTGTGTGTATGTATGTGTGTGTTTGTGTGTGTTTTGATGATACATGGCATATGTCTCTGGGCATGTTTGTGTGTGTGTGTGTGTATGAGTTTGTGTGTTTCTGTGTGTGAGTATGTGAGCGTGCATCTGGGTATATTTGTGTATGTGTGTGTGTGTGTGTGAGTGCATAAATGTGTTATTTTTTCTGTGTGTATCTATTTGTATGAGCTGCATTTGTGACTGTGAGTGCTTATACTATGTGTATTTGTGTGTGTGACAAAACATGGCAGTTTACGTGTGTGAGTGTGTGTGTGTGAATGTGCTTATAGATGTGCATACATTCTTGTGTGTGATTGTGTGCCGTGCATGGTTGGGCGTGTGCAATGAGGCAAGGCCATATTTTGGTGCCCCCTCAGTTTTTGCGGGGATTAGGGTTCATTTGTAGGACAGAGCCTCGATTCAATCGAAACGCCATTTCCAAAAACACTACAGGGGGCCGGGGCTGGGTGGCAGAGAGGCTGGCTGGGTGTTGGTGCTCTGTCAATGCATGCAGTAAAACACTGATACTAAGTGACAATGCATGGATTTCCCATAATTCAACTGTTCTATACAGTAGGGGGAGAACCAGCTTGAATGATGTAATGGTAAACTAGAGGTGCCCTGGCTTTATGGTATGAAGGAAACAGTCTGCTTGTGTTTTGAATTATACAGTGATTAAGAAATAGATTGAATTTGACACTAAAAACTAAAAAGGGTTTAAATGAGAGGTACATGTTGTAAAGGCCTAAAAGAATAATGCCCTGTCTGGGTAAGCGTTTTCTTTTAAAAAGATAATGAAAATTATGCAATATAATGCAAACCAAACCACCGCTGACACCTTCTCACATCTTGTGCCTTTTGTCTCAGGGCAGAATCATAATTACCATTTATCTCTCTCCTTTCATGCATCCATCCAGCCATTAATGTGTCAGCATGAAAGGCCTCTGCTGCTCAGCGGCTGCGTGAGCTGGCGTGACAGTGTTTATTTGGGGGTGGTGGGTGGGGGTGCATTTGATGTGATGGCGGCATAATGGGTGATGTCAAGGCCTCGGCCAGCCTTGATTGACACTTCATTCACCACCAATGGCAGGAGTCAGCCTCAAAGCTTATCTGCAGAGGGGATCTGAGAAGCTGGCTGGGTGGCTGGCTGTGTGAGAGAGCGACTGGAAGAAAGGGACTGAGAGAGAGGGAAAGAGAGAGAAGGAGAGAGGGAGAGGTTGAGGGAGGAGGGAGGGAAGATGGGGAGGGAGGGAAAGAATACAAAGAAATAGGAGTACAGATAAGAAAACCAGAAAAAGAAGGACAGAAGAGAGGAACTAACAAAGAGGAATGAAAGGATAAAGAACAGTAATAGGAGCAATAGGAGAGAAAAGAAGAAAAGGGTGCACAGAAGTGAGACAAAGAAACAGAATCAAAGCGTAAAGGAGAGAGACAGTGAAAGACAGAGAAATCCTCATCTCACATTTTTCCCCAGCCAGTGAGGAAGCAGGGTGGATGGCCTGTGGCAGGGCCCCCCGATTCGCCCGAGTCAGCTAATGTCTTGGCTCACTGCTCGCTGATGTGGAAGCTCCGGCAGAAGTGAAACCAAGAATAATGACATCATAATTGCTGCCCCCATCTCCATCCGCACCAATGCACCACCCTCTGCAACCTGTATGGCACGCCAAAATGAAGATGGCTTTAATTAAAACATGAAATCTCCATGGTGGTACGCTTGATGGAGAAGAGGGCTTTTTTGTTGGGGGGGGGGCGGTGCTAAAGGGGGTGCTAAAATCCTCTTGCATTCAGAGAAATTTAATCTGGGGGCCTTAATTCCCAGCCCCCTCTCTCATCCCCATCCCAAAAAACCTCCAGTACACACAAGCATGTGTGAGGGTGGGGTAGGGAGGGGATTTCCAGCTCTGCAGACTTATACCATAATTGTTCCTGCTTCATTGTTTTTCCTAGACAGCTTGTTTCCTAGTGTTCTTGTGAATTGATGCGTGAGGTTGCCTAATTCATATGTAAAACAGTGAAGCTCATTAGCGAGTCAATGTTGTTCATTCCTCAAACCCAACACTTACAGTTCAATCACCAGTTTTACACTGGGGCAGTAAATAATGATATCCACACAATTAAACTAATGTGTGTGTGTCAACTATGAAGTGGGCGGAATGCACTTGACATGGAACCAAAAGGTCTAAACAAATGGAACCAACTGAATTTAACTTGAACCACAAAGGCAAAGTTTGCTTGACCAGCATAGCTACTAAATCAAACCAGATTCAGTGCCAAAATCTCCCTTGATAAAGTCCATCAGAACTTAATTTAAATTGTGGAGGAGGGGGGGATCACATTTCATAAGGGTGGTATTTTTGGAAATTGGACACAGCAAAAGAACTATGCAAGGTGTGCAAGGTTTTAGCAGAAGGTTCTTATTCCATATGGGGCATTCAATTAATTTCCTCTGTCCTGTGCAGAACATCATAAACATAATTGAGTTTTATTGACTTTGTTGTTTTATTTTAAGGTTTTAAATAATTGAGAACAACTTATTCACAGAGGTGTCTTTTTTATATGTTTGGATTTGAAATTGCAGTGTTTTTCTGAGCTGTTTACTGTAGTCTCTATGCGGCCATCTGGTAAACTGTGATGTGAGTTATAGATAGACCAGCGGAGGATCAGCTACTTTCCTGTGATGTCAGCGGTTGCTTTCATTAATGAACATTTCATATGTATCAACCACAGCCTTCTTCCAGTGGTAGAATACTTTTTTCCACCCTCTAACTTCATCCACTGAAGTTCCTCTGAACACCAAGGCAGGTCTTACCAGAAACATTTTAAGTATCGCCTAATTGTTTTTTTTTTCAGCCGCATCCCTCTCATTTTAATTGTGTAATAATTCTCCTGGAAATGCAAGATTATGATTTTAGCCTTGGCCCGTCTTAGCTTAAGTACAGGGTAGGGGATCTGGACTGCACGCTTGGTTTGACCTCAGAAGGGTTCTGCGGTGCGCGCTGGTGAGGAGGTTCATGTGAAGGTTCATGCGATGCTGAATAATTGAATGATTTGGCGGAGAAGAGAGAGAGGCGTGGAGAGAGGGGGTGGCGATGGTGGTGCTGGTGGTGGTGGAAGAACATGATTCTGCTGACATTTCCAGTCTGTGTGTCGTGGAGAGGCCTCAGGAGGGTCCAGGGCTGTTTGTCACAGAGTGTTTTTGCTGTCACATGTAGAAATGAGGTGAGGTCTCCCTCCCTTCCAACCCCCAGACTCACACATTAACCTACTAAATCGAAAGTAGAGGTTATGGGATGGGAGAAGTCTCTCTCACCTCTCTCTCTTCTCACAGCATGGTGGTAACTATAGGGCCCCCCCCCCCAAAACACACACACACACACACACACACACATACATACACACACACATACACACACACACACACACACACATACACACACACACACACACACACAGGTGTGTTGTTTCATTTGTTAGCTATTCATTAGCTAACATTACCATAAAACATTTCCATGGCCTTCTTTGCTGATTCTGTGTGGTGTTCTGGCTATAATTTTTATCCTCTGTTTAAGTGACAGTAAATCCTCTGTTGAGTCGTCATCCTGTGGGACTCAGCTGACCTTGACACTGAAGGCAAAATATTTATGCGTCAGAGTGGTCGAGGTGAATGCCCGACGAGTGAATAATTCAAGGCGATCTGCGGCCCCAGGAATGGCTAACTGGCGCGCTAGCAACGACTGCACTGTCTGACCTTGCTGTTTGTTAGTCTTGGTCTCCTCAGCTACACAGTCCTTCTTAGTTTCATCATGCGCCCTTGCTCTGCCTCTCTCACCGTGCTCCGGCGCGGACGCTATGCTGCACAGACTGCTTTTGCCATTACAGCAGTGGTCTGCCAACAGGAAAGCGCACAACTGGCTAAACCACTGAAGCACTTGAATAAGCCTCTGTCGTATGCTTAACCTCTGAGGTTTTCTGGTTAGGGTTTTTCTTTTTCTCCTGATGAAATGAGCAGTGATCCACGAGAATGATATCTCGCTATCTTTTGTGGCCAGAGAAAAGCCAGCCTTTATAGAAGCACTGCTAGGAGAGAGAATGCCTTTATTATTAACCCGACAATCTCTATTACGATCTTCATTCATCTCTCTTAGCATTGGCGTGCCGCGATTGTGACTAGGCCAGATGAATGCTGCTCTAACATTACAGGGAATAAAAGACTGGAAAGTAATGAGGCTTTCAGCAGGAATGTGTATGGATTCATATGCTCAGCAGTTCAATGAACATTTCAATTTAGCCATTTAGCTAATGCTTTTGTCCCTCTGTGACCTCCAAGAAGGTGAACACAGCTGTCTGGGTGGATGCACTGCTAGAATTGGACCTAGGACTTTTATATTAGTTACTCTTCGCTAAAGGTGAAACCTTTTGACTGTGAGACTGAAACGTGCTGAAAGGGTTAAGTTGTGGGAGTCATAACAGATATTTGGGACTTGTGTCTCCAGAGCTGAGGAGGGGGGGGGGGGGGCTCAAGATGAACTTCCTGTTTTAGCAGACAGCAGCAGGAGCGCAGTGAGATGATGATGACCTATAGGATACATGACTCCCTTGAACGACCTCCAAGCAAAACACGGTGGAATTCCAGGGTGCGGCAAAGCAGTGAGCGCAGCAGTGGCAGGAGCAAGGAGAGATGTATACAAGGCGCTTTTGTGCAATCCAGAGGAGAAACACACAGAGTTAGACATGTGGAGAAGGAGGGAAAGAGAGAGTTTGTGAAGGAGACATTTAGAACTAGATAGAGATAGCAAGGAAGACATGACAGAGAGAGAGAGAGAAAAAGAAGTCAAGCAAGAGGAGACAAGGAGACTAGACAGAGACATTGACAACTATAAAAATACAGACTACTTGGTATGTAAATATATATATATATATATATATATATATATATATATATAGAGAGAGAGAGAGAGAGAGAGAGAGAGAGAGAGAGAGAGAGAGAGAAGACGTGGTCTGTACTACTAACTCTACGGACGTTCTCAAGGGGCCTGTAGTATATCGGGTGCCTAATCTGAGCAAGGGGAGATGAAAATTAAGAGATTGTTTTTGTTTTGATTCCTCTAGGGCAGATAGCTGGAAATCTCACAAAACAATTAGAGGGAGTTTGTTGTGCCTTTGTGTGCAGACCCAGCAAAATGACAAAAAAGCATGAAAATATGCAGCCAGGGGATAAGCAAATGTTGATACTCCCTACGCACCAGGAAATTCTACAGAAAATTCCAGTTAATTGGCCATTATTTGCATTCTTATGAAATATATCCAGCCAGAATGCAATTCTATCATATATAATAACCTACACAAAACCTGTAAACTTCAACATCCGAATGCTAGTCACAGCATAGGCCACAAGCCTGTGTGTTACACTCACAACAGAACACTGTTCCAAATACAAAAGTCCCCATTGGTGCACACAAAGCATTCAAGCTCGGCTGCCAACTATTTTGACTCCAGCCAAAACGAGCTCTAGTGCTGGCTATGCACTTTCCTGCTATGACAAGGGCCTCTGACAGAGTCCATAAGACTATATGGTGTACCATTCCCAGACTGCATCAATCTCTTTTACAGATTACATGCTACGCTATCTGGAGCAAATCCACAGCACCCCAGCTGAAGGGAGAAGAGAAGCGTCTCGAGACAGTATGAGATATGGGCTGCCCTGCTGTGCTGATAAAAGGGATTTGGGGGAGAGAGGAAGAGAGGGGAAGAGAGGTGAGCCTCGGTGTTAGCCTGTGTGAAGGTGCACGCTGCATTCTCGCCTTGAACTTTGTCTAAATGAACGTGTCGCACTGTTCCAGCTCACATATGGTATATAGACGAGCGGTTCAACTAAAGGTCAATATGCTGGCTGTGAAACAAGTCATTAATCTGTGATGCATGGCCCATTTACGTTTGTAAGTTTTCGAGTGTGTGTGTGTGTGTATGCACAGGAAAAGAAGGAAATGGAATGAATGTGTGTTCTAAAAATATTTCAGAGGTGTGTGATTTTTTAAAGAAATCGTAACCTGACCTTTCCATTTTAGACAGTATCAACAAACTAATCGTCAGTGAAACCACACGAGACTCTCAGACTCATTTTCACTCACCTAATAAGAATAAGCCCTGAGTGCCTTAAAGAATAGGCACTAAACATGGTCACTGCAAAAAAAAAGAACTCAAGCACCTTTGTGTGTGGTGGTGAATTTACTTGTGTGTGTTTATGTGTGTGTGTGTGTGTGTGTGTGTGTGTGTGTATGCGTGTGTGTGTGTGTGTGTGTGTGTGTGTGTGTGTGTGTGTGTGTGTGTGTGTGTGCGTGTGTAAGCTGTTGTATGTCAGTGCATGCGCAGTATAGTAAATAAAGTCTGAATAAACATGGAGAGAGAGATGGAGTGGGTGGGGGGCTTGATCAGACACCCCTAAGATTACAGCTCTGGTTTGGGGCATCACTTGGAAGGATTTGGGCTGTTTAGTTAATGGTTCCATATAGGTTGAGAGCTTTACAGGCTAAATAATCTGTGTAATGACATTCTATTGTTCTACAGTCATGCTATTGTTTAAGATGTTGATACCATCCATTGTCCTACATAGCTCCTACTTAACACCACTACAAGACAAGGAGGTGTCTGCCACAAAGATTCACTGGACCATGATATTTATGTAGGTATATTTATGTATGGCAAAATCTGTGTATAACACTATACACATTCAAATGCATTTGTAATTTGCATGTTTAACAAAGAGAGTGGAAAGTTTCAAAAGACTAAGTTTATGCCACAAATTTAAGTAACACTTGACTTGTGTGATATTTTAAAGAACTGTCTGCAGAGTGAGAGAACAATCACATTATCAAAGGATTTAGCTCAACAGACACACATGGCTCTGCATTAAACAAGCAAAGTGCCCCATCTAGTGGCAAACTAGAGGCAGTTCCATTTGCGCTCCCTGTATTCTTTTGTCTGTGTTCCTGGAATGACCCAGTAAGTCATTGCCTGGGTTTGTCTGCTCCTCAACCCACTCCGCATTTAAAAAAATACAAATCTTCTTAACATGGGTTTTAAGAACACATTTCTATGTGAGAATGGTTGATGTATGAGGGCCAATGATCCAGTTTTACTGTCCTCTGGTGACAGTTGATGTTGGTAATGCACACCAGATTTGGCTATAACTGGAAAATAAAGGTACCAATAAAGGTCATACAATATTTGAAGAGTTCAGATGCAAAACCCCCTTCATTGTCTCCCCACAAATTTAGATGATACTTCAGACGTTGCTGTAAGTGTATAGGATGGTATGGATGTAGCACTAAGTAACTTCCTGGAGGAAAAATAGGCGAGAGACCCCTGGTTTAGGGTCATCTCCACTGCAATTATTGTTCATTAAATATGCTCCTCTAGGTGACGCTTCTGTGCTGTAAACTCCCAGGACCCTTATTAGCAATTTCAAGTGATTTCTCAATATGCAAATTTTGCGGATTCTCCAGACTCTCCAGTACCTTTTTCTCAGCAATTACCAGGGTCAGATCAATATTTTTGGGCCTTTTCAAGTTTCAAGCCTCTTGAGAGATGGGTCACAAGGTTAACGCTCAGTTAAAAAGTGTGGTTTGAACCCCAAAAGTGTTGGTATAAGAGGCCAATATATCCATGGGCACCTCCAGTTCAACTTCAGTCCGACTGCAGTGTACATGCACAAGTTATTTGACTTTCATTTGCATTATCTGGGTGTGTTAATTAGACTATCAGTAGTCCAGTTTGGTTTCAGTCAGACTGAGGTGTACACATGCATTTTAAATGTTTTTGTCTTTATTCTAAGGCAATAATTTGATTTTCTCTTAGTGCATGTAAATGTACTGACTAATAAAAGCAAATAATAAAAAGCTAGAGGAGAACGGGGGAAGAGGAGGAAAATAATGATGGGAGGGTTAAAGGTTTATTGAGTTATTGAGTGTGGCACTCCTAGGTTATGCTTTGTCAGGCAAAACAGTGATAGTAGACAATGGTCTGGGAAAGGTGCCAAGTAACCCTCTCAGGGAGAAGCATAATACACTGAAATATTTCTCTAATCCAGCTATTGTGTGCAGGTAGAGAGGAGTGTTTCCATTTAATGAGAATCAGATGTCGAGCCAATAGGATAGTGAAGGCTACGACCCGCTTAACAGGCAATTCTGGCCTAGAAGGTATTCAAACAGGGCTGTGAGGGGGCTTGGGTCTATGTGGGACTTGAGAGCTTCAGTAAGAACACACCTGTCCAAAACTCAAACATATGGACATGGTCAGCTGGTGAGGTCTTGCATCTATCGCAGGCATCACTTTTGTCTGTGAACATCTATTATCAAATTTTGCATTTGTGTCTTGTGATCTATGCAACAGGCCATGTCTTGCACATATGGAGGAGGAGTGACCAAGGCCAAGTACATGTTCCCACTGTGCATCAGATGTTCTCAGGCCCAAGTCCTGCTCCCAAGTGTGTTTGAGGGTTGCAATGGGGTCTTGGTGAGAAGATTCAACAGAGCAATAAATAAGGGAGATTAGGCCTCTCCCATTCACACAAACAAGATAGACTCCAATTTTGAGTCAGGAGAATGTTTGGGGAACTGGGGAAATTGATTTTGCTCAAAGTGCATAATTTGAATAAATCTGAAAAGATGGGAGTTTGGAAGGTCATATTGCTTCAATAAGTCAATAAAAGAGGAGAAAAGCCCTCTGCTAGAAAGGTTATTAATGTTGGTGGGACCTTTAGTGGCCCACATGTGAAATCCTGGGTCCAAAAATCACATTTTCTTTTACCAAATTAAAGAAGGCCAGCAAAAAATGGGGAAATAATGTGAAAAACAATTAAGAAGAATTAATATTAGTTCGGTAAATGTTAATGTGTGTCAGAGGAAAAAGTTTAACCTCGTCTCAGTCTCTTTTTGCAAACAGAGGCAAAGGCATAGCCAGTTGGCATTTGTAACAGTGAATTACAAAAAGCATCAAAACATTTAGTTCACCTTTACAGGTAGCAGCTCATTTTTACAATGAGATGATGTGTGATGTATGTAGGTGTGCATCTCTGTGTTTTCCTGGATGTACTTGTTTGTGGGTGGTATTCATCAGTAGGCTAGATAGTTCCTTTGAGGTATATTGTAATTTAGTGTTCATGACTATTTCTGTTAAATACTTTTAATAATCCATAGTATATACGTGAAAGAAAGCAATTCTATTTACAATGGAAACTAGAGGTTTGCATACACTTCAGAAGAAAACGGAAAGACTTTATGGTGAAGGGCTGCTTTGTTGAAGGAGGGACAGGAGGAGCACTTCACAAGATAATCTAAATGACCTAAAACATTAAACTCTGATTTAATGTTTTACAGTGCAGAGAAAAAGAGTTATTGTGTCTTTCTCTGTTAAATGTATGTAAACGTCTGGTTTCCACTGTATGTAACATACTTCAGTGAGAAAAAGACGTGTATATAGCCTATATGTCTTATAGGTAGGGTAAAAATCATGTAGGCTAATATTTGTCAAACCATACGCCTGTTTATGTAGGCAATTATGCTTTCATAATAATCTGACTGCTATGCCATTCATCAGTTTAGTATCTGACCATGATTGTGATAATTCCTTAAGTCAAATTCATCATATTCTTCAATGTTATCAGAAGGGACTAAGAATGACTTCTTGACTGCTCCCAAACTACAAGGGAAAAAATCCATATGGAATGCATAAGGTGTGTGCTTT
Source organism: Tenualosa thibaudeaui (assembly GCA_027481765.1). Taxonomy (NCBI): domain Eukaryota; kingdom Metazoa; phylum Chordata; class Actinopteri; order Clupeiformes; family Clupeidae; genus Tenualosa; species Tenualosa thibaudeaui. The sequence continues at coordinate 6,072,653 of JAIFZK010000013.1, read as the reverse complement.
TGTTGACTTTTCATTATGAGAACTTTCTTTATGAATTTCCAGTCAACATCCTGGCCATTCATCAAATGGCCACACAATAATATAATATTGTAATATTCCATAGTAATAACTGAAAATATTACCAACCTCAACTCTCTAAGGTGCGTCACAATTTTTCAAGATTGAGAAACCCCGTCTGACATCACATTTATAACTGTCTACTTTGTGTTTGCCACAAAGACATGGTCAGTAGATGCTTGAGTTACAGCATAGCGGTTGCTATGAGACAGTGGGACATGCTTTCAAACTCCATACCAAAGTTATCAGTTACCACACCTCACCTAGTCGTCCTGAATGTCTGATGTTTGTGTGGGATTGTGTACAAAAGAGGTGCTTAACATGTGCCCAACTGCATTCTTCTGTCACCCACACCCAGTTATACGGTTTTATTGCTGTAGTTGAAATAGGACCATATACTGTGTCTATACTGTATGTACCTCTCTCCAAAGGTTTTCTTTGCTTCTTCATTGCAAAGGTACACTTATAGAAAACTATGTTCCTATTATTATTTATTATTATTGTTATTAACTATTAACTTTTATTATTATTAACTATTGTTGTGCATACTTCCATGTTTTGTGCATGGCCCAACATTTCTCGTACAGTTTGATATTGATGGGTGTGCTGTTTGCTGATACACCTAGGCGTGTCCTCTCAAAGGCACAAAAGTGAAACGTGGTGTGTTGGTGCAACGCTGTATGTAAAACAGCTGAAGCAAGGGGTGGAGGCAGTGAGCTATGAAGGCAAATCCCAGTGTATAAGAGAGCCCAACCCTAAATTCCTCTGTGTTTGTGCCTGCTACCAGAGGAGAACACTTTGGCGACTTCCACACTAAAGACCAGGTAAGGCCACTGCTGTTCCATGTTAGTGCACTAACTTAAAACCTCTGAGGCAATGTTTTACACAGGTTTACACATGTTTTTAACAGGGACAGCAATGCTTTAAATGGCAGGGACATGAGCTGCTAGCTCCCATCTGCCTCATGGGTTACTCAAATATTTTCAGAGATACAGGAAGTATGGTAGTCATATTGATAAGACCATTTGGTGATGCAAATGAGTAGTCAATGATGTAACTGTGGCACTACACAGAACGATTGTAACTTCTCTGGGAACCACTAAGTGGTTTGCATTAATTTTTTCACATTGTTCACTGTCAGAGTTTAAGTTGTTTGTTTATGTCATATATAACACACCTGTTATTGCTGTCATTGCTTTTCCAATGCTCTGCTTTTATGTGTATGTTTGCTGCATGGGCCTTAGTCAAAGCTATGAAGATTCACCACTAAGTCATATCGTTTACACGTGTCCCTTGTCACACCTGTGTGTGTACATCATTGTTGTTCAGAGAGTAGACTATCTAGTAGATTATTTAGTTTATTAGCACCAGTCTCTTCTCTCTCTCTCTCCACCTCTTCCCTAGGCAGTTTGGGTGGAGTGGAAATATTCCACTCTGACTCATAAGCATGGGAATCCGCAGCAGCATGTCTCCCAGTGTCAAGTGTCACATGCATTGAAAAGAAAACATAGTCTGTAGAATGTAGAATAGTCTGAACCTTTTGAAAAAAAATATTCTAATACTGCTCTTTCTCCTTCTCTGTCACTTGCAGGTAACATGGATGTAAGTAGTCCTTTTTCCCCTGTGAAATACTTCATACATTTTTCTGTGCAGTTATATACCAGCCAAGTGGAAAGGTGCTGAACATCTTGCTTCTGCCTTGCTGTCTCCAAAAGCTATCAGATGCACTAGGTGGCCCTTGGCCTGCCCAGGGCAACCAGCAGCAGTCCGGAGGACCTGTCTGGCCTGGACAGCCCAACCAGCCCACATGGCCAGGCCAACCAAACCAGCCCACATGGCCAGGCCAACCAAACCAGCCTACTTGGCCTGGACAGCCAAACCAGCCCACATGGCCTGGCCCAAATCCTCCCACTGCTCCTCAGGTTTACCCTCAACAACCACTGGTAAGACGGAGTCACTCCCAGAAAGGGCACTGTAAGAGCCATTCAGCACTTCATGAGGGGATGTCTGTCAGTCACTTAAAGAATTCCACAATATCCCACAGTGTTATATATATATTGTCTTGCTTTTCCTGCGTAGTTGCTTTGAACTCAAATTAAGTTGGAAGTTGGAAGCCATTTTTTAAGCAGGTTTGTTGTTTCTGTCTCAGTTAGTCTAACTAATAACTCCTATCTCCCTTGATAGACATTACCATATGACCAGGCTTTGCCAAGAGGTGTGTATGACAAATTGCTTATCACCATCCATGGATCTGTCAAACCTAATGCTAAAAAGTGAGTAAACTCATAATTGTGCATCTCACATGACAATATTCTGATATACATTTCTTGATTACAGGTTAATTTATTATGAATCAGTATACACATGTATAATTAAACAGCTGAATTATTGTTTACGCATAATGTGAATGTTGGACAAAAAAAAGATTAAGATTGCTACCTTATATTCTTAATAACTAATGTTTTGTGTTTATGTAACGAGATTTATTCTTCCCTCATTATTCTATCAGACACTGGCCCTGAATGTTTTCTTGTTGTTTATGCCTTATCAATGTAATCCTTGTGCAAAAATCCTAAGATTTATTAGTTCATTGGAAGGCCTTTAATTTAACCACACACTAATAGTAAAGATAATATACCTAATATCAGTTTTTAAAGAGAACGGTAATCCAAAGAAAAAATATATTCTTGCCAGTGTAATCACTTTTAACCTGTTTTAATTTTAATCATAACCTGTCACGTTATCCTATGTCTGGAGCACCTAATCAGCAAAGCTGAGGAAGGAATAAACATGTATTAATAAGAGGGATAAAATACTGTCTTATTGATTATTCAGCTTTAAGGGGTTCAGCTGTAGTAGGCCTACCATCTAAGGATTTCGCATGTCATTTTTATTGCATTAAATCGGCCTGAATTAATCTTCCTCCTTCCCACTCTTGTCTTTCACAACAGGATGACGGTAAACCTAAACAAAGGAAAGGATATTGCTTTCCACTTCAACCCAAGATTCAATGAGCATGGGAAGAATGTGATTGTTAGGAACAGCCTGGTAGGAGGTCATTGGGGCAAAGAAGAGAGAGACTGCCCTGGTTTTCCTTTTGTTGCTGGGCAACCTTTTGAGGTGAGAATAGTACGGTGACCTAAAAAATAATCTGTTGGAATTCATGCCACTGAGGCTTATTAAATCTGATTCCAGGTATTCTGGCATAGCAATATCAAGGCATTTATTCCTGGCCAACTATATCAATGAGACAATTTAGTTTGATTTAGAAAGATGACTGAGGACTTTAAAGACACCAGTAATCACTTACAATCAGTTACGAGAATAATAAGGCTAATATAAAGATCATACCTTCCAACCAAGCAAACTGATTTATAGCACAATGCTAAGTTTTCAGTTATCTTCTTGTTTCAGATGAAGATCCTCTGCACCCATAATGAGTTTAAGGTGGCTGTGAACAAGTCCCATCTGCTGGAGTTCAGGCACCGGGTCAGGGAGCTCAACATGATCACTAGCATGGGCATTTATGATGACCTCACACTCACATCAGTTAACTTCGAAAATCTGCCCTGAGGCTTCTCTATATCACAAACATTTACTCACATAATGCAGAGCACAGTTTTTTTGTAACCTAACATAAGCCATATAAGGGCTTACAGAGGCATTTTTTGTCAATTCCAAGATAACCTTAGGGTAACTAGGCCATTAGGGTAACTAGGCCATTTACATGTCATTTTTTGAGAAACATACTACATCTCATATCAAAGTTTCAGAGGTCATTTAAATGACATGAATGCAAAAATTAAGGCAACTCCTTTTTTATGCTGTACATATAATAATGTGCTCAATGACAGATTTTGGTCATATGACCCATGACCACTAGATGGTGGTGTTAGCCCATGGGCAATAGGCCCGGTGAGGTTACACTGTGGTCACACTTGCGCTTTAATTGTTGTATGAAATATTCTACCAAATATATGTTTTACCAAATAAATATAAACACATTCTGTGACATTACTGTTAACCATTCTTTATGGACAAGTGCCAATAAACAGAGTTAATAAACAGTCTTCATTTCCTTATCTCTGAGAGAAAATAATGCAGTCCAGTCTACAGACTGCAGCGTTGGGTTGTGTTAACAGACAAACAAGTAGGTTCGTTTAGAAATCTGCAAAACACAGACACACATAAGGATTTAGCCATGCATCATTCAAGCTGCTTATTTGATGGACCAGAGGTCTGCCACTCAAGTAGTCAGGGATGTTCCACAAGGATTTTCTGCTCTCTATGGCCCAAGAGAGACCATCTTAACAACTCCATACAGGAAAGTCAGACTAAATAAAGCTACTGGGACTCATTTCAATATGAGGACAATGCCTCTATCCCATTGGCTAAGTCCAATAATTGGTCAGTGTGCTGAGTATAGGCTATTGCATCATCGAGATCATAGTCTGTTCAATTAACCAAGTTATTCCAATGCTTTTATTGACATTTAATAGTAAGGGAAACACACAAACTAAGTTTACACCAGTCAGGTGCAATGCATTTTTAATGATGGAAACAGTTAGCAACCTACGGAAGGTTGGTGGGGAACTGAACTTTACCTTAAATTATTTACAGGAGCTTGGCTCAGAACACCTGTGAACAGCGTAAATGTATAAGTTAAGTCTACTAAGTCTAGCAAGCTAGATAACAGCCTACAGGCCTAATGAAAAACACACAAAACAAACACACTAGACAGTGGCTTTCTCCACGTTCTCCTTACCCTCGGCCTTTCATTGGTTGACTTCCCTGTCACTAACTCCTTCGGAATGGACTATGACTGAATCAACTTCACGGGTGGCCCATGCCAGGACTGACTCTTCTTCCAACGGCAACGTGACCAACCCCTCTGACGGGGGGACAAAATGGACTCCAACGAATTTTACCCCCAATTATCAACCTCACTCCCTGACCTAAACATTATGTCTGACTGCTACTACACTGTCCATCCAGAGCTTTAGACAACAACCTATGGCTTGACTACCAATGTTGTGGGACAATATTTTGTAATTATTATGATGCTCAGCCAAAACCATGGACAAATTGTAGTCTATCACTTATGGTCACTACTGACTACACTTTTCATGCATGACCCCTGGCAATTGGGTTGTCCCATGAGGCGTGGATCTGCCCAAGGTTTCTTCCTTGAATAACCACCATTACATTCACATTACATTTACACAATAGAGGTTTTCCTTGCCATTGTTGCTTCTTGTTAATGTCTGTGTAGTGCCACAAGACAATTCTACTGTAAAAAAAACTGTAAATAGCGCTATATATATAAAATTTTGAAATTTTGGCTTTTTTTACTGATATATATATATATCAGTAAAAAAGACAAAATTTCAAAATTTTGAGATAAAAAGACAACATGATAAGAGTCGAAAGTCAAAATTATGAGTCATAATTATGAGATAACAAGTAAAATTATGAGATAAAAGGGCAAATTTATGACAGCTTTCAGACATTACTGTAGGCTACTCTTATTTTCAGGTCTTTTCGCCAATGAACGTGCTCCTGTGGTGTACGTCATTACGCTGCGCTCTATATGAAGCCTATGCTAGTTACGTAGATAGCTGTTTGCAAACCAAGAACTTATGAGCCTGTTCAGTTGGGGATTTTGAGGCTAAGAAGAACGTATCTCCGGAGAAAAGGTACTGTCTAGTGGGTGTATTTTTCATTAGGCCGATAGGCTATTATCTAGCTTGCCTACTTAGTAGGTCTTACCTACCGAAGGGTCCATGGCGACATGTTCGGACGTTCAGGTTTTAGTGGTTTGTTTGCTAGCGATTTAAGCAGCTAGCCATAATCGAGTCTAGCCTGGGGACCACAGGAAAACTCGGCCAAGTTGAAGCTATCTGTATAGCTAGCCTAACGATATACGCTAGTTAGCAAGGTGGTCAGCTGTTCAAATCGCAGGGCGCGGTAAGACCATCTTTGTTGAAGGGCTTTAAACAAGAAAATGGCATAAGCCATGTGTTCGTTATGCTGGGGCGATTTGTGAATCGTTACGATCATGCTTGTCAAGGCGTTCCAGCACGTTGCAAGCTATCTGTGTAGCTATGTTGTCTGACTGGGTCAGTTTAATGTTAACCCACCTATTGGGAGCGAACGTATTTACTCTGTATTTCGGTATGTTTTCATCTGTCTTATCAGAACATTGCATTGATGTATGATGACTATCGGTGTCTTAGATGTAACGCTACCAACAATAATTGTCTGTGTCGTGGGTTTTGGACAGTTTGAGGCTAAGTGCATCAGTAGTTCTCATCTCAGGGTTGCAACTGATCTAGTAGCAAGTCAGGTTTGTCTTGACGCAAGCAAGCAGTGCTCTTATACTCTTCCTTGACATTACATGAAGTTATTTATCGATTGGCCCTTTCCTTTTGGAGTAATGGAAACTGTTGTTTTACGAGTAAACTTTATTCAAATTCACGTAATTCAAATTCACAGCTTGCAACTCGATACTTTTCAGGTCATGACTATAGTTGATAGCTTTTCAAAATTGAGATCATTACATGGGATATCCTAGCTAGAAGGAATTTCACTTGGTCCCTAACACTGATGTTGCTCTCTGCTTGCAGTCAGTTGAATCAGGTCAGTGCTCAGAACGTGGTGTATGCTGGTGCCCTGTGGGAGTTCAAGCCGCAGCGTTCTTCTTGCACTTCCTCCTCGCTCTAGCTCGGGCCAGCCTTCATGCGCCACCCAGTAGGTTCACACGTAACCAAAATTAGTTTATGGTCCTTCAAAGTCACGCTTTCTCAGGCACCTTTGTTTACGGTCCATCGGGCCTGAACTTTGGGTGCGTTTACCTCCCCAGTCTGATGCGGTGGCTGAAATTACCTTGGAAACACGCCCAGTGAGTGAGTGGTTTTTAGAGGTAACAGATGTTTCGGAAATCAAAACAGCTGCTTGTTGTGGGCAGCCGAACCTCGCTGTATACAGTCTAAGTCTTGAGTCATTTTGTTGGTCTTTAGTCAAACTTTAAACTTAAGTGTGGTTTGTGATTAACAAGTGAGTTGACTAGACATGCAAGACATGCTTAACACAACAATTGTAGGATTTAGGTGCCCATGGGAAGGATTGGTACTTTTACCTCTTCTTTCCAGACAACATGCTTCGTAACAAATACATGCTTACCTAAATACATGCTAAAGATGACCCATCATCTCATTTCTGGGAATATAATTTGTTGTAATAGCTGTAGTTGATAACTAACCTTTTTCTGCTCCTAGTTTGTTTGACAGCATTGTGTTGAGTCATTTTTGCAGATGTTTTGAGTTCATCCATCTCTTGTGATTCATAAACTGAGTTGCAAAGCAAAAACTGCTGCTTCTAGCAGTCTAGCACTTAATCACTGTTTACTCATCTACTGCAGACATTTCATCCATTGCTCAATATATTTGACACTTGTGGCTGTGTAGCACCCACCTACTAATGCCACTATGCCTTTCTGGCTAATCAGAGGTTTGTTTGTTGTAACTATTGATGGTTCAAGAGAATTGTTTTTGTGTGCCTCTTGTTTTTTATCTCCTATTTTCAGTCTTCAGGAGCACACGGCATCAGCTTTGTGTTTCCGCACAGTCAGTAAATTGCGGCCCCGGCAAGGTTACTCACTTGTGGCTGTTGAGCTGCCTGACCCACCACCTGTTTCTGGTGCTGCCTGATCCTCTCCCATTTGACAGCTGGACCGCCCCCCATCCATGGGAAACCTGTTTGGCCACTCTGCCAGTGAGGGCCTTTCCTTTCCCAGCACAGCTTGGGAGCAGACAGTGTGCGCGACTTGACGCCGAGGGTGTAGACCCCCCACCCCACCCCCACCCAGTGCCGACTGGGCCATTTGATTGCCTTTGAGTGGTGTTTTCTGTGGCGGTCAGGGTGGAAATGGAAGAGACACACGTGTTGTGACAAGCCCGCTCATTCTCCAGATAAGAGATTCTTTAAACGCTGCACTTCCGACTTGTTGAGACTCTCTGTGTTGCCTTGACTAAAGCAGTGTTTGTGATGTGAAGCTACTTTGAAGTTATATGTAAAGACATGCCCCCACCCACCACACCCAGCATCTTTACATTAAAGTAGACTTGCTTATCCAGCCAGTCTTCATTAAAACCATTCACATCAACACAAGACTTGATACTTCACCATTTGGTATTTCACCGCTTAAGACAATGGACAGTCGACATCGGTGCCAAATGATACAGCAATTGTAACTGGATATTTCACCATTTGATATAGTGCTTCTGCCAAGGTTTCACATCTTATAGGGTTAAAACTTACTACTTGTTTGTCTGTGCTCACACACATACACACGCACACACACACACACACTCACTCGCCAGCACGCAGCCACATGCTCTTTGTTCCAGGGTGTGTTCGGCAGAGCTTCGATGCATTCCAGGGAAAGGACGAGAGAGAGTGGATCCCACTCATGCTAATACATTTTAGACTTCCACTCTAAATGGGACACATTAGAAACCCACAGCTGCAGCTTGCCAGTGTGATAAGAGAACAATAAATGCCTGTATGTTTCTGGGACATGCTTGCCCTGGTAAAATGGGTGTTATTTTTCTGAATAGCACCATGAGTACCAGGAGTCTGTCTTGGCTTGAGATGGCATGAAAGTAGGGTAGAGAAGTGGGGTACAGCGAGGAATTTTCACCCTGAAAAAATTGAACTGCTGTGCCTGTTTGGAGAAGGTGTGCTCACATATCCTATTTCAGTGAGTAAGAAGAAAGTTGCCTGGTCTTGATGTAGCTGAACAGGTTTGACATTATCCCCCCCGTACACAACCCTCCCCCAAACACATACACAGAAACACAGACCAAACCATGTGTGTGTGCGCGCGCTGTGGTTTTTGTGGCGTAGTCAGCTTTGAAAGCTAGCTTTGAAAAATAGTTTAGGTGGGTAGCTGGATTTGGGGTGTCTGTGTGTGTGTCTGTGTGTGTGTGCTTACAAGCATTTTGTTGACCTGCCCTTGCTATTCTTGGTTTGGTGTTGGGTGACTCTGCTTTGTGCTTGACAGGAAACTACACAAACACGGCCAGCCATTCACCTTCAGTTCTCCAAATCCAACTTGCCCCCACCTCCATCACTACCACCACAATCAACCCCTTTCCAAGAGGCAATTACAGAACAAGTGTGAACTTCCCTGCAGACATGTGGAATTCGTGCCTCTTCCGTAAGGTGTCCAGTGGGGGGGGGGGGGAGGAGTGAGACAAGCACTGTGCATATGCCGTTGGAATTTGGATCAGTTGGATGGAACAGGCTCAGTTCTGCTATTAATGACCGATCGATTTCCAGATATTTTTTGAGGGCGGAGTTGCTTGGTGGCAGATGGGTTTTCACCGGGAGCCGGTTGCCTTGGTGATGGCTGGTCTCTTACAGAGAGCTCAGCGGCTCGGCTCTGATACCTGGTATTCATGATGTGCTCTGGCATCTCCGCTGTTGTGTAATGCAGGCGGGCGTGCTACATTCCCACAACACACAGAGCAGCAGCGCCCAGAGGCCTGGAACTGAACAGAAGCGGCTGGATGGACCGTAACCATGCTGAGCACTCCGACTCAGAAATGAACCTTATTATTTATTTATATTTAGTTTGCAAAGCTAATGTTTTAGAGCACCAAAATGACTTGCATGCCGTAAATGCTCCAAAGGGCAAGTGAGTCTTCCCGGAGAGGAGGTCATTGTCTCTCAGTAGAACGCAGCTCTTTTGTTTGGTTGCTGGAAACCTCTCTCTCGCACTCGCGCATGCACACAGGTGCTGACTCTCTTCTATGACATAACGTACAGTGCAGCGCCTGGGCCATGTATCAGCCTATTCCAGTGCGCTTCGAAACATGTGCTTTAAATTTTAGCTGCCTGCGTTTATGTCAGATTGCACATGGTGCGCCCTACGTAACCTGATCTGGTGGTGATTTACAGCTGTTTACAACAAAGGCCCTCTAGATAAAGGCCTTCATTTCGAGGGGGAGTGACATCACTCCTGTGTTCCTGTCGGTTGACAGCTAGTGGACAGTTATGGTCAGGCCATATTTGTACTTTTTAGTACCAACCGAAATTGGAGTTTTACAAGCGTCAGAGTGCTGTTATGCAATCTTTGAATCTTTTTTTTTTTTTTTTCCTTCTTGTGTTTAAACTACTTGCTAACAAGCAATGGGAGCCATATTACAGAAGGAGGCGGAGGCATGGCGGGGGTGAACACTGGCTCGGAATGGGTGCAGCTGGCATGGATGCTGTTACTCCACACTCGGAGCTCAGACAGGGGTGTGTGTGAAAAGAAAAAACGTGATCACGAGTGCCCAAGTAGGCAGTTTATCCCTTGCCAGTATAGTGTAGTGTAGCGTGTTGCTGTGTTGAGTTTCGTTGCGTAACAACCTTTCTGTAACCCAACGCCACACATGCCCCCAATCTCTGCTTTCTGATTACGTTTCCTTTACAGCACATTAACGCGCTTGGGTGGGGAAATGCTTGGCTCGCTTCCTCACGAGCATGCTGGCAGCTGTCCTGTCATTTTATATTGACTTAAGCTCTGGGGAGCGACCTGAGCCTTTCCTGTGCGAGCGAGCAAGCAATGCGAGTGGGACGGCGTATCTTCCTAAAACAAGCAACCCATCTGGCAACATGCAAATACCCGGAGATGCCTGTTGTTCCATTTAAGAGACTGGTGTGTATTGCATGTTACGACAACCTGTGGACTCCACTGAGAGAGTATTTTAGTGTTGACAGGCATACTGCCCATTTTACTCGATTTCATGCTTGGCTCGACATCACCCACACGTGTAAGTGTGTGTGTTTTGGTGGGGCGTGGCGCGTGGGGCAAAATTCCCTTGGCCCCAATGAAGCCAACTGTTGACTTGGACAAAGCGGGACTTTAGCATTTGTGTGACCGCTGGATGCCATCAGTGTCAGTGAGATGTATGTGTTTGGGGACGGTGGCTATGGCGCTTGTGGCAACACGCTGGCCTCATGTGGCCGTGTGTCATGGTGTGGCTTTCCTCTGGTCTGATCTCGTCGTCTTACTCCCCCCCCAGCTTCCCAGGCCAGGCTCAGAGGAGCCATGATGTCAGACTGTCGGCCTGCGTTTCTTGCCCTGCGACTGCGTCATCTCCCACACTTCCACAAGTAGCTATGGCTCCGTCTGTCTCGTCTCCCCTTGCAGTTGACTCTCTTTTTCTGATCCTCCCTTAGGAGTGAGGGGGTGTTGTCTCCTTTCTTCTGTCTGTTTTTGGCCCATCAGTAGGGTTGGGTCATCAGAACAGGTCCAGGTTGCTGGAAGTGAGCGCAGCCGTGTTTGTGGAGTGATTTATGAGTGCTTGAGTTTTTAAAGCCATCTCTGATGTTCTTCAGGGCCAAGGCATATGGGAAGCGAGAGACGAACAAGCAGGCAGACAGGACGACTTGTCGGGCTCAGAAGTAGTAGTCTAGCTTCTGGAGCCTGCCCACAAGCTTCTGTAGAAGTAAGTCAAGGCATTCATGTCATTCTTGTCTGTTTTGTTGGAAGGGCCTTTTCACAGGAAATGGTTATAGAGACGGATCCCGTGAAGCCTGAGTGGTTTCGGGGTGTTTTCCAGAGTGGTGCCACAGAAGGCCTTCAGCTGGCTGGCCCTGAAGTGTTTGGTACAGTGGGGTTATTTTAGGTCTCTCTTCCGCGCTGTCCCTGAAAGAGTCTTGAGAGGAGCAGTGTAGAGTGAGAGTGTGTATTGTTCAGGACTTGTTTGGGAATGTTTTTTTTTCTCTCTCTCTCTCTCTATTGGTGGTCTGGTTAAAAAAAAACAAAAAACTCCTGATTGAGAGGGATTATGGTTGATGGGCTTGCTCTGCTTGGTTTGATAAAAGCTCGTCAGCATGGCTGTTTAGATGCAGTCTTGCACAGGTCTGGGATCATATTTCTGGTGGAAATGAATCGCTCAGTGGGATTTTTGCGGAAGGCGGAAATCGTTTATTTCACTGCTTTTTCTGAGCAGTCATTCATCAAATCTAATCACTTCTCCCAGATTCTCAGAAGCTGTGTTGGACCATCCCAAATGGAAAACTCAGACAAGCGTCCAATACAAGGGACGTTCCTCATCTCCTAAGGAAGTGTTTGGTAAGGGGGAGTTGTTCAGTGAATGTTTGGGAAGGACATTGTGAAATTGGCTGTGGCTTGACTGACCGCACCCTCCACCACCCTACCCTTGTAGCCCCACACCCCTACACACACACACACACTTTGTCATTGTTTGTGGAAAGCTTGAGTTAGGCCAGGTAAAAAGGAAGTTCCCCATGAATTCTGTGAACACACACATGTACACATGTAGTCCTCAGCCAACAAAGGGATTGAGAGGAATGCTCAACAGCAAATGCCTTAAAGGATCCGTGTGTGTGTGTGTGTGTGTGTGTGTGTGTGTGTGTGTGTGTGTGTGTGTGTGTGTGTGTGTGTGTGTGTGTGTGTGTGTGTGTGTGTGTGTGTGTGTGTGTGTGTGTGTGTGTGTGTGTGTGTGTGTGTGTGTGTACGCACGCTTCAGTGGTGATTTTTGTTGTGTTTCGTCTCGTGGTGCCTGTCACTGTGAAAAGCTGAAACATGTCAAGTATGCTGCTGCTGCTTTGTGTTTGGACTGCTTGTTTCTCTGCCCATCTTGTCTATGCACTTCGTTGTGTGGCAGAAGCCTCAGCTGATTGTGAAGGTGTGATAGTCATTCTGCTTGTTTAGTGTATGTGCTTGTCTGGCCTAGTCATTTGTGTGTGTACGTGTGTGTGTGTGAGAGAGAGACTTTAGAAGTAGGCTAGTTGTGGTGTTTGGCCGTGCATTTCTCCTGTTGCCAGTGTGTGACATTTTAGGGCACAGGTTCTCTGTTTATGTGACACCAAGGTAGTAAACATTAGACATGCTGTGTGTGTGTGTGTGTGCGCGCACTTGTTGGAGTGTCTGTTCTTGTCTGTGGCTTCATCTGCATAATCTCAAGCCAGTCCCATCCCAGGCTGATGTATTGATTAGCATTTCCTTATATAGACATGAGGGGACCCTGGGCTGTCCATTGGCTCAACCTCACACTTCCTTTTATTTGTTCCACCAACACGTGCTCCTGAGTGGTGTGTGCGTGTGTGTCATGTCAGTGGTGTCAGTGTGTGCAGTCGCCACCAGGACCAGCTGTTTAGGTCAAATAGTCAAGGTGTCTGTCGGACTAGTTCTACCACGTGCTGAGAGAGAATGTGTGGCGTGTGTGTGTTGCTCTGCATGCTTTCACCTTCTTAGACACAAACACACACACACACACACACACAGTAGAGCTGAAGCACATTCTCTAAAACACACACCCAGCTCTTTCGCCGACAGCACAGCACCACAATGGACCACTGTGCTAGACTTTATTGTGAGGAATTTGAGAAGGAATGGTGCACAGCGAAGAATGGTGAGGAAATATGTAAGTACAACCACTTTTATGGCCGTGGAAAGGGGCTGCTTTGTGAAGTGTCTACAGAGATGGCGACCGGTCCACTCCTGTATCGGAGCGACTGTGGGTGGGCAGCTCGATGAGAACTGGCGTGCATGGCTGTGTTGTTTAAAGTGTTGCTCTTTTTGGGTTCTCAGCCGAGCGAAGAATGTCTTGTGAATGTGGCCCCTGTGAGGAAGAGTGTGGTGCTAGCCCCCTACAATTGCTTGGCCATTGCCATTTTGCAGTCGCGTGCATGTGTGTGTGTGTGTGGTGTGTGTGTGTGTGTGAGTGTGTGAGAGACTGTTTGTGCTTGCTAGACGCAGTGACCCAAATGTGCATGTCAGAGTTGGGGCTGAGGATTTGCTGCACAACACTCTCATAAAGCCTGATTGGCACAGGAGAGAGAGAAGGGGGGTGGGTGGAGGTGGAGGGAGATGGAACAAGGGAAGGAGGGAAAGAAAGGATGTCTCTTATCCGCCTGTCATTCCAGGACTCTTTGTTGAGATGGTCTAATCACGTTTGTGTGCATGGAATCCACTCTGTTTCCGTGTGTGTGTGTGTGTGTGTGTGTCTGGATGGTTAACAGGCATCAGCCCCCACCTTCACCAAAACCACCATGCTTCTTGTTAGTGTGTTGGCTACTGTTCCCCAAAGCTGCTTTTGTTCAGACTTATCAGCCTTTCATGGCTCTCATATCTCTTTGAAAACAAAAGTGTGTGTGTGTGTGTGTGTGTGTGTGTGTGCATGAACGTGTGTGTGAGCAAGAAAGTGGGAGAGTCTTGGTGGAGGTTTGCCATAGTGCTCCATGTTGCTGTTTTCAACCTCTCACCTCTCTTTCTGCTGTGGGAAGGAAAATGATGTGAAAGAGTCGTATTCATCCGGCTGTGAAACACTGACTAAAAATGTATCCCTCTCCGTGCCCTCACCTCCCCCTCTTGCCCCCTCGCTGTATTAGAGAGGGAAGAATAAGCCATTTTCATTCTCTCTGTCTCTCTGTTTCTCACTCTCTCTCTCTCGCTCTTTCTCTCTTTTTTTGATATGGAAACGTTGGGGAGATGGCACACTAAGCAGGAAGAGCTGAGAGAGTCTCGTGTAGGAGTATTCCAACAACAATCTGCCTAAGGTGGGGGGGGCCTCCCAGCAGCCAATAGGTTTCGGTGGGGGGGGTGTTCAGAAGATTCTCTGGCACATCAACTGACATGCAGCTTAGTGAAGCTGTCTAGCCTATTTTTCAAGAGAACGCTTGGATGCAGCTCTAACCACAACATACAGTAACTTACATGTTGGTTTTGGCTTCAGTGTGTGCTTCACTTAAGCTTTTTTTGTGTGTGTCTTATCTTGTAAAAGGAATTTTGGCAGAAGCAGGATTTATTGGACAGATGGTTGCAAGGTTTGCTGAAAGACATCCCCACCCATCCCCAACCCTTCCCCGCTCACCATTCACAGTTTGTGTCCATCAGATTACACACAGTCTTTCTTTCGATACGGAAGCCACAAACTGTTTAGTTTTCATAAATTACTGTCTCACTGTACTTCCCGACGGTACTTCAGTGTGGTTTTATATTTTCAGGTGTGTGCTACTAGGCTATTCCCCTTGAAGCACTCGCAAATGCCTCTTGTGCTCCTCCTAAGTCATGTAATGTAAGGCAAGTCCAAGGTTGATTATTGATGGGTTGCTTGCATTGCACATTGTCCTTATTTCCAAAGCTGTCTTGTGTTGAGAAATAAGTTTTATTAAACCACAGTCCTGTGGAACCAGCAAGTGGGACCTGTATTTAAACCTCTGGACCTTAATGACTGTGGACAGTGATTGACTTGATTTGCCTTTCTCTCCTGTTTTTCTGGCTCGGGACTCATGCAAATGCAGACTGACTGGTTCTGCCAAGACACACACCCACACACACCCACACCGACCATCCATGCAAGTGGAGTCTCCAGAATCCCTCCTGAAAGCATGACTTAGTGGACTGCTAGGGTTGAGTGGAGTGGGTAACTTGCATCAGCAGAAGGTCCTAGTAGTTGTGGCCAGACATACCTCTCTTTCCTGTGTGTGTGTGTGTGTGTGTGGATGTGATGTGATGTGGTTTGGTTTGATTAACAAATTCGGTTGAACAAAGCCAGTGTGTTTACATGAAGTCTGTCTGTCTGTCTAATTAGACATTTATTAAGTTATTTTTGTAGTTGAAATCAGAGCAGATGAACAGGTTATTCTATGAGTTTACGCTGAGCTAATAGCACACACTTACATATCACCTTATCACATTATAGGGCATTGTTGGCGTAGCGTATAAGGAAACTGGCTAACATGCTAGTAGCTCTTATTGGATGTTGTTGCTGGATATTGTAGGTTTGAATCCTGGCCACCACTGTTTTGCCCTTGAGCAAGGCACTTAACCCTAAGCTGCTCTGGGAGACTGGCCCTGATGTAATTGATAGTAGGCAAATGTAAGTCGCTTTGGATAAAAATGTCAGCTAAATGCATAAATATAAATGTTCTCTGTTTATTTTTTTATGTTCACAGTAGTTGGAGTCTTGAGCACTGCTGCTTGATCCCGTCTCCCTGAAGAAGTGCATTGTGGGAGCTTGCCATCCCGCTCTGCTAGAGGGAGGAACCTCATGCCCCAGAAATGCCCCGGAAGCCTTCCTCCAAAGCCCAGCTAGACTGGAGGTAAGTCCTGAGAGCCAAGCCCAGGGGACTGCCTCCACTGCCGACCTCTCCTTGCTATACTGTCCTGCCCTTTTGGGCTTGTTTGCTTTGTCTGTCCAGTCACCATTACTACGGACTCTAACCCCACTCTTTAATTACATTTGTGTGTGTGTGTGTTCGTTCCTTCAGACCACAGAGTTGCGTCAGCCAGTTGCTAAGGGAACTGATAGCAGAACTGAGACACACACACACACACACACACACACACAGGCCCTTAGATTGAGTATATTTTCCTTATTTCCCCCTCTTCCCCTGCTCTGCTTGCACACACAAATGACAAGCCAGAGCTGCGGCCAGAGCTGTTATCTCACCCGTTATAACCCCCCCACCCCACCCCACCCACACACACACACACCACCATACTGCATCCCAAGTACATCCTCTCCCGCAATACTGGCCTGCCTGTAAGTTCTAAGGTCCGGCACGGTGCAGCACTGTGTCTCCCTGCCTGCCTGCCACTCTTTGAATTGTCTGCCTGGCTGTGTGGGAAACACATGTGGAGGCGCGTGCCGAGGGCCCAGATGCAGGAAGAACACAGTGTTACAACATAATTGGAGCCGAGGCTCAGCGATAGTGACTTCATCCTTCACCCCCCACTCCACCCCTCTCTTTTTTTTTTTTTTTTTTTTTTTAACTTGTTCTGACTTCTCCCTGTGCTCCCCCTCTCTCCCCTCAAGTTGGACAGGTTCCCTGGCTGGCCTCTTATATACTGTGGGGGAAGTCACAGAAGGTGGAGAGAGAGAGAGAAGGGATTGAGTTAATAATCGAAGCGGTGCCGTGTCGGAGTGATGATGAGCTCACCTCGGCTTAGAGCTGTTGCCTGACTCACTCGTCCCGTTCTGCAGGACCCGTCTCCCTTTTGCATGTTTGTTTGTCTCTGACATGGTGCCTGTCTTGCAACAGCACTTTAAACACATCCTCCATCTTGTCTGCGTTGGTGCCTCCCCATCCATCCCTAAATTAGTGTGTGTCCTGTCTGACATCTGTTCTTTGCCTCTGCTTGTGAGGTGAGTGAGTTTTCAACAGCAGGGCTGCAGCTGACTGTAGATGCAGGGAAATCAGAAATGACTGGGTTTAAGTGGACACAGGATTTAGAAAAGGTGGACGGGTAGGCTGAAGTAAACAGAAGGACAAGAGGGTGTGTGTGTGTGTGTGTGTGTGTGTGTGTGTGTGTGTGTGTTTGGGGGGGTGGAGAGACATGGTCTGGGTGGGCCGCCTTGCGGCTGCCAGGTTGAGTAATGGGTAAAACGGAGCAGTTCTGGGCTGGCCAGCTCTGGATGGAAACGTGTCCAGTGGTGCTGAGACCTAGTCCGGCCCGGCTCAGTAGTGCTGTTTTGTGGTTATTACACGTCCATTAGCGTGTCACTACAACACCAAGTCACAGAAATGAGGCCTCAGAATGGAACACAGAACCCAGTGAATGCAGTGGGAGAGGGTGGCTGTGCTGCTTCTGGGTGCATATAAACACAGCAACTTCAAACTCAGAAGAATTTTGCATAAAAACAAACATAAACCCCAAAGCCCCCCCCCCCATCATGCGTACACACACACGCACACATATACACAACACACACACACACATTCTCTCTCTCTCACAAAGAGGGTCACTCTTGAAGTGCTAGTGTGGCACAAGGCAAGTCTGAGGGATTACTCTCGCTGGACTAAGCTCCCTTTTTTTTTTTTTTTAGCTTCCCATTTGAGGCATGGAAAAGCATCTGATCTGACCTAGAGGGCCCCTAGAAAGAATGTATGTCTGTGTGTCTGTGTCTGTGTGTTTGCTGTATGGGCAAGCAAGCTAGAAAGCATAAAAAGTCTTGTGCCAGGAAATGCATGTGTGCTCGTCTCCATGGAGATGCAAGCTACTGCGGTGTTGCATGTTTGGTTGTTGCCCAACTTTGAGGTTTCACTTTAGTTTTTTGTGTGTGTGTGTCTGTGTGTCTGTGTGTGTGTGTGTGTGTGTGTGTGTGTGTGTGTGTGTTAGTACTTCAATAATGGTGAAACCACAATATCATCTAGGCTCAATAAACTGCTTATTTCTGCTAGTTTCTCTGAAGATGAAGAAATTTGATAGGTGTGTGTGTGTGTGTGTGTGTGGAAGAGGGAGGGTGACTTGGTGACTTGGAGGCTTGAGGGAAGTCGGGGGTGGTGGGGGTGACAGGGTTGTTTGTTGGCCTTCCAAGGGCACATCAACTGGCCCTATTCTGTCTGTGGCATGCAATTTTCCATGACCAGTGCTGGGTGCCCAATGGGAGTCAACAGTCCCTTAAAGCCACCCACCCACCCACCAACTAATTTGTGTGTTTGTGTGTGTCTGTGCAAGCAGCCCTCGTGACTTGCCCCTGAATAACGTGTCCTCACACACATTCAGACACACTTTGAAGAATGCCATCCCCGATTTGGTCACGTGAGATTACGCCCCCCCCCCCCTCCCTCCACTCTCCACTGTCCCCATCATTATTTTGGGCTCTGCAGAGGAGGAATGCCTTATAAGCACTTTAGTCTCCCTGCTCTAAGCATGGCTGTCTCGCACTAACTCGCACACGGTCTCTCTCTCTCTCACACACACACACATACACGCACACACACACTCATGATCACTTAGAGCTTTGAGTGTCATATTCACAGTTTGCAGTTAGTGTGTGTGTGTGTGTGTGTGTGTGTGTGTGTGTGTGTGTGTGTGTGTGTGTGTGTGTGTGTGTGTGTGTGTGTGTGTGTGTGTGTGTGTGTGTGTGTGTGTGTGTGTGTGTGTGTGTGTGTGTGTGTGTGTGTGTGTGTGTGTGTGTGTGTGTGTGTGTGTCAAGAAGGGTGGAGATGGTTCACAGTATGAAGTCTCACTAGCTATTGAGTATGGTCATGTGAACTGCATCAGTAAACCCTCATGCAGAAATCTTGGGAACAAATTAGCAGTCGTATTAATTACCCAGAACTGCTGCGTATTACATATCTTTAGGGATGCAGCCTCTAAAGGCAAAGGCTTTACCAAAGGCAACTGGATAAAGGCTAGCTCATGAAGATGAAGGCACCTTCAGACCTAGTCCATCTACAAGAGTGTGTTCATGTTGGATGCTCTTGCTCATACATGTGTAGCATGGGATGTGGGGAAGTGCACATGCATGTAGTAATGGAGTGTTGGTGGAAAAGCCCAGCTGTGTCAGGCCTGTGTGTGTGTGTGTGTGTGTGTGTGTGTGTGTGTGTGTGTGTGTGTCCTTGTTGGCCATTAGCAGGTTTAGTGTGACTTGTCTCATCTCAAAGACATGTGCAAGAGAGAAACACTGGGAGCGTGGAGGAGAGAAGGAAGGAAAAAAGGTGGGGGGTGTGTGTGTGCAGTGAGGGTGGTGGTATGGGGTCAGCTTGGCTGTGTTCTCATGTAATGTAGAAATCCAAATTTCAACAAGCCTTAACTGGCTAGCTTTTATAAGGGCTGATTTCATCATATTATGCTATATTGTATTAGACTGCAGTTCCAATGTCTTGCATAATGATTTTTTTTGCCCTGCCTGCCTCTGGAACCGATCAGAGGCTCATCAGGCACGGTTAGGAAGCTGAGCCCCCTATAGGTTCCTCCTTGAAAACAACGGCTGTAGAAAATTGGAGAATTTGCAGGAAGGCACAAAGTATGCCTCTAATTCTCCATGCCAGCTTTACCAGGAGCTCCAGTATTTCTGACTGTGTGGGTTGAGCTTGAGGCTGCACACTGTAAGTGCAAAATGGAAAGGGATGAGTGGGTGGGTGTAGGAGTTGGGAAGCAAAGGCTTTGGCTGTGAAGAAAAAGCGAGGCATTTGGGTATGGGGGCGTCCACAGCACCCCCTCAGGCGCTGGTTCTGTCCCCCTACCCCCTGTGTCCGTGGTGAAGCCATCAATCTGTCTCCATATTCCAGCCAGCTCCTGTAGGCATGCTGGGCTCTAAACACACTAGCTAGATTGACACTTGTAAAGCTCATCTCAAATTACTGGGGAGCGCACAGCCTGTGTTTAGTATAATTAGCCATTACAGTATTTGCTGTGAGGGAGAGCGGGTTGGCTGTTGGAGCTGTGGGTGGTGCGTTGTTGCCACCCCATTCCAGTAAGCTACTTTGATGTTGGGTGGCAAAACATTTAAGCTCTAGTTTAGCAGCTTGTAATGGTATGTTGGACATGGGCGAGGGAGAACAAGAGAAAACACCATATTAGAATATTACCATGAATGCCTTTTTATAATGCTCAGTTTTTTTTTTAATGATCACATTTCACTGAATTTCCTGTTTACTGCAGAATGGCTGTAGATGAAATTAGAAAGTGTCTACTGTCTGGATGAACAGTTGTCTTTTGATTGATCTGATAAAGCCCATGAGTGAAATACAAAAGTGAAACCTGAAGTGAGCGCTTCGCTTTGTTTTTGTTGTTTTTTGTTCTTTGGTAAAGTCAGTGGACTTTGTTGGTGTAAACTGAAGACTTTGTCAGCATCTCCAGAAAACCGTATTGCTTGCATTTAGATTTTTGTAGATTGAGTCGTTTCTCTATATGACTGTCTCTCTCTTGCTGTTTTGTGTGCAGGTTAGCAAGCATGCACCTCAAGCCATACCCCAACCCTCAGAAGGAGTCAGTGGTGGAGGGTCTGCGCATGGACCAGCAGGGCAGTCTCAAGCCTGAGTGGGCCTTGCGCCAGTCCTGCCCCCTGGTGGCCTCGTCTGGCAGCGGCTCAGCCAACCGTTGTCCTCTCGGGGTCCTCTCCACCAACACGCTCCACTGTACCTCTTTGTCTGCCAACACCACCACCAACACAACCACCATCAACAACAAAAACCTGAATAGCATCTGGGCATCAAAAAAGGGCAAAGGGGTCCCCCCAGTGCCTGCTAAGGTGGCCCTCACTAGCTCCTTACTGCTACTTGCTGCCCCCACAGGGCTGGAGAATGAGGCCTCGCTGCGGATATACCAGAGCGAGGATGGCGATGGCCCCCTGGACATCTGGGCGGTCATCAAGCCGGGCAACACCAAGGAGAAGATTGCCATCTTCGCTGGTCGGCAGCGCGGGAGATCGAGCGATGGGGGAGGGCTGGGGGACGCGCCACCAGCGGAGCAGGAAGGTCCCCAGGACCCCCACCTGATGTGCTCGATGAAGAGCAAAAACTGCTGGGGTGAAGGAGGCTCGCTGGCCAAGCGGCGGAGGCTGGGCAAAATGGAAAAAACTAAAGGCACAGACTCGCAGAGACCACCAAATCCAGGGAGACCCCCTCCCCCGATCCCTCTGTACGAGACACAGACCCACACAGCTGGGGACTCGGAGGAGGGGTCGCCACAAGTGGAAGGGGAGGAAGGGGGCAGGATGGTGTCGGTGGTGGAGATGGTGGCCTTACTGGAGCAGTTGGCTAATGGTGGCCAACACACGGACTCAAAGCCTGTTCCCCTGCGCAACTCCAATACTGTTACGGTGCCAAAATCCCCTGCGCCCGTGCCCGAGCCCAAAGCATTGGAGTCTGACGAGGGTCTGGATGAGCCAGAGAGCGTGCGGGTCCTGGACATGGTGGCCCGACTGGAGTCGGAGTGCCTGAAAAGGCAGAACAGTCGTGAGTCGGGCAAGCTTTCACGCAATAACAGCCTGCGCCGCAATGTGGCTCGCGTCCTGTTGGCCGGCGGCTCTGAACCTTATCAGGCCCCGGCGCAGCCTGCTGAATCGCCTGCTGACCACCAGGTGGACGATCAGCATCTACTAGAAGAGCCATCGGTGGAGGGGAACAACCAGCCCAAATCCCAGCCAGAGTCCTTGACTTCACCTTCACCTGCTGAGCTTCCAGCACTGGCAGAGAGGAGGGTGGAGGACACCAGAGAGGCCCAGCTGGCTCAGGTGGAGTGTAGGGTCACAGATACTGGAAAAGCAACAGAGCAGGATGTGGACCACGTACAGCCTCCTGTCCCTGAGCTATCTGGAACCATAGAGGTTGAGGAGCCGATGCCAGGCATGCTTTTCTTCAGACAGTCTCCACCTCAAGCTCTGTCTGAACGGAAAATACCCCAGCGCACAGAGACTTCTACCCCACCTAAAATATCCATAACTGTGGCCTCCACAACTTCCCCCAAGCCTCGAGACTCTAACCAATCTTGGGGATTGTCTGGGATATTATCAAAGGCTTCGCCGTCGCCTGCTCTGGCGAGAAGGGCACCGACGTTGTCGATGGTCATCAAAGGTGGCGTTGATGACTGTGGCGATCACGTGACGGGAGGAGAGAGCATGGGCCGTCACGAAGACGAGGGCGACGAGAGCGACGGCTCAGGCCGAGAGGCGGCGTCAATGTTTCCCCTTCGCCGACAGGTGTCTCACGAGTTCCTGGAGATGCGCTTCAAGATCCAGCAGCTCCTGGAGCCGCAGCCCTACCTGGCCGTGCTGCCGCACCACGTGCTGGTCCAGATCTTCGCCCTGCTGCCCACTCACGCCCTGGCTGCCCTCAAGTGCACTTGCCTCTACTTCAAATCCATCATCGAGCGCTACGACGTGAGGCCCACCGACTCCCGCTGGGTGTCTGAGCCGCGGTACCGCGACGACCCGTGCAAGCAGTGCAAGAAGCAGTATCGGCGAGGCGACGTGTCGCTCTGCCGTTGGCACCACAAGCCCTACTGCCAGGCCATGCCCTACGGTCCCGGTTACTGGATATGCTGTCGGGGGGCCCACAAAGACACACCCGGCTGTAACGTGGGTCTCCACGACAACCGCTGGGTGCCCACTTTTCACCGCATGAACATGTCAATCTACAAGAACAGAGAGAGTGAAGAAGAGGCCTAGTGTGTGTGTGTGTGTGTGTGTGTATGTGTATATGTGTATATAGGGGTGTGCATGTGTGATTGTGTGTGTGATGGATTATGATTGTGTTTTGGGGAGGGAGGAGTGGGAATTGGGACAATATATGGGCAATGTGCAACAAAAAAGAAATCAGTATGCGTTTTTTTTTTCTGTGAGGGCTGAGTGTGTTTGTGTGAAAAGTGTGTTTGTATCAATATGTTGCCATATTATGAGTACTTTATTTTATGTGTTCTGGGATGGATGTGTGAGCAGGTTGCTCAAAAACTCATTAAGGAATCGCTGGATTGTCCCCCGCCCCCTCTGCCTGTTTCCCCACCCAACCTCCTGTCAATCATGACCAGCTGGCCTATGCGAACCCTCCCTCAGGTTGTGGCAGTCGGTCTGCACTTTAGTCTATGCGAGGCTCGCCTCAATTTCCTTAACAGAAACCTGGTGTGGGGGCCTGCTTGCTTGAATAAATTGTTTTGGTTTTGTTTGGAGCGAGCATTAATCAAACGTTGACTAAGTTATATTTGAAAAGAGCGTCTTTGTAATGTTTTTTCCTGATTGTTCATCATGATGCATACTGAAGCACCCTGGCGCAACAATATTTGCTTCCTAGTTAAGCATTAATATCTTTTTTTTTTTTTTTTTTGTCATTTAAGCATTTTTATCATTTTTTTTTCTGTCAGATTTCATTATTGCATCCACACACTGGGCATCAGTGGATGTCATACTGCGGGCAAGAGTGTATGTCCATGCACCCTACTTGCCTTAAAGGTTTTGTGGAGTTATGTCAACACACAGACATATACGCACATGCACACACACAGCAGCACTCCACCTTTCTTCCCTGCTTGCTCCCACCCAGCCTTGGTGCAGGGTTGTCGTGAGGGGGAGGTGGGCTGGTGGGTAGTCGGTTGGTTTTCTGAGCTCACCTGTTTACATTGTAGAAAGCATCACGTCATGTATAGATGCATCTGTCTACAGGGTGAAGAACGATTGCATGTGTATGACTTGAATGCATCTTTTCTGTTGGTTGAATTTGTTTCCATTTTTTAAGCATTTTTTTTATCCAGGCATAAAACTGTCTGTGTATACATATACACAATCATACGCAAATTAAAATATATATATATATTTGAAAGATGGGTGTTTACTATAGTTTTACTGTAAGCTCTGCTGACAGGCCATTGAAATGGACAGGATTGTGGTTTCCCAGTGCTTTCCATTTCTTACCGAACAGCTTTTTTTGCCTTTTTAAGAAAAAAAAGAAATTAAAAGAACTTAAATTAATAAAATTAGAAGTGTATTTCAGATTTTTTTTAAATGGATTATATTGTATAAAAGTTCTCCACTGTTATCTGCTTGTTGATGCATTTTACTGAGGTGAAGTGAGGTGAAGTGCATTCAGAGAGAAACTTGGCAACAGCTGCTTTTGCCTTTTCCTTTCCTGGTGTTCTCTCATATCCTTCCCACAAAGTGTACGTCCTGTCCTGTATGTACAGTATATAAGATGGACTATATTCTGCAATGGGAGTTGGGAGATGTTGGCCTTAATGGACTTTATCAAAAGTATTAATGTCAATAAAAGACAAAAATGAGAAAACCAAGCCATCAGTGTCATAAGTGTGTTTGTAAAGGATGAAACTGGATGGGGAATGGGTTTGGGGTGGGGGGGGGGGGGTTGTGTCACATCAAGCAGTGTGTGTGTGTGTGTTTAATTTTTAAAATATATCTGATACACTTATTCTGGCGTAGTGCCCCAACTACAGTGCCCTGGGTGGTTTACCTTAGATGTTTTCAAAGGCTTTAATCAACCCATTTTTTTCCTCTTGCTGTAGGGCCCCCATGAGATGCAGTGGAATGCCTTTGAAGAAGACTTGTGTTCAGTGCCCCTCTTTAACATGGCTGTAACATTTTGTGTTTGCTGTCGTATTCACATATGCTCCTCAGTCATAACACACTTGGTTCACTTGGTACATAAAAGGCAATGACAATTTATCACAGTTTAGCATGACTCTTTTATGCCTTTTGTTATGAGCCTTTACAAATTACACTACTTAGAACTGTCTGCTGTGTGACAACTACACCATTCATTAAATGTCATCTAGTTGCCACCACACAGTCTGGTCATAAGCTCATTTATGACAACAAGCACAAAGGCAGAGAAGTGCTGATGTGGTTTGGTCATCATGGGCCCAGCACAGCTTTGCGCGAAGACCATACATTCGTCAAGCGTCACATGCCAGAGGCACATCTATACGTGAGAATGTGAACCTCTACAACCTAAGTTTAACCTTGGTTAATCAGGGGTTTCTAATTTGGCTCAGATGAACCACAGATTTAGTAGGCCATTGTTGTTATGTTCCTAAAGTCTCTCTTGCCCTGAAAATGCCCAATCTAACCCAACTTCAAACTCACCTGATTGAAATTAGTCTTATTGAAATGCCCTTCAATAAGTGGGTGATGTCAGCACTGATAAATGGAAGTGATGTAGCTCAAGACCACAGGGGCAGGATTGAGAACCACTGGCCTATATATGCAAACAGGTGCCTTTGGGTAACAATGTCTTCCTGGTTTTGATTGGCTGAGGACAACTAGTTTATCAAATCTAGGCCATAGAGTTCAAGTGGGTGAGACAAACAGAAAGACCAGGGGGAAATACTCATACTGGAAATGTTTGAAGAACCATGTTACATTTGAAGTCAAATATGCAGCAACCATTGTTTGACAACCAAAATATTACACTCTTGAAATTAACCCAGAAATATCTTTCTCGGATCTGTGAGAGATACCTAGGAGACTGTGGTTTTGGAGAGTGTTATATTTAACATTCCGATATGGTGAAAAATGGTCTTGAATTCAGGTGGACTCATATCTCTGGGCTTTTTTTTTATTGAGGAGTGTGGAAAATCAAACATCTGTCCAAAATGGAGTTCAACACTGTGGAGCTGTGGTTTTGTGGCATTACAAAAAGAAAAGAAACTACTGAATATGGAAAACACACCCGCACACATCTGACAATCAGTACAGTGTAGGCCATTTGACACCAAGTTAGCAACAAAATACTACCAGTGCATGTAAGGTTCTCATTTTTTTATGGCAACAAAGACTCAACCAAGACATTACCTCATAACGCCTGACATTTATATAGACACATCTCTATTAATCAAGCCCCCAACCCTTCAAAATAAAAAAGAAACAAGGCTTCCTAGTCTGAGATATAGGTCTTTGCACGCAGTCACACAAAAGTACAATACAGAATTCCATAATGACAGACATGACATTTGAATATGCTGTATTCAACAGTTAGGAAACCCACACAATTAACTAAGACTATTAAAAGGAACAGAAGACATAAGGTGACATCTGCTGGCATAGTGGATACTGTACTGATTTCTCAGTTTTCTCATATCTGAAATAACCAAAGGTGCTTATGTCCACTGGACTGGGATCCATTGCCGGCCCTTTCCTTCTCAGAACATTCAGTAGTGGTAGGTCAATAAGAATAAAGCTGTAGATGTTTAAAAGTCATTAGTTCAGGGACGCATCTCTACAAGATGATCTTTAGTCTTGTCCCTCTTACTCCTTGGGGCAAGGCTCTTATGCTTGACATCCTGTCAGGTGAGACAAATGCAAACAGACATGCGTGCGCACACACCCACACTAACACACACACACAATGTCAAAATCCTCCACTTCTTCTAATCCAACCTCAAAACAGATGTTGTACAGTAAAGACTGTGGTTGATCAGCTGAAAGTTAAGCAGTCTTGTCATCACACAGCTCAAGTAATCCTGCCTGTATTCAGCCTCTGGGGTCTGTGGTGCAGCAGCCATTGTCTCTGCTCGGCTTCAGGCCAATGAAAGTCCAGAAAAGACAGAGTTGAGGGCCGACAGCCGTTGTGGTGAAACGAGGATTGCAGAGGGGGGGCCCCAACAAACCCCTGTTCTCAGCATCAAGTCATGGCATCTCTACTCTTTTCTTTTGCATGTGCCTTTGCATGGCCTCAGCTTGAAATTGTCATATTTTTCCCCCTCAAACGAACCGTGTTGAGAGAACCATCTCAGTCGGTTATTTGGAAAACAAAACAAAACCAAAAAACAAAACACGACAGGTCTTGCCACACATGAACATGCGATCTCATTTAAAAACAAGACATCCCTTTTTCTAGCTTGGAATCATTGGCCTGTGTGTCATTCTTTCCTCCTACTGTGCAAGCTCACAGAGTCAAGGGGAAGGAGAGACTGATGGGCAGATAGATAAAGATTGCAACAGAAATGGGAGGTCTTTTTTTTTTGTATTTTCTCTTTTTTTGCATAGCTACAGCATCAGCTGATGTGGCGGTCAACGCTGGCCGGTATAGGCGCGGAACCAGGAGGTGACGGAAGCGGCGGCCGAGGAGATCATGCCCCCCGCGTTGCCCGCTGGCTGGGATGCCTGCATGGCCGTGCTCTGCGACAGCTCCATGGGCTGTGAGGGGATGTCACAGAAGCGTGGGCTGGGCACCGTCTCCCAGTCCGTGCCCAGGTCCGTCTCCTCGTCGCTGGGTGCCTCATCACCGCTCTCCTCGGCTGGGCCAGCAGCCTCTGGCTCCACAAACTCCATGGACTCCTCGAGGTCAGCGCTGGCCTCGAATGGACCCGTTCTGCAGGACACATCAGACACATCACATAGTATGGTTTAGTGATAACCCGGATTCAGCACTGAAACACATACATTATTATGGACTGGAGTACTAATTTAACAAGACCACAAACAATACATTTGCAATCTGAGCATAAATGGGGAAAAATAAGAATGACGAATTTGTGTTCACAAAGACAATATGCAGAACGGGGGAGAGGTTTACTCACCTGCCAAGGCTCTTGTTTTCAGGGGAGACAAGAAACATGATATTTCTCAGGGTATGATGAGGATGCAGAAGATCACTCTCAACATGCTGGAACAAACATGGACACATAACACAGGGGGCCCCACAATGTCACAACAATGCTATCTGCTGAGCTCCGTTTTATTAATGCAGAGACCCTTCCGCTTTATGTCTGAACTGCCATAATCAGAAATACATGAGGCTAACCAGTGTTTCTGTTCACACAAGGGTTTTGTGACCCTTAAAACTTAATGTGTGAATCTTCATGTGTGAATTTATGTGCGTATATAACCAGCAATTATAAATCGGAGCTAAGGTGAGCAATGTGATACCTGGGAGAAGCAGAGATGCAGGATGTTGGTGTTGAGTTTGGTGAGGGCACGTGTGAATCTGTAGCGACTCAAGTTGTCACCACAGAACTCACTGAACAGGAAAGAACCATATGCAAGCAACTGTTACTGTTTTATAGATAGATAGAATTGTTACATATTTATAGAGATGACACATTATAAATTATTTTCTGAAAAGCATCTCAAACTAAACACTTCATACCTGTTGCAAAGTTTCTTGGGCAGGTTGACGTCCAGGATGTGGGAGAGGATGTTGGCAAGCTGGGTGGCGTAGCACAGGGCAGCACTGATGGTATGGGCTGGGTTGATGTGATCCAGCTCTGAAACAGTGGATGGAAGGACACATAGCATTAACTACTTTAGGTCACTTTCTAAAACTGATTACGATTCATATTAACCTGAGAGAAATCACTTCTGATGCCTAAGCCATTATATTACATCATAACATATAGATGCACAAGACTTCTTGCCATTAAACTGGTAGAGTTAAGTGGTTGTGTTCTCCTGGGGTGTAATACCACAGAACATCCTTGGAAGGTGTACACTAACTGGTAAACTGTTTTGCTTAAACATGCCTGTTAAATGTGATTAGTGAACATGCACACAGTTTAGTTCATTTAGTAACAAGAATAGCATTTGCAGAAACAATAGTGACAATGTGCTTTCACTTGTAGGCTTTGTACACAATCACTCTTCCCTTCCTTCTGCAGTGCACAGGATAAACTTTCCCAAGATTTGCTGATTACACCACACTTCCTTCCTGCCTTGGACTTTCTGAATAGTACCTACTCTTGGTCCTTAGTTTACTTCAAAACACACGTGACGTGGTGAAAAACCCAAAGACTCAAAGGATGAAGCCTTAACAATTCATTATAAACATGAGATAAAACATCAATAATATCGCTGGAACATTCTTCTCTGCCAGGTACCTGGGCCCTGGCTGGTGCTCTTCTCCTCCACCCAGCTGTAGTAGGCAGAGCAGTCTCCGTTGCTGGGCAGTGTCACGTGGGGGCCAGTGATGCTGATGCTGGTCTCTCCATTCTGGTCATCCCAGATCCAGCGACCAGATAGGTAGGTGGTCCTGCGCGCCTCTGCCAGCTCGCTCACCGTGCTGGAGGTCAGGGCAAGGTCACTCTCTGCAGCCACGTCAGCCGGGTCTCTGCAACATGGATTCAGACTACAGGTTCAGGCTGTAGCTTTGCAAACCAGCATCATAGCTCCAGCGCTGTTAACAGCATCTATCTAATTGCTGGCAGGTGTATGCTATGAGCAAAAGCATGGATTTTTACCAAGGTCTGGTTCCCATGATTTTTAGATTCTCTTTATCAAAATAAAGATTCCTGCAGAGTTAATGCAGATAGAGCAGCTTGCAAAAGTACCCCACTGCACACAGTCACCATTTTGTTGTTTGAGAAAGATATCGCTACATACAGTACTGGTTAAAAGTTTGGACACACCCTCTAATTCAATGTTTCTTCTTTACTTTAAAATTTTTAGATCAATACGGAAGTCATCCAAACTATGAAGTAATAAATATGAAATATTTACAAATCAGAATATGTTTTTTTTTTGATTACTCAAAGTAGCCACATTTTGCTTTAATGACATTTTTTCACAGGCTTGGCGTTCTCTCAGTCAGCTTCATGAGCGAGTCACCTGGAATGATTTTCCAAGTCTTGAAGGAGTTCCCAGAGGTGCTGGGCAGTTGTTGGTTGCTTTGCCTTCACTCTGCAGTCCAACTCATCCCAAACCATCTCAGTTGAATTTGGGTCATGGTGATTTTGAAGACCAGGTCATTTGATGCAGCACTGCATCGTTCTTTTTCTTGGTCAAATATCCCTTAGCTTGAAGGTGTGGGGTCATTGTCCTGTTGGTCCCATTAAGCACAAACTAGTTGAGAAGGCGTGTCCATGCATAATACTGTGGTTGCCATGCTGGGTAATTTAGCCTCGGATTTGGATAAATGACCAGCAGTGTCACCAGCAAAACATCTCTATATCATCACACCTCCTCTACCATGCCACACAGAGGGAAACACACATGTTGAAACCATCTGCTCACCGTTTCTTCGCCTCACAAAGATGTTATGCGCAGAACCAAAAATATCAAAACTGGACTCATCAGACCAAAGGACATCTCTTGTGTTCCACAAGAGAAAGGAAAAAAATAGCTTTGGCCAAGAAAAATAGGAAATGGACATTAGACCAGTGAAAATCTGTCCTTATTTGAATAGTTTTTGCTTCCGTGTACCATGTCTTTGTGAGGGGAATAAAAGGTGAGCGGATGGTTTCTACATGTGTGTTTCCCTCTGTGAAGCACAGTGGGGGAGGTGTCATGATATGGAGGTGTTATGATATGGAGGTGTCATGATATGGAGGTGTCATGATATGGAACCCGCATGGCTACCACAGCATTCAGCAGTGACATGCCAGCCCATGTGGTTTGTGCTTAGTGTGACCCTCATTTGTTTTTCAAGAACAGGGCAAGAAACCCACAACTCCAGGCTATGTAAGGGCTATTTGTCCAAGAACAAAAATTATACAGTTCTGCATCAGATGACCTAGTCTATAATTAATAATTGGAAAAAACATCCTTTGATCTAATAACAACCTTAATTTATTTGATGTGGGACATGATCAGCTTTGCACATTTTTCTGTAGTCTGACAGTTTTTCCTGTGTTTTTGGCAGTATTAAATTTACACTACATGCAGGCCTTTGAGGATTGCAGTCCTCAAAGTTTCAGTTACCAGTCACTAGGTGACCATAAAAACATTCTGTGTTTTTTAAGCAACATATTTTAAATCAATGGCTTCTTCTGCCACTCTCCAATGGACTAGTTTTTTGCATAGCTCTTATGATGGGTCTCTTTCTACCTCCTCCTTAGTCAACATTGATAATGTAAAAAAAAAACAAAACAATAGACAGCATGACATCAGCCACATTGGAGCCAAACATGAGCAGTAAACGCTTATTAAAGACAGAGCTTCTGGTGACTTCCATTTTGACTGGGTCTAAACTCTACATTCTTTTTAACAGCCACTGGCACATACATAGTAATTAGAACTGTTGTGTGTGAATGTGTATGTGTGAATGTGTATGTGTGAATGAATGTGTGTGTGTGTGGGTGTGTGTGTTTGTGTTTGTGTGTGTGTGTGTGTCCTCCTCACCTGCTGCCTTGCTTCTCCTCCTGCATGGAGAAGATGTGTGTGATGAGCTCCAGGATGTGTCCACACCGCACCTCAGCCAGCGCCTCCAGCCGGCCTTGCAGCTCTCGCCCGCGGCGTTCCAGCAGTTCGGCCAGCCGCCGGTTGTGTCGCTCAATCTTGTCCCGCTTCTCCTGGTGCCGGCTGGCCCGCCGCTGCAGCCGCAGGCTCTCCTCCTGCGAGCGCACCAGCAGGTCTTTACCTGTCCAGCATAAGCAGAAAAGAGGATGAAGAGGAGACAGCAAAGTTTTTTTAAGTCCTAAAATGTATCATTAAGGAGCCACTTTTATTTCAACC
This sequence comes from Tenualosa thibaudeaui, assembly GCA_027481765.1. Lineage (NCBI taxonomy): Eukaryota > Metazoa > Chordata > Actinopteri > Clupeiformes > Clupeidae > Tenualosa > Tenualosa thibaudeaui. Next base: position 6,040,953 of record JAIFZK010000013.1, on the reverse strand, counting down.
TGCAATTATGCTTCTTATTGTATACTCATACAAGCGTAAAAATACACTGCACCAATACACAACACAATCACATCTGTAACACAGAAGAGCAAAATAACAATAACAATAGCTTGTTCACCTTGGCATTTCCTGTACCACAATATCCATGGGATAAATATGTGTGTGTGCTAAAACTTACAAGTATGTAAAGCATCAAACAGTTAGTGTCTCAGTTAAAGGCAGATAAGCAAAGTGCTCCTGACCAAATGCCCTAATTAAGAGAAAAATATATATATATATAATACAGTACCACTCTTGACTTTTTCATTTCCACTGGATATGGCTTCTTTCAGCTGTTCGATCTTCATCTTGCAGGACATAATCTTCCATTTCTGAGTCAAACAAAAACAACAGTGTGTACAGTAGCAGCCAAGAGACTGAATATTATTCAGCAGGAATTAGAATGGGAAATCCCACGGAGGAAATGAAGATTCACAAAGATAAATGACCATCTAACTTTGGTCACTTACAAGCTGGTCTGTCTGAATCTTCCTGTCCATGGCTTGGATAACTCTGAAATAGAGTAAAGCATAAAATAATTGGTTGTCTAAAATTCTGAATTTCTGTATGTGATTATATTAGTACAACTTTATATTTAGTGTAAGATACCTTTGTTGAAGATTTTCTTTTTCATCTTTGAGCGCTTTCAGTCTTTCCAATTTTTCCTTGTAACTGTATACATAAGATTTTTTTTAAATATACGTACGACTTCGCAAGAGTAATTTCTGTAAGAATCCAGAACGTCAACACAATAAATCCAACAGATTGTCGTCTTTGCGACGAGGTCGCAAAACTCCAGTGCCCTAGTTTGTACAGAGGCTCAGTCCAGTCCAAACTCCAAAACATACACTACATTATGTACAGGCCTCCCATTCCGGTGGTTTGAAGTTATAACACTGTACGTTAGACATCCACATTATCTAAGAGAGTATATTGTTACCTCTGAAGTAAAACTGCTGACCTTTTGTGAGTTCTCCGACCAGACAGATACCATGTAGTGAGCTAGCAACTAGACTTGCAGCTAATGTTACATGACATGTCAACTTGGACTCAAATGTCATGTTGACTGACTCAGCTTGAATGTATTTAACCTACGAAGTCCTACGTGTTCATGGTTAACTTGTACAAGTATGACAACTACAGAAATCAAATATACACTGAAAGACATGCAAAATATACGGTTAACTATGGCGAGAACAACTCGTCTCGCTAGCAAAATTCCCTTTGTAGTAGACAGTGTCCAAACAAGCTATCGCTAACTAACTAGCATGCTACCACACATTAGCCATGACTGTTTACCAGACAAGTCCGATGTGATGTGGTACGTTTTACTGAAATTTTCACAACGTTGATAGGGCAAAGGTTTCAAATGACGATTTGCATTTTCAAAATCGACTGTACCCACCGTTCAGGATTCCTTCCGTCAAAGTAAACAAAATCGCCACTCTGAATACACCGAGCACAGGTCAGTCTCCGTCGAGCAGTATTACACAGGGGACACCGCTCAACAGCTACATAGAGACCCTCAGCATCGTCCACCGATTCCACCATCAGAGATCCTGGCGACAGCGCTGAAGTCGATGGGAATGGGTGAGGCGGACGAGGAGGTAGTCGGGCCCCAGACATTCCCCCTAAAGTGCCTTCAACAGGGCCGACCGCGCCGATGTCTTTTGCTGAGGGGGATGCCATTGAACCGGCGTTTATCTGTGGTTTGGGGCTTGAAAAGACGCAAAGTCTTCTCTCTGCATTGTTAAAGATATAAAATTCTGACTGGAGGCACAACCAGTTCAGTCCCTGCCGATAAGCAGGTCAGAAATTAGTCACTGTTCAGCTTTACCTCCTGTAGACCACGTGATTCACTTTGTTTGTGTATGTACGGTCACGTGGAAAAGCGAAAGCGTCGACTAAAAGGGGGTAGCGCGTCAGTTACGCAATACTTGCTTTCCACCAATAAGGAGCATGGACAATCTGTCTACCTTAAAAAAGACCAACAAACCATGTCGAAAGGACACATTCTGGCAAAGTTCGGTAACTATAAACAACAGACACTCAAAATAGTCAGATACTTAAAATAAAAGGACAAGAGTTGGGCCACTATATTAATTTATCCTATTATCATAAAAATGTCTGCTGAAAAACTTCACAGTCAAATATCATAGTTACTCGACTTTATTATCCATTATAAATGTTCCAGTATAACAACAACAAAAAAACACAACAAAAATATGAAATCCTTTCATCCATGAAACAATGTTGCACTAATTATCACATTATTGCAAAATCTACTTGCTTTTACAACACAGAAAAAGAATCGACAAATTCAAGTACATTCACTTCTGTAATACAATTAGAACTAATTTGAAGTAACGTTATAGGCAACCCACACAAGTAAGTCCAACCCCTTGAAATAAGCACAAACAACCTTTACTGTTTTCTGAATCCCTTTAGAATTGGATAGATGTGTTCAAATGCTTCATAAATTTCGGTTCGCTCTTTGGCACCTGCAGTAGATAGAATCATAAGGTACAAGACATGCAATAAGAATATCCAAGTGAAATGCAATGTTGGTATACATACAAAATGAAAGCATGCAAGAGTAGAAAGCAATCTTCATGGTATGTGAAATGTCATAATGGCCCACCTGTCAATACCACTTTTCCCGACACAAAAATAAGAAGAACAATGCGTGGTTTCACCATTCTGTATATCAAACCTGGGAAGAGCTCTGGTTCATAGCTTAGCACAGTAAAGAACAAAACACTAATTAAGCAGATATAACTCCAATCTATTATATCCAAAGAACAGAATTTTCAATTTGAACAGCAAATTCTTAATCTACTGTCAGCATTTATATACAGTACAGTACAATACAGTACATAAAACTATGTATGAATAGTAGTAGTAAATTCACTATTCATTGCTGAATCATGGCCCTTGAGCCTGGGAAACAGACATGTTGCCACAATGCTGAAAGCAATAGCCTCTAATCTTGTGGGTTTATACAGTACAACACTAACCCGCTGGCCTACATTACTAGCAAAAATGCAAGGGCTCACACAGTGTACAAATTGTGTTTCCAAGCAAAGAGTAGGGCCTATACAGTATATTATTGTAAAAGAATGCACTGCATATATTTAAGCTTCAGGTTAATGGATTTTGCCTTGAAGACACCTATGCTGTCCTACCTGCTGAATTGTTGGTGAGTGAGCACTAGACCTTCCAGTCGGATAGGGAACAGAACATCACAGCTTCCCACCATGTTCTGGATCTTGAAATCCAGGAATTTGGCTGGAAAGCCTAGCTTCTGCACCACACGCGCATACTTGCGGGCAGCAAGCCTGGACTGTTCTTCGCTGTTTTGGAGCAAACACGGCCAAGAAAACAAATCAATATTCCCAATGTCATGGAAAGCCTAAACCAGACTACCAAGCACAGAAGCAAGCATCCTGCATGGGTGTCTTAAGTAAACAGCTAGGAATGAAGGCAAGCAAATCCATTTCACAAATTACTGCCACCTTCACAACACAAGAATCTATACATTTGTTCACATAAGATTACATCTTTATCAGAGTTTGGAGAAACCAATTGAGGGAACCATTGGTAACCAGTGAGCTAAAATTTAGTATAGCTGCATTAGGCTACACCATAGAGTACAGAGCCATAAGACAGGCCCTTCATACCGTCTCACCTTTTGGCTCCAGTGCAGACCATTTTTCCTGAGCTGAAGATGAGTGCTGTTGTTCTGGGTTCCCTGATCCGCATGATGACAGCAGCAAAGCGCTACAGTACACAAGATACCACCATCTTTCAGAAGAAATTTGTGTGTCCAAACCAGAAGCATGCTCATTTGGTTAAAATTGAGGAAACGTATCTGATGGCACATTTTACCTTTGGATTATATTCGGCATTTCTAGCCTGTAGTGCAATAGACTTCAGGTCAAGACGGCAATCCAGATTCACTGTTGACACAATGTTCCTGCTTGTGGAAACATTTCAGAGATTTTATTGCTCAAATGAATAACTGGGCAATTGAACTATATCCTTTACCATCAAACACAAATGAGTTCCAATGATGACCTCTTGTTGACTCACAAGAAGGTGAGCAAATACAATAAAAAACTTTATCACTCTTTCTAGTGCAATAAAGTACAACAAAGTGACGCACTGAAGTTGTGGGATGATTTTAGAGCTCTCTGTCAGTGGTGTCATGGGGGCCATGGGTGTCATTGGACTCATGGGGAGAGAGCAGAAAGGAGACGCTGCAGGCGGGACCTCTCCACCTGGCCCAGCCACTGCCACTGGTGTTGCTGCAGTCATCTCTACAGGTGCACTTCCTGTGAAAACACCACTGTCGTTCAAGGTTTGCTGATCCTGAGATTCATCCTGCACCGAGTCCTGTGCTCGCTCATCCTGTGTGCTAAGCTCATCAGGCAGGAAGCTGAGATCCAGGTCCTCTGAGAGATCTTTTTCCTGTTGCCTACTGAGAGAGGAGAGGAAGGAGGGATCTTGGAGTTGCAGTGGGCCCTGCAAGTCCAAGTCCCCCTCAAACATGTAGTCAGTGGGGTCCTGTTGCATTGTATGCGTGCATGTGTGTTAGTGTGTGTGTGAGAGAGAAAGAGTAAAAAGTGGCACACAAATACACAAGTTACTGGACAGGAGCAACAGACCTTTGCAGTAAAGCACAAAAATATACCATGTAAAACTTTCTGAACTATAACTTATGATGGAAATATATTATTTAACATATTAATAGATTATATATGATTTAACATAAGAGATGAGCAAGAAAAACCTAGGCCTTTATAAAATTGCCAATCCAAATTCTTTTTATTCCATGGTACATTCAATGACCTGAATTTTGAAAAAAAAAAAAATACACTGTTTTCACTGTTGAATGATAAATTATGTTTGTATGGTCACCCCAGCACTCAGTTCTCAGTCGTGTAACACACTGACAGAATTAATAGACATAAAAAAAACAAACATTCAGAATGGCTAGTCTCACTTACATTTACAGACCCCTGAAAATACCCCTCGTCATCCATGACTTCATTTATATTTACAATGAGTGAGTAAAGCGCTCAAAAGTCGTGCCCTGCTTTGCGTTTGATTGTAAGTTGCGGTAGCTATCGACTTCCCGGGTTTCACATTAATTGGTAACATCTGTGAATCAGGAAGCTAAGGCCATGGGTCAAGCACATAAACGGCAACCACGATGTACAACGACGAAAATTTTCTTAACCGAAGCAGCCAACGTATTTATAAAATTCATTTTATTTCTCGAAGTACAACCACAGCCCCTACGGTATAATTGCCATATAGGCCCAAATCCAAAAATGCCATCTAATAGATTTTCAGTCTCCAACCAACAGGGGGCGACATTTGTAAAATGAATGGAAAGTTTGAGCGGAACGTCTCATCAGCAGCACCGCACTGTAGCATGCATGCAGGTTGTCAACATCGACAAGTATTAAATAGAACTTTACTCCTTTATTTAATGCCTTTATTCAATTTTACACTATGTGATGGAGGGCAGCATTGACAACGTGAAGAACTGTCTTAGAGATTTTCCCAAAGAGGCTCGAGGTTAGTAGCTGCATCTCAGTGGAATATTTTGACATGTAGGGTCCAAGAATAATGTTATGTCTTAGGGCTATGAATTCTGGCTTACTTTGCTCTCATCACCACCAAACATTCACAAACATTTGTCGATACTAGTTTTATAATTAGCCTTGTACATTGTGACTAACAAGTCACCGCGTTAACATTGATTATTGTTAAATGCTAATTTAGACGTGCTGAACCATAGTGAACGAATATTTTGTTGAAGTGCTTCAATCATTAAATCAACTGTTTCGTGTGTCATGCACATTTTATGTACTTATAGAGCTTTATCTGAGTGAAACGGTGCCCTATCTGGAAGAACCACCATCTGCGCTGCAGTTCTATCGTGAGTGGATTGGCCCCAACAAACCCTGCATCATCCGCAACGCATTCGATCACTGGCCAGCGCTGTCCAAGTGGAACCCAGATTACCTCCGGTGAGTCAAGAAAGACCCCGTTTTAAGCACTATGTCTAACATATAGCTCTTAATCAATGTAGTTTATAAATTCTTAAACAGTAATATGTCTGGATTGCTTATGTAGGACAGTCATTTGCATCAGATAATTACTGTACAGTAATAATTCGTATTCAACTATAAAATCATTTCTCTGCTGATTGGTTGTTTTCTTCTCAACAGGGAAGCTGTTGGCTCCAAGGTGATAAGTGTTGCTGTGACCCCAAATGGATACGCTGATGCTGTATATGGGGATCGTTTTGTTATGCCAGAGGAGAGACGGATGACCTTCTCATCACTGCTGGATGTGATTGAGGGGAAAGTGAAAAGCAATGGTGTGTTCTATGTGCAGAAGCAATGCTCCAACCTCACAGAAGAACTGCCAGAATTGACTGAGGATGTAGAATCTCATATCCCATGGATGAGTGAAGCTCTAGGTGTGTTCATGGACTAAGTAGACATTCAGACTGCAGTCGCAGACAAGACAAGCTTGTATGTAATCGGGCATCAGAATCCTTCCTCAAAAGTGAGCTGCATAGCTTGAGATATGCTTTGTGTCGTAATGTTGTCAAGTGGGGAGTTTCTCTTGTGTCTGATTTTCAACTCTCGAATGATTTTAGAAAAGACTGAGTCTTCTTAATAATGTGAAGTCACACTTGTGTTTCAGGGAAGTTGCCTGATGCTGTGAATTTTTGGCTGGGAGAATCCCATGCTGTCACTTCAAGTGAGTAATCTTTTTAAGGCCTCTCCTAAAGTCCTTAGTGTGCATGTTGCACCATGACTGGCTGCTGGGCAAAATGTCAAGTGCCAAATGCCTATTAGTTGTGCAGACTAATCAACAGTAACCTTTGTCATTCACGTGTTGTAGTGCATAAAGACCACTATGAGAACCTGTACTGTGTTGTGTCTGGAGAGAAGCACTTCATTCTCCTGCCTCCGTCTGACAGGCCTTTCATACCTTATGGTAACCTTCCTCACACATTATACCCCCTTCCCCAACACACACAAACACAGTAGCAGTAGTTCTGACATTTCTCCATGGGGATCTCGAACTGTCACTGCACTATGACATTTTCTGACTTGGTCTTTACGCAGACTTGTACCAGCCGGCAGTGTACAGCCTGAAGGAGGATGGAAGCTTTGAAGTGGTGGATGAGGAGAACTCCGAGAAGGTAATTCCTCATGATGTGATGTGTTTACAATCCACTTTAACCGGAGCCCATTTCTTCACCCACTGTGCTAAAGACTGTTGTGCTATTATATTGTCTGAGCAAAATTAACTCTGATGGTTTTGTGGACTTATCTTGTTTTGTAAATGGGATGAAAATTGAATGGGATGATTGTTGAGACCCAGTATTGGTCAAATTGCCAATAGTGATCATTGCTTTGTAGGCTGAATCAAAGCCTTATGCCTTATTCCATATATCCATATGTAACAGTATACTCCACCTCAGGTGCCCTGGATCCCTCTGGATCCCCTGAAGCCAGATCTGGAAAAGTTCCCCTCCTACAGACTGGCCCAACCATTGCACTGCACTGTGCGGGCAGGAGAGATGCTCTACCTGCCTTCTCTCTGGTTCCATCATGTACGCCAGTCCCACGGATGTATTGCAGGTACTCAAGGGTCAAATATGTCATATGTATATGTTATATAGACCTTAATCGTTCAGAATTTCAGGGCAGTTCCATGTCAGATAATCTGCTGAATATGAATGAGTAGAAATGTACTGAATGTGTATTAAAGGCATACCAGACAAGCCAGTCAAGTTTCGGTTTTGTTTGACATCGGCTTGCGATCATGAACTTGCACGTGTTGTGAGTTGCTTGCCATTATGAACTGCATGTGTTGTGAGTCTTCATTCACTCGTTTAATCGTTTAAGCTGGCAAATTAACCTAAAAACAGCATAAAATGTTGCCTGATGTGTCTTTAAGTTCTTAGAATGTAAAGTGGAGAGTTCCTAGTTTGTTAGTCTCCTCCTGGCTGATGCCAAAGTGTTTTTCTTCTAGATAATTGCGGGGCTATGCTTGTGGAAATACAGATAGTGGTATTTTTCAAGTTCAGTATGATTTTGAGTGGATATAATTGGTATGATTAATATCTGTCAGGCATGTCAGGATTTGCACCTAGACCTTTAGTCTAAATGTTCTTTTTCACTGTAACATTGTTCCTGATCAGCCTGCCAAGAAACCTCACAATGGAGTCTGCCGTTTTATTTTGTTTCCACAGTGAATTTCTGGTACGACATGGAGTTCGACATCAAGTACAACTACTTCCAACTCCTGGAATCACTGGCGGGGGCGGTGGGTCCATTATGACATCACACCGGACACAGATCCAAGATCTAATCTGAGTT